>JAJEKV010000183.1:0-712477 GCA_021234155.1 Isoetes taiwanensis | reverse complement strand
GAATTGATGTCTCACAGCGAACATCATCTGCCGATTGCTCTACCCATAGTTTACCTAGCCCTGACTCGACCATGGTTAGTGTGTTAGAATCTCTACCACTCGAGCGATACCACTAGATTTGGTGTGACATTTCACGGAAATGGCTTCGAAATTACAAACCGGCATTATGGAACTTAACATTATAATTTGAGACTTCCATATCGATAATGTTTTCACCCTATGAGGAAGGTTGAATTATGAGCCTATGTTCGGCCTTAACCCGGTATTTTTATTAGACAACCTGGCCTACTCTAGGTTCAAACAAATAAGCCCCATGGCACAACCAATGTTCACTAAGTCCATATGTCCGAAGTGAAGCCAAGATTAAGATTCGACACACTACATTTAAACTTATCACTTAAATGACAAGCATAAAAAAAAAACCATTTTAGGGAAAAGCCACAAGATATGCAAGAAAAACACACCTCCAAAGGGTGCAAAATCTGATCGGTAGCGTTAAATCCGGACGCCATAAAGGTTAAAATCAAGGTGTTTAAACACGACGACGCGATTGATCAATCACCGAGGTGTGCACCAAATGAAATGAAAAATGAGAAATCAAGGAGCTTGAATGGTGCCTAAAACATGACACTGAAAGTCCGCCATATTCGTGGATGGCGGGCTTACCCATCTTGAATTCAAGCAAAATGGAGGGACTAATTGTTTCCAAGAATTGCCCGAACCGAATTCAATAATTTGCCCCTCACCAATTTTGTAATACACGTAACCGGATAGATGAAACCCACCCGCTCCCCTTTCACAAAGCCATTGATGTAGCAAAGGAAGAGAGATCGAAAGGCGCAGATTAAATGCAAAGAAGGTAGCAATGAAGAAAGAATTCTTCTAAAGATCTTCAAAGAAGTCAATAAGAAATTGAGACCAGTGACTGGAGAACAAGAGAGAAATTTCAGAGAACTTTTTTGAAGTATTCAACCAAATTAGTACAAATGTTGATGACAATGACAAAGGTCATCCTTGACATGTTTCTTTGAGGGCAAGGATTTACCAATTGTTTCTATAAAGAAAATCTAAGGTGTTACTGCGGTCGGTGCAAATGGTGAAGAATTTGAAGGAAAACAATGCAAGAACATAAGTATGAGAGGAATGGGTGACATGCTTTGTGCAAGGAAGTCCACCCCGATAATGGCAAAGAATAAAACAAATGGTGTCAAGCCATTGAATCAAATAGAAGTGGCCGATTGCTCAAAGATCCGCAGAAAACAATTTCAAATGCTTTTCAAAGAAGGGCAAAGCTAACAAAGGAAAGGGACCTTGGTCAATGTTCGTGAGGAGGAAGCGATGGATAGCATGTTAGATTACAATAGAGAAGCCGTTTCTCAAGTTCTGACGTAAAATACAAGAGTTTCTCCATACAAGAAAGATGGAGGGAGGTATGTATCGTAGACATGAATAAAGATGGAACATCCAATTCATCTTCTTGAAGTCCGCCAAGTAAGTATTCATCCTATATTGTAGGGTTCATTATATGTAGCATTTATTTGGCATTCACACGATTTCCGGCAGCTTGCAATTCTACCTCAAGTTTAGAGAGGGGAATCCTCATATCAAAAATTGCATTGCGCACTTTTGAGAAGTTGAAACCGAAGTTTTGTAAGGAGGATGCGGAGAGGCATACATGGTGTTGCATCTACCACTTGAAATTTGAATACATCATGCAGGGATTGATTGAACAACTGAAAAATCGGGTGGAGTTCATGACAATTGCAACCGCCATTTGTGGAGGTTTGTGGCCCTAGCTCAGAATGTGCAGCCAAGGAGCATACAACCAAGTGCATCAGTGATTTATGGAGACAAAGCAAAGGTGATGATGAGGAGTGGTTTGATCATAACTGCTTAATGTTGGCGTGTAAAAAATGTGGGTTGGATAGAATTAGAAAATATCCACGAAATGGATGGCAACGGGTTCATTACTAGTTACTTGGAAGACATTTGAAAAGCAACATGTGGACCAGATAGAGAATTAGGGATCCAAGAAAGGCTTTTGAGGGTACAAACCCGTCTTAAAGATTAGTACGTAAGAGAGAGAAGTCCCAAAGAGTTTCAAGAGGATGTGAAGAAGGTAATATCGATTTTGTTCCACACAATTACATAGCACATTGGCAGCCAATCGGTTTTTAAAATTAATTGTGTCATCATTTCGAAGATATAATTGTATGTTATTGACTTTTGCAAAAATTACAAAGATCAAGATCCGTAATGAGCCACGCCAATGCACCGCATACGACAAGTTTCTATACTTGTTCACATAACATATAGACATGACAAAAGTCGACATTTACATTCTGTGCATGGTAAGAAGACCGCCAAAGAAGAAAAAAAAAGAAACGTAAGATTGGAGCAGATCGGGAATAGATTCAACAATGGTAGGAAGATCATAAAGAGAGACTCACTTTTACATTTTCATGATAAAGTGCATGACTCATTGTTTGTGGAACACTGCCTACAAAAGCATGTTGCACGGCTTAAGGAACGAAAATAGAGTATGAGAAGCATTGGGTTTGGAGTGATGGCTATGCTCATCACAATTCAAGTCGAGAAACCTTTTTTTTTTCTTAGGCGTGTACTTCATAATGAATGACAAGGAAATAGTGTGGAACTACTTTGCCACCGCTCATGGTAAAGGTGAACATGATGGTCACAATCTTATCAAAAAGGTCGCTAAGTAAGGAACAACTCAAACCCAATGGTGTGCAAACCGAGGCATGCTAAAGATATTGTAAAATTTACCGTGTACATATTTTAGCAGATCACCGCTTGATGAAACAGATGAGATCAAAAGATATTTTTGGAAATTGAACCCTCGCAGTGGCAAACATGCAAGAATATGAAATTGAAACACTTAAAGGCACAAAGAAGATTCACCAGATCGACCGGGTCCGCAGAGTAGACCAAACAGCTTGCTCATAGATGCACCGGCATGTTTCTCGCTTGTTTTGCATGGATCGAATTGGGACTCTGATCAATACGTCGCTTTTGAAAGTGGGAGGTAACTGACTTAAAACCAGGAGTTGAGAAGAAAAAGAAAACTCTTGAACAAGCCAATGAATGGATCAGTAATTTGGTAGAGGTAGGTGACAATTTTGCAGTGAATGCTAAGGTAGGCAATTCAGAGGGTGTAGACTTCTACATCCTCAAGTGCACAGAACCCAAATGCACACTTGAAGATTCATACAAAGATGGATGGGGGCAAAAAATTGGAGTGCATGAGGTTATCTTAAGTGGATTGTATTAACAATTCTTGGGTAATTTCAAGTACATGTTGCGCACTAAACAACCCGAAGCCTCCCTGCACAGCCATGTGGTAAGATATCCTAAAATTGATATGGACAAAATAGAAGGCATGGACATGTAACAAAGTTTAAAATGAAACGCACTAATTTGCTCCAAACGCACTTCAAAAGGAATCTTTAAAAGATTCCCTAAAATTCCCCAAAAAAGGTCCATTTTCACGATCTATTTGTGACAAGCGTGACATTTTGGACATTTTAGGTACCCTTTTTGAGGGGGTAATTGAACTTAGCTTACATGCTAAATTGTTTATTGCCCCGCTTTTGGCCCCCCTAGTTTGGTATGAAAAATACTAACAAATCTAAATACAATAAAAAATTTGACATTGAAACAAATAGCAATTCCACTAGAGCAACAAAAAGCATATAATATTCAAAGTTTTAAAACCATTACAAATTTTTAAACAAAATTGTAAAAATATAATACATTTGACATTCGAACAAAGTTATATTTTTGCGGCTTTAATTTCCCCCACATTTGTTGGACGATATGAATTTGAAGCATAGGTGAGCTCAAGAGGCATATAAAAATATAATTTTATACCACGTGAGCTCAAGCAGTGCACGGAGAGACAACTCGAGCGGTATAAATTTATACCGCCTGTAAGCTCAAGCGGTATAAATTTATACCATCACCCCACAGGAAAAGAGCGACATTTTTTTACGCGGGAAGCCACGGTATAAATTTATACCGCGAGCTCTCTTTAGAAACGTTTTGCTACAACTATAGTATGCTATAACACACAAAAAATCATTTATATAAAACTATCTTCATGGTTATAACGTGACATTGCATAGATATAACATGCCATGGGTTGGTTAAAACAAGGCAAAATATGTTCTACATCTCGTTTTCAGCTTGACGGTATAAATCTATACGGAGACTAGGAAAAGTTTTTGTGAAGGAAGCTTTGGGATTTCTATATTCTAACGAATGCAGGATTTTGTTGATGCTGGAGTTTCTTAGAGCATGAATTTCTTCTGAAAGTGGAAGAAAAAAGCATTTAGGGTTTTGTTGATGCAGCCAGTTTAGGGTTCGTGCATATCCATATGAGGGGGACTGAGGGCGCCATGGATCGAGAATGAGAGATGGAGTAGCAAAGTAATGTTGCTTGCTCCTAGATCTTCTCATAGCTACTAAACGTTCCTTTTCATGCCTACAAATCTTGCATCGGTTTATACGAAGTTTTGCATCTTGGCTGTTTTTTTGCACAACCGAAGTTTAGTTCCCCGCCCATTCATGGATTTCTTGTTATATAGAGAAGAAATAACATTAGAATAGCCGAAGATTCACAAAAGGCCACTGGAAATTTGAATAGTTGGATCCCTGCGCAGCCATGTGTTGAGGTGCTGCTCTACGGATCAATGATGCTTCAGGAGGAGCTTTTTCTTGTTTTTATGCTGCTCATTTTGGAGACTATTGCTAATATATTCTGCGGGGCTGAGTTCACATTTTGGCAGTCGCTGGAGAAGAGACCTTCTAAGACAACTATCCACCATAGCTAAGAGCTCCAGAATGCCTGAGAAGAGCCTTTTTCTACTTAAAGGTAAAAAAAGTCGGATGTTTTTTTTGTAGTGCACTGTCCTCTGAAGTTTAGGCATATGCAGAACCTGTAGAAGTAGCAGTTGTGGAAGTAGCTCCTGTTGAAGCAGTTGTGGAAGGTGCACAAGCTCCTGTTGAAGCACCTGTCCATTGAAGAGCCTGCCCAAGTGACACCAAAGGAAAACGGTGCAGCAGTGCCCTCTGCTCCTAGACCTTTGTCTCCCTATGCTAGGGTATGTCTTTAAGCTTGCACTACATATGTCTAGATTAAGATCATTTTGTTTCTATACTTGCACCAAATCTGTCTAGATTAAGATCATTTTGAATCTCATTTTGAATCATTTTGGTATGCAGTATCCTGAGTTGAAACCCCCATCTTCGCCAACTCCTTCCAGGCCTTGCTGAGATGATCGAGGTAAATTTTTACAAAGTTCTCATCTCAGCTCTGCTCCATTAGTTCTTGCAGTAGGAGAGAGATTCCATTGAGAAATGGATCAACAAAAAATAGCTTTAACTTTTCAGGAGAAAGACCTTGGCAGCGTAAGTGAGATTGGCTTTTTTAAGATTCAAGAAGGTTCCACTTATACAGACATGCGCAAGGAGATTGAGAACGATGTAACTATGTTGTTACTTTCAAAAACTCTAAAGTTACTTAAGGTGTAATAATGGTCTCAATCCTAGTGTAAACCTTCATCTCAGCTGTGGCACAATGGTACAATCCAGGACGAGAAGTTTCGCATATGCTAGCCAAAAGGAAGCATGGCCCATCTGCAAAAATGTTACTGCCATGTGTTATGTGCTTATTCAAGGTTCTGCAACACTGCAACTGCCAAGGAGTTGGCACTAATTGAAAACGATCACATGTTCTTTTGATTCAAAGTAATATGTGTGTTGGGTTTTGTAAGAAAAGGTTTTCCTTTCTAATAAAAACTACAGAAGATTTAATAGGGTTCTTCCATTGTAGTTTCATTGTAGTTTCTTGGTAAGCTCTTTTTGTCGTCAGTAAACTTTTTTTGCATGTCTTGATTGTCGATTTGATAATTTTGTGTAAACTTTGGTCTTTCAAGCTTTGATTGTGATTGGATTGACCAAATTCGAATTTATCATTAAGTTCTGCAGTTAATTGGTAGCTAGAAAATATTCATATTAAACTTGAAGATTTAATCAAATTCAAGATGTCTTTCACAAGCTCCAAAAAGTGCTAAATACAATAAGCAGGCTGAAGTACTTCAAATTATCAAACAAATGCATACAAAAGGAATGCATACAGAAGAACGACGCTGGAGACATCAAGGAAAACAAAATCTCAAGGTGATGAGAGTCTTGTGGACTGGGTGGACCCACCACCTGTGGTATAAATTGGTTTTCATTTCAACCTGTCGGTATAAATTTATAACGCTGCACCTGACTATTTCTTACTTGAAACATTCTCTGCAAATTGGCTGTGGCATGCCCTGTTATTTAAAGACCTTATACAGATAGTGCTATGTAACAACTTTTGGCAACACTATTTAATATGAATACTTACTTCGAATGCTTTCTTCTCTGTTAAAAGTTTAAAGAATTTATTTCTGCTAAACGATGTGTTCTGCTACCGTGAGAGTATTCATGCAAGCTTTGCAACACAACCTACTTCAATTGCATGTATTTTGGCAATGGAAATTCTATGGCTCCCGTGAAATTCTGCTTGACCCCCCTAAATGGCTTCCTTTTTTTTTTGGTCCTATGCTTTTAGAGTATTTCTCTTCAAAAGTGTCGTTTTCATGACGGCTTTGCAAAAATCATATCCACAAAACTTGAATGCCTCTATTTTTTGCTCTTTTTAAAAATTTCCAATTTTTTTGAGGGAATCTTTCAAACGCACTTCTTAAATAAGTGCGTTTCATTTTAAACCTTGTTATGTACAAAATTTCACAGGAGACCCATGAAAAAATTATGGCCAGTCTCCCAATAACATTGTAATTCTTTGACACTTAACCAAATTGATGTAATTCTTTTCAAGTGATTTGTTGTTCCAGCACCTAAGCACGTAAACACACATTTGTATATATATTAATAATAGTGAGGATGCACAAGGGTGGTGTGCATGGACATGTACTTCGAAATGAAGATTGAATTGTTGTTTAAGAATGTAGATTTGTGACATTGGAATAAGATTCAATTATTTATTTTGGTACCATCACTATCCCAACATTCTTGGCAAAATTATATTGTCAAGGCATTTCCTCGATGTGACATGTGTCAATTCGACTGGTCATACGAAATATTTAAGCCTGGTTACGAATTAATTGTTCTGGCACGTGTGAGGTTTTTCGTACACTGACGCGCCTAAGCATAGGATTTAAGCACTAGGCGCCTAAGCATAAGCTCTTCTTACAAGCTCACGCTCCGCCCATTATCTGCCCATTCTTTGCCCAATTCCTCCGCAATCCTTCCCAATCCTTCCCAATTCCTCTGTCCAATCCTTCGCCCAAGCCATGAAACGTGCAACTAGCGAGGACCCGGAGGTCACCTCCCAAGAGGCGCTTACTTGGCCTCAAAAAGGTGTTCCCTCCGCTCTTCCCACCACTGCCCACTCTACTTGCCTCCTCTACTGCCCACTCTACTGCCTCAACATTTTCTGATTCTTCTGATTCCTCACTTTCTGATTCTTCTTATGAGGAATCAGAAAATGAGGAATCGAAACTTTCTGAGCAGGACTATGTCACAGCCGTTCTTCAAGGGTGGGAAGGGGAAGAAGAAGAAGAAGAAGACGAGTGGTCTACTGAAGAAGAAGAAGAAGAAGAAGAAGAAGAAGAAGAAGAAGAAGAAGAAGAAGAAGAAGAAGAAGAAGAAGAAGAAGAAGAAGAAGAAGAAGAAGAAGAAGAAGAAGAAGAAGAAGAAGAAGAAGAAGAAGAAGAAGAAATTGATTCTTCATAAATCTTTTGCAGTGGAATTGAGAAGAAGAAGAAGAAGAAGAAATTGATTCTTCATAAATCTTTTGCAGTGGAATTGAGTATCCTTAACTAGGGTGAGAGTGCATTTATGTGGCTTGATCCTATTCTTGCTATAATATTTTAGCTCTTTGACTTAACATATGGTTGCATTGTTGTTATACTTGTTAGAAAGAACATTGTACCTTAAAAAACAAAATGGCTTTTTGATTTCACAAAGGTGACAATTGTATCTTTAAAAATAAAGTGGCCTTTGGCTTTCACAATGGTCACATTTATGACTTGTATGGAATTCGTACTTGGAGCACCTCCAAAACACTTAATTGTGGTGGCATTATGGCAATGTCAAAGTCAAGGTTGAATATTTATTTATGGTGGCAGGCATGCCAATTTCTAAGCCAATATTTATGGTGATTAAGACTTCTGGAGCATGTTGGATTCCATGCCATGCTATGTGAAGATACGGTAATGATGGAGCAAAATAGGTAAAGATGGGACAAAATACTAGAACATGTCTCACATTAATTATGTATAGGTTGGATACCATTGGGCTAATATTAGCTTGTGGAATTATAAACGTAAGAATTTGGATAGTTGTGAATATTTGGTATTTTGATTTAGGGCAAAAAAGTAGCCCTTGCCGGAAACGGCTAACCTAAAGCTTTGATAATTGGGAGCTCTATACTCTGCATCCAATTTCGTTTTTGGATGAGCGGCTACTTTTGGTGTAGCAGCTGACCAATTGTTAATCTAAATACAGATCCAAAATGACTTTGGAAATGTCGTTGGCGAGTTTGGATGGTCGGAACCTGCTTTATGTTTGTGACTTTCTCTATTCGAGGCTTTGCCAGAATCAGAGCTTTGCTTCACCTTCATTTTTTTATGGTTGCTATTGCAATGGCATGATAGCGATCAGTCTCACATTGCCAGGTTTGCATTCCGGAAGTCTGAGCTTATTATGGCTGGTTGCAAACAAAAGATATTATGATGGTTTGATATTTTTGCAATTACTTGTCACTGTCAGGTTCTATCCAATTGCTCTGCAATGCCTAAGGCATGTCTTTTGTATGCCATTGAATGATAATCGAATGCCAAGTTGGTGAATGCTTTCATGACAAAGGAAGACATTATAAGACAAAAGGATGAAGGGCAAAACGCTTTTAAACAGGTTTGCAAATTATTTAGCTTTCCTGAAAAATGGGAAACAATATAACATTCTTTAAACTCTGACCTGAGCATGAAGCAGATGGGTCGAGTAATAACTGTAGTACCGGAAAGGCTCTTTCCCTTAAGCAGCTTCAGCAAGTTCATTTGTTGGTGATTGGTGCTGAAAATGGCATCTCATTCTTGGGTGCCGTTCTGCTGGATCCAACTAAAAGAAGTAGATATTTGGAGCGTCCACCATTCAGGTTTGCTTATGTTGTTTTGAACTTTTCAAACAATGGTGTCTTAGTAGGACATTTGTTTATTTCCCAAGGTGGAACTGCCTAAATGTGGTTTATGGATGCTATATACAGATCTTAAAATACTTAACGTAAAATACAAGTCTTGAAATTCTTACAGGATGATGAGCTTACAATACTGCTTGAACTAACTTCATGCTGATGCTAAGATTTATCCTTTGAATTTATGTCATGTATTTATGTTAATACTACAGGTTTGTTTTCTTTTATGCTACGTGATCATAATCATTTGATGATGGGATTAGGTGCTGTTTGGTACGGCAGCCTAATGAGATGGTTATGCTGGCCTGTAGAATACCATATCTAGGAAAATCTGGCCTGTAAAATACCATATCTAGGAAAATCAGGCCCTACTGATTGCATTAATGGTTTATAAAACAAATACAGGTTATGAGTTTAACTTGTATCTTTAATATTTGGCCTCTATGTCTGTAAACTCTAGATATTTTCTAGAAACATCTATTAACTGAAAATGATAGGTGAAGGGCGAAGAGCCAGATTGTTCTATAGCTTACCTGACGCCCCTTTCCTTATTACCAGTTTCATGCTAATATTGGTCTGTTTGGGTGCAGGTAACCAGAACAATCTCTCCTGGTGTTATTTTCAGTTGCTTGTTGCTATGTGCTACAATCGAGGGACCATGCGAAGATAACGGCCCACTCTATGGTTGCACACTATTTGGTGAGATCTTCCCTTTTGGTGATAAATGAACAAATGGGTACAAATTAATTATTGAATGCTTTATACTGGCATTCGTGTGAGCTACCACTGAACTTGGTTTGCTCTATGTGATGCACAAACTCTGAAATTTATGACAGAAATAGTCAGTGGACGGATATATTGTTGTTCCTGAGAAATAAAACTTAATGGAAAGATTTTTTGATATGATCGTATTGATGGTAACAAGAAATTTATGTTTTCAGCTGATATATAAAGGATTTAATTATTGAGATATAAAGATGAGCACTAGAACAAACTTACATTTACATTCAAGATTTATAGAATAGAAACATGAGATATTGACATGGTTATACATTACATTATGATTTAAGGCTAAGTATTCCTGAATATGTTGATGGAAGTTTAAATTTTTAGTTCCATGAAAATAAATGTACATGGGAGTAGGAGTACCTGATGTGGCCTGGCCTAAAAACCCAGGGTAGATATTGGGAAATATGTACTCACTTTGAACGAAGTCTTTTAATTGTTTTTGAACGTTAATTGTACATAGTCTTTGTGAGAACATCATCGAAGAAGAAGAAGAAGAAGAAGAAGAAGAAGAAGAAGAAGAAGAAGAAGAAGAAGAAGAAGAAGAAATTGAAGACGAATCCGCCGACTTTGAGGAGTTCATGGCGCTCATAAATGGTATGCATGTTTTATTTGTTTTCTTAATCAACTTTTTGTTAATCAAACTTCTTAATCAATTAATTTTTTGTGTTGCAGATGGTGATGCAAATGAATGAAGGGCCTCCAGCTTGCCTCCAACGCCTTTTTTTTTTAATTGTTCTTGCCTCCAAATTTTGCCTCAGTTTGCTTGGAATACCTCCATTGCCTCAGTTGCCCTATGGACTTTTTTTATATATTTGTTGCAGCCCTCCGGGCTTTTTTATTTGTGAATAGTTGAAGCCTCCGGGCATTTCATTTTCAAAAAGATTGTTATGTACAGCCAAATAGGCTTTGGCCATATTTTGAATGAAAAAAAGTTTTTGATCTGAAAAAGTTCTTACTTCTATTATCCATGCATGTGACAAAACATTGAATTCACAGACAAAACAGTTCTAGCTCAAACACTAAGCACTTTAATTAGTTTCAAAGAAGGCTTGTGAGTAAGCACCGGTTAACACGAGCACTTATGCAATGAATTAGTTTTAAACGGTTATATAGCATAACAAGAAGACCGCACCTTGACCGCATGACGTAAGCACTTGATGACATTAACACTTCTGCAATGGCTTTCTAGCGTTAAGCAACTACATACTTAGTAACTGTCACTGCATGACAGTAAGTAGTATCTGCCATTAAGACTCATACCAGACTAGCACTTGCAAGCAATTTTTTTTTTAAGCACTTGATAAGTTTTAAGCACCCCTTGCAGTTAGCATTGAACTAGATATAAACAATATAGCAAAAACTTATAGACAAGTCTAGCATTGAACTATATACACAATATAGCAAAAACATTCTTAAATTAATATAAGATAAAGATGGTGCATGAAAAGTGTAGGATTCCTTGGCCTAAATAAATGACAATCAGGCCAATAATCATAAATGTCTCAGGCTTAATCACAGTAATAGAGGATGACAAAGTTCATCACCATAAACCTTCTCCAATTCCTCATTCACAAGGGTGCACAACTGCAATTGTTTTCCAGAAAGTCTTTCCAAGCATAGCTTCGTAATCTTTCTATCTGTCATAGGCCAGGGCATGCATCTGTGTGTGTGTTCTTCACCGATAACTTCATTTTTCCTCGGTCTTGGCCTCAGGTATTTCTTCTATCTTTGGGGTGAGTACTGTTAGCACTTCATCACGCATATCCATCTTGAATGCGGTACTAGCGTAAGTTTCCGTGGGCTAAGGTAAGACTTGTATAATGAATCATCAAGAAGCAAAGTCTTACCTTTGAATCTTGGGTATGACTCATATATTTTCCCAAGTGGCTTCATCATGACTGGATAGCCAGATTTGTTAGGGTGGTGAAAACTGGTCTTCACATATTTTTCCTGTCCCCATACAAATAGAAATCCGTCCCTCAAACCTGGACATAGTACTTGCGAAGACATCTTCCACATTAGAGAGTTGCATTGATGACCATATACCAACACAACACTTCAGAACAAAGTCTTCAAGAAGAACACTTTGCAGTGCGAATATCACTTTCTTTCTGCTAGTGTATGTCATTGTCAATCCTGATTCCAAGCGTATGTGTTCATGTGCACCAAAAGTTTTTACCAACACACCATTTAAATCCAAGACAATGAGTTTATCTTTGCTGCCAAATCAATATTTAGTACGTTGGAACATCCTGAATACCTACACAACAAGAATTACTAATGAATAAATAGATGAAGATGAAAATGAAAAATGGGTTGAATGTGGAAACCTTTCTGTATCAATAGCGTGATTCTCGACCCAACGTAATCAACTGGTAATCCTACAGTGAATGCAACAAAAGAAAATCAATAATATTCAATGTTTTAAGCAACACTAAGTTGTGGGCTTGGCCAGCACTTCCCACACTGACTTTCCAGGGTTATTAAAAGCATCAATCACTTGTTGAAGATCAGGCTCACCTGAAACTTGAGGGCCTGATTCTGCATTTTCTTCAGAACACACTTTGATAGGTGTGGTGTCATGATTGAGACTGCTTCCTGCATCTTTCACAGTGCTATTTCTTGTTCTCTTTCTTGTAGCCTGAACAACTTCTTTGCTATCCTGGTGCTTACCCCTCTTTGTTCTTCTGGCCTTTCCTTTTGGTAAAAATTCACTCAAGTTGCCCTCATCCAATGGAATTACTCCCTCAACTTCCTTAAGTGCGTCAGTGTGTACACTCGGGTCTGTTGTTTTTTCCACAACCCGGTGTTGTGTTTACAACCTGTCTTTGGTTTACAGCTTCTTCTATAGCTTCTTGGACAGCTTCTTGGACTGGTGGTGGTGGTTCTGCTGTTACATTCAAATCAATCACAATTGACTGTACTCCTATAGGACTTTGCAGGTGTTGTGCATCTTCAAATGAAGCCATTGTCCTTCTTTGAACCCTGTAGGGTGAGACCTCAATTGCAGGACGGATTAACACATCCTTTTTTGGTGTACTATTTGAAGCACCTGCAAGATGGCCAAAACCTAGCTCGTCAAATACACCCTCTGGCACCTTTCCAGGGCAACCATGAATACATTGTCCTCCTCTCAACAATGAACAACAAGCTATATGATACTCATGTTGTTGGCAATTCAAGCTAAACTTAACCTGTAAGCTTTAGTGAATTCCAGACCACATGCTGAACATGTATAAAATGGATCTTGCACTAACAACTTATCTCGTATAATAGTAGAGATGCTAAATGTTGCAGGAGTATCCATTTTCAGCTTCCACAAATTGTTTATGTAGAAATGCAGAAGTCTATGTTCTTCTTCGAGAACTTTTAACTCCTCTTCAAGTTTGATTTTACATTTGACCTGCTCATTAACAGATGTAGGGTTCATTGCTTTTTGTACCTTGTTCCTGTGCCAAGTTTCCATCCGATACCGGTCTGCTCCAAATCTTTAATTTCTGCCTCCAACTCACAGTTTGGATTAAGCTTGAACTCCTCCTGTTTTGTAGCCAAATCATTTGTGGCTTGTCTTAAACTGTTCTCAGCCTCTTCCAACATCATTTTCTGTACTTCAGAGACCTTCTCATTGCCTTTCAGCTCACTTCCTACTGCTTCCAGATACTTTGTGATAAGTAAAACTGATTTTCCAATCTCCTGTACTGCATTCTCTAAGGTTTTTATGTTTTCATCACATGCACTGATCTCATTTGATCCAGCTGCCACCTTTGGCTTTGCCTTCATTTCAGTTTTCCTAACATGTGCTACAACATCTGCCTCTGTTTTTACTTGTCTATTGTTGTGGTATCTTTGGCATTGCACAGCAAATGCAGCCCAGTTTACTTTGTCTGGACGCAGCTGAATTGCTCTTAGGTAGCATATAATAGCTAAGATCAATGTTGCTGGTGGAACTCGTGGCCAATATGGAACCCAAAGATTCTTGCTGCGCATTTCAGTTTGGCTCTCTTAGTGTTTTTCAGAATATATCTTGAGCATCAAAAGCTAATGTAAACAAGAAGGGAAAGATGTGTACCTCTTAGCTGTGAAAATGCAATGGCATGCAGCTGTAATAAAAAGTTAAAAAGGTGAAAGTGCTATTGATCGGCCTTGCTGTTAAAAAGAGAGAAAAATAGAGGGCATAACCTTTGTCAAATCGCACCCAAGTTCCAAGGATAACCTGCAAATACTTCTTCAGATAAGAATAGTGCCACGAGGAAGCAAGGCATTTCAGAAACCAGAAAATGGTCTCTGTTTGAGGGCAAAACAAAAACAAGATCATGGTTAGGAATTAGAGTCAGGGGAGGGCAAGTCTGGAAAAATATAATTAACTTACTAAGAGCCATTTCTTGTGCCATATAGACCATTTTTAATACAGCAAATTCTCCTGAATTCAATATAGCGTTCATTCCTATCATGCGCTCAGAAGACAGATTCTGGCTAGCAGTGACGATGATTACTGTAGAACTAAGAAAATGTAACAGAGTCATTGTGATCTGAGCTACTCTCTATATATTGCCACAGGGAAAGTCCCGCAGTTCGCAAATCAAACGCAGCAACTAGTGCATTTCATAGCAAAATGTTTAAGCCAAAATATGATCCTTACCTATGGTAAATGCCTGACCGCCATATTAAAACATCTATAGCTCAAAAGTATATAGAATGTGGACTGTAGTGGTCGTTTCATAGCCAACGCTGAAATACAAGATCGAGCGCCAAAATAATAGTTCAAAATTTTTTTCTACTCTTCAAGGTCTAGAACATGATTTGCCATGTCACCATATATGTAATAAAACTTGAAAAAGATAAGATAAGATAAGATGAATTTTTACGTCCACGGGAACCCAACGGGTTATGGACGGCACATGCAAGGGCAGGAGAATACCATGTTATTTTCGTGATACCCCAATGATTTAAAAAGAGCCTCGTAATGATAGTTATGTAATCGATTTGTAAACGTTATCATTATAGGGGAAAGGAAAATGGGACTTCATTCTGTCACGGAGGGAGGGGTCCTACGGCTGGGGCAGCTGGGAGCGGGTCTCCCGCCCAGAATGGAGGACCATTTTTCTTCCCCTACAAAATAGAGGGAGAATTTTTTTTGCAGCACGACGGATTTCTGAAGCAGGTTCGTGATTTTTGAGTCCAACAATATGCCCTAAGATGCCGTTCAATGATTCTTGACTTAGCCGCTTCAATTTCTCTGTTTTTTCTTTTGTTCAAGTTTGCCCTGTTTTTTACCTTGTCACACACAGACATTAGCAGGCGCTTCAGTTTGCTTCTTGAGTTGGAATACTCCCTAAAATGCTGCAGAAGCTTCAGCACCAGATTTGAAGAATATTGGATACACAGAGGATTTGAAGAGTTTGTCAGAGATGCATTTGATTAATGCAAGGACCTGAAAATACAGTTCAAATCTGGCAATAAAATTTTGATTTTGATATATTTGAAGAGTTTTAGCTCTTACTTGAGCGCCTCATTCTGAGTACAGAGGTTCAACCCGCTTGTAACTGGTAGGCCGGAATCGCAAACCCAAGTTCTATTCCGGGATGGAGGCGGATCCACGTGGCAGCAGTAGATTGCACCAACGTCAAAAATTTCGACCCAACTTCTATTTTCAGTTGCATGTGCGGCAATTTGGGGCAAGTCTTTTTGGGTTGCCCCTGAAAGGCAGACCCTCGCTCATGTGAGTATGTAAAAGATTCTCGATATATGCCAATATATACTCGTATATTCCCTCTGATTGGCTAAACTTGCTATCATCGGTAATTTCCCCATAGTCATCATCTGCCTATCTGCTATGCTCACAATGACGACATTGAAGATTGTTGCTTCTGCATTCTTCAACTTGGGTAGGTGAGATGTTCGCGACCTATGGTTCAGATAGCCTCATGAACAAGACAATGCATAGCTGCCTCCATCTTTAAGTTAGGATGCCTTAGTCTTTGCTGCATATCTATTGTGTATACTCTGTGTGTAGTTTGAGTTTCAAGCAAATCCATGCCAAGTTTCTCATGATTTTTAAAAGGTGATCCTGCAATGGAGCTATCACAACGAGCAGGGCTATTTGCATCAAGTACTCACATGCAATGGGCAGGGGTATTTGCATACAAAGAGGCCATTCTAAGTGTGTTACACTCAGTCAGTGCTTTGGCATCCATCAATAGTAGTTCATATGTATGTGTGGGTTTGTAATGAAATTTCTCTCTTTTTTTTGTGTGGTTAATACATGTAAGTTCCAATGATTTGCTTCAATTGAAACTCTATGACTTAAAGACTTTGCAATCATTGATGGGAATAAGGCTATGTACATAAGTTTAGATTCAAAGTGATTATGGATAGAATTGTCTTTACAATATGATTCCTTTTCCCAAATTGTTTGAATATAACAAATCGCGCATCAAAAGTTTCTCTAGCATTCGTCCATACCAAGTCAACAATCAAGAAATCTTCCGAAACCATAAAAACAAATATAAAAAAAACACTAGTTATGGTGCCCGGCGTTGCCGGGCCTAGTAACAATTTGATGTGGTGATTGTTTAATTGCTAGCTAGAATAAGTAATGTGGCTTGGAGGGGCAAGGGTAAATAGAGGAACTTTTAAAGAGGTCATTGATATAAAGTTCATTATATGGATTTTGTGTATGTGGTATTTCGGGCTTAAACTTGATTATATTATGTTGGTCCAAGTAAAAATACTCACAGCGTAACATTGAGCTTGAATGTACATTGAGATGAATTAATAGTCAAATTTGAGAGCATATGTGAATGTGATCTACGCACCAGTTGATGAGTTATTGTGCCTTTATATGGTTACCTACATGGTAATCAATGAGTTTTTGTGCATGTACTTGCTATACATCCTCCTATCATTTTTTGAAGGATAGACGTTGATGATGGATATACTCAATTGGAGGAGTGTATTTTGTAGCATCTAGAAGTGTATCCACCCTGTTCCCTTAGCAAAACTTTGTTAAGGTTGAGGGGTAGAGTTGTACAACGCGGAGGTGTCCAACAATGTAAGCATAAAAAGTACTAATCTAGAATAATGTGTAGTTTTTATCGAGAAAGTGGAGACCAATGCGATTAAACAAAAAAAAAACAAAGAAATGATTGCAATGCATAAAGATATATGGAGGAGCTTGATTATGTCATGTTGGGTTCCATAAATGTTTATTAAATTTTTTTCACACATATACGTGGTAGTTGAGATATGCTCGATATGCTACGTTGGATTCCATAAATTTTTATTAGATTGCCTTCTCCAATTTGAACATGCTCATTTGATGCACTGAAAACTCTTTGAAGTTTTTAAACATGTGTTACATCAAATTACCCAAGCTGGATCCCTATGCTAAATTATAAATGTTAAAAGGAAGATCCATGATGTATGCATTGAATTTGCTAAGGAGACAATTCTATTGTAACAAACAAACGCGGAAACAAAGTATATACATTGGAAGTGACAAAGATAAATAATTTTAGAGCAGCCTGCACAACTTAAATGAAATAAAGGGGTGTAAAGAACACAAATAGTTGCACTCCACATCTTCTGAAGTATTATTGAAGAACTGCAAAATAATATTGATACTTATCATCTTGAAATTGAGCAGCCTGTAGATGAAATTTGAGCTCATTGTGAAAGCATGACTTCGAAGTATGATTTAAGCCACTTTGCTCTCGGGTCGTAGAGGGCTTCTGCACATGAAAGTGTAATTACTGAAAAGCTTGATTAAGTCTTTTAGGGAAGGTAGTTCCCAAAGAGCTAAAGAAATAGAGGGATGTGAATTCCATTAGGGGCAAAAGAATACTTGAACACCTGCAAACTTCAAAAGTAAGTTATCTGATATAGAGGGATGTGAATTCCATTAGGGCAAAAGAATATTAGGGCAAAAGAATACTTGAACACTTGCAAACTTCAAAAGTAAGCTATCTGATATGGTGGTGCTCGGGGGAGCTGCTATGGAGAGCAAGAGAAGGAGAAAGAAAGTTACAAATGTTGATGTCAAAGCCTTATATTGAAATTCTAAGCTAAAAATATCCATCACTAAGATAAGCTAGTGATTAATATTAGATATGGATCTTGGAATTTAAGAGGGATGTTTAAAAGGCAAACCTTTATAGCTATTTTGAGTGAAATCTAAGGAAAAGGCATTGACCTTTTTCTTAAGGCAGAAAATCATTTTAAAAGACAGGCATCAAACATTTTCTTAAAGGGTTACTCTCTTTCAACTGTTTAAGAGGCAGAGAACGGACAGTAGGGGAGATCTATAGCAGACAGATGGCATTGACATTAGGGGTACAAACGGTGGACATCTTCAACAAACCATATCTGCTACAGTACGTATTGGACGAACTGGTAATGTCTGCATTTTTGTGAGCATCTGCCACAACTGCGACCACTCTGGTTAAACAAATAGAGCTTAGAACGTATTCAGCTTCTGTAATTCGAATCTTCTGTAAGCCCCAGCTCCATTGCATTCATGTGTCTACCCTCTGCCCATAGGAACTAAAAGTCAGAATAGTGACTCAAAGTTGTTGTGTTAAAAGTGTTAAATTGCCGTGATAGATTAAAAAAATTATAGTCATTTGGCATTAACATGGTCTGCAAAAATAGTAATGGTCAGTTGATGTGGTCTGATAGACCAATTTCTGCATGGCAGACTATCCACCCAAATAGCATAATCTGCTCACATCTATCTTCTTTTCACAACTACATGCTGGGGTTAGCAACCTCCCTGCAAGGCTGCACCTTAACAAATGAGGCTATACATCAAGACACAAAAACTCTGTGCAAATCATAGCCATTTATGTACCAATTCGCCAATGGGGTCACCAAACCATATGCCCTGCAGCAGACAAATGTAGAAATCAATGGCAAGAAAATGATGGCCAGACACTTAATTATCTTCAATCTACTATTCTATTCTATTCTATTCTACTAAGAGAAAAGCTAAAATTTATAGCACTATAAACCACGCAACAGAAAAACAGAAATAGAAGGGGTAACTTCACAGCAATTAAAGTCTTTTCTTGGTCTGAATAGATGTTTTAGATCTGTATATCGATCTACATCATGCAATAGCCATTGTGAAGAGGCAAACAATTAGAGAAAAAATGCTTGTTTCCTGCATTTTTTAGTCTCCCACTTTACATACCAAACCTGAGAATATGGAGGGCAGATTCTCTCCATTGTTAGGACAGTAACATTTCATTATTTTCACTTCGAAAGGAACAGAATGAAGAGTCTGATATATGTAAGGCTTGCTAGAAGCAGGCAGAAGCGATCCCATTAACATGTATATAAATTGTCTTCATGCACAATATGCACAATAGCAGCCTGCCATTAAATGCAAATAGATAGCCAGCATCTCTGACATGCATTGGTTACACAATGCAAGCAACTGGCAATATGGCCACAAAAATATAGCAATCCATATAACATACATACAATAGGCTATACCGCATCAAGACACAAAAACTTTGTGCAAATCATAGCCATGTCCATATGCCCTGCAGTAGACAAATGTAGAAATCAATTGCAAGAAAATGATGGCCAGACACTTAGTTATCTTCAATCTACTAAGAGGAAAGCTAAAATTTATAGCACTATAAACTGCGCAACAGAAAAACAAAAATAGAAGGGGTAACTTTGCTGCAATTAAAGTCTTTTCTTGCTCTGAATAGATGTTTCAGGTCTGCATGTCGATCTACATCATGCAATAGCCATTGTGAAGAGGCAAAAACAATGAGAGAAAAAAATGCTTGTTTCCTGCATTTTTTAGTCTCCCACTGTACATACCAAACCTGAGAATATAAAGGAAGGAAGGAAGGAAGGAAGTTACTTTTATCGTCCACGGAGACCAATCGGTCTATGGGACCCAATACAAAACGAAGAAGCCGGATTACTGCCGGATTAAAAAACCCTCGCCCAAGAAGGTTTCGAGGAAAAACTGGACAATCAACCTGTGACAAACTGTGCTAATCATATAAAATGCGAAAACATCCCAATATATACACGATCATGCACCACCCCGTAGTGCCTAGTCGTGGACAAACCGGTGGGGGCAAAGGTGACCCTCGCGGTCCGGTACCTCTGGATGTATGACCCCGGGCACGCGTCTTGGCGGTGTGTTCATCCGGCAAATGCAAGGGCACGCGTCGGCCGGTACTAAGGGGCGTGTCGGCCCGAATCGGCCCGAACGCGGGCAACTCGGAAAGTGTGAGACTCATCCTCAAGCGGCACCGTTTGGCGGCAAAGCCCGGCGAGCTGTCTGGCGGGGCTCCCAATCCACACCGCCTCATCTCGATCGCGAAGATGGTGGGCACTGTCTGAATGGAGGCAATGAGCTGCGCTTTTCAGGTATTTGGGAGCGCGGTAGAAATTTGTGGAGCCCCAGGGCTAACACCAGTTGATGTGCTCCCTTGTAATGGGCCATTTTGACCTGCTCTAGAGCAATGGGGTCCCGAGCTTGCCAAGGAAACAAGCATCTAGGTACTCCATGAGTTGTCACGATCGGCCCATTGCGCGGTATGCGCTTCAGTGCTCTGCGCGTTCCATCCGGCGAACCACTGATCTCTCTTACCCCTCCAACCGGGCCCTAAGCGGCTGGGACTCATGGCCACCCATGTAAGCCCGGTCGGGGCCGAGCATCACCCATAGTAACCACTTTACGAAAATAGACGATGTGTCTATCAAGGGTGCCAACGGCGGCAAGAATCAGTTCACGCAGCCCGAGAATCGATAGGGGGATGAAGGTTTCACCCAAGTGCGGGTGCCAAAAATGCTTATACACTTTTGCTCCAAGTCATTCAGTCGTCAAAGAGGCGAGCCTAAACCTCGACCCGTCTGAAGGGCCGGCTCGACCGGTGCGAACAGATGTGGATCGATGGCCCCAATCATATAGCTCTGCTCGGTGATTGTTGTTCGCATTGCATAAAGCGCTTTCCGGCTGCTGTCACCCCGCCAATGATAGACGCCTCCCAGGCCGAGGCGAGGAGGGGAACTCCACCCCAGGTACTTGTAGGTGGGCGTGGCGCCTACAGTATCCCCCGATATGTGAGTGCAGGAGGCATGGGGTGACGTGAAGAGGATATGAGAACCACCCCGGTCTTGGCGGATTGACGCGCATGTCTCAGAGCGACAAAATGTGTCTAGGGCATCCGGTGAGACGCATATCTTACGGGTGTGGGCCAACAGGCCAACATCGTCCCATAGATGAGCCGGCGGATGACCTGGTGCAAAAGATGTATGCCATCCCCATGCTCGATGAAAGCCGGGGCTCTAACCGATCAATGTAGAGGCCAAAAGTGTCGGGCGTAGAGGGGGCAACCTGGGGACCCGATACTATTGGTAAATGCTTGGCCCGTCGGTGATCCCCGCCAAAACAACTCTCATACAACTCAGATATGGCATTACGCAGCAATGCGGGAGCCCCATTGGCCTGCAGTCCTAGCCCACAACTTTTCGGGGGACCGTATCAAAAGCCTTTGCGGTCCACAAAGCAGCAATACAAGTCCAAATTCTGGTGATTCCGAAGTCTCTTCAATCGCGGCCCAGCGTAAAGATATGGTCAATCGTTGAGTGGCGGGTCGAAAGCCCCTGTGTGAGGGCTTCGCACATCGCATACGCCCGGCCAGTAGTCAACTGCTTGCTTCGAGAATGCCGATAACAGTTTGGCAAATGCGAAACTGACCATGATCGTCCGGTGAATTGGCAGGGACGGTGTAGGTCACCCGCTTTGTGAATGGGAACAACCACGCTTGTGGTCCATTGTGGGAAACCCTCCCGATGCTCACGTTGAGCAGGTAGTGAGGGACCGGCACAAGTGGCTGCCACCGCCCCACTTGAGTAACTTCGGCCCGCATACCATCGAGGTCACCGGCCTTCCCATTAGCTAGCCGCCGTTGCGGGCCCTCCTCAACATCCTCATCCACGAGAACCAATGGGGGGCCATCTGTGGGGGGGTATGGGCGTCGCAGCGTCCCTGGCGGGTCATAGAGCTGCTTGCAAATCTTGTTCCCCACTGCCCCGTGTGATGTCCCTGTAGAAGTTTGGGCTGGCCTTGAAGCACTCTGCGCCAAAAGGTTCGAGGATGAGTGTCCAGCAGGCGAACATCTCCCCCGATGCTTGGCAAGGTACCGCGCCTTTGTGTCCTTCCGGATGGGCGCATGCGGTGGTGGCTCCTGGCGGGTACCGGATCCAGGATGTGGCAAGCCGCCATTGCGTTCTTACAACCGCATCAAACCATCGGTTACGCTGGGAATGTTGTTGACCCCCGAGCGGCGACGCTGGGGGTCACCAAAGCACCTCGTCCACGCATCCCGTGTAATAGCCGGGGCTGGTCCGTCCCGGCTGCTCTAGTGTGGAGGTCTCCACTACCGGGGGCGTTCATGAGCATCTCTACAGAGGTCCTCGCTTGCTCATAATCGAAGTCTCAACCGAGGACGGCGGCTGGTATAGTGGGGGTTCCGCGGGCTCGCCAAACCAGTCCAAATAAAGTGGGAGGTGATCCCAGTCGACCTCCTCATCCCAATCGCCCCAGCCCCCGGAAACGAATCGATGAGATGCATATCTTAGCAACTACAAGCACATAGTCCACCACACTAGACCCTCCCCACGATTGTCCCGCATGCATGTGCACTTAGAATCCCGACCCCTTTGTGAAAGGCCATTGCAAATTATCAAGTCAAAATGCCACATAGCGAGGAGCAACTGCTCACAAAGCGAAAGACTGGCTGTCATCCGACCCAGCAGCCCGGGAGGCTACTACAGGCGTAGCCTGCGGGACATCGTCGGCCGAGGGTCAAGTCGCATGGGTGCTCTACTCCAATCCGTGCGTGAAAATCTCCAAGAAGGGCGACCCTACCAACCTGGCGTCTTTCTTTGTATGTCATCATATAGATCGACATACACGGGTCCATCCTATCCGCATCGGGGGTGGCTGCGATAGAAGGTCTTTGCTGCGTGGGGAAATAACAGGCGCCGTAAAAAGAGGGTTGCCGGTATTATGCACCACGAACCCGGAAGCACCGGTTGTGGTTCAATCCATTTTCCGGAGGGTAAACCTAATGTGCCAAGGTTGTCCCAAGTAGTAGCAAGCCACTCCACCATGACCCCCGCCGTCCGCATGTGTATTGAAGACCGAAATGTTGGTAACCCGACCGTCCGTAGCCTGTGGTCCAAAGATGCTCCCATGTTCCATGAGGAAGATGAGATCCATACCGGCGCCACGGAAGTTCGGGACCGCCCCCTTCGCCAAGGGAAGCCTCGACAGGTTCATGAGACCACCCGGAGACACAATTCCTATTTGTCGCCAGGATGGTATGCGCACTGATCAGGGAGGACGGGAAGCGAGGCGAAAGGAGAAGTAGATGGAGCGGAGGCAAACATGTGTGGTCAGAGGGTGGGCCGCGAGGGAGCAGAGTAGGAGCAGAGAAGGGGGCCGTGGTAGTAGAAGCGCTGGTGGCCGCGTGCGGCAAATGGTTGGGGCTGGGGTCCGCAGCAGCGCAGCAGCCGTCGGAAAATGTGCATCCTACTCGAACCAATCCTTCGGCACCCCCTCGCTGGCGAATGCCTCCGGACTACGACAAGCTCCCCGTCTCGTGCCTCTGTTGCCGCACGGTGTGAGGTCCCGGTCCACATCGGGGATGTCCCCTTCAACATCGGCCTTGGCGCAATATGGCATCACGCACTGTGCATCCGCGAACCGTGAATATGACAATGCGCCCGCGGCGGTAAGCCCCATGCCGCTGCTTTCGAAATGTGAACTGGCCCGGGAATGTCATCCCGACGAGAATGTGTGTTCTGATGTTGTGGGCGAACTCTCCCCTCGCATGCGGCATACCTCGAACTACCGTTTGTGGCCTCTCAGCACAAGCTCACCCGAGTTCTGCGCCGGGTCAAAGGTGGGCGGGCGGGTCCCCTTGGCCGGGGTGGTGGTGGTGGCTGGGATGGCGTGGAGTGACCGGAGTGTGGCTGGGGCAGCGATCTTGGGACGGCGTGGGTCACGGGCGTGGAGGGCTGTGGCCCGGATAGCGGTTCGACAGCCGCTGCCGGCCCCCGGGTGAAAGTCGGGAGCACAGCTCTTGCGAGAGCCTTCTTCTGCTTAGCCATCTCGCACTGCAGCTTGACTATGAACCTCGGTAGGGACCCAGCTCCGGCGTGGATGGTTGCCCGCCCAGGCTCCGGGCTACGAGTAGCGAGGCGTGCTTTCGAGCCCGGCTTCCGGTCGAGGGCGCGAACTTGCTGTTCCGATCTTACTCAAGAAGATCACGGCGTAATGCGAGCAATGCGAAGAGCGTACTGTGCTCCCCAGATGCCATGGTGGTGGTGCGCCTCTACCTCGGCCGGGCCCAGAGAGCCAGTGACCATCGTCTCTCTGCATTGCGCGCCCTCTCCTGTGTCATGGTGTCGAGTGATGAACCACGAGTCTGGGCGGGCCGCATGTCAGCAACCTCCTGCCTGCTGCTTCTTTGCCCACTTCAGTGTGCAAGGCCAAGGCCATCTTCCACATGCGTGGCGGGTCTCCAAGCTTTGTGATACGGTTCTTCTCGACCCGATTTGCCTTTTTGAGCACATGGGATGCGCAGGACTCCATCTCCACCGCCATGCCCGGCCCGGTGGCACCTTTGTTAGCCTCAATACGAGCACTGTTAGCCTCCATTCCCGCTTTGACGTGGCTCCAATTCTCTGCCGAGGCAGGAGTTCCTATGTGGTCTGAGCAATTAATCCCTTTCGGCCGGGCTGGCCTCGCTGAGGGGGCCTTAGCCTTAGCCCGAGCCTCCTTCTTCATGGAGGATGACTCTCCCCTGTCCATGATGGCTGATCGGGCAGATTCTCTCCATTGTTATGGTAGTAACATTTCATTATTTCCACTTCGAAAGGAACAAAATGAAGAGTGTGATATATGTAAGGCTTGCTAGAAGCAGGCAGAAGAGATCCCATCAACATGTATATATAAATTGTCTTCATGCACAATATGCACAATAGCAGCCTGCCATTAAATGCAAATAGATAGTAGACAGCCAGCATCTCTGACAGGCATTGGTTACACAATGCAAGCAACTGGCAATATGGCCACAAAAATATAGCAAGCCATATAACATACGTACAATGGATAAAATAATAAAACTTGGCTATCGTAGAGGCAGATCCATAATTCTTCCCACTACTGCCTCACATTTCATTTTTGAAAAGAAGACGTATCCGAAATGTGTCCAGCTAAAAGGCCCAGCTCTTGAAGCAGGACTTTATTATAGCTGTTGCTTATAATGTTGCTTATAACAGGAAGAAAAAAGCCAGACTCGCTCCAATAATCTACTGGAGGATCACAATGCAACAAATATTAGACACTGAGGCTCTCTCTCAATATAAGGTACCTCTGTTTTCAGCTCGATATATGTTGGAACTGCATATTCTATGGCCCAGAAAGTTCATAACTAAGACTGCCTACCTATATCTAGAATGTCACCGTAATAACTTTTATTATTGTGTGTAAGCAACTTCACTGTGTACCAACTGCCTAATTGGTGCTTATCCTTTTGATGGATAGGTATCAAACGCTGATAGAATTCGAGATGGAACAAAGCTCTAGAATTTACCTCTATGGTATTGTTAACAACTCCAAAAGAACCTTGAAAAGAGTACCATGGAAAGGAAAATACGTGACAAATGAAAGATGCTAACTGAGGGTTCCTCTCAAGAAATTTAGAGATATGAATCATAGCATGGAAAATAATTCAATCAATACTTTAACAGGAGTAATTGTAAAAGGGGGAACCAACCTAGAGGATGATAATGCTTACCTTGTTGAGCTCCATTTTGTGGTCTTGATGTTTTAACCTAACATGGAAAGAAAAATGATTTTAAGCTGTCGTTTACAAAATCGTCTATCTCAAGCTAAACCTGAAATGCAAAATCGTCTCAAATGTTTTCTATCAGATTTTTTTCATGTAATACAGAATGAAGTTCAATCAGAAATAAGAGTACCTTCTGAATTTGTCGCCTTCTGATGCCCTTGCGGCTCCAGTTACATGGATCAATCTGCAAAAGAGTAAAAGCCATGCAACGGTGAGGAATACAACCGAAAAACGCCAAATGTAAAAGCAAATGGAATGTGTGAATGTGATAAAAACCACAGTGTATGTTAATGGATCTCATCTTGAAAGAAAAGAAGAGGAGAAAGAGACTTACTGCAGAAAAATACGCCGAAGTTCAAAAACGCAAGGCTCGTTCTGGCATCACCCTAAGTTGCTTGATCTCCCTACGCAGGCCTGGACGTTAAATCACAAAAAAAAAAAGTCGTTTCGTTATTTGGCCGGAAGCGACCATGCTTGCTCCAAGAAATACATCGACGTCGGCAAACCTGGACGTTAAATCGCAAAAAAAAAAGTCGTTTCGTTATCTGGCCGGAAGCGACCATGCTTGCTCCAAGAAATACATCGACGTCGACAGTTTGTAGAGCATCCAGATCTGGCGATGGGCGGCGATGGTGTACCGGGGCCATATCTGACATCGAAAATTAGAAGTCCGTATCTTTACCTTTATCTTATCCCGAATATAAATTTCTACGGAGAACAAAGCCCACCCTAAAAAATCATAGAGAAATTAATTCTTTTCAATTTTTGGATTGCCGGAGTTTTTTCCGGCGTCAAAAACTCCTTAAAACCTTAGAAAATCGTGTTAGAAAAATTCCAAAAAAGTTTTTGGACCATACCGGAAATTTCCAAATTAACAAAGTAGATATACTGACTTTAAGAACTTTTGACTAGGCCAAAAACAAAAAAATTGTGCAACTTTTGTTTTCCATGGGTGATGTGGCAAATTTTTGGTGATATGCCAAGATCTGGGTGATGTGGACGTGATGATGATTAGGAATTTTTGCAACAAATGGATAAAGCAAGTATTTTTGGTATCGGGAATTTGGCAAAGGGAATCTCAAGAACTTAGAGCAATTTTTGTTACCACGAGGATGCTTATTTGACTTGTCCTTGACTTATTGACTGTATTTCCTTGAGTTTGATATTCAACTTGAGCCAGAAAAAAATGTTGACTACTTGGACCTTGCATGCTTACTTTTAAATTCAAACTTCTTCCAGGGGAATCTTCGACCATGTAAATGGCATGCTCTTCCAAGTTGAACAAGGCCAGGACTTTGTGCGGTTGCCCCACTAGAGAGGAGAGGCCAGGCCCCAAAAAAGTTCCCGAGGTAACCTTTCCTAGCGACGCTCCTCTGGGAGGTCGTATGCTAATGCCCCCTCCCCACCCTGCTTCGAGCAGGTTCAAAAAAATCTAAGATTGGTCCGAGATAACTTATCAAACCACGAACTGTCCTGCGAGCTACCGTGTAGAAACCCAAGTGTTTCGTCGTCCGGGCAATGTAGGTACTCCGGAATAACGATTTGACTTCACCACATCGTCCGAATGGCAAAATTACCATAGAGACCAAGTTACATGGTCAGTTTTGGCAATGAAAGAATCATGAACACTCTATATGGCAGTATTCTGCAGCCATCTCCTATGCCAATTGATTACAAATGTGTTGGATATGAGCTGCTTTGATGTTTCTTGAAGAAATATGGTCTTCTTCCCATGAAACTTGGTCCCCAGGGGAATGTCATCGTTCTAGGTCCATTTGCAGAGCCAATTCACAGTTCCGGAGTGGGAGAGTTGCCCATCTGTGGCCAGGGGATTTTGGGAGAGGACTTTTGGGGCGAGCTGCGTCCGGGGGGTTTTAAGGGGTCCTTCTTCTGGTATTAACACTCTCCCTCTACATGATGATACGCCGCAAGGTCCTGTTCGAATTTGACTAGGACATGACCTCTGAAACATAAAGTGTATTGCTAGGTTACTGTAGGGTTTACGTTATAGAGGTCAAGTTTTGGCTGTTTGCACTTGGGACATGGTTGAGAAGCTGCAGTTGAAGAAAAGAAGCAATACTAACTGTCAAAATGGGTTTGGATTTATTCTCCTCCAATGTGGCAATTAGAAGTGGAGTGCCTTTTGCAATAGCAAGATTGTTTGGGATTATTCGGGATGGCCGATAGATCCGAACCCTATATTTTTAGTGGCCATGGCTCTCTGCATGCATGTTTAGAGATGGTGCACCAAGTTATCCATAAAAACGACCACGTTTCAGCCTCTAAAATGTAAACCCTGTGTGTTGCTAGGTTCTTGAAGGGTTTACGTCTCGAATATCGAGTTTTGGTCCTTTGCACTTAGAACACATGTTTTGATATGGATATGGTGTGTTAGAACCTCCACATTGCTTAAGGCAACCAAACTTTATGCAAATTTTGCAAAATGACATCAATTACATTAGGATCCCTAAAGCAAAATGAGGTAGTTCCACTCAGATCTAAATATTTCGAGTTGTGGTGATCTTTTTTAAATGATTTTTAGAGGAACAAGAGAAAACTTTTGAATGAGATGTAAAAAAAAATTTGGCTCAATTTGGATCTGGGATGTTCGAGAAAATTGGGTTCAAATTTGGAAGAAAACTTGATCAGTGCACTTCTTTGAGATAAAAAAAAAGGTTTGCACACTCAAATGATGATATCTCGAGCTTTACTGAACATTTTTGGATGATTTTTGAAATTACTACCAAATAAAAGTTGTAGGAACATATTGAAAAAGACTTGGCCTAATCTGGGACTGGGACGAAGGAGAAAAATGAGTTCAAAGTGGATCAAATATTCTGTCAACGAACTTTCACAGAAAATCAGCAAGCAATTTTTTGGATCTCGAGCTTTATAAGGGTTTCTTTGCATGATTTCAATTGTCACAAGTCTGAAAGGTCTGTGCTTGGTCAACAATTCCAACTCTTTTGGGCACTTCTATTAAGGATAATTTGTATACAATTAGCTCTTGACTTATAATTGCCACAACGGGAGGAGAATAGATCCAAACCCCATTCTGTCAGTTCCGATTGCTTCATGTCTTCAACTTCAACTTCTCAACCATGTCCCAAGTGCAAACAACCAAAACTTGACCTCCATAACGTAAACCCTACAAAGAGAACAAAACGTAGTTGGAGCCTAGATGGCATGTTGGAGCCCACGTGGCATGGTTGAGCCACCTTGGCATGTTGGAGCCCATGGGGCATGGTTGAACCACCTTGGCATGTTGGAGCCTAGATGGCATGTTGGAGCCCGTGTGGCAAGTTTGAGCCACCTTGGCATGTTGAGCCACTTTGGCATGCTGGAGCCCACGTGACATGTGCGGAGCCAAATGGTAGATCCTATGGGCACAATAATTGAACCATAAAAATAACACGTGAAATCAATTAAACCATTAAAAAATATTTCATTAGAAATAGCATTTTTAGGCCATTAACGTTTGAATTGCAATGTTGGAGCCATATTGGCACATTGGAGCCTACGTGGCATGTTTGAGCCATCTTGGCATGTTGGAGCCACGGCCACCTTGGCATGTTGGAGCCCAGGTGGCATGTTTGAGCCACCTTGGCATGTTGGAGCCCATGTGGCATGGTTGAGCCACCTTGGAATATTGGAGCCTAGGTGGCATGTTTGACCCACCTCGGCATGTTGGAGCCTAGGTGGCATGTTGGATCTCACGTGGCAAGTTTGAGCCACCTTGGCCGTGGCATGTGCGGAGCCAAATGGTAGATCCTAGGGGCACAACATTTGAACCATAAAAAATAACACATGAAATCAAGTATACCATTAAAAAATATTTCATTAGAAATGGCATTTTTAGGCCATTAATATTTGAATTGGAATATTGGAGCCACGTTGGCATGTTGGAGCTTAGGTGGCGTGTTTCAATGCAAATAATACAAAGAAGTCAAGTTTCAAGGTGATTTCCCAAAACCAAGAAAAGCCACTCTAAGCAAAACTTATGCCACGCACAAACAATCCCCAATTTTGATGCCATTTCAGTTCAAACAAGTGCTCTAATATGCAAAGAATCTATGGCCAAAAGTGTGGCCCCAAAAAACATATGCAGAACCCATTCAATTTTGACAATTTGACCGTATCAAAATAAGGTCAATGTTCCTGGCAGAATTCAAATTTTTGCAGATGAGCAAATGAGATATCCTTTCAATTCTGACACCGAGAGATATCTCTGACATGCTTGCAAGCACAGTGCATCAGGTTTTCTCAGCAAGAAACATGCACATGTGACCTCAAAAATCGATTTCCGGCTGACAGACTGCCACTTTGCAACAATGACTTAGAACTTAAGATTTTTAAGTTTTTTTATGATGTTGTGGCAGAAGGGGATAAGAGGAAACTAGATATAGGCAAGCCTGGAGTAGATATGCTAGTTTTGCCATTTTCTATTTTGCACGCATCCCAAGAAGTCGATTTTGGGGGTCTAAATTTGGCCAAATTCAATTTTTGAAAGCCCATTAACACTTTGGAATAAGAAAATATGGATTATAAACATTTTCTTTTAGGGCAATAATGGGTGATTTTGCAACAAATGTGATGACTTGGCAAGAAAAGGGTGACATGGCAATGTGAGGGTGGTGATGTGGCAAGAAAATTAGCAAACAACTTTCCTCCTAGTCAAAAAATTTTTGTGACATGGATATGACATGGTGATGGTGTGGGGGTGATATAATGGAACCTTTGATATGTATCCACAATGGTGCTTGGATTTTGAGATTTTTAGGCCAACTTTTTGCCTTTTCTAGGAATGTCATGTTAAAGTTGTACTTTCGCTCTATATCTTTGTTTTTTAGAGAGAATATGGTTTTGGACTTTAGAAATGGCAAAATTGGATGGAATTTTAGCAATTTCTCATATGTGATGGATGAATGGTGTACTTTTGACTGGGAAAAATGGTCTTGCTAACTTTGGTCTCGACAAATCGCAATGGTATGAAAGGGGAGGAAAAGATGTATAAAGAGATGATTTTTTTGGGTGGAACGATGGTAGTAAAGCCTTGGGAAATAGCAAATCATGCCTTAAGAAGTAACATCATGGCAAAAGCTTGAATCATACAAAGTACCATTGAATTTCGAGTGGTCTTCTAACCTTTAACTTTGGGATCTTCAACCTTTGACTTTAAGTGTTCATGATGCTTACATGATCAAATGTCCTTGAATATTTGATGCCAAACCGGTGTCCATCTTTGGTTCTTCGCTACAAGTTGCCAAGTGATGAATGTCTTCAAGTTTCACGCTCTGCAAGCTCTCTCTCACACACACACACACACCCACACACATGTATGAAGTCAAATGCTAGTGAAGTGTGTCAAGCATGCATATAGCTCTTGTATGCTACCATTTTGTGGCAATAATGGCATGTGGACAACTTGATCATACATGGAATCTTAGAAAACCATAAAAAAACCACAGGTCAAAAAAACACTACCTTAAAAAACACCACCTTCAAAAGACATCCCTTCAAAAAACCATACCGCTTGAGAAAACAACACATCCTTAAGAAAGAAACTACACCTCTTAAGAAACCACACATTCTTAAAAAAAAAAAAAAAAAAAAAAAACGACAGCTCCTTAGGAAAAGCTACAGCATATGCAAGAAAAACCACACCTCCATATGGATGCAAAATCGGTACTGGGTAGCAGAAATTACCCTCCGGACGCCGCTTACAAGTGCTTAAAATCGGCGTGTTTTAAACACGACGTGCGTGATTGATCAATTGACATGTAGGGTCTTGGCAAATGAAATGTGGTGAGAGAATCATGAGCTTGAATGGTGCCGGAAACATGAATACACAGCCCGCCATATTAGGTGGATGGCGGGCTTACCCATCTTGAATTCAAGCAAAATGGAGGGACTAATTGTTTCCAAGAATTGCCTGAACCAAAATTCAACAATTTGCCCTCACCAATTTTGCAATACACGTAACCGATAGATGAAACCCAATTCCTCTCCCCTGTTCATTTTACAAAGCCATTGATGCAAAGAAGGAAGAGAGATCGAGGCGAGATTGTATGCAAAGAAGGTAGCAATGAAGAAGAATTCCCCTTCTAAAGATTCGCCTTCAAAGAAGAATAAGAAATTGAGGCCGAGTGGATACTAGAATAAGAGAAAATTTCAGGGAGCAATTTTTGAAGTATTCAACCAAATTAGTACAAATGTTGATGACAATGACAAAGGCCGATCCTTGATGCTTCTTTTTGAGGGCAAGGGATTTACCAATTGCTTCTATAAAGAAATCTAAGCAGGGTTACTATGGCCGAAAGCAAATGGTGAAGAATTTGAAGGAAACAATGCAAGAACATAAGTATGAGAGGAATCATGACATGCTTAGGTGCAAGGAAGTCCACCTGATAATGGCAAAGAACAGGTACAAATGGTGTCAAGCCATTGAATCAAACGTAGTGGCCGGATTGCTCGGCATCCCTTAAAAACAATTTCAAATGCTTTTTCAAAGAAGGGTGCAAGCTAACAAAGGGGAAGGACCTTGGTCAATGTTCGGGAGGAGGAAGCGGATGGATAGCATGTTAGATTACAATAGAGAAGCTGTTCTCAAGTTCGACGAGAAAATACAAGAGTTTCTCCATACAAGAAAGACGGAGGAGGTATGTATCGAGAGAGGAATAAAGATGGAACATCCAATTCACCTTCTTGAAGTCCGCCAAGTAAGTATTCATCCTATATTGTAGGGTTCATTATATGTAGCATTTATTTGGCATTCACACGATTTCCCTAGGTTGCAATTCTACCTCGTGGGTTTAGAGAGGGGAATCCTCATATCAAAATTGCATTGCGCACTTTTGAGAAGTTGAAACCGAAGTTTTGTAAGGAGGATCATTGAGAGCATACATGGTGTTGCATCTACCACTTGAAATTTGAATACATCATGCGGGATTGAAATGAGCGAGAAAATCGGGTGGAGTTCATGACAATTGCAACTGTCACTGTGAGGTTTGTGGCCCTAGCCTAGAATGTGCAGCCAAGGAGCATACAATCAAGTGCACCCGATGATTTATGGAAACAAGTGGTCCGCAGCAAAAGGTGATGATGAGGAGTGGTTTGATCATAACCGCTAATGTTGGCGTGGGTTGGATAGAATTAGAAAATATCCACGTGAAATGGATGGCACGGGTTCATTACTAGTTACTTGGAAGACATTTGAAAAGCAACCCGTGGACCCGGAGACCCGAATTCGGGGATCCAAGAAAGGCTTTGAGGTACAAACCCTGTCTTAAAGATTAGTACGTATGAGAGAAGTCCCAAAAGAGTTTCAAGAGGATGTGAAGAAGGTAATATCAGATTTTGTTCCACACAATTACATAGCACATTGGCAGACCAATCGGTTTAAACGAAGGTGTGTCATCATTTCGGATACAATTGTATCTGTTATTGACTTTGCAGAAAAATTACAAAGATCAAGATCCGCAATGAGCCCCAAATAACGACTGCATACGTAATTCAAGTTTCTATACTTGTTCACATAACATATAGACATGACAAAAGTGCTGATATTCCCTGTTCACGATGGCATGAAGAAGACCGTCAAAAAGAAGAAAAAAAAGAAACGTAAGATTGGAGCAGATCGGGAATAGATTCAACAATGGTAGGAAGATCATAAAAGAGACTCACTTTTACATTTCGATGATAAAGTGCATGACTCATTGTTTGTGGTACACCTTGCCTACAAAAGCATGTTGCATGGCTTAAGGAACAGGAAATAGAGTATGAGAAGCATTGGGTTTGGAGTGATGGTCGCTCATCACAATTCAAGTCAAGAAAACCTTTTTTTTCTTAGGCAGGTACTTCATAATGAATGACAAGGAAATAGTGTGGAACTACTTTGCCACCGCTCATGGTAAAGGTGAACATGATGGTGGTGTAATGTTATCAAAAGGTCGCTAAGTAAGGAACAACTCAAACCCAATGGTGTGCAACCGAGGCATGCTAAAGATATTGTAAAATTTCTCGTGTACATATTTTAGCGATCTACCGGTTGATGAAACAGATGAGATCAAAAGATATTTTTGGGAAATTGAACCTGCTGTTGTGGCAAACATGCAAGAATATGAAATTGAAACACTTAAAGGCACAAAGAAGATTCACTGTATCAGACCGGTCCGCAGGAGTAGACCAAACAGGCTTGCTCATAGATGCCTGTCATGTTTCTGCTTATTTTGCATGGATCAGAATTGGGACTCCTGCATCAATACAGGTAGTTTTGAAAGTGGGAGGTAACTGACTTAAAGCCAGGAGTTGAGAAGAAAAAGGAAACTCTTGAACAAGCCAATGAATGGATCAGTAATTTGGTAGAGGTAGGTGACAATTTTGCAGTGAATGCTAAGGTAGACAATTCAGAGGGTGTAGACTTCTACATCCTCAAGTGCACAGAACCCAAATGCACACTTGAAGATTCATACAAAGATGGATGGGGGCAAAAATTTGGAGTGCATGAGGTTATCTTAAGTGGACTGTATTAACAATTCTTGGGTAATTTCAAGTACATGTTGCTCACTAAACAACCCGAAGCCTCCCTGCACAGCCATGTGGTAAGATATCCTAAAATTGATATGGACAAAATAGAAGGCATGGACATGTACAAAATTTCACAGGAGACCAATGAAAAAATTATGGCCAGTCTCCCAATAACATTGTAATTCTTTGACACTTAACCAAATTGATGTAATTCTTTTCAAGTGATTTGTTGTTCCAGCACCTAAGCATGTAAGCACACATGTGTATATATATTAATAATAGTGAGGATGCACAAAGGTGGTGTGCATGGACATGTACTTCGAAATGAAGATTGAATTGTTGTTTAAGAATGTAGATTTGTGACATTGGAATAAGATTCAATTATTTATTTTGGTACCATCACTATCCCAACATTCTTGGCAAAATTATATTGTCAAGGCATTTCCTCGATGTGACATGTGTCAATTCGACTGGTCATACGAAATATTTAAGCCTGGTTACGAATTAATTGTTCTGGCACGTGTGAGGTTTTTCGTACACTGACGCGCCTAAGCATAGGATTTAAGCACGAGGCGCCTAAGCATAAGCTCTTCTTACAAGCTCACGCTCCGCCCATTCTCTGCCCATTCTTCGCCCAATTCCTCCGCAATCCTTCCCAATCCTTCCCAATTCCTCTGCCCAATCCTTCGCCCAAGCCATGAAACGTGCAACTAGCGAGGACCCGGAGGTCACCTCCCAAGAGGCGCTTACTTGGCCTCGAAAAGGTGTTCCCTCTGCTCTTCCCACCACTGCCCACTCTACTTGCCTCCTCTAGTGTCCACTCTACTGCCTCAACATTTTCTGATTCTTCCGATTCCTCACTTTCTGATTCTTCTTATGAGGAATCAGAAAATGAGGAATCAGAACTTTCTGAGCAGGACTATGTTCTTCAAGGGTGGGAAGGGGAAGAAGAAGAAGAAGAAGACGAGTGGTCTACTGAAGAAGAAGAAGAAGAAGAAGAAGAAGAAGAAGAAGAAGAAGAAGCAGAAATTGAAGACGAATCCGCCGACTTTGAGGAGTTCATGGCGCTCATAAATGGTATGCATGTTTTATTTATTTTCTTAATCAATTTTTTGTTAATCAAACTTCTTAATCAATTAATTTTTTGTGTTGCAGATGGTGATGCAAATGAATGAAGGGCCTCCAGCTTGCCTCCAACGCCTTTTTTTTTTTTTAATTGTTCTTGCCTCCAGCTTGCCTCCAGATTGCCTGCGGAATACCTCCAGATTGCCTCCAGATTGCCTATGGACTTTTTTGTATATGACTGCAAGCCTCCGGGCTTTTTTATTTGTGAATAGTTGAAGCCTCCGGGCATTTCATTTTCAAAAAGATTGTTATGTACAGCCAAATAGGCTTTGGCCATATTTTGAATGAAAAAAAGTTTTTGATCTGAAAACGTTCTTACTTCTATTATCCATGCATGTGACAAAACATTGAATTCTTGTACAAAACGGTTCTAGCTCAAACACTAAGCACTTTAATTAGTTTCAGCAGTGCTTGTGAGTAAGCACTGGTTAACACGAGCACTTATGCAATGAACAACTAGTTTTAAACAGTTATATAGCATAACAGTAAGCACTGCACCTTGACTGCATGACAGTAAGCACTTGATGACATTAACACTTCTGCAATGGCTTTCTAGCATTAAGCAACTACATACTTAGTAACTGTCACGGCATGACAGTAAGTAGTATCTGCCATTAAGACTCATACCAGACTAGCACTTGCAAGCAATTTTTTTTTTAAGCACTTGATAAGTTTTAAGCACCCCTTGCAGTCAGCATTGAACTAGATATAAACAATATAGCAAAAACTTATAGACAAGTCTAGCATTGAACTATATACACAATACTAGTAATGGTGCCCAGCGTTGCTGGGCATAAGTTAAGAATGTATAAATGATGTTCAAGAGAACGATGAGATGCCCTAATGGATTGGTATTAGCTCAGTATTCCGTTCCTTAATCAGTTACCATCTTTAACACTTACGCAAAGCATCATTTTGGAATAGTTCTTAAAAACATAGCATGTTCTAAGGCGCTTTCCTTTTGGTTTAGTCTTTAATCTCTCAAAAAATAATAACGATAATCTTCCTCAATATTGAAGTAAAGTACCCTCTTTACACTTAGAAGATCATGCTAGAGAGATACATTGTTGTTGTTTTCATTGTTGTGCAGAGCATGTCCCCTTTTACTTTCCACGGTCATGTTGTTGTCCGCCCTAGCTGTTTGCAATTGTCTGACCTAGCAATTGCATGTAAATAGCATGTCCCCTCATGCTGCAATTGTACATGGCATGCACAAATTCTGAGCTTCCTAAACGTAAATAACATGCCATACATAAAATATTGCTCTATATATTTGTTGAACTCATAAACAAAAAAAAAAGGGGGACAATAGAAAAAGTGCCCAATGTCTCTAGGCACAATTGTTTATTTCCAAACCCTTAATCAAGATATGAGGGTGTTTAATGTTTATGCAAACTTAATGTTTATTTAACCCAAATGATGCTCTAATGTTGTCATCTTAACGCAAAGAACTGTCCTTTATTACCCAAAAACTGAAGTCATTACATAACTAATTGCTTCAATTAAAAACCTATAGCCCATGCACATGTTAACACTCGAAGCATTTTTACATGTAGTCCAATATTTGAGGCCCATGCACATGTTAACACTCGAAGCATTTTTACATGTAGTCCAATATTTGTGGCGCATTTCAGTTGAATTCCACACTGACTACAGAATGTAAGTGAATTCAATCAAACCATATGCAACTGGCATCAGGTGTCACAAATTCAAGCTTTAATGCTTTGGACATTGCCAGATACAAAGACTTCATCAAGCAACATGTTATTTGAAGCCTTGGTGGTATCCCATTGAGTCATGGTAGAGAATAGAATTCATTGAATAAATATAAACACTCACATTGCGTAAGTTCCTTGCAAGAAGTTACATCAGTCAGCAACAAAGTGGAAATTTACCTCGAAAAGCAAAAAGAGGTAATCTCGGTTCGCCCTTATGCTGCATTTGTCCAAAGCTTGCCTGGAATACTCCCTGCTACCGACCCAACTCAAACCTGCAATAGCAGGAAACCTAGGCATTTGAGCCATACCCCCTGCAGTGTAGCACCCTAAAGTTCATAGAGCTTTTCGGCTTTCGGCTATGGCGTAAAAAAATCTTTATACCGATCGATTGGTGTTAGAATATCGATTGCCAAAAGGCCGGGTAATGCCATAGCCAAGTCTTAGAGCTTGGATACCGATATTCTCTTCCATCCGCTCACGCCCAAAGAATGACTTGCTCACATAATGGCATATTTTGCCGCTTGCTCATTTCGCCCGGGGCATTCATCCATAATAAGCAATTTGATCGCCATATTGTTTGCCCAGACTCACATTTTATTTGCAATATGCTAGATCTCAGATCAGCGGCAAAATCTGAGTGTTTATTCAAATTTCTTTGATATGTAGTTGGTGAACTTGTTTAGGACCCATCGGAAGTGCGTTTAAATCACACCTTCAAATACCATAGGCCTCCCAAATTGCGTTGTTTAAATCATGCTTTCAAATAATGATAGGCCTTCCAAATCGCATAGACATCATATCTTTTCTTAAAGTTTGAATGATTCTAACCCGCTATGGCTTAAAAAAAAGAGTGTTACGATCTTTCTAAACTTTTCCCATAGCTTGCCATAAGACGCCATAGCCAAGCTCAAGATTGTAGCTAATATGCTCCGCCTTTGACAAATGCAGTGTCCGGCCGCTATAACTGCTCAATCTATCCGCTACAATTTGATGAAATCTGCTCATATCCAATGCTATCTGTTCATATCCGGCGCAACTGTTCTACAATCTATCTGCTACAATGCTTTTCTTCAAAGGATATCAACTGCAACTCAATATAGAAAGTAATGCGGGGGAATGGGATCCTTTTTTGTGTCTTATCTCAGCCTTCCAATCAAGTTACCTCATTACCTCCACCATCTATTCATGACATTCTCATATATTTTGTGCACTTTGCACATCTCTGACATTGTTTCTAGCATGGTTCCCAAATCATAAGTCTGCAGTAAAGAAAAGCCATCCACATGAGTCTAACAGTAGAAGAATAAGTAAAATACTAATCCACATGTAGATTAGCTACCTTGAGCCACATTTTCGCCATGGTTCAGCATCCAAGTTACGCGAAAAAAGATAAAACCTAGAAAGCTCAAGGAGCCCGTGGTTTGCCGAGATACCAATGACCGGTCCTTCTTGGAAGAGATGGGAGAGTCTACTTAAACCCATAACTTCACGAAAAATAAGCGAGCTCGCTCTTTTCGAAGCATGGGAGCTGCCCGGCCCATTGCCGCTTACCATTTTACCATAGCCGCAATGTCAAATGTCGGAGAGAGGAGCCAAGCACACGAAAAGCATTGCCACAAAACCCTAATACGCCCAAACCCCTTTTTTTTTGCTTTTTTTTTAAAAAGGCTTTTAACGTGACATCATCTACACCGCTGGGTAGATTAACTGACCGCCCAATTTAGGGTTTGGGTCCAACACTTACACAATAACATTATAATACTAGTAATGGTGCCAGCGTTCTTTGGGCATAGGTTGGAAGTCTCAAAATGTTTTGACCAAAATGAGAAAAGTGTGCAGTAATCTTTTATTATAACAAAATATCCAAACATAGTAGCAAAGGCCTAAACGATAAGTAGTCGCATGTATATCACATTTATCGTAAGAATGATCCCATGGTGTTGGTATTCTATCGATCGCCCTTTAGTGTAATTTTATGTGACCATGAGCAGGATCGGACTTCAAAATTGCATCAAAGCTTTCAAAATCCTGGACAATTTTGAGGGATCAAAGTTTGACCTAAGTTCCCTCTGTTCCCTAAGGGTAGATGAGCCGATTTATAGTAAAGACTTATTAAGATCAACTGCTTGGAAGTATTAATATGGGACCAAATAAACCAAGCATGTTATCAAAATCAAATCCAAGCATAAGTAGAACTCAATTGGCAACGCACATCTTAAATATTTTCATGATTGATAGGTATTGTGAGTCATAAGTACAATTCTAGCACATGCAACTCTAAAATTGTACGCATATGCCCCCTCGCTCTTGGGATTATTGCATATAAATTGGAAAATATATTTATTAGGTTTTGCCTTACACTATACCATAAAATGGGCACACTAACATAATCTATGCCCAAAGATTCTTTGGGGATTTGGGAACCTCAGAATATTGCCAACCCATGCAAATATTGGGAGTATATGCATTTGCTTACAGTAATTTTTGGGCCGTTGAATCATTTTGGAAACCTCTACATTGCAAATATCGATGTCTGTGAGTTCTTGATGTTGTGTGCTAAATCTCATATTATCACTCTCTTTTGTTGCTTGTATATGAACGTGAATGTGTTGTGGCTATGGATATGTTAACAACATCATGTAACTTTTGAAGGCATTGTATTTATTGCATTTATTGTGTTTTCTAATGTGATTGTAGACAACTTGTTCATAGTGTGTTGCACCTTTGTAGCTATCTTGAAAAGTACTTTGCACCTTTAATTAGGGCTACCTTTAAAAGACAATTTGTTCATTGTGTGTTGCACCTTTGTAGCTATCTTGAAAAGTTAATTAGAGCTACCTTCAAAAGTACTTAGATAATGCTAATTGTGTGTGCAGTTAAATATTAAACCTGTGTTCATGGCTCTTGCCGTTTAGAAACGAAACATTGCAAAAGACGAAATGTGGGCTTAATGAATTTTCTTGAATAAAGATGGACTTAATGGATTTTTTTTGAATATATGTAGATGTATTGCATGTGTGCCTAATGTAATGCCTAATGTAATATCTGTAGGAAATGAGATTCTGCTTTTTAACCATTGACAACAAATATATGATAAGTCACAATTCCAAATATTACCTTCCAAGTCTGGCTACATTTTTTTAGTGTCTCGGTGTTAAATTTATAAAAAGACGACTAAGTTCTTGTTTTTTTTAAGCTTTGGAGACATGGCATAGAATAATGTAATGGAATTTCAACATTAAATCATGTTCAGGCTGATAACACATCACTTCCTTTTACAATACTTATGAGAACTGCCAATTCTTGGTAACTGAGACAATAGATCTGTAAAAGTACTTATTCGGAGGCCTAATAATCTTCTAGATAATCTTCTGGATAGTTCACATCTCAGCTCCTTGCTTCTAAAATTAACTGCTTAAAAGACCTTGAAGCATCCTCCTGCAACAATTGCTTGAAGATCTCGACTGTGATCCTCACTCTTGTTTTCCAAGAACCTGATAGCTCTTCATCAAGCTCATTGACAAAATCCAAAAGTGACTTTTTAGAAATAAGATGGAGCAACCACATGCAGAGAACTGAGAAGATAACACATCTAACTCTAAGAAATAGTATGGATTTGTTGCTACTATCACTGAAGATTGGCCATGATTACCCTTTCATTTTAACTCACCGCAAAGACGCCTCACGATGAATAAATGTAAAATGTGCTAATGCATCGCACACCCGCATGGTGATCCATCTCACCAGAAGTTGAAAACTTATTGAACTACTGTTACGTTCATTTTGAGCAACCCGTAAGTAGAATAGAAAGAATGAGATAATATGATGTGCACCAAAGGTAGAAAAAGCACAACCGTGACTATGAATTAAATCAAGCTTCTTTTCATTTACTTCTAGCAATAGGGACGATGCAGTCACCCTTAATCATTCCACAATTTCTTGTCTAGATCATTTCTTTCTGCAACTCATGATATATAAAATAAAGCACAAAATGTTCTATCCGACAAAAAAACGAAGATCCTACTTCCATGTAGAAGTATTAAAGTCCGTAGAAACGTAGGAAGCAATGAGCTTCTAGGCCTAGCAGTTTACCATTTTCTCGAGCCCTTGCAATCGCCGGGCAATCCATTGATATTAGGTTATACCGGGCTTGCATTTTCTTTTGATGCACACAACCTATTTATCAAAGATAATTTTCCTTTGTGGAAAAAGTACTATGGCTATTTGAACATTTTGACATACAACCATTAGGCATATCTAAAGGGGCAAATTCTTATTCCGTAGATTTTCAAGAGTTTTTCATGCTCCGTATGATATTTTATGGATAGCCGAATGAATGTTCATGTTAATAATTGAATACTTGCAGGGCACCAATGGTCGGCTCGTGGATGGAGAGAACATGGTGTGTATTTCATAGTCCCGAGACAAATATGTCTTTTCAAGTTATCTGCAATAAATTTCGTAAACTTGTGGACATAATGGATGATTAAGTTCTTCTTGCTGGCTTTTTGACCAATATTCTGCATGAAGATTGGGGTGGTGCCAACCGCTAAGCGTTGTCAAAGGCAATCAATAAGGATCTTGATCTTGTATGAATCTTTGTCTGCATTGTCATCCATTAATGTCAATGTCTATCAATTAACCGGCTGGCATTTGCTCAGTGTGTTGATAGTCTGCTTTATGCTGATCCTCCAGTGGCAAAAATTATGGACTATAGGTGCCCCATTGTATAAGCAAATGCAAACCATAGAGTGTTTTGTACATTGTACATTTATTTATCTTTTTTTTTTTTTTGTTTATGCAAAGAAATATAGATATGAACAACAAAAGAGGAAACGGGAACAGAAAAAAGAAGGCATTTGGGTATAAGAACTTACCTCAATATGTAGAAACGTAGGAAGCAATGAGCTTCTAGGCCTAGAAACTTGTGTCGGTTGGAGAATAAATAAACTAACCTGAGAAAAATGAGAAAAATCAGCAGACACAGCTTTTGATAGCCCAGCTAAACCGGTTCTGGCATAACATTCACACAAAGTAGTGAACACCCGCGTTCCCATGATTGTCCTTGAGCTCAGAAAGCCTATTGAAGCATGTCTAACATACCTAAAAACGGAAGCAAATCCGTCACCTTTACAAATAGGGGGCTTCAAACCGAGCAATGGAGAATTCCTTTCGAATGGGACATGGCTCTTGGCCAAGAAAAAACCATTTCCCCTCATTAAATGTATAGATGTGTTCGTCCAAGAGTACAACTTCAACCGTCCATCTGGATCTAATTTAAGGTTATCCATGGAGTAACCAGCTATAGGTTGTGGCAAGAGACGATACCTGTAGGTTCAACCGGTTGTGCTCTCATTGACAAAACTGTAGTAGCCAAGAAACAATAGCTCTGTGAGCCCTTAACAAACAGAAAAACGCTTCCCATCTGGTCCAACTCAAGGTAATAAGACCTGTAAAATCTATAGAGGAAAACGTGGTCACAAGCTTCTGCCGTTACTGATCACTCCTGCCCCATCACCACACAGACGATACCGCCATACGTAGGAGCCATAGGTAGCCTTCGCTCGCAGGATTAGGGCTTAGCCCCCTTTTTTTTTTCTTTTTTTTCCAACGTAACTTCCCAGCCCTCGGATCTACGCCGAACAATTTGAACCGTTTGATTTAGGGCTGGGTCCAACACTTACACAATAACATTATAATATAAGATGCATCATCAAGTGGAACCCAATTGATTCTACCTTTGATTGTCCATGCCACGATTCTATTTTTGATGTCCATATGGACTTTGACCTAAGCAAAGGGCCAGTAAATGTAAACAACATAGAAAGCTTTGCCTTTCTCATTAAACCAATTATCTGCCAGAGAAAGATAACTAGGGATTCAAGTAAACATGTGCAACAAATCATATGCAGCTATAGACACGCCTCTGCATGATTATCATGTAAATAGGTTTTTTCATAATGTCCATGATAGTTTTGAAGTGCATTGTTGAGCACTGCTAGCGTAATCCAGATGGTATATTTTCTGCTATGTCCAGCACTGCACATTAGGTAATGGATGAATTAAGGGAGTGACCTGCTATTTTACTGCATTCCATTTGGTGTCTTTCATTGTGCAGATCAAATGGAGTTATTTAGACTTTTGTCTTAGGTGGAATGGCCATTCCTTAAGCATATTTAGGTCTCTCTTAGGACTAAATTGGCCCAAAGTCCATACCACTTGAATTAGCCAAGATGTAGTTGGCCATTCTAATGTCATAATTGGCAATAAAGTGCCACGAATTGGCGAATCTGCAGGTACTCCATAGGTAAGGAATCCTACTCAAGTCAGCCGTCACATTTTGCTTGAATCAGTAATCTGTGGCCGAATGGCCTGCCTGGGCCACTAAAATTTTTGTTGCTGCCTTTGTCCAGCCTATTAATTGCTATTCGATAATCCCGGCTAGCAGTTTTACAAATACCGAACTTACCATAATTGTTCGGTAATTGGCTGGACAATGTGGGTTGCCGGCCTTGTAGATGGAAACCACTCTGCTCGTGGTCCATTGCAGTGGGAAACCTTCCTGTAAATTGTAATGCCGTGTTGAACAAGGCAGTCAATACTGCTACCATGGAGGGCCTTGCCCACTTGAGCAACTATGCCTACATACCATCCAGATCTAGTGCTTTCCCATTTGCAAGATGCTATAAGCCCTTCTCAACGTCTGCCTCTGTGATTTCCAGCACCAGGCCTTCTTGTGGGGGTAATGCTGCTTATACACCCTGAGGGTCTGCTGCAAGTATTGCCCCCACTGCTCGGAAGTAATGTTCCCTATGGGTTGTACTGGCTTTCTGAGCACTCTTTGCCAGAAGGTTCTTGACGGTCCAGGAGTTACAACATTTCCCTTCGATGCACTACAATGTGCATGGCTTTCTTAGGTTTAAGGAAGAGGCGATACTGCCTCACTGCGTGTCGATGTAGAGGAGGGTCAGTGACATGGCGGAGCCAATGTTTGTATTTCTTGCACTCTACAAGAAGACGTAATGGAGACAACTTTTAGTATGGGACATGTATCCAGGTTTGGAAATATGGTAATTTGTTAGAAAAGGGCAAGATAGAAAGGGGTATGGCTATTAATTAAGAAGAAGACGAGATGGAGACAACTTGGGGCAAGTTATGGCAGTTGATATAGACCACTCAACAATTAGTTTAGAAGAAGATAAGATGGAGACAACTTGGGGCAAGTTATGGCGGTTGGTATATACCACTCAGCAAAAGTTATTTAGATTGTTTTAGCAAGTTAATGATGCACATAGACCCACTAAACATCAATTCCAATACCCAATTGTCTACTACACTCCAAGTGCAACTTTGAGCCCATGCCAACCCACCATCAATTATAAACATAATCTGCTATTTGGAGTATGGCTAAATGCCAACAATTACAAACATACTCATTAAGCATGCACACTCTATCAACGATTTCGATATCATTGGTCTCCACTTGCACATTTTTCAACACAATCCTTATGCACCAATAACATGTAACATATATATTGAAAGTCCTTATGGATACATGGTGTGACATATGCCTGGCATGGCATTGTCGGGCACCGATTTGCTAGGGACGTATGCCTTGCGTTCTTGAGCATATCCTATGACGCATAATGTTTTATCAAGGATTTAGTCATTCATCATAAATGGGTCAACCTATACAATTGGACATCTTACTACCAATACATCAAATTAATGATTTGTATGGTCTTTGCATTTAATCAATGGATCACACATCTTCTAGAGATTTTCAAAATGTTGCATTATCTTGATAAGGATATATCAAAACCCATCTTGAGATACGTCTCTACAACATCGTCTTAATTGCCTATGACTTCTATTTTGATCTGTCTATGAAACTTTAACAAAAGAGCGAAAAATACTAAACACAACCATGTAATTTGTTGGAACCACAGAAGGAGGCTCTATAGAGTCTATGACGAAAATTGATATGGTAGATTCATGGAAGACCTAAATTTGATACCTACTCCATGGGATGGGATCGGGGTCTAATTAGAAAGTCTAACACACACGCCCTTAGTTATGAGCGGCAATGCCGTGCACACATTTACTAGTACTTCTTGATTGGTTTTTAGTGATTAGTTGACATTAATACCATGAGAACTTTTATTATTGAAATGCTGTTGAATGTCAATTAACGATAGTTGAACATCAGAGCATTGTAACACACCCTAAAAGACAAGCACGAAATTTCATCCACCTTTAAATTTCGCCCGAAATCAACAAAATTTTAAAAAGCAAAAAACCTTGTTGATGTTGTGTTGGTCTTTTTGAGCAGAAAGAAGCAAAAAACTGTAGGATCTCTAGAATAGGAAAAATCTGAACGTGATTGAAATTTCGTTGGGTAATTTTGACGAGGAGAAAATTTCGCGATGAAATTTGCTGGCGGCTGCCAGCTGACCTAGCGGGCCGCAACGGGCCAGCTGTAGCAGGGCCCACTAGGTCAGCTGGCACAGTGTTGGGGAAACTCCAAGGCAGAGGCAAATATGCCATTTTAAATTGCCAATTCGCCATCCAAAGTGGCAGAAGACCTTCTTCACAAAAAATAGTGATTTCTGGAATATTCCCGACAACAAAACTGCAAACCGGCACTTACTACGTCTTCTATTCTGTTGTAGTTATCCTACTCCTACTGTAGCAATAAATTTGTTTGTGTGTTTGTAATAACAAATCAGATCGCCGTCCATCGGAAATCCCACACCTGCTGCAAAAATTTAATGCATTTTGGGCAACAAACTAAGCAAAAGGAGGGAAATAAAAAGCTCATTTTTCTTCTCCAACTATTCTCTATAATGGCGGGTCTGCAGCATGGTTGATGAATTATCAGAGTATCAGACGAGCATGAAGTTCGTTAAGGGCTGTGTGGCACCGGGGAACAAGGTTCAGGCAGATCTTCTCTTGAAATTTCTCTCTTTCCAACTTCCTTGTGACAAATTTACTTCATTGGGTTCGTTTCGGCCTCTGCTCCATTTCTCTGGTTTCTTGATGCCGTTCTGAATGCGTGTTTTGAATGCCATTCTGAGGGCATGTTGCTTTCGATTTGTCTGATTAACCAAACAATGTTATGAATGCGTTGCAGAGCTGTGCAGAGCATTATCTCCAGTATTAGAAAACACACAGAAAACAAAAAACAGCTTATGCATGCCAAGTGTTTGCAGTTTAGACAGAGAGAATATTTCTTCTTCCGACCATTTTAGCCCCCTTCACAGCAAGAAACCCACAGAACTTAAACTCCAGTAGTATTAAAAAACTATGGAAATGGAGATGGAGACACGAAATTAAGACAAATATATTTGGCTTATAAGCTATCGACGCACAAAGGTCGCCTAGCAAGCTTCATGAAAAGCAAAACTCGTCACTTTAAAGCTACACAACTATAGTACAGGGTTTAACTAAGATCAATCATCCTATTACTGTCTCAGAGGTAATCCCTCTCTCTATGTTCTATTTATCCCTTTTTTGTATTTTGTCTTCGAAACATTTAAATGAGGCCACTGTTACTGCATTTTTAGCATTTTTAAAATCCATTGAAATATGAAAATACTGATAATGATTATATATGTTCCCATCCTTTTCGAAGTAATCCTCATATGTGGTGTGATGTAAGTTATCAATATTGTGCCGAGGTCCCTCCAAATAATTTATTATGGCTCACTTTCTCCCTTTCCTCTATGTTAATTCTTGCTTTCTTGCATCTAATAATTTATTCTCGTTATTGTATCTTATTGTTTGATTTCCTACCGCTATTTTTGAGTACTTGGTGAATAGTTGGCAATAATTGATTATAGTGTACTTTAATTTTTTTTTTTGTCTTGGGAAAATAGGATCTGGTTATGAATTTTGTTTGCAAGAACGATCCGATTCAAACTTATAATTTCCAATTGAGTGAGAAAACTACAGGAAATTTTCCGATAGGAGGAAAAAGGTTTTCCCAACGCTGAGCTGGCAAAAAATTTAAAGGCCAGGTGGCAATACAAAAAATTCCACAAAATTTTCCATTCATCAAAATTACTGGTTTGAAACTTTTACGAAATAATCCTTTTGAAACTTCCAAGATGGATAGTTATGAGATTGCTGGAGAAAGGGGCACAGCAGAGTGAAGAACAGCTCCGGTGGCCATAGAAATGCCCTCCCTTATGGCCTATCTTATCATTCTCCTGCTCTTCTTATCTTATGGTTTTATCATTCTCCTGCTCTTCTTTTCTTATCATGCTCCTGCTCTTCTTATGGCCTATCTTATGGTTTGAAATTGGCCTCTGCCAATTTCACCTTTGATCCCTTCAATGATGCAAATGTCTCCTGCGTCTCCCTTGGGGACGTAACTATCAACACCGATTATGTCGATCTTACAATCAACAAGAATGGTAAAGACATAACAGACAGTCTAGGCAAAGTTTATTACAATCAGCCCTTTAGATTTAAGAATGCAACCACTGCAGCATCCTTCTCTACGGTCGTCGACTTTCTTATCACCACCATTGCCAGTCTTTGCCCTAGCGATGGCATGGCTTTCTTCGTGCAATCTGATCCAACACATTCGTTAGGAGGCAGATCCATTGGCCTAAATGGCACTGTCGATAACCCCTTCGTTGCAGTGTAGTTTGATACTTACCTTAATCTGTATAACATAGACGCCAACATAAAAGATTGTGGTTCTGAGTGTACTTGTAATCATTCTTCTTTCCATGTTGGGATAGATTTGAATACTAGTATGCATTCTGTCAACCACACGTGCTATCAAAATCTTACAAGTGGGAAACAAAGGGCATGGATCGATTATGATGCAGAGACTCAACTCCTTGAATTGAGAATCACCCAACAAAGCAATTCTCATCCTTCTGCAGCTATTGTCTCTTATCATGTAGACCTGTTTACATTGTTTAAACATGACGATTTCTTGTATGTTGGATTCTGCAAGTACAGGTGCCTCAGCAGAGTTACATACAGTTTATTCTTGGAGTTTTAATATTGCAGAACTTCAAATTCAAATTCCTTTGTCTGCTCCATCTCCGTCGCCTCCGCCTCAAAATAATCCGCCTGTTTCGTCTGCTCCCATATTCAGTAAAAATACTAGACGCATTCTTATCATCTGTTTACATTGATTAAAAATAATGATTCTGCAACTGTTTAAGAATCAATGTAAACAGTCTGGTTCTGCAGGGGAATTACATATAATTTCTTATTGTAGTTTTAATATTGCCCAACTTCAAATTCCTTCAAATTCCAGTGAGAATACTCGACGCACTCTTATCATTGTGTTTGCCATTACCATACCTGCTGCCTGTGCCTGTGCCTGTGCCTGCTTGGTCTACATCAAGAGGGCCCAATTTAGAAATAGGAAAAAACATGATGATAATGTGCCACAAAATTGATTCTGGTTTATGATTACATGCCAAATGGCACTGTGGATGGGAGCAGAGGATAGTGCACAGAGATATCAAAGCTGCAAATGTGCTTTTAGATGGTAAATTCTGTGCTCGTTTAGGTGATTTTGGGTTCTCAAAGCTAATGGAAGACAATAAAACACAACAGACCATGACACACCAGATCTTGAAGGACGAGTGTGGCAAGAAGAGTGTGGCAAGAAGAGGGGCCTGTAACTTCTCAAAATCTACAAGGGCATTATAGTTCAATAATTTAGAGATGACAAATTTGAAAAGAAAACACTCAAGACAAAAAATAATCTAAACCATAATAGTAATAGCAATAAGATTACAAAGTTGATTATTCATGTATGAACACATCAACTTGTTCGCCTAGATCATGCTCAATGTCATCTATCTCATCATCGTCTAGACATAAACGAAGAGCCAAACCTCTAATTGCCTCAGAATGATCATGTGCATGTCCAACAATTTCTTCATCTTTGATATAATCCTCATCATGGCCACGAACCTGGATTGGCAAATTAAATGGAGATCGGAGCACATAATTCACTTCTTCAGCTTGCTTCCTCTCTGAAAGTGCCAATGGCGATTCTACATAAACATGCTCATCTGTATCATCCTCAGGCAAATCACCTTCGAGATAACCTTCTCCCAAATATGCCTCCTCCTCCTCCTCCTCTCCCCCCCCCCCCCACCATCATGCAATAATGTGCCATCAACATTATTAGCGACGTCTAGAAGACCACCACCATCAGCAACATCATCAGTATCAGCTACAGATAAAACAATTATATGTCGAGCTCTTGTTTGACAACGTACGACAATCCACCAGTTTGTGTCATTAGGATTCTCATGGATAAATATCTGCTCAACTTGACTTGGAACCACGAAAGGTTCTTTCATTTCAGCCAATATCTTTGAAGGATCCACTTCTGGAAATCCGAATGAATGAGTCCTAACTGTTTCGCCACGACCTCTATATACAACTTTGAACCATCGTGCCTTCAAGACATTTACATGAAAGCTACGATATCCAACTCGATAATGTCTGTCAGGATTTCCACATAATCCAGATTACTCTCCAGAAGGTTGCAATCCCTGTTACTGGATTGACTTTTCTGTTCAAATGTAACTCTGAATGCGCTGATCCCTGAATCAAATGTAACTCTATACTTATCAACATTGTTGATGCGAAAATGCTGGCTGTATGCCCACATTGAAGTATAGAATCGTGCCTAGAACCAAATTATAATAGTTATGAGTAATATAATATAAAGAGAATGAAATTTAGGACCAAAGGTTTATAGTTTTATACCTTCTTGCTACAACGAAGGGCAAGCTCGTAATCATCACTGGAATATCTTTTCCCACGATCTTTAGCTTCGTCCATACGAGCCAACAACCATGCATTATCCATAACATCTGGAAAACTAAATTGTCCCATTGATCGTCCTGTTGGCCTTCTACATGAATCCTCCTTCGCGATTTCATACAAGTCTCTCCATGGTTGCAAATTTGCAGTATTATTAAGGACAAATGTGCTTATAGCATTAAGCATGTCATCACTCAGACTTCGTTCTACTCCATTACCTTGTAATACTTCTGCCGTAATCTCTTTGGGTTCCTCGTTTTTCCATAATTTAGGACCATCTGGATGGCATGCGATAGTGGCATCATTTAGATAAAATAATGTTTCTTGCACAAGATGTCCTTCAGCCATGTAACCCTCTGGTTTTGCCATTTGACGCACAAAGCTTTTGAGCACCTTCATGTAGCACAACAGGAGAAAGGTCATTTAGCGACGTCTATAGCGACGTCTAGGTCACGTCTATGCGACGTCTGACGACGTGACACAGACGTGACACAGACGTCGCTGGAGACACATCGCATGCGACGTGCGTCGCATGGGACGTCGGCAGACGTGACGCAGACGTGACACAGACGTCGCATGCGACGTGACACGTGGAATAAACACGTGGAATATACACGTGGAATACCAAAAAAATCCACGTGTGGCGTAAAAAAGACGCGGTATATCGCCGCATCGCGGCGTGACACGTGTAATTAGAAAAAACCACGTGGCAATAAAAAGCCATGGATACGCCGCATGCGACGATGAAGGAAAAAAAATAAAAAAAATAAAAAAAAAAAAAAAATGTTTGGCTTAGATAATTATTACAATATGATGTACAAGGAGCAAAAGGGCATTTATATTTTTATATTTATATTTTTAAATAATCACAAAAGTATTTTTATATTTATATTTTTAAATAATCACAAAAAGTATTTTTATATTTATATTTTTAAATAATCACAAAAAGTGAATTGTATTTATATTTTTAAATAATCACAAAAGACTCAAGTTAAGGGGAGTATCCACCCTTTTAGCCTAGAGCTAATCTCTCGGTCCCGATTAGAGAGTAGTCATCCCGATTCTGGGTTGCGATTGGATGGCCCTCCACCATAGTTTACGATCCCTCACACCCCCCCCCCCCATGTCCTCGCCTAGGGCTTGATTCATCTCCGCCATCGCTTCCTATAAAACCAAAAGAATATGGCATTAATGTAGTTCATAGAATTATAATAATTTTCTACAACGCACCCCCATTCCCCGTGATGTGGGGACAGTTCCCTCTTCGTATAATTGTTGATACAGATAAAAGCGACTCCACGCCCGCGGCTATTTGTACATGCTCCTTGCTAGGGGAAACCCGTATAGCCGTGTCTATGACAATATAACGAGTATTAGCTAATGACATTTAAAGTTCTTATTAAAATTAATGTGAACTAATATAGCTCTTACGAATCTATGGCGAAACCCTTTCCCACCAATCGAGTCCGATGATGAGACGGATGTCGCTCACTTGCGGTTGCTTTGTCGGGCCCCAGCTCTATGTTTCTCGTTTCCGGATCCTTTGCACGCTCAATGCAATCCGATTGCAAGGCACACAACATTATCACAAGTTAAATTGAACGAATGGCAAAAAAAAAATAAGAAATACCTTGATATCTTCCTTGTGGAGATTAAGTGGTTTAGGACTTTTGACCAATCGCCTCCAACTTTTTCGCAAGTCGCCTTCGCCTCCTTGACCACTCTTTGCCTTTGACATAAATCGATAGATCAACGAATATTAAAATAATAAAAATAAGACTATGACTAGGTCATGTACCTCCTTTTCGTAGAAGCTCGCCCATCATCGAAGTGAGCTTCTTCCGCTAAAACTTTTTACTTTTTCTAAAACAAAGACTTACGTGTCTAAAACAAAGCGAAATGGATGCTCTTCTTCTTGTGACATGACGCCGTCGGGATCCGGACCTCTCAAGTCAGGCGATTCCGCGATGTTCTTGGGATCCCAACCCGTGATGATTGTCGCGATCTTGAACGCTGAGTCCGTTGCTCCACTACTTCTTGACCGGGAAGTAATAAGAGAATGAGCATCTTTAACATGCCGCAACCAAAGAAATGTTTGGTACGTAGTGGATATATATTTACATTGAAATCTCCCTCCAAGTTCCTTGCACTGCACCATGGGTGCGAATAGACCCTTACTCGGATCAAAAGCTAGATTTGGCTAGATAATAGAGGAGGCTTTGGACTGATGGAGTAAGCTAGATAGACTAGATTAGATCGGCTGGATTAGGCTAGAGTATGATTAGGACCCGAACACGTGGTCCTCCCCACTCATGGTGGAGTCGACCATGCCCTTTCCCTAGCCACCTCTACCTAACAAAAATAATAAGAAATGTGGGACTAGGGCCCGAACATATGGTCCCCTCCACTCATGGTGGAGCCGACCATGTCCTTGCCCTAGCTACCTCTAGCTAAAACTGACAATGAACGTGAACTAAGGCCCGAACACCTGGTCCTCTACACTCGCGGTGGAGCCGACCATGTCCTTGCCGTAGCCACCTCTACCTAAGAATGAGAAGAAAAGTGGACTTGGACCCGGACATCTGGTCCTCTCCACGCAAGATGGAGCCGACCGTGCCGTTGAACAAGCCACTACAATTTTATTTTAGACCTAACAAATAACAAGTCAAAGTCGACTTGAACCCGGGTAAGTGATCCTCTCCACTCTAGGTGGAGCCGACCGTGCCCTTGAACAAGCCACTCCTTAATCTAGGAAAATAAAATTTGATCATAGTGGAAGTGGACTTCGAACCCGGGTACACATGGTCCTCTCCACTCTAGGTGGAGCCGACCCGTGCCCTTGAACAAGCCACTCTGTTAATTTTTTTTTTTACCTATTTAAAGCTATAAAAAAAATGCAAGTGTGATGAACTTACCAAATGAAGAACGTGTCTGCGACAAGATCCCGGGGCCCAAATAAAAAGGACAAATACCAAACCCACAACAAAAAGTTAAAAGAATAAGAACAAAAGAAGAAGAAGTCGAAAAAAAAAAAAAATTAAAGTGGAAAAATAGAAAATCAAGAAAAGAAAAAATAATCAAGAAGAAGATAAGGGTGGGAGAAACAAGAGAAGGGGGAGAAGAAATAAGGGAAGGGTCAAGATGGGAAGGGAAAGCACTGAAAGAGAGAAGAAGAAATGATGGGGAGGGAAAGAGAAGAATAGAATCAAGGGGAAGAGAAAGAATAGAAGGAGGAAGAAGGGAAGAAGGGAAGGAAAAGAAATATGAAGAGAAAAATAAGCGAAGGAAAGAAGAGATAAAAAAATAAGAGAAGAAGAAAGAATCAACGAAGGGAAGAAGAGAAAGGAAGAATAGAATCGAAGAGAAGAGAAGAATAGAATCGAATAAGAGAAGAGAATAAGAGAACAAGAATAAGAGAAGAGAAGAATAGAATAGAATCGAGAAGAATAGAATAAGAGAAGAGAAGAATAGAATCGAAGGGGAAGAGAAAGAATAGAAGGAGGAAGAAGGGAAGAAATAAGAGAAGGGAAGAAGGGAAGGAAACGAAATATGAAGAGAAATGAGAGAAGAAGAGAAGAAATGAGAGAAGAAGAGAAGAAGAGAAGAAGAAGAAGAAGAGAGAAGAAGAGAAGGAAAGAAGAGAAATATGAAGAGAAATGAGAGAAGAAGAGAAGAAATGAGAGAAGAAGAGAAGAAGAAAGAAGAGAAGAGAAAGAAGAGAAGAGAAAAGAAGAGAAATATGAAGAGAAATGAGAAGAAATGAGAGAAGAAGAGAAGAAGAAGAAGAGAGAAGAAGAGAAGGAAAGAAGAGAAGGGAAGAAGAAAGGAAGGGGAAAGAATAGATGAGAAGAAACGAGAGAAGAAGAAAAAATGAAGAACACAAAAACCTAGGTTAGGCATGCACCTTTCAATCCAAAAAACCTATTCAATCTAAAAATATGATGTACTAACCTTAGAATAGTTGCTTGCGGTCGATCGAGTAGCGCCCGCAGATCGCCCAAAAAAGCTCAAGAGGAAGCTTAAAAGAAAAGGTGCGGAAAGCCGCCGCTAGCTTCAAAAAATTACGTAACGCCGCATGCGACGTGATCGCCGAGATGTTACGCCCACGCCGACGTTATTTTGTTATAGCGACGCTATGGACTTTATATTTTTTTTTTGTCGCCTTTTTAAAATGTGATGCTCATTAAAGTTTGTCCCTAGGCTTATTTAGACAAATTCCGAGGCCTTCCCCAAGAGGGGCCCCGAACGGAGGATCCAACGGCTCGGATAGGGGAACCGGCCCGGGAGGGTGGTCATTAGCGGCCCCCCCTGGGAGCGCTGCCGTAAAGGGGCTACCTTAGGAATTTTTTGATCCCGCCTCCGGGTCCGTGACTCTCCCCTCTTGTGAGGGATCCCCGCAAGGTCCCCGCCTCGCTTGACTTGGGGAGGGTGCCAACTTGGTTGCCCCCGCCACCTGCCACCCGACCGCTCTAATGCTAACCCTTTGACCTAGACCTTCTCTCGAAATTCCAAAATTGGGTTGTGTGTCGGAGATGAATTAGGAATCCAGTGGCAAAAAATCAGAATTTATTTTCGCACAATGCATTAATTACGAATTTATAAATGTCTTATCGCAAAAGCGCCCCCGACTTCTAATTGCCACATCGGGAGGAGGACAGGCCCAAACTCCGTTCCGTTAGTTCCTATTGCTCCGTTCTCGCCGGGCTTCCAGGTCCCAACTGCAAATGTACCAAGACTCGGCCCCCAAAACGCAAACCCTTCTAGAACCCCGCAACTCCGCGGGGTTTACGCTTTGAGGCCTCTCCTTGTCGATTTGGCCGGAACCTTGCGCCCGACTTGATGTGGAGGGGGTGTTGATGCCGAGCACGGACCCTAAAATCCCCCTAAGCCGCTTGCCCCCAATTTCCCTCTCCCTAAGGCCCCGGGGGACGGACGGGCACCTCCCCTCTCCTAACCAATGATTTGGCTCTGCCGATGGACTCGGAACGTTGACATTGCCCTAGGGACCAAGTTCTCAGGGCCGGGAAGATAAAACCGCCCCCCAAAACACAAACCCTTCTAGAACACGGCAACTCACGGGGTTTACGTTTGGGAGGCCCTCTCCTTAAGGTCGATTTGTCCCGGACCTGCCGACTTGGCGTGGGAGTGGGGGTGTTGGCCTTGAGCACGGACCTAAAATCCCCAAGCTGCGCCTGAATTTCCTCTCCCCTAAGGCCACCCCGGGACGGACGGGCAACCTCCCTCTCCCAACCAGCGTTTGGCTCTCTTAATGGACTCTTTAACGTCGACATTGCCCTAGAGACCAAGTTACGTGGGCGAAAGACCAAAACTCGCCCCCCAAAATGCAAACCCTTCTAGAACCCGGCAACCCACAGTGGTTTACGTTTGAGGAGGCCCTCTCCTTGTCGTCATTTGGCCGGGACCTTGCGTGACTTGGACGTGGAGTGGGGTGTTGACGCCGTGAGCACGGACCCCAAAATCCCCCTGCTTGCCCTAAATTTCCTCTCCCCCCTCGAGGCCCCCAGGGACCCAGACGGGGCAACCTCCCCCTCTCCTCCGGGAACCCCCGATTTGGCTCTGCCAATGGACTCAGAACGTCGACATTGCCCTAGGGACCAAGTTCTGTGGCCAGAAGACCAAAACTCGGCCCCCAAAACGAAAACCCTTCTAGAACCTGGCAACTCACAGGGTTTACGTTTCGGAGGCCCTCTCCTTGTCAGATTTGGCCGGGACCTTGCGTCGTGTCTTGACGTGGAGTGGGGGTGTTGACGCCAGAGCGGGGACCCTAAAATCCCAAAAGTCTGCTTGGCCCACGGTTTCATTACAAGTTAATTATGCCATCCATGTCAAATAGCTTTAGGGAGCAGTCCGTTGAACAAGGGCATTCTCTCTATCCATATGCCTTGATACTGAAACACAACCATCATCACAAGCAACCAAATCTAAACCCCCTCCCCCAAACCCGCAGTAGTCTTTTGCTTTTCTGTAATCATTTATCTTCATTCTAGTAGTTATGATGCTTTTCTGTAATCATTTATCTTCATTCTAATAGTTATGATGCTTATATTCTCAATGCAATCTTAGACCAAGTATAACGCCCGGCCCGACCAAGGTCAACCCCAAGTACAACGATCCCACAAACTCCATTCCTTTGACCTTAGCTAACCCTTTGACCTGGACCTTCTCCGAAAATTCGAAAATTGGGCCTTAGTCGAGATGAATTAGGAATCCAAATTTACAAAAAATCAGAATTTATTTTGGTACAATGCATTAACTATGAATTTATGAATGTCTTGCCACTCAAAGCCCCCCCGACTTCTACTTGCCACATCGGGAGGAGGACAGGCCCAAACTCCGCCCGTCGGTTCCCCTTGCTCCGTATTCTCGCTTGCTGCTTCTCGCCAGTCCCAAGTGCAACAGACCAAGTCTTGGCCCCAAAAACGCAAAACCCTTCTAGAACCCGGCAACCCACAAGGTTTATTACGCTTTGGAGGCCCTCTCTTGTCGGTCCGGTCCGGGACCTTGCGCCAGTGACTTGGCGTGGAGTGGGGGTGTTGGCGCGAGAACACGGACCCTAAAATCCCAGGGGAAGCTGCTTGCCCCTTTCCTCTCCCAAAGGCCGAGGGACGGACGGGCGACCTCCCTCTCGGGAATCGTGATTTGGCTCTGCCAATGGACTTCGAGCGTCGACATTGCCACGGGACCAAGTTCCGTGGCGAAGACCACCCGACCTCAAAGAAGCGCCAAAGTAGCTCACTTCCATCACACTCGTAGTCAATTGGCCTAGGATGTGGATGCGGGATATTGTCATGGAGGGCGTGAGTGTTTCTTTCTTTTGCAAAACCGACCTTGTAACTTACTCTCTAGGAGTAATTTCCTCTATTCGGACGATTTGGCGGGGTCGATTTGCCATCCGGAGCCTCCCGGTGCTCGAGCGACAAAACAACTGCCCGGTTTATACAAAGGCCTCGGGGCCGCCCCGGGTTTGACAAGTTCTCCCCGACCCGATCTGGAATCTTTTGGGCCTTCCTCAAGAGGGGCCCCCGAACGGAGGATCCAATCGGCCGGATATGGGGAACCGGGCCGGGGAGGGTGGTCATTAGCATGCAAAATGGGGACCGCCAGGAAGGGAAGCCTCGAACTTTTGGATCCCGCCTCTTGGGGTCCTGGACTCTCCCCTCTTGTATGGGATCCCCTGCAAGGTCCCCGGCCTCAAAGCGACTTGGGGAGGGTGCCGGCTTCGGTTGCCCCAGAACGGGCTGTCCCACCGCTCTAATGGTAACCCTTTGACCTAGACCTTCTCCTAAAAATTTCAAAATTGGGCTGTGTCTTGGAGATGAATTAGGAATCCAGCTAGCAAAAAAATCAGAATTTATTTTCGTACAATGCATTAATTGCTAATTTATGAATGTCTTGCCACCAGCAAAGCCCCCGACTTCTACTTGCCACATCGGGAGGAGGACCCCAAACTCTGCTCCGTCAGTTCCCCTTGTCCGTATTCTTGGTGCAGCTTCTTGGCGCGTCCCAAGTGCACTCCAAGTCTCAAAATTTCAAAACGCAAACCCTTCTAGAACCTCGGCAACCCATTGGGGTTTACTTACGTTTGAGGCCTCTCCTTGTCGATGTCGGGCCGGGACCTTGGCCAGGACTTGATCGGGAGTGGGGTGTTGACGCTGAGCACGGACCCTAAAATCCCCCGCAAGCCGCTTGCCCAATTTCCTCTTCCCAAGGCCACGGGGGACGGACGGGCGACCTCCCCTCTCCTGGTCCGCGATTTGGCTCTGCTAATGGACTCGAGCGTCGACATTGCCGGGGGACCAAGTTCCGGTGGCGGAAGACCACCCGACCTCCAAGAAGCGCCAAAGTAGCTCACTTCCATCACACTTTCGTAGTCAATTGGCCTAGGATGTGGATGCGGGATCTTGTCGTGGAGGGCATGAGTGTTTCTTTCTTTTGCAAACCGACCTTGTAACTTGCTCCCTAGGGTAATTTAGCCATTCCGAGAATTTGGCGGTCGATTTGCCATTCCCGAGCCTCCTGGTGCGAACGACAAAACAACATGCCGGTTTATACAAGGTCGACCTCATGGCGCCCGCGGTTTGACAAGTTTTCCCGGACCGACCTGGAATCTTTTGGGCCTTCGAAGAGGGGCCCCTCGAATCGGAGGATCCAACGGTCGGATAGGGGAACCGGCTCCGGGAGGGTGGTCATTAGCGTCTGACCCGGGAGAGCGCCGCCAGAAGGGTCCTCGGGAACTTTTTTTGATCCCACCGCTGGGGTCCGGACTCTCCCATCTTGTGAGGGATCCTGCAAGGTCCCGGCCTCGTTTGACTTGGGGAAGGGTGCCAGCTCGGTTGCCCTGCAACGGGCTTCCCCGACCGTTCTAATGCTAACCCTTTGACTTAGACCTTCTCCGAAAATTTCGAAAATTGGGCTGTGTGCTGGAGATGAATTGGGAATCCAGCTGGCAAAAAATCAGAATTTATTTTCGTACAATGCATTAATTGCGAATTTATGAATGTCTTGCCTCTGCAAAAGCGCCCCCCGACTTCTACTTGCCACGTCGGGAGGAGGACAGGCCCAAACTCTGCTCCGTCAGTTCCCCTTGCTCCGTATTCTTGGCTGCAGCTTCTTGGCCAGGTCCCAAGTGCTACAAACCAAGTCTCAGCCACTACAAGAGGATAGCCATTTTTCATCACTTAAATTTCAAAAAGTATTAACTGATATTAATACTGATATTCAATGTACAGTGACACTACCAATGACAAGATTCTATCATCTATTGCATCATCAATATCGTCATAAATTTAGTCAACAATTATATCAGTACTAATTAATGACAATATATGTGTTACTAATAGCGTCATGAATAATATCACATATTGCATCAACTTTATCATCATATTTTACTCCAATGGTGTTAATGACAATATAAGTGTTATAGCTTATGCCAGTTACAATATCACCCATAGCCTCATCTATAGTAACACATATTGGCAATATTATATCAGCGCTAAAATATGATGCTATATGTGTCGATAATAGCATCATGGATAATATCATGACTTACATCACTCTTACTATTAACACTTGTTGTACTCTTGACCATGATAATACAAGTGTTAACACTTATGACAGTTGTAATATCATTTGTAATGGCACTGCCTTCTTCAAACTCCCATAGACAAAGTACACAAAATGATATTATTAGAACACGAAAGAAAAAGATTCTACAAACTCTCATACACAACTTATGCAAAGACTAGGAACCCACACCATAAAAAGATGCTCAAGAACCACCCATGCAGCATGAATCGCAGGAATCGCTTCACGTATAAACAGAAGCACAAAGAAAACAACAGCATCAGCAAGAAGCAAACCAAAGCATGCTTTCAGACCATCATCGAAACCTAATGATAAGCTACATATAGTATGCAAGAGAGAGGGACAATAGCCTCTAGAGAGGGTTGCACCCGACCCCAAGGACAAAACAGGAAGTCAAGAAACTAGGCAGCCAAACAAGGTAAAGGGACATCCCCATATATTATCAAGGAATCTAACCTGGAAGAGACTCTTGAACCATGCTATACGACCGACTAATCATATGCCATCCACTCATGACCCTAGTTGTCCCAGAGGACCTCACACGGTAGAAAATGGAATTGCCCCTTCCCCCGGGATAAGAAACATAGAGGCTAAGGTACGACAACATTAGAAGCAACATTAGATGCTAAGGCAGGAAGCAAGAGAAGTGGGGGAACCACCACAAATAATTATATATAGAAATAAAATTACACAATTATAAACATAGATAAAAATGGAAAAGCACCCCCATTCATACCCGGCACTAATTGCGCAATACATGTCCAAGGTATGAGCCCTTGACCTTCTAGTCTTGGAGTATATGCCCCTCAGCTTTGTGCCACAACCAAGAAAGTTGGCAACAGGCTATGAAATTAACAATAGAATAGAGTATAGCTAGCTACACATCGCACACATAGAGTGACTCATACCCCACCATATAAGAAAATAAAATGCAAGGAAATGACCCCTTGACTAGAGCAATGCAAGGGTTTGAACCCTTGACCTAGAAACCTTGGGGCATATTCCTCACCACAATATCATAACCAACAAGGCCATAAAAAATACAATAAGGGAATCTAACAATAATTGAAGATCTTCCTTAGATAAAAATGGAAAAGCATCTCCATTCATACCCTCCACTAATTGTGCAATACATGTCCAAGATATGAGCCCTTGACCTTCTAGTCTTGGAGTATATGCCCCTCAGCTTTGTGCCACAACCAAGAAAGTTGACAACATGCTATGAAAATAACAATAGAATAGAGTATAGCTAGCTACACATCGCACACATAGAGGGACTCATACCCCACCATATAAAAATACAATGCAAGATAGATAGATAGATAGATAGATAGATAGATAGTATTTTTACGTCATGCCACATTGGCATTGGCAGCGTCGAAACACCCCTTGACTAGAGCAATGCAAGGGTTTGAACCCTTGACCTAGAAACCTTGGGGCATATTCCTCGGTACAATATCATAACCAACAAGGCCATAAAAAAATACAATAAGGGAATCTAACAATAATTGAAGATCCTCCTGCCATATAAAAAATACAATGCACGGAAACGACCCCTTGCCCTCGACACAATATTCATAACCAACAAGGCCATGGAAAAATGCAATAAGGGAATCTAACAGTAATTAAACATCCTCCTCTGCACATATATTACTCCATGGCTCATGCCTTTACCATTATACAAGCATATGGATTGAACCCTTGACCCCTCAACCATTAAGGTTTGACTCCAAAGGAAAAAACAAAGGCCAAAACTATAGGGTATCTTCAGGAAACAATAAAATATGATCCTCTAGGGGAGATTCATACCTCCACCTTGAGAATTTACAACATAAGGGTTTGAACCTTTGACTTAAAAGGGACAAACTTAAGACCGTATCCACCTAAATGAAGTCTCACATCCAAAAATTGTATTTCTTTTGGATTAATAGAGTCTTGCATAATAGAAGTGCTCTGAAAGGGCAAAAGCTATGGATAAATGAGGATCTAACTCCCAAGCAGCAAATGGAATTGCGGAGTTTACTCACTGAGGTGAAGGAATTTAAAGCGATGGGCAAACATGCATATATCTAGGGGGGTAGAGTTATAGTGCGTGATCGCTTCTAGGAACTCAAGACCCTCAGGTTTGGTGTATGGAACATCCATAGTCTTAGCTGCAGAAAGTTGATCACTGTTCAAGAAGCAATACAGGATTTTGATGTCATTATTTTTGTAGAAACCTGGGAACACGAAGGTGCTAGGATTGGAGAGATCAATGGCTTTGAGAAAGTGCATACGCTATGGAATGAGAAAAGAGGAGTTAGAGGGAGAGGCTTTGGTGGAATAGCTTGCTTTGCACGAAAACAGGTTTGTAAAAATATCACAGTTATTAGGACTAGCAGGCACAACCAGTTTATGTGGATTGAAATAAAAGGAGGGGACTCACTTATATATATTGCAGCAGTTTATTTTGCTCCCTTAGTCTCTGGAGGGGTTTATGACGAAGAGGATTTAAGCTTGAATGATGATATAGCAGAATTTAAGCAAAAAGGCATAGTGTTTTTGATGGAGGATTTTAATGCAAGGGTGAAGGATTCTCAAGCAAATGTTTTTCTGGGAGACTTGGATAATATTTGGCTCGATGAAATTCCTGCCAAAAGCATTGGTTGGGAGAGGATCTCTGCAGATTATGATAATAATCCTATGGGGGAGCATCTACTGCAACTTTGTGAGACATTTGATATGGTGATATATAATGGAACAAACCAATTCCCCAAGACTGATGTTTTCACTTGTAATACCCCTCAAGGTTCTAGTGTTGTGGATTATGCTATTGGAATGCCGGATCTTTCTTTGCTTTGCTTAAAAGCTTCCGGATATTAGATCAGCCGATTCCGATCATGCTTTTACATGCTTTTACTTTGGAGATAAGAGCTCCAAGGCATCAATCATGGAAAACACGGGTGGTAAGTTGCGCTGTGTTGGAATAAAGCGAGAACTTTTTTAAGGAAATTGAAGCGCGCTTTGGGAATTTGAATTGGCGGAAGAAAAGGCTGGTAGAAACGAATCAATTGTTTACGCAGAGATATTGCTAGATACCGAGAAAAGGTTTTTGGGCGTACCAAAGGGTATATGCATAAGAGAAAAACCAAGCATGGTGGGATGTAGATCATCACAAAGCTAGAGAGCACTATTTTAATACTCTAGATAAGCGAGAAGCTGAAAAGTGTTCAAAAATTTACACGTCCATAAGCATGCATTGTGGCAAGAGAAATGGCAAAGAACATTTGTTGGGCGATCTGAAAGAAAGACCAAAAAACTTCTGGAACCGATTTAGGACAAAGGGGGTGCCTCTGGGAAATTTTACGCGACATGACCTGTTTGAATAACAATGTTCCAGGAAGTAAGCCATTTGGAGAGGTGAGTGAACAAGTGCCTGATATATTTACAGCCGATTGTCTCTTAGAAAGATGTCTAATGGCAAAGCAAAGGGATTCCCCGGATGCACTTTAGAATAAAAGGGTAAGGAATGGCGGTAGAAATTTTGAAATGGGGGTGTGCAAGGTATGCATCACGGATAAATCTAGAATGTTTAATTCTGCTTTAAATGAGGGTTTTCCAGAGAAGTGGTCTTTGAACCGATTAATACCTATATTTAAGGCTGGAGATAAGGATCGAGTTGAGAATTATAGAACCATTATGGTCAGTAACACTATGGCGAAATTATTTGGGGCAGCATTGGAGAATAAAATTCGCAGTTGGGCAGATGATCATGGGAAGAGGGCCTTAATACAGGCAGGGTTTCGAAAAAATCATTCTACTATTGACCATTTGCTAACATTGCGGGTTACTGCTGAAGGGGCAAAAGGGGTCAGAAATACATTTTTCTGCTGCTTCGTGGATTTTACCAAAGCTTTTGACAGGGTGTCAAGGCAAAAGTTGAGGAATAGGCTGGAGAATTTGCATGTGCCACATCAACTCCTAAATGGAGTAGCGCGTTTATATGAAAAGGTGCTTATTGAATTATCCTTCCCAATGGAAGGGGCTGGCAAAATAGAAAGCAATGTTTGGAGTTAAACAAGGTTGTCCGCTATCTCCGACACTTTTCGGACTGTTTATCGATGAATTAGATGAATGGTTGGAGAGAGAGGAAGGAGCTTTGGGGGTGAAATTAGGACGATATATGATTAAGGCATTGTTCTATGCTGATGATGTTGTCCTCCTCTCGAGAACAGAAGAAGGGCTTCAGAGATTATTAAATGCTTTAGAATCTTTTTGCCGTGAGACAGGAATGAAAGTAAATGAGAGTAAAACTAAAACTATGTTGGTAGGGAAAAGACAGTTGATACATATGAGATTTGAAGGACAAGAATTGGAACAGGTGCATCAGTATAAATATCTTGGAATAGAATTTACTGATGATTACAAATGGAATGTGGGGGTTGAAAAAAGAATAACTGGAGGTTTGCGCGCTTTATACAGTGTTTTTAGTATGTGGAGAAATATGGAAGTAAGGCAGTGGTTCTTGCGAAAACTTATTTTCAGAACCTTGGTACAGCCAGTGGTTTTATATGGATGCCTAGTTTGAGGGCCAGGGTTAGCAAGAAATAAATGGGCTAAGATTGAGAAAGTATAGAAGAGGTTCTTATTGCAAGAATTGGGCGTAAAGGTTCAAACTCCATATGAAATGTTGTTGGCTGAAGTGGGTATGATTCCATTTGAAACCCAAGCGCTATACCGCATTACTTGTTTTTTTATAATAGACCGATACATATGGATGAGGCTCAACACGCATCAATCCTTGTTAGAATCCGCAATCGATAATTGGTCATAATGGATGGTACCAACAACTTGTTTCATGGTCGAATGGTGGGGCATTAGTCTTACGGATCACGCCCGATAATCTTGATGTGGGCTTACGGATTTGGTAATGGACAGAACATGGAAAAAATTATGGAGCCAACCAGGAGTTAAGATGGAGTTTTATCGAAATGAAGTGAATCCAATGCTGGTTTATGGGGAACAAGATTATTTACATGCAGGTATAGGGATGAAGAAGAGACAACTTATATCGCAAATGAGATTAAGCAGCCATCATTTAGAGATAGAAGCAGGAAGAGGGAAGATTCCACGGGAACTTCGATTACGTCGCTTGCTTTGCTGGGAACCTCAAATTGAAGATGAGCATCATGCCTTCTTAAAATGTAATATGTTTGCTGGCTTGCGAAGAAAATATGGCATTGATGGGATTAATTTCTCTGAGTTTCTTTCATTAAAACCAACACTTCTAGGAGATTTTCTCCGAGAGTGGTGGGAGCTCCGAAAGGAAACTCTAGATTTGAACCAATATATTGACGAGATCGAGGCTCAAGGCCTCATTTAGCTGTTTATGTCGCCTATGGACCTGGGGGTCTCAAAGGGCGTGACAAATAAATAAATAAATAATATTAGTTAACGTGATCTTTCAAAAAAAAAAAAAAAGTCTCACATCCGGAAATATTATATTTTAACGATCCTTAAAAATTAATACGTATAAGGGGGATTCCTACCTCCACTTTATACTTTTATATTACATGTGATTCCAAACAAAAGATAATATGCAAAAGATCGAGATTGACATGCAAGCATTAGGAAAAAGTTTTTTAGGGGTTTGATGGAAACAAAAATTTAGGGTTTCGATGGAATTTGTTTTTTAGGGTATGTATGCACAGTTCAATCGGCTCGGTTGCTCGTGGCTCCTGGTTTCCGAATCATCTGTTGGAGTAGGAATCATCTGCCGGAGTGTTCTTGGCACATCGTGGATGCTTTGCCCCAACGAATATTGCAAAAGGGGAATCTTTAAAATTCGCAGAGCAGGTAAGAAATGAAAGAAATCCATGTGATTTGAGCGATTAGATCTTGTTGAAAATGCATGGCAAAGGACAAAAAATCATAATTTGAAGAATCCCATCGATCCGAGCCATCGGATCGCCATTCTGGGAAGGGATGAGCGCCTATATTAGGCCATTTCCGTTTTGGCTCGGTTATCGGCGTCTTCTCACAGCAGCTTCCTTCCTTCTCGTAGCTTCCCTCCCTTCCCGCCCTGCTCAGTGGGGAGGCGTCTGTTTCATTTATGTTTTTAGGCCTTGCACTTTTGTTGTTGTTCACTTTGCATTTACTATAATTATGTTTTTTGCATCACTATCATGTCATTTTTTCATATGTTATTTTCCACCCGTTGGGTGATGCTTTCTCCACATTTCAGGTGATGCTATCTCCGCCTGTGGGTGATGTTATTTATTTCCACCTTGAGGGTGACGCTATTTATTTCCACCTTGAAGGTGATGCTGTTTATTTCCACCTTGAGGGTGATGCTATTTATTTCCACCTTGAGGGTGATGCTATTTATTTCCACCTTGAGGGTGACGCATAGTTGTTTTCCACCCGCTGGGTGATGCTTCTCCACCTTTTTGCGTGCTGCTTTTTATGTTTCTAATTTGCTCTTCTTTGCAGGCTTTTGATTGTGCGGCTTGCCTTGTCCCTGCCATGCATGGTCATTTTTCTAACCATTCATGGGTATTTTTTGGGTTCATTTGAGTTGCTGCAGGTTTTCCGCGGTCTTCTGGGGTCCTATTATATTTGTGTTCGCCATCAACCCACCTTTTCGGCTCTCTAGGCAACACATTCGGGGATTCTGCCGTCTTCTGGGGTCCTGCTATATTTCTGGTCGCCATCAATCCATCTCCTTCGGTTTTCCAGGCAACACATTCAAGGTTGTTGGCGACTATTTCTCATTAGGGTTTTCCTCGAAAACCCGAAAGGGCGGGGTTTTTTATCCCGGTGAGAAGTTGTCGCCATTACCCTTCTATATTGCCTGTGCACATTTCTTTTTACGGGGTAGTCCGATATTGTTCCTATGGTCGACTACCCCTCTCTATTCTTCAAAACATTGTATACTGCTGCTGTGATGAATGACAAGCCTATCTATCTATCGGCCGGTTTTGTGTCTCTCGCGAGTCCCTTCCCAGAATCAGAAGCCACAGTTGAATTTCCAGTTCAGGATGCTTGCCTCTATTGTTATTTTAATTAAACAGGATAATATACAGGATGTATTCCGTAATCTAAAATTCCCTGTGCGAACTTCTATTTTGTTTTTAGCAGTGCAGAAGTTAGTTTCCTTCGTTTGTTTACCTGTTACTAAGGAATTTAATATGCAATACAGAGGTATAATCAACTGAATATCTTGGAGCTGGGAGCAACCGGTTACCTATAGTACAATGTCAGCATTTAGAAGTTCGTCAAGCAGCACAATGATATGATATGCAGCTATAAATCATTAGCTGCTTTAGTGGTGGAGTGAAGCATTAATTCTGCTGGCTGGGTAGTATATTACCGTATACAGATGGCCACTGTTTGTTAGACCTTTAATGCGGTGGATGTCAAAGGATCAATGCAAGTTCATTGATGGCATTGACATATTGTATGTGGAAGACTGCAACCGTTAAAAATAGAAGCCATAATACTGTGCAAGAATCTTCTTGACAGGGTCCTGCAATGGTGGTGAGATAAAGGTTTTGGTTATGCTCGCGAAGTCCACATGTTAATATATGATATGAGGAGGTGGAGCTATGATATGCAACAGTTTAAAGATGGGTGTCCAGCAGCATACTTTTGTGGCAGTTCACTCTGGTGATAGATTTGCAAGGAAAAGAAGGTTGTTGCAAATGATTTGGATCTAGCTTCAAATGATTTCTTTATTGACATTATTTTTTGTTTCATTAATGTTGCACCCTACATGGGTACTCTTTTTTAGTGTGGTGCAGAGATCAAGGTGGATCATCCATACAATTTTTGAGTAAGCAACCGAAGCCTGCAGATCTATAACGCAAGAACATACTTTTGGATGTATACCGGGCTGGATTTCTTAAGCAGTGGAGATTATTCGGAGTTCAAGCAGCAGAGTTCATACCATTGTCGTTCTTCTTTCGCCTGCAATCATCCTTGTCTTTACATAGTTTGCTTCCTAGAAATTCTCCAATTTGGTTCCACCATCATGCTATCATCTCATCAGGTATCCAGAATATAAGCTCATTCTCATGCAGGACAGATTTCAAAATCTTGGGATGGCAAAGGCACATCCTGCATTTTTTGGCCACCCTAGCTGCAGCAAATTTGGCCGCCATTATCGCAAAATCAAACAAACATAGCAATTAACTGTGTTGTTCTTTGGTCTTATTGATGTTTTCCTCATGGCTTGTATGATAAAATATTCTCTCTTTTTAAATCCATTGTATATGTTTCTAGACTGCAGCATATTGTTGTAGGCATGAGAGAGAATGAACGTTGCATGAACCACCAAGCATGGATATTGTTTTAATAGCCCTTTGGAGTAACCTAGGTTCGATTCCTGGGGGGCGGCTCAACCCTTATATATTTTGATACAATTACAGTTTAACTTGTAATAATACGTGACATTATACTTGACATAAATAATGATACAAGTATAATATACTTGACATAAATAATGATACAAGCATAATCTCCACGTGGTATTATATGTGGCACTGTTGATGCTACATCTGAGACTAATCGTGTTAGAAAGGATGATACAAAGGATGGCGCTCGTGTTGACATTATAAGTCGTTTGATTATAGCTGACATTATTATAGCGCACGAGGTGACATTATGAATGATTAAATTATAGCAATACCTGTGATCCTATAGCTGATACTATTATAGCACCACAAGGACAAAATGCATGATATTATAACTGCAGTTATAGATGATGCAACAAATGTTACTATTATGGCACTATAATGCTATAAAATATAATACTACAACTGTTGTTATTGGTGATGCTACGGGTGACGATACAGATGATGCGATTTCATCAACAGCTACCGTCACTTATTGTATCAAAATCTAAAAAATTTGAAAGTGTGATTTTAAGCAAATAAATGATGAAACTAGTGATTTAGATTGCTTATTCTCTTGTAGTGGGCCCCCAAAACGCAAACCCTTCTAGAACCTGGCAACCCACAGGGTTTATGTTTTGGAGCCCTCTCCTTATCAGATTCGGCCGGGACCTTGCGCCGTGACTTGACGTGCAGTGGGGGTGTTAACGCCAGAGCAAGGACCCTAAAATCCCCCGGAAGCTGCTTGCCCCGAATTTCCTCTCCCAAAGGCCCTGGGGATGGACAGGCGATCTCCCCTCCCCGGAACCGCGATTTATCTCTGCCAATGGACTCAGGACGTCGACATTGCCCTGGGGACCAAGTTCCGTGGCCAGAAGACTACACATGTTCACCCAACTAAGAAATGAGTTTTTGACGTCGCTGTATACATCGCACGCGACGTATTGTCAACGGTCACCTGCCAGGTCACCTACGACTTGGCAGTACACGTGGCAAATACATACTGACGTGTCATCCGTTCTGTTATGTCACGTCACGTCGCATGCGATGTCACATCGCAGACATCCACCTGGCGTGACACCTGTCGTCCACCCGGCGCCCCAGTCCACCTGGCGTGACAGATAGACCAAGTGACGCGACGTCGCATGCGACGTGACGTCGCAAATGTGGCAACTGTCGTCCACTTGGCACCGACATCCACCTGGCGTGACAGACCTGCCAGGTCACGAGTGTCAGACGTCGCAGGAACGTCGCAAGCCCACGTCGCAAAATGACCATTCTCTTGTTGTGTAGCACTCTAGAAAAAACATCCATCTACTAGGAGCAGGTCCCGCCAACCTTATCTCATTTGGAATATGCATCAATAGATGTAGCTATATATGTAAACAAATTGTTAATTGTACTTATGTTGCTAGAAATAAAATTGTACTCATAGTTGCTATGTGGAATTTAATCAATAGTACCTGGAGGTCAAAAAAACTGGTGGGAAATTCCTTCTCAATGTCACAAAGCAGTTCACTTCCTTTTCCACTTTTGATATCTCGGCCACTTCAACTTCTTTGAAGGAGATCCACCTTGCAAATTTAACCAATCGAAATATAATGCTCCTTACTTGTGGGGTCAAGAAGTCACCTATCACACGTGGAAGTATATGCTGCAAAGTCCATTAAATATCATTGCATATGTTGCAATATATTTATTCCAAGAAATAAAAGCACAAGAACCAAAATATACCTGAAGAAACTTGTGCCAATCATGTGTCTTTAATCCAATGAGGCTAGCTTTTTTACTAAATGCCTTTCTCAAAGAAGCTCCATATCCGGTTGGCATGCGCACCTTTGCTATCCTCTTGTTCACTTCAACCTGTTGTTTCTTTCCTAGAACCCATGCACCTTGTTTCCATGCCAGAGACTTCTTGTCTATCCTCTTGATATGCCAGTATTTCTTTTTTATTTTTTGCCTTTCAGATCCATTCTAGCAGCCAAGGCTTCCCATTCTCCTGTTAAATGCTGCCAAAGAGAATGAGCAACATTTTTGAAAATGCGCATAGGATCTAGCAAATGAACCAACTCCAAGCCAATCCAGTATTCCAACCTATAAAATATAGATAACCTCTTCATTCCAGTAGGAGTTTTCGCATTGGCATCTTTATAACCAGTCAAGTATTCCACATTGGGATTCATCTCTTGCGAAGCATCCAACCAATCCTTGGGTATCCATCGCTTTGGATTCGACGTCTTATTAGAGCCACGTGCAGAATGGCCCTCCGGCAAATATTTTTTATGCCCCAAATATTTTTTTTTCCCAGATGTTTTGACCTATAAGAAGTCAAGCTAGTCCCACAAGATGGACATCCACATGCACCACTTGTTTGTAGACCTGCAATGAGAATAAAAGGTAAAGTATTAAAATAATAATTAAACTCTGATACTTTTGCATTCTTACCATATCATACCTGAAGCTTCAGAAAAACTTGAATAATCATGAAGAGTAAATCATAACATCCCATGGAATATAAAGTCATGTGGAGGTTTAGAAATGTCATGCACTCCCTTCCACAAGATCTCAAGTTCTTCTACTAAAGGTCCTATGTATACATCCATATTTTTCACTTTGTACTTTCCTGTAATAACCCATTTTATGCTTAATACAAAGTAAAAATAAACTTATATATACATACATACCTGGAATGATCAAGGAAGGAAGGAAGGAAGTATATTTTAACGTCCAGGGAGGCCAACTGGCCTATGAGACGGTGATACAATATAGCGGAAAGTTTCCAAACACAAAAGCAAACCACAGAAACCCTGTACAATGTGTCTCTACCACTGGGATGAAAAAACCCCCCATGTGGGAGGAAAACCCTTGTAGTAGGCATTGAGAGGCCCTATCTGGGCACTCAAATTCCCTGTGCTGTGAGGGACTCCCTGACAGTGGAGACTTGTAAAATGTAGGATGCGAGACGTGCAACCATTGGCGAAGCCATCAGTTGATGAATTGCTATCTCAGAGCATCTGAGATCGGCATGAGCTGCTCGGATGTGTGCATATGCTGGGCATTCCTTTAGAGCATGGTGTTCACCTTCTACTATCTGCATGTGACAGGACTGGCGTAATCTCTCATGTCGGGGGATTCCCTGCCCTACATCCCCCACCCCAAATGGCCGTCTCTTTCTCGAGATGGTGGGACCATGTCCTTATTGCAGCTATAGCTCTCTGTTTCTTGGTAGAGATGTGTGCCTTCAAATACTGGTGGGGGCCATGTTCAAGCGGCGGATTAACCTCGCGTGTGGTACTGCTCTGCTTGGGCTTTGCAAGAGTGGGCGATCCCACGGAGAGGCAACAAAGCGCCATTCAAATGCGCCTCCCGCTCACATCCGACATATCCATAATGTGTTGATAGTCTATGGACCATCTTGCGAACCATCCCCTACAATGCTTCGCCACACTCTCTTGGGCGCTGTGGCCCTTGTGCCAATAACAGCCCTGGGAGGAAGACGTTGTGCATCCACTCTGTCAACCTTATGGAAATATGCAAGGTGCCTGCACATAGCAGAATGCTGCAGGGGCCAAAAGCCAGTCTCATACAGCAAAATCGGATACGGCACCGTGTCCTTGATGCCTAGGCTGTATGTCAGGAAAGCCTTTTGTACCCTCTCTAGCTTATCCTAAGTACACTTGCTAACCGCTGGCCCCGGACCTCCTCTACTCCATACAAAGAATACGAAGTTCCACGAGTGCTCTCGAACAGTGTGCTTTATGCGTCTAATCGCAGATCTATTCTCAGGATGACGGCTATTCTACATTGCATACAGGGCTTTCCATCACGCGCTGACCCTTCTTTCTACACATTAAAGGTCCTCAAAGTCAGCATGATTTGTGGCCATCCATGGTGGGATATTATAATTCACAATTGCCACAGGCCATACGCTATGTGAGGATGATCTACTCCCTCATGAGCAAACACCATCAATCCCTTGCCCAAGTCTAACGTTGCGAGGTTCTGATGCAAATATAGGCCACTTCTCTTCTATGTATTTCCACAAAGCCCCATCAGCAGAATAGTTAGTCTTTTGCTTTTTCAAGGATGTGTAGGGAGATGTTGCCTTTTGAAGCTTTTACTTTTGCTCTGCCTTCAGATCTTGTAGTATATCAGGCTTCTTTACAAACGACTTTTGCTCAGCTGCCATGGAATGGCTTGAGGGGTAGGCATATTATCTCCTTACAGCCAAAGGATAATCGTCTTTTGCCCACAAATCTATTCCCTGGAGGTTATAGATATTGGAGATATATAATCTTTTGTCTAAAGAGATTATAGACATAGGAGCTACTATTCTTGAAACGAGCAACTCTCCCTTATTAAATATCACCAGTGTTACTCATTTTTCAACTCTGCAAGACATCCTATAAATTCTTTCCCCTGATGACAGTGGCTGTCAAACTGGAGATCCTTTCAAAGTCAAGAGCAATGCCCGGGAAATTTGGTCGACATTCCTACAGATTGTGGATCATGATGGGCGCTTCATTTCTTAGCACCACACTTATCATTGTACTTGATCGCATTCTAGTGGTTTAATATATTCTTATATTCTTCAAAAAAAAAAAGTCAAGAGCAATGCCATAATAAATACATTTGAAATTCATCGACTGACATCTCTTTCCAGCATCAAAAGAATTAAAGATCGGCTAGTTCATTATCACATGAATGTGAATCATCATGTGGCTCACTGTTGCCCATTTTTGGCAACATGGACCAGCATCTATGTATCAAAACTTTTGTTTCATTATACTTCCTCTAAGGAAAAGTTCCAGGCTATTGTGATCCCATTAGAGTTTGGAAGACATTTGACCAAGATTGGAAGGCATTGGGGATTTCATTTTATAGCCTAGTCTTTTCCTTGAGGTAAAGCATTTTCCTAGTCACCTTCCCATGTGTTTAACATTTTCCCTTTGATTTGAAGACCAGGCAAAGGCTATAGCAAGTTTATCAAGGAGCCACAAGGCATTTCATCAAAGTTCAACCTTATGAAGCTTACTTGAGTTGCATTAGTAATTTTGAGGTCACACACATGAGAATGCCATCTTGGAAGTGAAATTTGCTCTTATTCTAGCCTTGAAGTTTGGAAGACCCTTATAGAAGTTTGGAAGACCCTTAGGCTTTTGAGCAAACTTATTTTCACTATGAGGTATGATTTGAGCTTTAGAAATAATATGTGATGAAATCAAGTGCTACAGAGGTACCCATTTTGTTCCCCATTCCATTCATCTTATATCCACCTTTTTATATCCCAAGAGCCTTCATAAAACCTTTCTCTCACCATTTTTCCACCTTTGAGTCCTTTTCTCATCATTCCACTACCCATTTTTTATTGGTCCTTCCTTCATTTGAGAATTGCCCCCTAATGATCTTGAAAACTGGAAAAGGCAAGAAAACTCTATTCTCACCCTCATTTCATCTTCCTAAACCCTATTATAGTCTATTTGCACCTTTTCCCCATCTTTTTCCATGATTTTTCACCATCCCAAGTTGTAGTATTCATTGACCATGGGTCAAAAGGGGCAAAAAATTCAAATGTTTCGATTCGACCTAAAATCTCTCTAGATGGAAAGCTTGGCAAAAAAGAGCTAATTTGGCCTTTTAAATTTTGAGAAAAACCTTTGTAAAGGCCTTCAAATTTGGATTCTTGGGATGCGTGCCATAAAAATAAAAAACCTATTCTAGCCTATCTACCCTATCTATTTCCACATCATCTCCACACCTCCCCTTTTTTTTCCCATCTCATTTCCACGTGGCAGCAGGGCGTGGGGGCCAGACACGGGCTGGTAGTCCCCTCTGCGTGGCACGCAAAGTTATTAGATCGGTCAATGTTATTCCTTATATACAGGAGCTTCCAAAATCTTTTCGGCCTGTGGGATATATAACCCTTAAGAATTTTTCGACGAACCCTAAAAAATAGGGGAGACTGCTAAATCCGGCCAATTCGTGCCTAAATTTGATTGAAGCCCGCCAATTTTCACCCAAAATTATCTCCTGAACCTTTTCCGAGACCTTGGGGATCCTCTGTGGCACTTGATCCGAGAGAAATTGCTCAAATTTCGCCTTAAATCACTCGGCCGAGCTAGTTTGTGGGAAGAACGGTTCTTAAGCCAGCAATACAGATCAAATCAACACGTCCCTCAGAGATATACCTCTGTGATTTTGGCGCACTGAATATTTTTTGATATTATCTTGCTCTACTCTGCTCAAATTTTTGTTCTACTTGCTCGAAATTGAAGATCCGGCTCGGTGTGACCTGTTCAACATTGAGGCACTTCAATTGCAACTCAATTAATCCTTCCAAGTTGCTTCATTGGTAGTTTTGAAGCTCTCGAAATGCTCAGACAGCCTTGAATTTGCTCTCAAGCACTATTATTTTTTAAACTTTGGTAATACCCTGAGGACACTATCAAATTTTCTGTATCACATTGTTATAATGCATAGTCTTTGCCTGGAAAATCATTGTCATCATTGTACATTCATCTTTTGTAATTCTGCATTGTTCTTTTAAAGAAAAAAACTAAAAACAAAGCCAAAGATATTTATTCAGAGTTATGTCCTCTTCAGGTAGTTGCATTTCATCCTCATAAAAATCCTAGAAACCTATACATTCAGAGAACACATATAAAAAGACTTTTTTTCAGAATCGCTATTCTGAGTTTGTTCTTTTCTTGAGGCTCTGGCTACTTACAGAAAAACTAAAACATCTTTTTGCTATTTAAACCTTATGCACGTGATCTAGAGGCTATTTTGAAGTTGCCTGCACAGATCCCAACTCAAAATTCCCTATCAGACTCCATCTGCAAATTTTGGCTCTCTGTTTTGGCACTGGCCAACTTTTTGACCTGACTTTGACCTCGATTTTCTTGACCTTCCTTTATTCAAATCAAGCCAAATCTTCACCACAAGTTTCCTCTGCTTGTTGACCATCTATATCACCAATCAGATCTCAAAAATCTCACAAGGTGTGTCTGCAAGGTCAGATTTTGCTCTGACAGTTTTTTCAGTTTCAGGGACTCTAGTGATTTTGAAAAAACTAGCACTTCAAAATGACTTTTCTTGTTTCATATGACAAGGATTGATCACCCTAAGTGATCTGGAGGTTTAACCACCTTGTTTAAACTTCCTTTGAGGTTAGACTAAAGTTCCAGGTTTTAGGCTAACATTTTGGAGGTCCTACCGAGATATTCACCTGGAAGTTGAACTCCATGGCACCAAGAAAGACTGCTGAGCCTGCTGAACAACCTGAGGTAACAGCTCAACCAGATCTAGTAGGGGTAAGCATGAAAGTGGCTACCAGTTCCACAACAAATGTTACAAATGTTTCTGCGTTGCCTTTTCCTCCACAAGCTCCTTATCATTTTGAGCTTACTATACCTGTTTCTTCCCCTTGTTATGATTCTTCCATGAATGCTAACCATTTCTTGAAGAATTTTGAAGAATATTATGAGGAGCATGGAAAGAAGAAAGGTACCAGGTTTGCTGAGTTTATCAAATGCATGAAAGGTGATGAGGCCAGGTCCTGGTTAGATTTTGAACTGTCAATAGGCACTAATTGGGATGAATTGGAACAAAGATTTCTGTCAAGGTTTGGTAAGACTACTTCACCCCAGGATCTTGTTTTTGAGCTCAACTCCTTTTCTATTAAATCTGGTGAAAGTGTAAAACAGTATGTGGAAAGATTTAACTCTTATTTGCTGGTGTGTAAAAGGAATCAGGTTTCCCACCCAACTTTGCATTTGGTTGCTTCCTTTATCAGAGGTTTGATGTCCAGGCCTAAGATCTATAGGAAGTTACTAGTAATGGTGCCCAGCGTTGCTGGGCATAAGTTAAGAATGTATAAATGATGTTCAAGAGAACGATGAGATGCCCTAATGGATTGGTATTAGCTCAGTATTCCGTTCCTTAATCAGTTACCATCTTTAACACTTACGCAAAGCATCATTTTGGAATAGTTCTTAAAAACATAGCATGTTCTAAGGCGCTTTCCTTTTGGTTTAGTCTTTAATCTCTCAAAAAATAATAACGATAATCTTCCTCAATATTGAAGTAAAGTACCCTCTTTACACTTAGAAGATCATGCTAGAGAGATACATTGTTGTTGTTTTCATTGTTGTGCAGAGCATGTCCCCTTTTACTTTCCACGGTCATGTTGTTGTCCTACCCTAGTCATTTGCAATTGTCTGACCTAGCAATTGCATGTAAATAGCATGTCCCCTCATGCTGCAATTGTACATGGCATGCACAAATTCTGAGCTTCCTAAACGTAAATAACATGCCATACATAAAATATTGCTCTATATATTTGTTGAACTCATAAACAAAAAAAGAGGGGGGATAATAGAAAAAGTGCCCAATGTCTCTAGGCACAATTGTTTATTTCCAAACCCTTAATCAAGATATGAGGGTGTTTAATGTTTATGCAAACTTAATGTCTATTGCTTGTTTATTTAACCCAAATGATGCTCTAATGTTATCTTAACGCGAAGAACTGTGCTTTATTACTCAAAAGCTGAAGTCAGTACATAACTAATTGCTTCGATTAAAAATCTATAGCCCATGCACATGTTAACACTAAGCATTTTTACATGTAGTCCAATATTTGAGGCCCATGCACATGTTAACACTCTAAGCATTTTTACATGTAATCCAATATTTGAGGCGCATTTCAGTTGAATTCCACACTGACTACAGAATGTAAGTGAAATTAGATCAAACCATATGCAACTGGCATCAGGTGTCACAAATTCAAGCTTTAATGCCTTGGACATTGCCAAATACAAAGACTTCATCAAGCAATATGTTATTTGAAAACTTGGTACATATCCCATTGAGTAATGGTAGAGAAGGGAATTCATTGAATAAATATAAACACTCACATTGCAGGTAAGTTCCTTGCAAGAAGTTACATCAGTGCAACAAAGTGGAAATTTACCTCAGAAGAGCAGCAAGAGGTAATCTCAGTTCTGTCCTTATGCCGCTGTCCAAAGCTTGCCTGGAATACTCCCTGCTACCGACCCAACTCAAACCTGCAATAGCAGGAAACCTAGGCATTTGAGCCATACCCCCTGCAGTGTAGCACCCTAAAGTTCATAGAGCTTTCTGGCTTTCTGGCTATGGCAGAAGAAATCTTTATACCGATCAGTGGTGTTAGAATATCTGATTGCCAAAAGGCTGGGTAATGCCATAGCCAAGTCTTAGAGCTTGGATACCTGATATTCTCTTCCATCTGCTCACGTCCAGTAATGACTTGCTCACATAATGGCATATTTTGCCAGTTGCTCATTTCGCCAGGGCATTCATCCATAATAAGCAATTTGACTGCCATATTGTTTGCCCCGTACTCACATTTTATTTGCAATATGCTAGATCCAGATCGGCCGCAAAATCTGAGTGTTTATTCAAATTTCTTTGATATGTAGCTGGTGAACTTGTTTAGGACCCATCGGAAGTGCGTTTAAATCACACCTTCAAATACCATAGGCCTCCCAAATTGCGTTGTTTAAATCACGCTTTCAAATACGATAGGCCTTCCAAATCGCATAGACATCATATCTTTTCTTAAAGCTGAATGATTCTAACCTGCTATGGCTTAAAAAAGGAGTGTTACAGATCTTTCTAAACTTTTCCCATAGCTTGCCATAAGACGCCATAGCCAAGCTCTGAAGATTGTAGCTAATATGCTCTGCCTTGACAAATGCAGGTCTGGCTGCTACAATCTGTTCAATCTATCCGCTACAATTTGATGAAATCTGTTCATATCCAATGCTATCTGTTCATATCCGATGCAATCTGTTCTACAATCTATCTGCTACAATCTGTTTTCTTCAAAGGATATCAACTGCAACTCAATATAGAAAGTACGTGGGGGAATGGGATCCTTTTTTTTGTGTCTTATCTCAGCCTTCCAATCAAGTTACCTCATTACCTCCACCATCTATTCATGACATTCTGCATATATTTTGTGCACTTTGCACATCTCTGACATTGTTTCTAGCATGGTTCCCAAATCATAAGCTGCAGTAAAGAAAAGCCATCCACATGAGTCTAACAGTAGAAGAATAAGTAAAATACTAATCCACATGTAGATTAGCTACCTTGAGCCACATTTTCGCCATGGTTCAGCATCCAAGTTACGCGAAAAAAGATAAAACCTAGAAAGCTCAAGGAGCCCAGAAGCTGCAGAGATACCAATGACCTGTCCTTCTTGGAAGAGATGGGAGAGTCTACGAAACCCATAACTTCACAGAAAATAAGCAGAGCTCTGCTCTTTTCGAAGCATGGGAGCTGCCGGTTCCATTGCCGCTTACCATTTTACCATAGCCGCAATGTCAAATGCCGGAGAGAGGAGCCAAGCACACGAAAAGCATTGCCACAAAACCCTAATACGTCCAAACCCCTTTTTTTTTTTGCTTTTTTTTTAGCTAAAAAGGCTTTTAACGTGACATCATCTACACCGTTGGGTAGATTAATCCGGACCGCCCAATTTAGGGCTGGGTCCAACACTTACACAATAACATTATAATATAAGATTAAAACTTCAAAAGTTTGGTGAGCTAGATTCTATCCATAAGACATTTGTAAAGGCTGTAGATTTAGTAGAGATGCTAAGCTATTTGCCTGATGAAGAAGTCAGAGATCCATTCTACCCTCCTCATCATAATACTGAAGAGGAGCTACATTATGGTAATGCTGTCCCTGTGTATGCAGTTCAGAAGGAAAAGAAGAAACCAAAAGCTGAGGATTTAGACCCTCAGGTTTCAGAAATGAAATCTGAGATAAGTAAGGTCTCTGAAGCTCTTTTAGAAGTTACAAACAACTCATGGAGTTAAAAAATAGTAATAATGCTCTTTCTTCTAGCTCTACCATACCTGAATGCACAAATTGTGGTAAACCCTATCATAGGGCTGAAAATTGCTTTGCAAGATCTTGTCCTAAATGCCACAAAAGGGGCCATTTTGGTAGAGAATGTCCTGTTTGTTCTTTTTGTAAGGAGATAGGTCATGAGGAGAAGTTCTGTAGTGTCAAGAATTACCTTGCAAAGCAAGAAAAAGGTAAACAGGTGTCAAATGTTAGTTTTATTGAGACCTGTGCAGAAGAGCAAGAAGAACAAGATGTTATGGTTGTGCAAACACGTGCTAGGCTCCATTCAGGTACATCTGCAAGTTCTGTTCCACCAATTTCAGCTCCTAAGGTAACATTTCAGCCAAATCCTCAGGATATAGCTCCTCCCCCTGCTCAAAGGTATAAACAGAAAGATTCTGAGCTTGATGAATTTGAATTGCTTATGAAAAACTCCAAGGTTACTGTAGACTTACTAACTCTATTGAGGATTGCACCATCATACAGGGAAAAGTTTATCAAGAATACCCAAAATGTTGAAGAAATTGCTGCAGGGACTTGCAACAACATTTATGTAGCCTTACCTGAGCACACTGAAGATCCAGGTGCTTTTACTTGTAGTGCTACTATAGGTACCTCCCATTTAGATAAGGTTTTGCTGGATGGAGGTTCTTCTCTAAATGTCATGCCTTATCATGTTATGAAGACACTGAATCTCAAGGTAGAAGACAACACTTCTATTGTTCTAAAATCCTTCTCCAATGCTAAGGTAGTACCAAAGGGAGTGGTGAGGAATGTGTCCAAATATCTGGGGAGGAATCATTGTCTTAGCTACATTTGTGGTTGTTGATTTTGAGAATGTTAATCATGCTAACATCTATGATTTATTATTGGGAAGAAGGTGGATGAAAACAGTAGATGCTAGGCCTATATGGTCTAAAGGCATTTGCACTATTTCAAATGGAGCAACTTCCATTAAACCGGTAAACAAAACTCGACCCATACGCTAATATTAGGTTCATAGATGTGGATATATTGCGTGAAAGAGGAGCTAGGAGTTTACAGTTTAGGTTTAGATGTTGATATGAGTGAAGAAGCTATCAACTTTGCTCAAATAGAGTTCTCTGATCCAAAGGAAAACAAGGCCTACCTTTGGTTTGATGGAGGTATGTCTAAAAAATTAGGGATTGCTTCTTCTGCTGCTATTCTAAAGGATGCAGATATCAAGCTGATGACTAAGATAGGGAGAATTCATCCTAATATTTCTTCTAATGCAGCAGAGTATAGGGCCCTCATTGCAGGCCTACAGGAAGCAAGGTTCATGAATATTTCTTATATTGTTATCTATGGAGACTCACAACTCGTTTGCAAGCAGATTTTGGGAGAATACCAAACAAAGCATCAAGATATGGAGGATCTGAACACACAAGCTCGAGAATTGCTAACTTTTTTTGACCATTGGGAGATTTATCATATTCCAAGGTCCAAAAACTTTGAGGCTGATTCTTTGTGCAGGAAGACACTCTTAGAGCATCTATCTGAGGGAGCTATCAAGGAAGATGTTCTAGATGAGGATGAGCTCTCTCAATTTCATCCTATCTTGACCATCAACCTAGCACAAGAGGAATCACACAAAGAGCTTGAAGTGCATAAGGGAGGTATGTCCAGAACCTTGCAAATGGGAGATCTATATGATGAGGATTGCAAAGGTAAAATGGTTAAGTACTTTGAAGATTGGGTGGATGTTTTTGCATGGGAATATTCAGAGTTGAAAGGGGTTGATAGAAGCATTTGTGAGTTTGAGATAAAAGTGTGTGAAGATGCTAAACCTGTTATGCAGAGATTGAGAAGGATTAATTCCTCACTTTTAGATCTTATCAAGCAGGAGTTATCCAAAATGCAGGAGTCAGGTTTGATAGTTGACATTGTGAACCCTTCTTGGGTTTCTTGCATTGTTCCAATTCTAAAAAAAAATGGTTCTCTAAGAATATGTGTGGATTATAGAGATCTAAATAAAGCTACTGTTAAAGATTGTTACCCTTTGCCTTTTTTGGAAGAAATCCTTTATGCAGTGGCTGGCAAGTCTATGTACTCATTTTTGGATGGTTTCTCTGGTTTTAATCAGATTAGCATAAAAAAGGAGGATCAGCCAAAGACATCCTTCATCACTCCATGGGGAACTTATGCAATGAAGAGGATGCCTTTTGGATTAATGAATGCCCCTGCTACATTTCAGAGAGCTATGGATACTGTCTTTGCAAGCATGACTCCTGAGCAATTCAGGGTTTATCTTGATGACTTATGCCTAGGAACCCATACAAATGTTAATTTTCGAGAGCTAACAAGGGTATTTACATTGTGTAGACAGACTGGAGTTAATCTAAATCCAAAGAAGTGCATTTTTTTGGCATCCAAAGGCCAGCTTCTAGGCCATGAAGTTTCTGCTCAAGGCCTTCAAGTAGCTGAAGAGAAGATCATAGCTTTAAAAAAGCTTCAAACACCCAGGACAATTAAAGAGGTCAAGGGATTCATGGGGATGACCTCTTTCTTGAGGGTATATGTGCCTAATTTCTCTCACCTCATTAGTCCCATCTCCAAATTGACTAGAGTAGGCCAACTTAGTAAAAGAGAAAGTAAATATAGGCTGTTGTTTGGGTGATGAGTGTGAAAAAGCTTTTTGCGATCATAGAGGCTATTTGCCATTCTACACTTTTAAAAACTCCAGACCTTTCATTTCCATTTAAAGTTTATATAACCATTACCAAAAAGGCTGCTAGAGTTGCCATTTTGCAGGATAGGCACCCCATTGCTTTTGCAAGCAAACAATGGTCTCAAACTGAAGAGAGGTATGCTAAGGTAGAAAGGAGTGCTTTGCTGCTCTCATCTTTTGATAGAAAGACAGGGGACATCTTCTACAAAAATCCCAAGCGACTATCTACATGCAAAGAACCCCATGCCTTTTGTATGGTAAGAAATTAGAAAAACCCAAGCTTCATAGATGGGCTTGTAGGCTCCAATCTTATGATTTAAAGGTAAAGGTCATTCATGTATTGAACAACCCGAGTTTATACTTACCTGCTGCCTACTTTGAACATGAGGAGGTTGTACAAGAAGAAGAAATGACTAACCTTGTTGTAAATGAGCAGGACTTGTCAGATATACAAGCTCAAGGTTGGCAACAACCTATTAGGAGATTCCTTCAGTATCAAGAGATACCTTCTGAATTTTCAAAAAGCCAAGCTTACAAGTTTAAGTTAAAATGTTTAACTTACTCTTTGGTTGGTGACATTTTGTGCAAGGTAAACAGGGATGGTGTACTCTTAAGGTGTGTTGATGAAGATGAAGCTGCCCTGGTACTTGCTGAAAATCACAAAGGTGTTTGTGGTGGTCATTTTGCAGCAGACACAACTGCCAAGAAAATATTGAGGTCTGGTTACTTTTGGCCTCATTTATTTAAAGATTGTTATGATGTTATAAAGACTTGTCATCAATGCCAGATCTTTGGCAAAAGAATCTTGCATCTTGCTCCTCTTACAGGAATTGTCTCCCCTGGTCCATTTCAAGTTTGGGGATTGGACTATGTTGGCCCTATCAATCCTCCATCCTCAGCCCAGCATGAATACATTGTTGTAGCTACAGACCTGTTCACTAAGTGGTCAGAAGCAGCACCCTTAAGGAAAGCAAATGCCCATACTACTGCTAGATTTTTGCATGAGAATATTTGCTCTAGGTTTGGCATTCCCTTTAAAATTTTGACTGATAGAGGCTCTACTTTTATTAATGAGGTGATTAATTTTCTTGTTTCAAGCCTCAAGATCAAGCATGTGAAGAGCTCGACCTATTATCCTCAAGGAAATGGCCAAGCCGAGAGTCTACTAACAAAGTGCTTAAGGGTATTTTGCGAAAAAAAGCTTGCCAAAACCAAAGGGATTGGCACTTGAAATTATATGATGCTCTTTGGGCTCATAGAATTACCTCTAAAGCAGCTACTAATGCCTCACCTTTCAGTTTAGTATATGGAGTAGAGGCTGTCATTTCAGTCGAGTTAGAGATACCCTCTTTAAGGATGGCACTCAAGCTTGAGTTGGAGTTTTCTGAAGCCTTGAAGCACAGGTATAAAGTTCTGTTAAAATTGGATGAAGAAAGGTTTGTTGCAGAGAATTACAACTTGCTGAAGAAGGCTAAGAGTGCAGCAGCTTTCAAGGCTGCTCACAAACTACAAGATAAGTTTGCACCTATGGAATTAGTTTTGAAGTGGAATGCTGCAGATGAAGGAAAGCTTTCCAAGTTTGAAAACCCCTGGGAGGGTCCCTATCAGATTTTAGAAGAGGCTAGCTGCTCATCTTATAGATTGACAGATCTTGGTACAGGTTTAGAGTTGCCAAACCCTATTAATATTCAACACCTTAAAAGATATTGGCCTCAGCATGCCTGCTTAAGCCTATTCACTTCTATATAGACATTTGTTCTAGCTTAGAATAGGTTAGTTTATAGCTTTAAAGTTGAGGTTTTAAAATTTCTTTTGATTTGCATATTCCCTTTGAGGTTTAATAGTGTTTGTTTCTGTTTAGCTGCAGGGATGTGGCCACAGGGGATAAGACTTTGATTATTGCCTACTAATGAGTTCTATGTTGTCATGACAGAGCCATTTGTCAAAACATTTCATCTGTCTTTTAAACTGGCTTATTCTTCATGAGACCTTGCTTCTTCATTGGAGTTCTAGAGTGCTATCCATATATAATTTTCCATATCTTGCTTGGCACTCATGCTAACTTTGATTTTACTGTCATATGCAGGTTCATTCTTTTCTCTTCCATTCCCATCTGCCTATAAGTTGCCTTGCATACTATTTCAGCCTTTTATTCTTTTATTTTCATTCCCTACAATGCTCTGCATCACATTTCCACCATAGCAGAGTTCATCTCATACTCATACCACTCTCTTTCATCATGCTACATCATTCTGTCACCTGCATCAGTAAATTTTTGCATTATCTGAAGATCCTCAGTCTAAGTTTACATCTGTTAGGCTGAGGGGACCAGCCTATTCTTTCCTTTGAGGAGATGTTGCCCATTTTTGGCAACATGGACCAGCATCTATGTATCAAAACTTTTGTTTCATTTATACTTCCTCTAAGGAAAAGTTCCAGGCTATTGTGATCCCATTAGAGTTTGGAAGACATTTGACCAAGATTGGAAGGCATTGGGGATTTCATTTTATAGCCTAGTCTTTTCCTTGAGGTAAAGCATTTTCCTAGTCACCTTCCCATGTGTTTAACATTTTCCCTTTGATTTGAAGACCAGGCAAAGGCTATAGCAAGTTTATCAAGGAGCCACAAGGCATTTCATCAAAGTTCAACCTTATGAAGCTTACTTGAGTTGCATTAGTAATTTTGAGGTCACACACATGAGAATGCCATCTTGGAAGTGAAATTTGCTCTTATTCTAGCCTTGAAGTTTGGAAGACCCTTATAGAAGTTTGGAAGACCCTTAGGCTTTTGAGCAAACTTATTTTCACTATGAGGTATGATTTGAGCTTTAGAAATAATATGTGACGAAATCAAGTGCTACAGAGGTACCCATTTTGTTCCCCATTCCATTCATCTTATATCCACCTTTTTATATCCCAAGAGCCTTCATAAAACCTTTCTCTCACCATTTTTCCACCTTTGAGTCCTTTTCTCATCATTCCACTACCCATTTTTTATTGGTCCGTCCTTCATTTGAGAATTGCCCCCTAATGATCTTGAAAACTGGAAAAGGCAAGAAAACTCTATTCTCACCCTCATTTCATCTTCCTAAACCCTATTATAGTCTATTTGCACCTTTTCCCCCATCTTTTTCCATGATTTTTTCACCATCCCCAAGTTGCAGTATTCATTGACCATGGGTCAAAAGGGGCAAAAATTCAAATGTTTCAGTTCGACCTAAAATCTCTCTAGATGGAAAGCTTGGCAAAAAAGAGCTAATTTGGCCTTTTAAATTTTGAGAAAAACCTTTGTAAAGGCCTTCAAATTTGGATTCTTGGGATGCGTGCCATAAAAATAAAAAACCTATTCTAGCCTATCTACCCTATCTATTTCCACATCATCTCCACACCTCCCCTTTTTTTTCCCATCTCATTTCCACGTGGCAGCAGGGCGTGGGGGCCAGACACGGGCTGGTAGTCCCCTCTGCGTGGCACGCAAAGTTATTAGATCGGTCAATGTTATTCCTTATATACAGGAGCTTCCAAAATCTTTTCGGCCTGTGGGATATATAACCCTTAAGAATTTTTCGACGAACCCTAAAAAATAGGGGAGACTGCTAAATCCGGCCAATTCGTGCCTAAATTTGATTGAAGCCCGCCAATTTTCACCCGAAATTATCTCCTGAACCTTTTCTGAGACCTTGGGGATCCTCTGTGGCACTTGATCCGAGAGAAATTGCTCAAATTTGGCCTTAAATCACTCGGTAGAGAGCTAGTTTGTGGGAAGAAACGGTTCTTAAACCAAAGAATACGGATCAAATCAACACGTCCCTCGAGATATACCTCTCGTGATTTTGGCGCATCAATATTTTTGATATTATCTTGCTCTACTCTGCTCAAATGTTTGTTCTACTTGCTCGAAATTGAAGATCCGGCTCGGTGTGACCTGTTCAACATTGAGGCACTTCAATTGCAACTCAATTAATCCTTCCAAGTTGCTTCATTGGTAGTTTTGAAGCTCTCGAAATGCTCAGACAGCCTTGAATTTGCTCTCAAGCACTATTATTTTTTAAACTTTGGTAATACCCTGAGGACACTATCAAATTTTCTGTATCACATTGTTATAATGCATAGTCTTTGCCTGGAAAATCATTGTCATCATTGTACATTCATCTTTTGTAATTCTGCATTGTTCTTTTAAAGCAAAAAACTAAAAACAAAGCCAAAAATATTTATTCAGAGTTATGTCCTCTTCAGGTAGTTGCATTTCATCCTCATAAAAATCCTAGAAACCTATACATTCAGAGAACACATATAAAAAGACTTTTTTCGTAACTGTTACAGAGTTTGTTCTTTTCTTGAGGCTCTGGCTACTTACAGAAAAACTAAAACATCTTTTTGCTATTTAAACCTTATGCACGTGATCTAGAGGCTATTTTGAAGTTGCCTGCACAGATCCCAACTCAAAATTCCCTATCAGACTCCATCTGCAAATTTTGGCTCTCTGTTTTGGCACTGGCCAACTTTTTGACCTGACTTTGACCTCGATTTTCTTGACCTTCCTTTATTCAAATCAAGCCAAATCTTCACCACAAGTTTCCTCTGCTTGTTGACCATCTATATCACCAATCAGATCTCAAAAATCTCACAAGGTGTATCTGCAAGGTCAGATTTTGCTCTGACAGTTTTTTCAGTTTCAGGGACTCTAGTGATTTTGAAAAAACTAGCACTTCAAAATGACTTTTCTTGTTTCATATGACAAGGATTGATCACCCTAAGTGATCTGGAGGTTCTAACCACCTTGTTTAAACTTCCTTTGAGGTTAGACTAAAGTTCCAGGTTTTAGGCTAACACTCACCTCATTCCTTCTTTCTCAACTTTGTTTGCCCTAGCTAGTGTTTTTCCTTTATCATCCTTGTCTTCCCATCTCCTTTAACAATTTTGGCCAATGCATAACCCAACCAAGTGCCCAACTTTATTACAGGTATACCATTTCCATGTTCCCTCGTTATATGTGGACTTACTTCCTTTGTTGACTCTCTTCGTAATCTCTCTTACAACGTTCAATTCAGAAACCTATTGAGGTCTCAGGTATGCCTGCAACTTACTTCAGTTCTTCTTTATTTTTCTTATAAATGATGGACCAATCAAATGGAATAAGCCATTTTACTGTTTATTGCATCAGAATTATATAATTCTAGAAATCTTGCTTATGTGATTTATTTTGTATGCCATTTTGCTTATGCTATTTTGCTGTTTATTGCATCAGGATTGTATAATTTTAAAAATCTTGCTTATATAACTTCGTTTTTATGGTATAATTTGAGGAGTCTTGCTTATATGACTTCTTTTTTATGTCTAAATGTAGGTATGCTTTCATAAAGGGGAATTGTTAAGGGATGAAGCCGGACGGGGATTCGAGCAAAAGGCATCAGATGCCCTGAAATCTATTGTAGGGAGGTCGATAATCTTTTCAAGGAAATGAAACCACGTCACCTGCAGAGGACTTTGAAATGCATTTATGAGCAGTTTGGTGATGGATTGTCCGAGATGGATGTCATTAAGTTCTTGAAGAAGCAGTGAAGACACTGGAGGTTAGTAATTAATTACTATGTTTTATGCTTTTTTATGAATGTAAGTACATTTTTTTTTAGTTTAAAATCATGGGGAAAATCTTCGGAGGAACGTGCGAAACAACAATGCGTCGAACCAATGCATGTTGATGATGAAAGTTGGAAGAGATTTGTCGAGCTCTATGGTAGGAATTATCAAAGACAAAGAGATGCTGCTGCCAAACGCACGAGGCAGCAACATACTGGCTCTGGCGGCATAATGGACTAAGTTTGTAAGTGCTAACTTCTTTCAAATACATTTCTTTATTTTTGGTGAATAATGCAAATACAATGCAGTTTCAGGATTGCGGGTCCATGCCAATGGAGGATCTGTTACATGAAATAATTGCGAAGAGCAGGTATGAAGCATGGAGAAAGAAGATGATTGCAAAAGGTTTTGTTCCCAAAAAGGTTGGTTTTTTTTTTTTTTTTTCAACATTTGTCATGCATTCTTGTTTACTGCTGGTGTAAATTTATGTCTCGCTGCTAGGATTTTGTTCTACTACCATTTTCTGATCTTGAGATTTTGCTATTTGTTTAAACTTGAACTTGCTTGCCTTATAATTCATTGAAATTTGTCTACATTTAATAGTCATTTTGAGTTATTAGAACAGACTTTAATTATTGATATTTGCAGTTTTACATACTAAATTGCAGCAGCATGTTTCATTAAATGCTCATTTTCAGATTATGCAATTCTTTTAGTTCTAAATGTGTTGTTCTAATGGCAGCATAGAGCCTTGGACTATGTTAACGGGACAAGCCCAAGTATCAACTTCAAGACAAGACCCAAGAAGGTGAAAGAAGTTATGAACACAGTAAGTGTTTTCAAATAAAATATTCGTGGTGGGTCTCATTTTACATTAATCTTTTACTCGATCATACGTGCAGAATATTTGCTATATTAAAACTGACTCTGATAAAGAACAGTTATAAGAAGTTTTATTGTTAATATTGTTTTAAAGCAACTTTCATACATCAAATCAGAGCTAAATTTTGCATTAAATTGATCAGGAGGACAATGATGAAAGCAAAAGAAATGAAGTCTGTAGAGATGAAGATAACCTTGACAGTCGAGAGGACTGAATTTATTGCATATTTTAATGACATCTGAAATGTATAATTAGATAACAAGCATGAACTCAATGCTGAATTTCTTTGTTGTTTATAATTCTTATTGATAATTAAACTAAACTAGTTGCTTTGTCTTCTTATAATACCTTTATTGTGCAGTCCAATAACAATGTAGACATTGGCCCTCCTGGGTGCTGGAGGTAGCCAGCTCCGACCGATTCCAGCACAATAATGCTCTCCTTGTTTCCGTTCCACATAACGTCACTGACTTGATTGTGGGGCGCTTGCTGCCTGCTATGGGCCAGTTTCTGGGTCCAGGAACTATAGGAATAGAATAGAATAGAATAGAATAGAATAGTTTTTTTAACGTCCACGGAGACCAATAGGTCATGGGACCCATACAATGGGCTAGTACAATCATTACTACTAGGATTAAAAAACCCCTGCCTCGAAAGGTTTTCAAGGGAAAAACCTTTGCAGTAAAATGTTGTTCAGTGATGGATAGCGACGAGAACAGTAGAGCGAGTCAAGGAAATTGTTGGAAGGGAGCAGTTCTTCACTCTGCTGCCGTGGACGATATTTAGAAGATTGTTGGAAGGGGCAGCAGAGTGAAGAACTGCTCCCTTGGCTATAGCAATGCGCTCCCTTATGGCTTATTTCATCATTCTCCTGCTCTTCTTCCTCTCCTCGGCCTCTGCCAATTTCACCTTGAGTGCCTTCAATGATGGATCCTGCATATCCCGTGGGGACGCAAGTACCAAAGCACATTCTATCGATCTTACCATCAACGAGTAAACAACAGTCAAGGCCAGGTGTATTACAAGGAGCCCTTTAGATTTAAGAATGCAACCACTGCAGCATCCTTCTCTACCGTCATCGACTTTCTTATCAAAACAGCAGAAAAATGCCCTGGCGATGGCATGACTTTCTTTGTCCAAGCTGATCCACCACAATCATTTCTTCGGGGAATGGATCATCGCTGGGTATAAGTGGCACTGCCCAAAACCCAGTCCTTGCTGTGGAGTTTGACACTTACCTTAATCAGGATAGCACAGACGCCAACATAAAAGATTGTGATTCCTTGTGTTACAGTTCTTCTTTCCATGTTGGCATAGATTTGAATACTAGTATGGATTCTGTCAACCACACCTGCTATGAAATGCTTACAAGTGGGAACCTAACGGCATGGGTCGATTATGATGCACAGACTCAACTCCTTGAATTGAGAATCACCCAACAAAACAATTCTCGTCCTTCTGCAGCTACTGTCTCTGCTCATGTAGATCTGTTTACATTGTTTAAAAACAATGATTCCTTGTATGTTGGCTTGTCTGCAAGTACCGGTACTGCAGCAGAATTACATACAGTTTTTTCCTGGAGTTTTAATATTGCCCAACTTCAAATTCCGTCGCCTCCACCTCAAAATAATCTGCCTGTTTCTCCACCGTCGAGTAAAAATACTCGACGGCGCACTCTTATCATTGTGTTTGCCATTACCATACCTGCTGCCTGTGCCTTAATTGCTGGCTTGGTCTACATCAAGAGAGCCCAAATTAGAAACAGGAAAGAACATGATGATAATGTGCCACAAATGCCAGAAATTCCTGTTCCAAGATATAGCTTTGCAGATCTAAGTTTAGCCACCAAACGGTTTAGCAAGAGCGAGATACTTGGAAAGGGAGGATATGGAAGTGTGTATAAAGGAACGTTGCCGAGTGATGGATCCATGGTAGCTATTAAGGTTATGGCTGTAGAAGGACTACATCAATTCCTGGCAGAACTCTCTGTAATAGGGCGCCTAAAGCACAAGAATCTGGTGGGTTTGAGAGGTTGGTGTTACGACCAGGAAAAATTGATTTTGGTTTATGATTACATGCCAAATGGGAGTCTGGATCAACATCTGTTTTCAAGAGAAAGATTGTTGTCATGGAGTCAAAGATATGAAATAGTAAAGGGAATAGCGGAGGGATTATTGTTCTTGTACTGTGGATGGGAGCACAGAGATATCAAAGCTGCACAGAGATATCAAAGCTGCAAATGTGCTCCTAGATGGTAAATTCTGTGCACAGAGATATCAAAGCTGCAAATGTGCTCCTAGATGGTAAATTCTGTGCTCGTTTAGGTGATTTTGGGCTCTCAAAGCTAATGGAAGACAATGAAACACAACAGACCATGACCACGGTGTACCGGGGGTTACATTGCAACCGAATTAGCCTACATGGGCGAGAAGCGAACAAGAAGTCCGATATCTACAGTTTTGGGGTTCTTCTTCGAGATAGCTTGTGGAAAATCTGTGCTTGGTCCTACATCTGGTCTTAGTTCTGCTTCAGAGACCCAAGAATACCAATTTCTGTTGGATTGGGTTTGGCAGGTCCATGGCATGGATGCTTTGCTTGGAGTTGCGGATCCCAGACTTAATTCGGAATATAATCAAGATGAAATGCGTGTAGTTTTGTGTTTGGGGTTGATTTGCAGCCACCCAGATGCAGATCGAAGGCCTAGCATGAAAGAATGCTGCCAGATACTTAACTATGGAGCTGTTCTTCCAGATCTGCCCATTTCAAAACCAACCGTGACCTTTGGTGATCACCAAGTACTTTCGTCTCCAATCTTTTCTCAATCTTCAGGATTTAAAGGAGAGAGCAGTGGCATCTATAGCAGTGATAATTCAGACAGATCTAGTGTCGTCCTTCTTCATCACACTTAGACAGAATGATCAGACAGATCCAGAGTGATTCAGACAGATCCAGTGCCACTTAACTGTGTCTTGTGTCTGTCTACTCGCAAATGAGTCTTGGAATATCATTTACAGAAGAAGTGTTTCTTTGCTAAACATGTTTGAAGTTTTAAATTCGTAGTCCTTTTTACGACGAAGGCAATGCTTTGAGACTCTAGGGTTGATGGGCTCCTAAGGGCGGTTCCTTCAAAGTAAGGTAATGTCTTAATAGTTAAGGATTAGAAACGTGTGTGTGGCAATGTGGGCAGGGCCCGATGTAACGGAGATTGAGGTAAAATAAAGAGCTATCAATATAATTGTGTCCATGGCCAAATGTGGAGATTGGTTTGAATATGAATAATGGAATGTGCAAGTTGGAATAGAATGGGTAGATAATGGAGTAATAGATGGTTTGGGGTTGCATAGGGTTTAGGGTATTAGTTGCTAATTTTGATGATTTAAGATTTTGTGGAAAGGTAGCAGATCTATTGTGTAGTCAACGCAGTTGCAATTGGAGTGTAGTAGACAATTGGGTATTGGAATTGATGTTTAGTGGGTCTATGTGCAATGAGAGGTGAAAGATGGGTGTAGGTAACAATTGCGTGCTCATGGTATTTATTAGTTTACAATGGATAACGTTCTTTCCAAGCTTAGAAAAACAAAGCACGTTGATGCAAGATATACATAATGGAATCATAGTCGCTACAAGAAATTTATCGCAGCGGCTTTGGCTGCTGCGAACATTTCTTTGCAAGAAGCCAAAATGAACTCTCCTATCTTTCTCTCTCTATTCTCTTGGGGCAATACAACTGGATATACGAGGCTGTGTTCTTTAATATCCACCATTGACTGTTGGTGGTCAATAGTGTTTGCTCATTAACTTGCTAGAACAATATAAATAACTTTTGCTGAGTGGTATATACCAACTGCCATAACTTGCCTCAAATTGTCTCCATCTTATCTTCTTCAAAACTAATTGTTGAGTGGTCTATATCACTGCCATAATTTGCCCCAACATGTCCCATATTAAAAGTTGCTCCATTACGTCTTCTTCTAGAGTGCATGGACACAAACATTGGCTCCGCCAGATCACAGACTCTGCTTTACACCCATACGCAGTGAGGGAGTATCGCCTCTTCCTTAAAGCTAAGAAAGCCAGGCTGCAGTGCATCAAAGGGAAATGTTCTATCTCCTGGACCGTCATCCCAGAATCTTCTGGCGAAGAGTGCTCAGAAAGCCATAGAGAGCATCACTCCCGAGCGGTGGGGGCAATACTTGTAGCAGCTATGCGACCTTCAGGGTGTACAAGCAGCATTACCCCCACAAGAAGGCCTGGTGCTGAAAATCGCAGACGTTGAGAAGGGCTTACAGCTTCTTGCCAATGGGAAAGCCCTAGACCTGGACAGTATGCAGGCATAGTTGCTCAACTGGGCAAGGCCCGCCATGGTATACTGCCTTGTTCAATAGGGCATTACAGGAAGGATTCTTGCCGCAATAGACCACGAGCAGAGTGGTTTTCTTCTACACGGCCGGTGCCCTCACTGCCCAGCCAATTACCGAACAGTCATGGTGAGTTTGGTATTTGTAAAACTGCTATCCGGGATTATCGAGTAGCAATTAACAGGCTTGGCAGAGGCAGCAGAGGTGGGGGCCCTCATCTAGGCAGGATTCAGGCCCCGACGTTCAACCATTGATCACATCTTCATGTTGCGAACCTTGGTTGCGGAACGCAGAAACCACCAGCAGCACCTCTATTATTGCTTCTGGGCTTCGCCAAGGCCTTTGGCACAGTGCCTCGAGAAAAGCTATGGGCAAGATTGAGACAGCTGGGAGTTCCTACAGATTTCCAAAATGTAGTGTACATGCTGTATGGGACATGCTCAGGACGGTTGCAGCTGGCAAGCCAACCATTCGATAGCAGTATTAAGGTCCGCCAGAGATACCCCCTTTCTTTTCAACACTGTTTGGGCTCTATATTTGATTAGTTGGGGACCTGGTTCGCTAACAATGCGGGCGATGGAGCTCATCTTATGCACCCGATCATTATGCAGCTAACATATGTTAATGATGTGAACTCCTAGCTTACATATAGTGGACATGCAGCGCCATCTTGATGTCCTGAATACATTCTTCCAGATGATTAATATGCGCGTCAACCTGGCCAAGACTAAGGTGGTCCTCATATCATCCTCACGTCAGCCGAGGACCCCTCCTTCAGTTATCGAGGGCCCACCTATAAATATTTTGAAGTGGAGTTTCCTTCTATACTATGCACTGAGAATGGAGTTTTCTTCAATCTTTTCTCAATCTTCAGTAAAGGACAGAGTAGTGGCATCTATAGCAGTGATAATTCAGATAGATCTAGTGTCGCCTTTCTTCATCACACTTAGCCAGAATTCTATCTGTACATATATAACTTAAGTCTGTGTACTTGCAAATGAGTCTAGAAACATCGTTGCTTTTGGAAAATGTCATTTATTCGCGTTGTTTTCTAGGCAATATAAGTGCCACATCTGAAGGATTGAGTTCACCTTAGAAATGAATACGGAACAGGTAATTCTTGCAGGCAGAAAATTTCGAGGCGAAAGCCTTAGCGAGCGGTGGCAGCCGCAAACCTGGCTGCGCGCCCCGAAATTTTCCGCCGGCAGAATTTCTTGACGAAAAAAACTCTAGCTTGATGAATTCGATGTTCGAAGCTTTTTCTGGCAATTTTATCGCACCAAAAACCAATAGTGCATCAACAGCAGTCTTCACTTTTTAAAAACAAAACGAAAACAAATGGTATGAAATGCATAGAGTTTAGTTGCTGGTTATGATTTAAGAGGCCTTTGGCCTCCAGACCTCTAAGCCACCCAACCTCTAAGCCTAAGTCTTCCTCAATGACCGACGGCGGGTCGGCCTAGTAGGGCGGCTGTTTGGTTGCCTATGGAACCAGGGGTCATGCAACAATGCAAAAAAATTCATTGCCAATACCATTAATTAATAGTCATACCAACCACCACCAGCATTAAACATTGAAAAAAAATAGAATCTACTAGGAGAAGATTTCGTGACCAACATTATTTGCCACACTTTTCCTCATCCTCAGTCCCATTGTTTTAGTCTTGCAACCCGATTCTACCAGTGACTCATTCTTCTAAGAAAAACATGGGGTCCAATTTCTCTACATATAAGGGGCTATCAACCAAAGTTCTCAAACAATTCATGTGCTTATACATGAGTATAACCCTTCACCAATCAATTTAAAGGACTTAGCACGCATTCTTCTAGAAAAACATAAGGTTTAATTTTTCTATATATAATGGGCCATCCACTAAGGTCCCAACATTCCATGTACTTAAACAAAAAATGCAAACAATATGGCCCTCCACCAATCAATTTAAATGACTTAGTACTCATTCTTCTAAGAAAAACATCGTGTCCAATTTCTCTACTCTCTCTTCTCTCTCTTCCCTTGGGGCCATGCAACTAGATATATGAGTTTGTATTCTTTGTAGTCCGAATGTCCACCACTGAATATCAGTGGTCGACAGTGGTTGTCCAGCTTGCTAACCAATCTAAATTACTTTTATTGAGAGGTATATATGAACCGCTATAACTTGCTCCAAGTGGTCTCCATCTATTTTGTATCAATCCTGTTGTGTGTCATCAGTTGAGTGCTCCTTCTTGGTGGTTACCTGTGGAAAAAAATTTCCCCCTTTGTGCCTCAGTCCATCCATTGATTCAGCGACGTTGGAGGTTAATAGAAATCTTAACAATTGCCGCATGGTATGATTCCAGTTAATTAGTGACCTGGAAGGTCTTTCAAATCAAATTCTTGTTGTCTCGATGGGACAGACCTATTTAGCAAAAGGTTGCTGGTACTCTACCATTTATTGTTCCAGAGCCTATTGAAGGGTACATGTGGATCTCTCATTAAAGTGTTCACGAGCACAGGCTTATGAACTCTACGTATAAGCTACTTGTTAATAGTGATATCCATCTGCCATCCACTAAGTGGTTCAGCTCCTGCCTCCTAGTTGGAGACGTATATGGACTTGGACTTGGGATAAACTACTCCATCCTAAGGTGGTTGTGCCGTGGTCCATAGATGCCCTCGTGTCAATGTGCTTGTCCACAGATTTGATCCTCGAATATCAGCATTCTGTCTTGCAAGCAAAAGGATGAGACTATTTCCGGATACTTGGAATAAGCTGTGAAGTCAAGCCTTTCACTTGGCGTCAGGATGGTTGTTGTGGTCTATCTGGAAGCGCAGAAGATCGCTTGCTCCTGCCAAGCATCAGTTGATCTTTGAGACTTATTTGAGTGTGTTGCCTTATGCATAGGCTGGTGGTCCTACTCAGTGGATCATGATTGTCCTCTGACATTTTAATTTCGCCTGTGCAGTTGTATATATCTTTTCGCTAATGAATAAAAAAAATGAAGACTCGAGAATATGCACAAGCAGCTTATGTTAGACTAGGATGGGTCCTATAATAATATATATGTTGGCAGTGAAGTGGTGTTCTCATTGAGCTTTGTAAAATCGTTGAGTACATATTGATTCCCCTAATGGGATAGAACTTTTGAAAGAACTTGAAATTTGAGTGCTCCGAAACTAGACAATCATCGAGAGCACGAAGAAACTAGGGAATACAAGATGATTTAGCTGCCGCTCGGAGAAAACTGGCGTTCGCTTCTCATCGAGATGAAAAACCCCGGCCTTTCAAGTTTTCGAGGAAAACTCTAGTGAGAAACGGACGCCAACACCCTCAAAGGATGTCGCTGGCATATGTCCGCCAAGAAGTGAGTTGATATACCACATGATGGGGCTGACAACTGAGAGACCGGCAAGAAACTGACCTACAATGGAAAGTTTAGAAAGGAGAATGACCCGTTACAATGTCAGAAGCTTCAGGCATAGGCACGTGCCAAAGCGCAAAAATCAAGAATATAATAGCATTCGGAGGCTCCAGGACCACGCCGAGGAAGAAAAAACAGCCAACCAATCGGGAACCACTGCGGAAAGAAACCATCGCGTGAACAAACATCCGATTGATGCTGCCTCGGAGGCTATAGCGCCACGCCGAGGAGAAAATAAATAAATACTTTCTCAAAGGCGACAGCGCCACGACGAGAAAAAGAAAGCTATGCAAAGAAAGTTGTCGAACACAGAGCCACAAACTAAACGGAACAACACGCATGTGGAAATGAATAATAAATACTGTCCGAGAGAAAATGAACAGAAATTAAGTCATGGAGGCCACAACTGTACCGAGAAAGAAAGAAATGAAGAGCTATCAATATAATTGTGTCCATGGCCAAATGTGGAGATTGGTTTGAATATGAATAATGGAATGTGCAAGTTGGAATAGAATGGGTAGATAATGGAGTAATAGATGGTTTGGGGTTGCATAGGGTTTAGGGTATTAGTTGCTAATTTTGATGATTTAAGATTTTGTGGAAAGGTAGCAGATCTATTGTGTAGTCAACGCAGTTGCAATTGGAGTGTAGTAGACAATTGGGTATTGGAATTGATGTTTAGTGGGTCTATGTGCAATGAGAGGTGAAAGATGGGTGTAGGTAACAATTGCGTGCTCATGGTATTTATTAGTTTACAATGGATAACGTTCTTTCCAAGCTTAGAAAAACAAAGCACGTTGATGCAAGATATCTTATATTATAATGTTATTCAGTAAGTGTTGGACCCAGCCCTAGATCCAACGGCTCAGATCTAGAGCTGCAGATCCGACGGTCGTTAAGAAAAAAAACAGGGCGCTTCCTTCTTCGGCTGTGGTGGAGTTCATGCAGCAATTGTAAATTCGTTGTGTTTGACATCAGATGGCCTGACTCTGTGTTCGGTTGTGGTGGAGTTCATGCAGCAATTGTAATTCGTTGTGCTTGACATCAGATGGCCTGACTCTGTATTCGGGTCATGTTGATGGGAACATGCACTTTTGGGATCTCCGATCTGGGAAATTGGCTGAAGTTGCAGCTTATTCACAGGGGATCACATCTGTATCTATATCACATGGCGGATTCACATGGAGCACATCTATGGAGCTTGATTCAACAGTGTAAGATATGAATGAGCTTCCCTCCCTTTTTTTTAAAAGCCGTTTACACTGTATGCTTAACAGATAGCTTGGCCGTGATAGTTGGATGCGAAGACCCAAGCAGCTAGCTATCACTTCGATATGGATGGCTGAGGGTTTGATGATCATGGCAATTGCTTGGGCAATCAGCTAAGGCTTCCGGCCCTTCTCTTCAACTTACCAACCTAGGGTTTCTTTTTGGCCGTGGAGGCGCTGGAGCTGCTTCGTTAACTGGAGGTTAACTGGAGGGTATGTCCAAGATATGGCTTAGAAATTTAGATTGACTAAAGGGGTTTGGCGTTATTTTCCCCATCTATTCCACGATGAAGCCTGCTATCTGACAGATTGATGAATCCAGAACACAGTCTTTCCTTCTTCTTTGGCTATGCAAGTATCCTAATCATTTTTCCTTTACCATTCCATTGCTTACCACTGATCTTTTAGCCCCTTTATCTTAGCAGAGAACCAGAAGGCAGGAAGGCATGCCATAACGGCGGAGTTGCTACGAGCTGTATTTTTAGGATTTGTTGGTACTTCTCTTGGTCTCTACCATCCATCCTTTTTTCTTCTACCATCTTCTACTATAGATAAGATTTAAGCTATTCTTAGTAGCCTTCTTAAACAACAAACAAATGCAGAAGGATAGAAGCAAATGCAGATCTGCTTGCATCCTTTGGTTGTTGCTACTGCACTCCAGATGTATGCTTAAAGGGAGCTTCGGAAGGAAAACAAGCAAAACAATAACACAATGAATCAAAGGCAGAAGGCAGAAGCGATTATACTCAAAGTTCTTTTGAATATTTTGATTCATGTGTTATGAAATAATAAGTTATTGATATTGCTTGTGTAATATTGCGAATCCATATTGAAAGGGTCTGCTCTCTGCTAGAAGTTGGCCAGAAATAGCAGATAGAAGGCTGTGTAGCAAGAAAAACATTTTAAAATTTGGCAAAAGATTATGTTACCATAATGGTCTTTAGGTATGTTCACATAAATAAACTCTGGCCATTATGCATAACAGCAGATACTGGCCTTTGATAAGGAGTTTAATGCTTAAACCAAAGAATATGCTGGCCTGCAACTGATTATGCGATGTTTGGATTTGTTCCGTCAGGGTTGAGGCTGGAGGTATATATCGGCAATGGCGGCAGAGCTCACCTTTCGTGGTACCTTTGCTGCAGTGGATGCTATGGCTGAAAGGTAACACGTAACAATTCAATTGTTTATTTGAAGCTAGGCAGATGCGTCCTTGCATTTGACACATGAAAACCTTTTAGAGAATCCTGAAGCATATCAAAGGCATGAACTGCATGAAGCCGAAATGTAAGAATCAAATATGGTTGATGTTTTTATTCAGCAATTTTATGATATTTATGTTTCTTTTGCAGATGGATTTGGTGCGCAAGATCATAAGGCTGATGCTGTATGTGCAGATGTACCTCCAAATGTGATATTGTTTATAGATCTTGAATTATTATCTTGAAAAGTAGTTGAAGAATTACAGATGACCATAAAATGAACTTTTATTTTTTGCCAATTGAGTTCAAAGTCATGGCAAATTGGGGTAAGCTTTGCTTTGCCTTTTCATTTTATATTGGGCAGCTAGATGTTTGCACAAAAGTCTTCATTTCTAAATGGATGCAGTATGGATGGGTATCCATGCTCAATAAACTCATTCTTCTTGCATAACAAAGTTCAACATGCATTACCAAATATCACAAGACCATGTAAAATGTTTGTGCGCACTTATCTCTACAGAAAAGAAGATTGATTTTAAAAGGAATAAGATGTGTTGTGTGGTAAGCTCCAAACTCTACACAATGTATCAGAGAGTATAGTTTTATTGTTTGAAGAAAATGAAGGGTCTACCAAGGCTTATAAGACAAACGGGTATGAGCCAGACCCTTGGGATAATTATGTAGAAGGAAGAGAAGTAGCTATCAATAGAAGAGAGAAGTAGCTATCAATAGGAGCATACATCAGATAGCTGGAGGCAAGAAGAATACTGAGGCCCCGAGAGATTTGCGAAATCCATGAAATAGATTAATTATTTATGATGCAAATTCAAGAGAGTAGATTGGTTATTGAGGAGAAGGAAATTTTGAATGTTAGTACTGCCAAAACCCATATGGCACGTAATGCCATCACACTAAATGGTGGAGGAATGAATCATAATTGTGTTATCTATAGAAGATGAGAAGGTCATGAACAACCAGAAGCGGGATAGTAAGACACTGCAGCCAAGGCCAACATTGGCAAGATCCTAATCGTCTAATAATAATCTTAGCTAATGAGGGCTAACTGTCAATGGTGTATACTTTCTATAATACTACAAATGACGAACACAATTGAAAGTGCATTAAGTTACAAGTTTTCTCATGTATCACTAAGTCTCTTGTGAAGTAACATGTAACATCATTCTCAAAAAACCATTCCTATGAATAATCTGCATTGAGTTACATGTAGTTACATGTTTCTAACTATAGCCTAGCAAAGAAACAAGCACAGAATAGAGAGGGACATATCGAGCAAGCATGTATCTACGTTGAACTTCAAGGAGATGGCCAAATGGAGACCGAAAAAGCAAGCATAAAACCAGGAGAGAGGACCAACAAACACAGGACCATCAACAAGAGCTTGAGATCACCAACCAATAGGAAGTTAGGGACATGGCAGTGGTTGAGATTATCAACCAATAAGAACTTGACAAGATCACAGATCCTATACACATAAGAAACAAGATGCTCCTAGCTCCATCGCGCAGAGTTACACATAAGAAACAAGATGCTCCTAGCTCCATCGTGCAGAGTTGTAGACTTTGATTATAAGCTTACCTTAAAACCTGCTCAAGTTGACAATATACTCCCACCCAGAACTGCTATGTATAGGCACGATGTTATTTAGAGATATCAATGCAATACTATCTAACTCATTGTTATTGTTCTTATAACTTCATAGGTTCCCAACTAATCCCTGGAACACTCGACATCGTTATTATCTTTGGGTATTTTTGTTATAATAAAAGATTACTGCACACTTTCCTCATTGGAGTCAAAATATTTACAAACTTCCAACATATGCCCAGCAACGCTGGGCACTGTTACTAGTACATAATGGAATCATAGTCGCACATTGATAGGATTATGGCTACAAGAAATTTATCGCAGCGGCTTCGGCTACCACGAACATTTCTTTGCAAGAAGCCAAAATGAACTCTCTCTATATTTCTCTCTCTATTCTCTTGGGGCAATACAACTGGATATACGAGGATGTGTTCTTTAATATCCACCATTGAATGTTGGTGGTCAATAGTGTTTGCTCATTAACTTGCTAGAACAATCTAAATACTTTTGTTGAGTTGTATATACCAACGCTGCCCCAAGTTGTCTCCATCTCATCTTCTTCTAAACTACTTGCTAAGTATATATACCAACCGCCATAATTTGACTCAAGTTGTCTCCATGTTATCTTTTTCTAAACTAATTGTTGAGTGGTCTATATCAACTGCCATAACTTGCCCCAAGTCGTCTCCATCTCGTCTTCTTCTAAATTAATAGCCATACCCCTTTCTATCTTGCTCTTTTCTAACAAATTGCCATATTTCCAAACCTGGCAACATGTCCCATACTAAAAATTGCTCCATTACGTCTTCTTCTAGAGTGCAGGGACACAAACACTAGCTCCGCCAGATCACAGACTCTGCACTACACCCACACACAGTGAGACAGTATCGCCTCTTCCTTAAAGCTAAGAAAGCCAGACACATTGCAGCGCATCAAAGGGAAATGTTCTATCTTCTGGACATTCATCCCAGAATCTTCTGGCGAAGAGTGCTCAGAAAGCCAGTACAACCCACAGAGAGCATCACTCCCGGCGATTGGGGGCAATACTTCTGCAGCAGATGCTATCGCGACCTTCGGGTGTACAAGCAAAGATTACGCGCAAGAAGGCCCGGTCTTTGGAAATCGCAGACGTTGAGAAGGGCTTACAGCTTCTTGCCAATGGGAAAGCCCTAGACCTGGGCGATATGCAGGCATAGTTGCTGAAGTGGGCAAGGCCTTATTCAATAGGGCATTACAGGAAGGTTTCCCACCGCAATGGCATGAGCAAAGTGGTTTCCATCTACAAGGCCGGCGCCCTACACTACCCAGCCAATTACCGAACAATCATGGTGAGTTCGGTGTTTGTAAAACTGCTATCCAGGATTATCGAGTAGCAATTAACAGGTTGGGCGAGGCGGCCAAGAGGTGGGGGGCCTCATCTAGGCAAGATTCGGGCCCCGACGCCAACCCATTGATCACGTCTTCATGTTATATAACCTTGGTTATGACCCAAGAACCACCCGCCAAAGACACCTCTATTGTTGCTTCGTGGACTTCGCCAAGGCTTAGACACAGTGCTTCGAGAAAAGATATGGGCAAGATTGAGCCATCTGGGAGTTCCTACAGATTTGTAGAATGTAGTGTACAGGCTGTATGGGACATGCTCAAGATAGTTGCAGCCAGCAAGCCAACCATTCGATAGCAGTATTAAGGTTTGCCAGGGATGCCCTCTCTCTCCAACATTGTTTGGGCTCTATATTGATTAGTTGGGAACCTGGTTCGCTAACAATGCGGGCGATGGAGCTCATCTTATGCACCAGATCATTATACAGCTAACATATGCGAATGATGTGGATCTCCTAGCTTACATATAGTGGACATGCAACGCCATCTTGATGCCCTGGATACATTATGCCAGATGATTAATATGCGCGTCAATTTGGCCAAGACTAAGGTGGTCCTCATATCATCCTCCGTCAGCCGAGGACCCCTCCTTCAGTTATCGAGGGCCCACCTATAAATATTTGGGAGTGGAGTTTCCTTCTATACTATGCACTGGGAATGGAGTTTTCTTCAATTTTTTCTCAATCTTCAGTAAAGGACAGAGCAATGGCATCTATAGCAGTGATAATTCAGATAGATCTAGTGTCGCCCTTCTTCATCACACTTAACCAAAATTCTATCTGTGGTAAATACATACACGTATGTAACTTAAGTCTGTATACTTGCAAATAAGTCTGGAAACACCATTGTTTTTGGAAAATGTCATTTATCCCCGTTGTTTTCTAGGCAATATAAGTGCCACGTCTGAAGGATTGAGTTCACCTTAGAAATGAATACGGAACAGGTAATTCTTGCGGGGAAAAAATTTTGGGGCGAAAGCCCTGATGAGCGGTGGCAGCCGCAAGCCTGGGCACGCGCCCTGAAATTTTCTGCCGGCATAATTTCTTGACGAAAAAATCTCTGGCCTGATGTTTCTGGTGTTCGAAGCTTTTTCCGGCAATTTTATTGCACCAAAAACCAATAGTGCATCAACGGCAGTTTTCACTTTTTAAAAACAAAATGAAAAACGACGAAATATTAGACCAACATTTTTTTTTTTCGAATAATGTAGTGTAAGTTGGAATAGAATGGGAAGATAATGGAGTAACAAATGGTATGAATTGCATAGAGTTTAGTTGTTGATTGTGATCAAGCCTTAAACTTGAACATTGCAAAGCCAGTTAAGAGGCCTTTGGCCTCAATAATACTCATTGCATGCAACAATGCAAAAAAATCAATTGCCAATATCATTAATTAATAGTCGTACCAACCACCACCAACATTAAACATTGAAAAGAAATAGAATCTACTAGGAGAAGATTTCATGATAAACATCATTTGCCACACTTTTCCTCATCCTCAGTCCCGTTGTTTCTAGTCTTGCACCCGATGCTACTAGTGACTCATTCTTCTAAGAAAAACATGGGGTCCAATTTCTCTACATATAAGGGGCTATCAACGAAAGTTCTCAAACAATTCATGTGCTTATACAAAATTGCAAACGAGTATAACCCTTTCTAGAAATACTACGGCTAGCCATGGACAAGAATGCTCTATGCTATCTCTGGGCATCTCCTTGATAACCAAAAACAAGTACATACAGATAGCGAGCTAGTGAAACCATTATGGCCGAGATTAAAAAACCTCGCCCTTTCGGGTTTTCGAGGAAAAACCCTGACAATAATGGGATCACTAACCGATGCTAGGTCCAAACATAATAGATCTTGTACCCTCATGCTGACTAGCCTTATTGGGAGAAAATACACTACAGCAAAGAAATAGCCAAAGACGAAACATGTTGGAATTGTCCTCCATTGATCTTCATCTTGTATTCCGAATCCCAAGCCCTACTCGAAACCGCCACGCTAAACCCTGCATACACAAAAAAGACAAACCAAAGGCCACCAAGGCCATCCAGCCACCAAGGCTTCCAACTAGGCACCAAGCCTTCCACTAGGCACACCGGCCTCAACCAAGCACAAAGGCCCCAACAAGTCACACCGGCCTCAACCAGGCACAAAGGCCCCAAGCAGGCACTAGGCCTCAAACTAGGCACAAGGCCTCCAACAAAGTGTTAGTTTGCAACAAGACATAACAACAGGAGAAGGGTGGGGGGGTGGGCCAAACCGTAGGGAGAAGAAAGAAGAGGAAAGGAGATGCTTCAAGAGAGCTGATGAGCGAGAACATGACGAAGAAGCACATAAATAGGGAAAAGAACAAACTAACTGCTAACTACCAACCGCCTCCGTATTTCCAGAACCTCGTTTTCCTTCTATTCGTTGAAACGAAGGAAAACGTCATTTCTAGAAATACTACGGCTAGCCATGGACAAGAATGCTGAAGAAGAGGCAGGAGTAATATAAAAACCCTTGAGCAGGCAAGGAGACAGAGGTTGCACACATCAAATGTAAGAAGCCTAGCAACTGAGTGACAAAACATCCCGTTGTAAGATCACATATCATGCACATTCCAGATCCGAAACCATTTCTAAAGTGCACCCACCATGGTAAGCAACTATTGCTTCGTCTAGCAACTTTAAGAAAACCTTGAGTCCAAGGAGGCTTAACATGGAAACCTTAATTATGGGTTAAGAAAATAACACCTTAGTTACCAACACATAGAATAGACAAATAATTACAATAGTAACAACTTAGTTAAGGGTTATATGATAAACGTTAAAAGTTAAGCTAGGTTAAGTGGTATGAAGTAAATGTGGCATGAAATAATGTGTATGTGAATGTTATGAAAAGAAATAGGTTAAGCTCGACCAAACCTAGCAAACTCAGATGAGACCAAGAAAAAACTTAAAATAACCTCGAACAAATAGGCTAGTTTCGTTCACAATGGGCGCACTCTGACGCAAAGTTCAATTTCTTCATGTCTCTATTTTAGGAAGACTATACAATAAAATGTGGCAATCCACGTATACCATGAGGTAAGAAAAAAGCTTATAAGTTTTACAAGCCAAAAAGAGGTTCGGTTTGAGAATACCACTAAAAAGCAAACATTCCGTTTCTGCAAGGTCTGGGTGCAAAGCGGCAGAGCAAGGCGGCAGAGCAAGGCGGCCGATGTGAGAAGGGGCAAGAACAAGACGATAGTGGCATGGCAAGGCAACCGGAGCAGGCAGGTGAGGCGAGGATCTGCCGCCAGGACCCGAAGAAAACGGCATGCTTCCAGCTAAAAACAGGGCTAAAATTTTTCTCCAGGGTCGCAAAATCAGGGCTAAATCTGAATCCGAGTCTACAGAACAGGGCACTCCATAAACAGGTCGGGTAGGATCAGTTCAAGAAGGAAAACAGATGACAGGCAAACGACTCGTGCAGAGACACCAAACACAGGAATGTCTTGGCCTTTTCCTGAGAATAGCTATCATGGGATCAATCAATGAGTTGAACACAAACTATAATACCCGGTCAGAATTGAATAACCAAAACGAAAATTATTAGCCTGGAGATTATGAAGCTTGACAGAACAAGAAATTGTTAAAGAAAAACCATCTCAAAGAACCAACCATTCCTGTAACCTTTCTCCAGAAAACTTTGTCTTTTATTTAGCATAAACCAAACAAAACCATCTCAACCAAACAACCGAGCAGATTAAGCAGAACGTCAGAACAGAGAACAGAACAGAAAATTGAACCACCAGCTTCCCACCGAAAGTTAGAACTGGCAAACCCCAAGTCTCATGACAGAGTGACCACAGATCCATCAAGCCTTATTCTTGGGCCGTTTTTCAAACCATCAAACGGAGTAAAATCCCCCATTTCATAGCACTCCGCAACCCCTGGCCCTTCCCTATCCCTGATGCATATTATCTTTTTCCTGTAAGAAATCAAAGCTTTACCTCTCTCGATGATGCTCTTGGCTGTTGCGTCCAGGAACTTGTGCGACTGTAGGTGACTCTCTAAATCCAGAAAACAATCCTCCAACCGATTAAAAACATCATACTGCTTCCTATTTTCATGGTATTTCAAGAGAGGAGCCCTTGCTCGCATGCTCTTCTGTTGGATCTCTCCCTGCAGAGCAGAAACCGTAGACTCCAGGGTCGCAAAAATCTCTGCCTTAGAGCTACTCAAATCGTCTAACTTCGCCTGCAATCTGCTCTCCATAAGGCCACTCAGACTATCAAACTTCGCTTCCAATCTGCCTTCCATGGCTTTAAGCCATGCCGGAACCTGCTCCGAAGAACCAGAAGCATGCCTCTTCCTGAGCTTTACTGTACCAGATTTCGGGGCCATCACCAGAAACGTGGATGCAAAAACCGCTATGAAGCCTAAAAAGAACCGTGAGGAAACATGGATGCAACAACAGCTATCAAGCCCAAAAAGAACCGTGAAGAAAGAAAATGGGCCAAACCGTAGGGAGAAGAAAGAAGAGGAAAGGAGATGCTTCAAGAGAGCTGATGAGCGAGAACATGACGAAGAAGCACATAAATAGGGAAAAGAACAAACTAACTGCTAACTACCAACCGCCTCCGTATTTCCAGAACCTCGTTTTCCTTCTATTCGTTGAAACGAAGGAAAACGTCATTTCCCAATCAATTTAAAGGACTTAGCATGCACTCTTCTAGAAAAACATAAGGTTCATTTTCTCCCTATATAATGGGCCATCCACTAAGGTCCTAACATTCCGTGTACTTAAACAAAAAATGCAAACAATATGGCCCTCCATCAATCAATTTAAAAGACTTAGTACTCATTCTTCTAAGAAAAACATCGGGTCCAATTTCTCTACTCTCTCTCTCTCTCTTCCCTTGGGGCCGTGTAACTAGATATACGAGTTTTTATTCTTTGTAGTCCTAATATCCACCACTGAATATCGATGGTCGACAGTGGTTGTCCAGCAATTTGCTAAGCAATCTAAATTACTTTTATTGAGAGGTATTTACGAACCGCTATAACTTGCTCCAAGTGGTCTCCATCTATTTCGTATCAATCCTCTTGTCTGTCATCAGTTGAGTGCTCCTTCTTGGTGGCTACCTGTGGAAAATAATCTCTCCCTTTGCGCCTCTGTCCATCCATTGATTCAGCGACGTTGGAGGTTAACAGGAAACTTGACAATTGCCGCATAGTATGATTCCAGTTAGTTAGGGACCAAGAAGTTATTTCAAACCAAATTCTTGCTGTCTCGATGGGATAGATCTATTTGGCAAAGTTGCTGGTACTCTGCCATTTGTTGCTCCAAAGCCTATTGAAGGGTGCATGTGGATCTCTCATTAAAGTGTTCACGAGCACAGGCATCTTGACAATTGCCGCGATTGATGCCGGTTAGTTAGTGACCTAGAAGTTAGAGGTTCCTTAAAGCTAAGAAAGCTAGGCACATTGCAGCGCATCAAAGGGAAATGTTCTATCTCCTGGACCGTCATCCCAGAATCTTCTGGCAAAGAGTGCTCAAAAAGCCAGTACAGCCCACAGGGAATATCACTCCCGAGCAGTGGGGGCAATATTTGCAGCACACACTGACCCCAATTTTTGGTCCACTGTTGAAATCATTAGTTTTTTTTGGTCCATGTGTACTTTATTCAGACATCACAGGAAAACCTACATGTAGATCTGTGGAGATGTGGTTTTACTAATTGATGGTGTTGTTTTTTAAGTGGACAAGAAATGTCCACTGTTATTGTTTTAAGGAGCTGTGGTTTTTATTCTTTGAGAAATGTGGCTTTTTAAGGAGGTATGTTTTTTGTTAAAAGAACTATGGTTTTTGTTTTTGAGGTGGTGGTGTTTTTAATAGGTGTAGTTTTTGGACGTATGGTTTATAAGTAATTGTAGTTTTTAAGGAGGTTTTTTTTAAAGGATGTATGCTTTTCTAAAGGGTATGATACTTTAAGGTTCTTTATAGCCAATTTTGTAAGCACCATTATACAATCATTGCTATACTTCCCATCCATATGGCACCCCATAAAGTATTCATGTTGTCATTACATACCATGTGTAAAATGCAATATCTCATAGAGAGAGAGAGAGAGAGAGAGAGAGAGAGAGAGAGAGAGAGAGAGAGAGAGAGAGAGAGAGAGAGAGAGAGAGAGAGAGAGAGAGAGAGGAGAGAGAGAAGCGTCGGCCACATGATCGTCGAGAGATAAATGAGAGACAATTTGAGAGGAGAGATGAGGAGAGAGATGCGAGAGTCCACTTAGTGGACTCTCGCATTGAGAGCAAATTAGCCCCTTAACTACAGTTAGGGGCATTCTCATTTGATTTTCTTCTGTTAAAAGGGATGTCTCGAAATTCCTTTTTGGTCTCCCGTAAAACATTTTGGCGGACTACCTCGCAGCTATGGCCGGCACAGCTATGGCGTCTGCAGCCATCACATCATCGCTATGGCCTTTGCATTTACAAATTATGGCTCGCAGTTATAGCCGTCGCATAGACGGATTGTTAAACAATTATAGCTCGCAACCATGGCTCTACAGTTATGGCCTTTGGGATGAATAGACAGATTCCAGAAATGTTGGTTTCAGTCTCTTCTGTTCCAATAGATATTCATAGACAGCTTCATATCCAATAGATATTCATATTCTTCCTGCGTATCAAAGTAGCCAGCTTGTATACATCCTATCAGAGTAGCCGCTGCAGTTTATCTCCTCAGAATCACCTTAGTGTTCCCATTTCTTATGCACTAATTCGTTTTGCTCATGTTCCCAAATAAAGGCTTCTGTTCTAGAACACCTACCCCTAAATCATCCCTAAATTGTTATGCAAAAAGCCGTGTTCTTAAAGCCCTTTTACAGAATATCATTCGCAGCTGCTGCCTGAAAATGGAATACAGAAAGAAAAAAGCTTGCATAAAAGAGGCATAGAAGAAAAAGAGCTTGAATAGAAGGCTATTAGAGATACAATAGAAGGAAAATTATTTGAATAGCTCAGAAGATCACCCAGACACAGCCGGTTTGGGGTTTCAATCCAATAAAAAGTAAAAGGCATCGAAATTGTCGGATTCTCCCTTTGAGGCTTTGTTAAAACGGCCTTGGTTACGGTCGCTCTGTTACAATGGATTCTCTATTATGAAAGCTTCTGGATTAGAGCTTCTGGATTCAATTTTAGTCTATTATTCCCTTTTCTGGAATCGAAGCCCCCGAAGCTGTACCATCCTGCTGCCGTTGAATCCTTTGCCAAAAAATCCTTGAATCCGTTGAACCCTTTGAATCCGTCGAACCCTGCATAAGCATAAGCAGGGGATCCCTCCCTAAAAAAAAAAAGATCCCGAAAAAGTTTTTCGTAAGAAAAAATCGACCTTTTTGGTCTTTTCCCTTTAACGGGCATGGTTAAGCGATGAGAGATTATTATCTCTCATAATCTCTCACGCTATACGGTATAAAAATTGTCTCTCGCCGTATAGCATGAGAGACAATTTTTTTTCGATCATGTGGCCGACGCAAGAGAGACAATTTTTTCATCGATCATGTGGCCGAGAGAGAAGAGAGAGAGAGAGAGAGAGAGAGAGAGAGAGAGAGAGAGAGAGAGAGAGAGAGAGAGAGAGAGAGAGAGAGAGAGAGAGAGAGAGAGAGAGAGAGAGAGAGAGAGAGAGAGAGAGAGAGAGAGAGAGAGAGAGAGAGAGAGAGAGAGAGAGATTGATTTTCCCTTTGCCTCAAATCCATTTTTGAGCATATGCGATGATCTCAAACATGCCACGCGGTGCTCCAACATGCCACCTAGGGCTCCAACATGCCACCTAGGCTCCAACATGCCAAGGTGGCTCAAACATGCCATGTGGACTCGGACATGCCATGTGGGCTCCACATGCCAAGGTGGCTCAAACATGCCATGCCTGGCCCAACATGCCAAGGTGGCTCAAACATGTCAAGGTGGCTCAAACGCGCCATGCGGGCTCCAACATGCCAAGGTGGCTCAAACATGCCACGTGGGATCCCAACATGCCAAGGTGGCTCAAACATGCCATTAGGGCTCAAACATGCTAAGGTGGCTCAAACATGCCACGCTGGCTCCAACATGCCAAGGTGGCTCCAAACATACCACCTAGGCCCCCTAACATGCCAAGGTGGCTCAAACATGCCATATGAGCTCCAACATGCCACCTAGGTTCCAACATGCCAAGCTGGCTCACGCATGCCACCTAGGCACCAACATGCCACCTAAGCTCAAACATGCCAAGGTGGCTCAAACATGCCACAGTGGCTCCCAACATGCCACCTAGGCTCCAACATGCCAAGGTGGATCAAACATGCCACTAAGCTCAAACATGCCAAGGTGGCTCAAGCATGCCACCTAGGCACCAACATGCCACCTAGGCTCAAACATGCCACGGTGGCTCAGACATGCCAAGGTGGCTTAAACATGCCATGTGGGCTCCAACATGCCACCTAAGCTCCAACATGCCAAGGTGGCTCAAACATGCCACGTGGCCTCCCAACATCCCACCTAGGCTCCAACATTCCAAGGTGGCTCAAACATGCCACGCGGGCTCCAACATGCCACCTATGTTCCAACATGCCAAGGTGGGCTCCCAACATGCCACCTAGGCTCCAACATGCCAAGGTGGCTCAAACTTGCCACCTAGGCTCCAACATGCCAAGGTGTCTCAAACATACCACCTAGGCCCAAACATGCCAAGGTGGCTCAAACATGCCATGTGGGCTCCAACACGCCACCTAGGCTCCAACATGCCAAGGCGGCCGCCATGCCACCTAGGCACCAACATGCCACCTAGGCTCAAACATGCCAAGGTGGCTGAAACATGCTACGTTGGCTCCAACATTCCAAGGTGGCTCAAACATGCCACAGGGGCTCCCAACATGCCTCCTAGGCTCCAACATGCCAAGGTGGCTCAAACATAGCACCGAGCAATCCCGGGCATCGGGGTTGGGGCCAAGATTTGATGAAGTGGGCGGCGAAGTTGGGGTATAAATGAAGAAAATTGGCCGGACTCTGAGTCGGGGTGGGATTTGGTGCGGTGAAGGGAAGTAGAATGCGCAAATATCCGATGAAATAAATCGATGGTTATTTACAAAGTGAACACGATTATCCCGAATTCAAACATACCGAGATATTTGAAACATATGGTGGCAAGGTACGTGATGAGTTCCCATCACCGAGGTCGAAACGGAGATGGTCGGGGTACCGGAAGGAAAACAGGTTATGCTCATTCCCGCACACATGGAAGTATTGAGGATGAAAACATGTTTTGTTTGGAATGTCCCGCTTATGCACATATCGATGAAATATGGTGTAGACATTGCAGCGATTTCACTTGATTTTTGAGATGGAACCATATACTCTTGGTAGATTTATCAAGGATATAGATTCCCATCATTCTTTTCTTTCAAATTTATGAAGTTTTTACATTGTACATTTGCTGCCCCATGACCTTAAGGTCCAAAAAGGGCATGATTCAATACATTATTATTATTATTATTATTATTATTCCACTCCAAAAGCGTTACATTACATCGATCAGCAATTTAGAACAAAAAATTCAAAGAATTTAATAGCGGTAAGCATTTAACAAGGACTACCTTGTCTTTCATCTTCATGATGGAATTCTTGATCTGAATTTTCGACTTTATATGTAGTTTCTTCATTCCTTGTGAAATCCACTGTTTCAGATTGAGTGCCAGCTTCGATTTGTGTAGGTGATTCTTCGAGGTAATTTTCTGCAAATTGTGAACAGCACTCCAGAAATCATTTGGAATTGTTGACGAACTCTTACATGCCCGCCAAAGATTCTCCCGCATCAAATTGCGCACAATGCTTGGACACGTAGCAAAGGAATTCATCTTTCACCTCAAGAACCATAGTCAGTACTTCAAGAATCACAAACAAAGATAATTCTCAGGTGCAAAGATTTGAATTGGGCTGGAAATTCAATTCAATTGGAGTTGCAAACTAAAATTTCGGGATCGATGACTTGGCCAAAAATAGCGATTCTGATGGATCTTCACTCCCGCTCAAAGCTGGCTATGGCTGGTGAAGTGCCTGACGAAACGTGAAGGGTCGTCGAAAAAATTTGATGACGGGTATCAGCACCTTACCAGCACCCCGGGGATATCACTTACTGTATAAGGGATACGCCATGTGCGAGGAAGGGGTCATAAAAAACCCCTTCGTATACGCTTTTTTTAAGGTCTAAAAAACCCCTTTCCGTATGAAATACATCACTAGAGATTGAATTTTTTAAGGTCTAAAGAACCCCTTCCCGTACGTATTCGTACGCTTTAGGTTAAAAAAAACCCCTTATCGTCCACTCACATGGTATATACGGCCTACACTATGTGAATCCCCCGGGACCAGCACCAATGTCGCGACATGATTTTTTGAGTAGGTAAAAAAAAAAAGCACCCTATGATCCCATGGCAGCAAAGGGATATTGGTGGACCTCTTCGTGATAGAGAAACCAATGAGCATCGAAGAAAAGGCATGGAATATCAACCATAACATAGCAAGTTACAATCTGCTATTGCCTTGGGTTGTCAAAGTGATCTACATCACGTTGTAGCGAGTTAAAATTTCACCGGCAATCTTCTATCTATTGGATTTTTAGAATTTTTAAGAAAAAACCAACTTGGCAAGTTCGCCGGTTGGTGGAAAATTTAAAAGAGCCTTTTGCCTTTTCATCCGCACTAGGTGTATTTGATCTTATTCATTTATTTGGGTTGGGAACGTGTCTTCTGCCTTGATTTTGAAGTCGGATGGCATCTTCTTGGCGAGTTATGGTCGTTTTCATTGGCATCTTCTTGGCGAGTTGTGGTCATTTTCATTCTCACCAACTCATTTTTTCAACCATATCAATGGACAATAACTTTAGTAATAAAGACATGCTCGTGGGTTCGTTGACTATTTCAGTCATGTCATAAGTTGGAAGCATTTACATATCGCGCCACACAAAACAAACAAGACTGAATACAAAATGACGAAATAGAACCCATGAAAATACACTCTCGGGCCAGCACCTTGTTTTCTTTTCAACATTTCAAATATCACCATTAAATAGCATTAAAACCTACCAAGTCAAATTGTGGGATTTTGGCGTATTATTCTGGAGCGTCGTATATATTGGACGCTGTCATGTTATGGCCACGGGTATATGCGTGGTATATCCGTGTCTTTGACATGTTATAGCCACGCCAAAAAAAAAAATTACACTGGATATTTGTGGACTTAGCAGATCTTTTGCCATTTAAGGCTGGCTATAATATGCCCACGTCCGACATTTACCGAGCTGGTATTATTCCCCTATATGTAAAAAAAAAAACAGTTAGAAACATTCTGTTAGAAACATTCTGCCTTTTCCCTCCAATCGCGACATGCCAGGTGGTAAGTTTCTAACCCAGGAATGTTACAGAGATTTCTTGATTGCAGCGAAGAACTTCTCTGGCTCCTGTTACAGCAAATTTACTCCACGATTCAGCAATTTACCTGCTATTCCAGCCATTTTACCCAGCATTCAGAAGTTTTACCCTGCATTCCAAGGATTTTACAGCCCGCAGAATGTTTCTAACTGTCTTCCACGTTACAACAAAGGCAATATACTACATGCCTTCCCTGCCATGTCAACACCGCGTCGCCCTGTTTCCATGCCAGGGAAGGCATGTAGATTGCCATTCTTGTGTACAAAAATGTAGTTGAACAGCAGAGTGACTGAGTCAAGAAATCTACATGCCTTCCCTGGCATGTCAACACCGCTCCGCGCTGTTTCAATGCCAGTAAAGGCATGTAGATTGCCATTCTTGTATACAAAAATGTAGTTGAACAGCAGAGTGACTGAGTCAAGAAATCGTCAAGACAGTGAAAACCTAATTGTGAAGAACTGCTCTGTGAAGAACTGCTCTGTTAGCCATAGCAATGCGCTTCGTTATGGCTTATCTCCTGCTCTTCTTCCTTTCCTGGGCCTCTGCCAATTTTACCTTGAGTGAATTCAACGATGGATCCTGCATACCCCTTGGGAACGCAACTATCAACGCAGATTCTGTCGATCTTACCATCAACAAGTACAACCAGGACATAACAGGCAGTCAAGGCAAGCTGTATTACAAGCAGCCCTTTAGATTTAAGAATGCAACCACTGCAGCATCCTTCTCTACAGTCATCGACTTTAATATCAACACCGAAGGCGATAATTGCCCTGGGGATGGCATGACTTTCTTTGTTCAAGCTGATCCACGACCATTTGTTTGGGGGATGGGATCATCGCTGGGTGTATGTGGCACTGCCCAAAACCCATTCCTTGCTGTCGAGTTTGACACTTACCTTAATCAGTCTAATAGCACTGACCTTAATTATACCACTGACGCCAGCATAACAGATTGTCCTTCCGAGTGTTCTAACTCTTCTTTCCATGTTGGCATAGATTTGAACACTAGTATGGTTTCTGTGAACCACACCTGCTATCAAAATCTTGCAAGTGGGAAGCAAAGGGCATGGATCGATTATGATGCACAGACTCAACTCCTTGAATTGAGAATCACCCAACAAAGCAATTCTCGTCCTTCTGCAGCTATTGTTTCTTATCAAGTAAATCTGTTTACAGTGTTTAAAGAAAATGATTCCATGTATGTTGGGTTGTCTGCAGCTACCGGTGGCGCAGAAGAATTACATACAGTTTCTTATTGGACTTTCAAGATTGCCCAACTTCAAATTCCTTTGTCTGCTCCATCTCCGTCGCCTCCGCCTCAAAATAATCCGCCTGTTTCTTCCTTGTCTGCTCCCACGTCCAGTAAAAATACTAGACGCACTCTTATCATTGTGTTTGTCATTACCATACCTGCTTGTGCCTTAATTGCTTGCTTGATCTGCATCAAGAGGGCCCAAATTAAAAAGAGCAAGAAACATGACAACCTGCCACAAATGCCTGAATTTGAAATTTCTCTTCCAAGGTATAGCTATGCAGATCTGAGTCTAGCCACCAAACGGTTTAGCAAGAGCGAGATACTTGGAAAGGGAGGATATGGAAGTGTTTATAAAGGAATGTTGCCAAGTGACGGATCCATGGTAGCTATTAAGGTGATGGCTGCAGAAGGGCTGCACCAATTTCTAGCAGAACTTTCTGTAATAGGGCGCCTAAAGCACAAAAATCTGGTGGGTCTTAGAGGTTGGTGTTATGATCAGGAAAAACTGATCCTTGTTTATGATTACATGCCGAATGGGAGCCTGGATCAACATTTATTTTCTTCTGAAAAAATATTGTCATGGAGTTGCAGATATGAGATAGTAAAGGGAGTAGCAGAGGGATTGTTGTTTTTGCATGCTGAATGGGAGCAGAGGATACTGCACAGGGACATAAAAGCTGCAAATGTGCTACTAGATCATAAATTTGCTGCACGCTTAGGTGATTTTGGACTTTCAAAGTTTATGGAGGATAATAAAACACAGCAGACCATGACACAGGCAGGCACCAGGGGTTACATTGCACCAGAATTGGCCTACATGGGCAGGGCGAACGAGAAATCAGATATCTACAGTTTTGGCATCCTTCTTCTTGAGATAGCTTGTGGGAAATCAGTTTTTGGTTTCGCATCTGAGACCCAAGAATATGAGTTTCTGTTGGATTGGGTTTGGCAAGCCCATATCAAGGATGATTTGCTTGGAGTTGCTGACCCCAGGCTTAATAATGAGTACGATCAAAATCAAATGCGTGTAGTTTTGAGTCTGGGATTGCTTTGCAGTCATCCTAATGCAGATCTGAGACCTATCACGAGAAAATGCTGCCAGATACTTAGCTCTGAAGCTGTTCTTCCTGATCTGCCTAATTCAAAACCAATCGTGTCTTTTCATTAGAGGTAATTTGAGATCTCATTTTGTCCCATTAAGGGATGCTTAAAAAGCCACATCAGCTTTTTAAACTGTCCAATAAGACAAGAGCTCCAGTGTATTTTATTCCAGTATTATGTGGCAGCAGTAATTAATGCAGTTCTAACTAACTTTTGCAGTGCCATTTTTCTACTATAACTTTTGATCAAAAACTCCGATTCGAACACTATTTGTGGCAATGGATTCGTCTCCTCAAGATCTTTCTAATGACAACCCATTGTTATATCTTTTGGGATGTAAATATATAAGAAAAGAGCAAAAAACCATATTTTTTAAGGTTAACACATATGGCTTGTATTGAAATACATCATAACCATATATCACTTGAAAGATCTTTTCATTCTGCATCTAATGCAACAAACGCCGCAGCATTTTCATGAGTAGATCAAAAGTTATAGGGAAAAAACGACAGCAATGAAGTTGTTAATGCTGCATTAATTGCAGTTTGATGTAGAGTACTCATTCTATTGGAGGATTCTTATGGGGGCAAAAGGAGATCTCAAATTACCTCTAATGATTGATAGCCAACTAATCGTCTTTTCTCAATCTAAAGGATCTACGGGACAGAGCAGTGGAATATCTAAAAGTAATAGTTCACATGGATGCACGGCATCTTAGGAAGCAAGTAAGCCTACATAATTATTGCAAATAAATTTCGTTCATGAAATATATGCAATGAAATATATGGGTTGATTTGCAGCCACCCAGATGCAGATCGGACTCCTAGCATGAAAGAATGCTGCCAGATACTTAACTATGGAGCTGTTCTTCCAGATCTGCCCATTTCAAAACCAACCGTGACCTTTGGTGATCACCAAGTACTTTCGTCTCCAATCTTTTCTCAATCTTCAGGATTTAAAGGAGAGAGCAGTGGCATCTATAGCAGTGATAATTCAGACAGATCTAGTGTCGCCCTTCTTCATCACACTTAGCCAGAATGATCAGACAGATCCAGAGTGATTCAGAGAGATTCAGTGCCACTTAACTGTGTCTGTCTACTCGCAAATGAGTCTTGGAACATCATTTACTGAAGAAGCATTTCTTTGCTAAACATGTTTGAAGTTTTAAATTCGTAGTCCTTTTTACGACAAAGGCAATGGTTGATGGGCTCTAAGGGCGCTTCCTTCAAAGTAAGGTAATGTCTTAATAGTTAAGGATTAGAAACGTGTGTGTGGCAATGTGGGAAGGGGCCGATGTAATGGAGATTGTAGGTAAAATAAAGAGCTATCAATATAATTGTGTCCATGGCCAAATGTGGAGATTGGTTTGAATATGAATAATGGAATGTGCAAGTTGGAATAGAATGGGTAGATAATGGAGCAATAGATGGTTTGGGATTGCATAGGGTTTAGGGTATTAGTTGCTAATTATGATGATTTAAGATTTTGTGGAAAGGTAGCAGATCTATTGTGTAGTCAACCGAGTTGCAATTGGAGTGTAGTATATAATTGGGTATTGGAATTGATGTTTAGTGGGTCTATGTGCAATGAGAGGTGAAAGATGGGCGTTCTCATGGTATTTATTAGTTTGCAATGGATAACGTTCTTTCCAAGCTTAGAAAAACAAAGCACGTTGATGCAAGATATACGTAATACACGGATGGTTTAAATTACGTCCATATTCCTTTAATTTTATTTGGCGGAAAAACTTCCCGCATTTTTTGGAGCGGCGCCGCTTAGCCCCTGCCGTCTTGCCTCTTCTTCGAGCCCTTCTACGGCATTCAAGAAACAGGGCTCAGCCCTATCATCGCCACAGCCGATCAAGAAACAGGGCGAGCTATTTCGGCATGATCGCCACAGCCGAGAAACAGAGCTGTGGCCTTTCCTGCTGGACGGAGTAGGCTCTTTCTTCTTGTTATCAGATCCGGCAGTTGTTTTTGTAGGGATTTCTCTTCTTTTATTTCTTGGATATCCAAGGCAGCCAATGTGGCAACCAGATTCGGGCCAAGGTAGGAGCAAGCCGATTTGCAGGGTTGGATATGGCGCAAATCCAAGGTTGAAGCCATAACTTTTATTATAGCGTCTTCAATCTGAGCCCGCCTGAAGAACGGAGCTTTTGAGAGAGGGAAAAGAGGTAATTTTAAGATCTCCATTGCATGCACTATCATGTATTGATAGATCTTGTTATCGCTGTTGCAGAAGCGACTGCTGTTCTGATCGTGACCCTGTGAGTTGCATTTCCTCAGCAATACCTGCAGGTAGAAAAATCGGCCCCTCTTACTTCTAGTTTTCGACCAGATCCAAGCTTTAGTAGTATAATCGAATCGCTTTCCTGCTCCAGATCTGGTCTGCACCAAGCCATCAGAGTTTGCAAAATCTTCAGTTGAAGCATTAGCATTTTCTATTTCGACTTCTGGGTGTAAATATGGTAATGCTACCCAAAAAAACGTGAAAGCACTTAGCACCTAAAGCACCTAGGTTGCCTTCATTCCAAAGAAAAAAAAAAAAAAACCACCTTGCAGTTCACAAACTTCCCCTCAATTTCTGTTTCATTCCTTTGCAAATCCTTTAGCAGAGTTTCAATTCCTCTCCCACAAGACAATATAGATTGTTTATCCCGGAACTAATCGTCGTGAATCAAGCAACATGGTAGAAGAAGCAAGAATAAATGAGGATTTTTTTTGAGATGCACGGATTGTCAAATGAGGGTCTGCGACCCCATATGAAATACAATTGGCTAGCAACCCAAATCATGAAGGAACAATGGGAACCGCTTTGGCGAAAGTTTTAATTCAAAGTCGGTTCCAATCAAGGTTGCCTTTGTTCAACCACATTTGAGGAGAAAATTGGAAAGCTTATTGAGTGTGTTTTACCCGATGGTGTTTCTAATAATGAAGTAAGAAAACAATTGGCTCTTGCCTTTGCATGGGAAAATTGCCCCTCGCAATCGCTTGATCCCGGAAGGTCATCGATAAATTGGGCTTCATATGGGGCCTGTTAGTTATGATGTACAAGAAATGTAGGCCGAAAAAAATGTTCAAAAAGCAAAAAGCGAAATTGAATCAAAGCACGCTATTTCTCGCCAAAGGCATTCCTAAGCCTACTACTTTGATCGGACTAATTTGAAGCATAACCCGCAGTTAGTGGATTGAAAACTTAGGGAAGCTTGAGAATAAAAAAGCGAGATGGGAAAGAAAATGCAAGATATTGTTGTTAGTCCGGTTCACGATGAGAAATCCAATGATAAAATATTTAAAACCTTGTCCGAAAAAAAGAAGTTAGGGGGAAAAGCTAAAGTCTACTATTGCCGAGAAGAGAGCTATGGTTATTACAAAGGAAGTGGAGTTAGAAATCAGGGATTTAGAAAAGAAATTGATGTTTGAAGAATATGCATGTGAGTCCTTGGAGTCTGTTTGCAAACCTGGAGATCCCGATCTTCTTGTGAAGAAGGAGGCATTGGAAGCTGAATTAATTCAATTGGATGTTGAGATAAATGCCGGAAAAGAACATGCAAGCAACCTTCAGTCTCTGATGCAAATCACCAGCTCTCCTTTCTGCATCAACACCATCAAAAGAAGGCTTCCAGGTTTTTTGCAAAGTTATTGTAGTGCTTGTGGTTTAAGTTTTCATAATAACTACAAGATGTCTGTAGTTCTTGAATGTGAACATGAATATCATGTAATGTGTGCTGCATTGTTCAAAGAGGGCAGATGTTTGACATGTGTCTGTAACATTCCTGAAAACCTTTATATTGAACTTGGTATGAGTACTCCAACAGGAATTGAGCGGTTGCTTTTTTGATCCTAAAGTAGCTTCGTAAAGCTCCTACCAGTTTGGGATCAAATACTTCCCTGATGTTGAAGATGTTTTGCTCGATCATTGAAGTCCCCTTCTACTAGCACAAAAGAGAAGGTTGAGACATGCAAGGGACGAGCCAAAAATTCTCCAGATCAGATCTAAGATGACAAGCCCAAGACAATTGAGAAGCGATGGGTAAAATTGAGAGGATTCAGAGGCGTGTCCTAATACTAGTGAAGTTGAGTGTCAAATATTAGACACTCCAGAAGAAGAAACAAAAAAAAATGCCAAAAGAAGGATGAGTTAATTAGCAAAAAGAAAGGGAACTCAAGTAGCAAGAAGGCCAACGGGTTGGGACCAAAGAAAAAAAAAAAAGGTTGAGAGAACTAACAAGAAAAAGTTGTGGAAACAAGAAAGTATCCACCGAGAAGAAGAATGCACATTGATTTGAATGAAGAAGGGGAGGAAAACTTGCGGTGTGAATGAAGAGGGTGTTGAAAAGGAAATTATGGAAAATATAATGACAACCCTTGATGATATTGCAAGTGTAGATCCCAATCGAGGTAAAAACAATGAAGTACAGGGGAGCCTAATACTACAACACAATCTGCATTAATAATGAAGGTATAAATACCGATTTTGCAAAGAATTATGGATGCTCTTAGAGGAAATTCAAACATCTCTTTGAGAGCACTAATTCATAAATGATGTTTTAATGTTCAGGGTTTAAGAAAGTAGTCCCAAATGATGAGGACATAGATGTTTCCAATTTAACTTCCAGGTTTATGACTTTTTAATTTGAATTCAATATTTGTGGACCCATTGAAGTCAGATTCACTTAATTAATTTTATGACCTAGGTCTACTCGAGTTAAAAGTACAAATGTAACTTCGAGGTTAATAATTCTACATTTCACTTGTACTCTTCTTTTGATTCATTGATGGAATTGTTCTTTTACTTAATAGGTGTACTGAATTGCAAGCTGTACCTATGAAAAAGAAACTATTAATACTTGATCTGAATGGCGTGCTCGTTAAGACTTACAGAAGAACAAATCAATTAAGAGAAGACCTAAGAAGGCTGAGTTCTCATTTATTGAGATCATCTACAACTAACAAAATGGTTGTGTTGAGGCCAGGTGTGCATAGGTTCCTGCAAGAAGCTTCCAGGTTGTTTGACTTAGCAATTTGGTCCTCCATAAACAACTTCAATTTTCATGAAGTTATTGATGTTCTATGTCCCATGAACAAAAAAGATTTTGTATTTGTTTGGGACCAAAAATATTGTGATGAGATGCCTTTCCATTGGCCTCTAGAATCACGCAAACCCGCTTTTCATGAAGCCACTCCATAAAGTGTATGAAGCTTTCCCACAGTATGGAAATAATGTTATTCTTGCAGATGATGAAGTGTACAAGACTTTTATGTCCCCACCATTTACCTCCATCATGGTGCCTACTTTCACATGTGATCCTGAAGATGAGATCCTAAATTCATACTTGCCTCCAATACTTAGACAAGCTGCAGAGGTTCATGATGTTTCTGGTCTATTGAAGCACTATTCTAGGCCAGAAGCTTATACAAGAACATCCCTAGGTGTTCTCAATGCACTATTTCAGAAGAACATTGGTGATGAGCATAAACTATTGGTCAAAGCCTACTGCAAGGGTCAAATTCAATGGTTAGTAGATGATTTTGGGAGTGCTTTCAGTTCTGATCAGTTGGAGCAGCTGCAGAAATATTTGAAGTGTTGAAGAATATATACTGAAGAATTACTTGTTCTGATTCTTAGTAGAATTAGTTATTGCCTCAATTTTGGACAAGAGGCATGTATACTTATATATTTTGACCTTATATTGCCAATACTATACGAGTGCAGATAATGCCTCAATTTTGTGATATCTGAATATAGTGTTTCTCTTTATATTGTTGTTTCTCTTTTAAATGTTTTCATATTTCTTTATATTGTTATTTCTCATTTATATTTGCTGTCATTTTCATTCAGTTACATTTTCAGTAGTAAAGTGTTGTTGTCTAGCTATTTCAATGTATTTTCACATTTAAACTGCAGATATGCCTCAGTTTGGCAGATTGACACAGAAATGATTTTGTACAAATTACCTTATGTAGAAAATGTAGAAATGATTTTGTACAAATTACCTTCTATGATGCAGGTGGTAGACTACTCATGATCTGCTGGCAAGTTTCTTCTGCCATGAAATACAAGTCTGAGTCATCTTCATCTGCAATCATGTCAAATTTAGAAAGTCTAACGAGATGGTCAGATACACCGGCCAATCGGCTTATTCTCGCAATAGTTGAAACCTTTTAGACCACCATCAATTTGTTTTATAATAATGTCCCGACACAATAACTTCTTCAATCCCAAATACATTTCCCCATCCATCCTTATAATCTTCTAGCGAAGTATTCTTTGCTTGATTCGCATCTAAGTACATAAAAGTCTACCCCTTCTTCATTCCCTTCTTCAAGATTTACAAAGAAAATTGTCACCCACTTCTATCATAGAACTAATTACATCATCTTCATCCTCTTCTTCTTCCTCAACATCATACTTAGTCATCTTCTTGCAAATCATTGCTATCACACATTTATTCTTAGGATCCTTCAACCTCAACTCAATGGTTGCCCAAAACCAATTCGACTCATATTAATGCATTTGTTCCACTTAAATTGAATCACGGTTGCAAAAGCATGACAAAGGTCCGTAAGCTACCTTCAAAGAGTTCTTCTTGTCACATGGTCTTATGCATTGGAGCAATTGAGTTCCCTTTAAAAGTATGGCATTCCAATCTTTCTCGATCTATCTATCTTTGAAGACTCTACCTCCCCAAATATCTGTAACAATATGAAAAGCAAGTGCTTTAAGTCTTTGGACCCGTTTGAAGTGCTGAAATGTCTACAATAAAATTGTAAAACACTACAAAATTATACCTTTTGATGTCATGATCAGATGGATGATTTTCAAAGTGCCATTTAAGAAAAGCAACTACCTCCTTTGCACAATCGTAGTTTCCATCCATTATACTTCATTTGCTCTTGAGTTAGTATCCTCTTTATAACGCTCCAAAGCACCATCATGCTCACCTTTCCCATGTGAGCTAGCAAAAAATTCCATAGAAGATCCTTGCCCATTCTCCCATAAAATCTACCAAGAAAATGGAATGGTCTCAAGACTTGAATTGTGAAGAACATCCATCACTCCAAAACACATGTTTTTATATTCAACTCAATACTTTGCAACCAATCAAGATGCATTTGCGCACAATGTTGGACATATTACGGTCATGTGATTTGTCATCACTAATATAGAAATGAGTTTCCTTCACAATACCTTGAGACTTTGTTTCCTTTTCTCTTTGGCCAAGTTCTTGTTCTTCTTGCATGAGTTCTCTTCCTCTTTCTTTTTCTTTCTTCTTCTTCTTCCTTTTTCATCCTCCTGTAGGTTATATGCACTAGAATTGACACAGGTCAAGATGCCAATGATGAGATTGAGCTTCTTCTTGGATCTTAAATCCATAATTTTCAGCAAAATCTATGATGGAAACAATGGTATCATCTTGAAGTGTTGCCAAGCATTTCCTGAATTCCTTGGCTTGCCAATGAGCTCTATAATTATGAGGTACAAAAGATTTCAAAGTCTTTCTTGCATGCTCATTAAATTCAAAAGGACTACCCAATTTGTAGGCCAATTTTGTAACCTTTGGAGGTTTCTTAGATGATGTCCTCTTCCTTTGGACTTCTACCTGCCATGTTAAGGTCAATTTATCAGCTCCTGATATGGAAGTCATATGATTGAATCATATTTAATGAAGTCACTAAATGCACTTTGCAATCTAATTTGAAAGTCATTACCTTCTCAAATACTTTCAAATTCACATTGTAAGTCTTGCTCTTACTCCTCTCCTTAGGACATGTTGGCAGCCTGCAATACATTATAGCAAACATGGTAAATAGAAAGCAAAATTATAGGTTTGAAACAAAGGAAACATTGTACTCACTTATTTAAACCACATTTTGTACAAGTCTGCATCAGACACGCATGCTTATGCCACTCATCACTCTCATCCTTTTGGCAGACCACCATTCTCCAATAATCACTACTTGATTTGATGGTGTTCTCCTTAGCCATGCAGATTAGACCTGGTCCACAAACCTTTGCATCGACACTTACAATCCTTATGAACACCATAAGGATCTGTCCTCATATTGTTGATGGCCTTGCCTTGCAAATTCTAAGTGCAAATGGTATTGGCAACAACAAGTCTCCCTTTCTTGAAGTTTTCTTACATAGCTTGGCTTCAGTTTTTCAAAAGCCTGACATCTTTATATTAGGATGTTCCTTCTTGAAAGCAAGGTACAATTGTACCGAACACAATTACAATAATAAATTTAGTTATTTTATAAAGTGAATGAAAGAATTAGTGCACAACATTCCAAATTTCCAGGTGAAACTATTACACTGCGGTAATCTCTAGCAAATGAATAGGATGATCAATTTTATCACCATTTTCAGCCAAATGCTTCCTCACATGCTTCTTATAAGGTGAGACTCTAGTATTTTCATCCCAAAACTTCCTCACCGTGGATATTTCTTCACCTGAAAATGCGTCACTTCTTCTCTTCCTTCCAAATATTGACCAAGGGCCGACTTCACACTCTGCAAATATCGTCTTCTAAATGCCATGGCAATAGTTTTTCTTGGAACAGATAGAACCCTTTGAAATTGCAGATTGATTAATCCCTCCCATCGAAGATGCTTGCCATTTGAAGGGTGCTCTTTCTTGCTTGGAGGACATCAGTTGTTCTTTGCATTTTTGTGCTGCATTGTCTCTCTAACATTCACAATCATGGTTTTCATTATAGCAATATCCTCGATCCGGTACATCTTTACAACAATGGCAAATGTTTGTTTCTTTTGAAAAGTCTTTGAAGAACTTTCCCTTTATCCAAATCCTCAGAAACGTTCCTGACAATGTGATTAAAAGAATCATCTAACTCTTTTGAGAGTTCCTGCAATCTTCTTTCACTAAGCCATTGTTTTCTCTTCCTCTCGTTTGGTGGAATATTTTCCCTTTCCCTTTCTTTCATTCTCTTTCTCGATTCTCTTTTCCTGTTGGCTTCAAATTCCAGATAAATTCTCCTCTTCTGATCATCAAGGCTTTCAGAATTGGCCATAAAATGGAGGTGCAATGGAGAACTGGAATTGGGATTGGGATTGGAATTAGAATTGAGAATTGCCAGTGAATTTTCAGCCATGAACGGAGCTTGGGAAGAATGACAATCCAAGAAAGAAAACTTTCCTCAAGAATCCCGCCAACTTGAGATCCCGCCAAACATGAGAATTGCTCTGGCAATTCGCGCGGGGACATCCATGTCATCGATCCCTCCCCAACCGGAACATGCATACTATTTCTGGAGTAACAACCCCCGAGGTCGTTGAACGAAAATTCATCGAGTAAAAAGCACCTCAAGCACCTAAAGCACTTGTCCGGACGGTGCTTTTTGGGTAGCATTATCATATTTACACCCTTACTGCTACATCCACTTTGTCAGCTCTTTTAAATTTGTTTTTGTCTTTCTTGGGGTTAAAGGCGACGGATTTGGATGCTCCCAGTGTAGCATGGCCACTCTTTGAACCACCGGGCTTATTCTCTGTTTTAGGATTTACCACAAGAACTCTGCCGGAACAGAGCAAGATAGAGAAAGAAGAAGCCGCCAGGTGTCACAATTTAAGTGGAAATTTAAACCATTCGTGTATTACGTCCTGTAATGCACGCCTGTCAAGATTCTGGCGTATAATTTTTCTCGACGGTGCCGCCAGACTCGGTGGCGCACTCGCGGCTCCGCCGCTCGTGCGCCGCCTCGTCTGGCGGAGCCGCCTCGAAAAATTATACGCCGGAATCTTTTCCAAGCGTGTATTACGTAGTACATAATGGAATCATAGTCGCACATTGATAGGATTATGGCTACAAGAAATTTATCGCAGCGGCTTCGGCTACCACGAACATTTCTTTGCAAGAAGCCAAAATGAACTCTCTCTATATTTCTCTCTCTATTCTCTTGGGGCAATACAACTGGATATACGAGGATGTGTTCTTTAATATCCACCATTGAATGTTGGTGGTCAATAGTGTTTGCTCATTAACTTGCTAGAACAATCTAAATACTTTTGTTGAGTGGTATATACCAACGCTGCCCCAAGTTGTCTCCATCTCATCTTCTTCTAAACTACTTGCTAAGTATATATACCAACCGCCATAACTTGACTCAAGTTGTCTCCATGTTATCTTCTTCTAAACTAATTGTTGAGTGGTCTATATCAACTGCCATAACTTGCCCCAAGTCGTCTCCATCTCGTCTTCTTCTAAATTAATAGCCATACCCCTTTCTATCTTGCTCTTTTCTAACAAATTGCCATATTTCCAAACCTGGCAACATGTCCCATACTAAAAATTGCTCCATTACGTCTTCTTCTAGAGTGCAGGGACACAAACACTAGCTCCGCCAGATCACAGACTCTGCACTACACTCACACGCAGTGAGACAGTATCGCGTCTTCCTTAAAGCTAAGAAAGCCAGGCACATTGCAGCGCATCAAAGGGAAATGTTCTATCTCCTGGACATTCATCCCAGAATCTTCTGGCGAAGAGTGCTCAGAAATCTAGTACAACCCACAGAGAGCATCACTCCCGAGCAGTGGGGGCAATACTTGCAGCAGCTATGCGACCTTCAGGGTGTACAAGCAGCATTACCCGCACAAGAAGGCCCGGTGCTGGAAATCGCAGACGTTGAGAAGGGCTTACAGCTTCTTGCCAATGGGAAAGCCCTAGACCTGGGCGATATGCAGGCATAGTTGCTGAAGTGGGCAAGGCCTTATTCAATAGGGCATTACAGGAAGGTTTCCCACTGCAATGGCATGAGCAAAGTGGTTTCCATCTACAAGGCCGGCGCCCTACACTACCCAGCCAATTACCGAACAATCATGGTGAGTTCGGTGTTTGTAAAACTGCTATCCAGGATTATCGAGTAGCAATTAACAGGTTGGGCAGAGGCAGCAGAGGTGGGGGGCCTCATCTAGGCAAGATTCAGGCCCTGACGCTCAACCATTGATCACGTCTTCATGTTGCGAACCTTGGTTGCGGACCGCAAGAACCACCAGCAGCACCTCTATTGTTGCTTCGTGGACTTCGCCAAGGCTTAGACACAGTGCTTCGAGAAAAGATATGGGCAAGATTGAACATCTGGGAGTTCCTACAGATTTGTATAATGTAGTGTACAGGCTGTATGGGACATGCTCAGGATAGTTGCAGCCAGCAAGCCAACTATTCGATAGCAGTATTAAGGTTCGCCAGGGATGCCCTCTCTCTCCAACATTGTTTGGGCTCTATATTGATTAGTTGGGAACCTGGTTCGCTAATAATGCGGGCGATGGAGCTCATCTTATGCACCAGATCATTATACAGCTAACATATGCGAATGATGTGGATCTCCTAGCTTACATATAGTGGACATGCAATGCCATCTTGATGCCCTGGATACATTCTGCCAGATGATTAATATGCGCGTCAACTTGGCCAAGACTAAGGTGGTCCTCATATCATCCTCACGTCAGCCGAGGACCCCTCCTTCAGTTATTGAGGGCCCACCTATAAATATTTGGGAGTGGAGTTTCCTTCTATACCATGCACTGGGAATGGAGTTTTCTTCAATGTTTTCTCAATGTAAAAGACAGAGCAGTGGCATCTATAGCAGTGATAATTCAGATAGATCTAGTGTCGCCCTTCTTCATCACACTTAGCCAAAATTCTATCTGTGGTAAATACATACACGTATGTAACTTAAGTCTGTATACTTGCAAATAAGTCTGGAAACACCATTGTTTTTGGAAAATGTCATTTATCCGCGTTGTTTTCTAGGCAATATAAGTGCCATGTCTGAAGGATTGAGTTCACCTTAGAAATGAATACGGAACAGGTAATTCTTGCGGGGAAAAAATTTTGGGGCGAAAGCCCTGATGAGTGGTGGCAGCCGCAAGCCTGGGCACACACCCTGAAATTTTCTGCCGGCAGAATTTCTTGACGAAAAAATCTTTGGCCTGATGTTTCGGTGTTCGAAGCTTTTTCCGGCAATTTTACCGCACCAAAAACCAATAGTGCATCAACGACAGTTTTCACTTTTTAAAAACAAAACGAAAAATGCCGAAATATTAGACCAACATTTTTTTTTTGAATAATGTAATGTGTAAGTTGGAATAGAATGGGAAGATAATGGCGTAACAAATGGTATGAATTGCATAGAGTTTAGTTGCTGATTGTGATCAAGCCTTAAACTTGAACATTGCAAAGCCAGTTAAGAGGCCTTTGGCCTCAATACTCATCGCATGCAACAATGCAAAAAAATCAATTGCCAATATCATTAATTAATAGTCGTACCAACCACCACCAGCATTAAACATTGAAAAGAAATAGAATCTACTAGGAGAAGATTTCGTGATAAACATCATTTGCCACACTTTTCCTCATCCTCAGTCCTGTTGTTTCTAGTCTTGCACCCGATGCTACTAGTGACTCATTCTTCTAAGAAAAACATGGGGTCCAATTTCTCTACATATAAGGGGCTATCAACGAAAGTTCTCAAACAATTCATGTGCTTATACAAAATTGCAAACGCGTATAACCCTTTCCCAATCAATTTAAAGGACTTAGCATGCACTCTTCTAGAAAAACATAAGGTTCATTTTCTCCCTATATAATGGGCCATCCACTAAGGTCCTAACATTCCATGTACTTAAACAAAAAATGCAAACAATATGGCCCTCCATCAATCAATTTAAAAGACTTAGTACTCATTCTTCTAAGAAAAACATCGGGTCCAATTTCTCTACTCTCTCTCTCTCTCTTCCCTTGGGGCCGTGCAACTAGATATACGAGTTTGTATTCTTTGTAGTCCTAATATCCACCACTGAATATCGATGGTCGACAGTGGTTGTCCAGCAATTTGCTAAGCAATCTAAATTACTTTTATTGAGAGGTATTTACGAACCGCTATAACTTGCTCCAAGTGGTCTCCATCTATTTCGTATCAATCCTGTTGTCTGTCATCAGTTGAGTGCTCCTTCTTGGTGGCTACCTGTGGAAAATAATCTCCCCCTTTGCGCCTCTGTCCATCCATTGATTCAGCGACGTTGGAGGTTAACAGGAATCTTGACAATTGCCGCATAGTATGATTCCAGTTAGTTAGTGACCAAGAAGTTCTTTCAAACCAAATTCTTGCTGTCTCGATGGGATAGATCTATTTGGCAAAAGGTTGCTGGTACTCTGCCATTTGTTGCTCCAAAGCCTATTGACGGATGCATGTGGATCTCTCATTAAAGTGTTCACGAGCAGAGGCATCTTGACAATTGCCGCGATTGATTCCGGTTAGTTAGTGACCTAGAAGTTAGATGAGTGACAGTATCGCCTCTTCCTTAAAGCTAAGAAAGCCAGGCACATTGCAGCGCATCAAAGGGAAATGTTCTATCTCCTGGACCGTCATCCCAGAATCTTCTGCCAAAGAATGCTCAAAAAGCCAGTACAGCCCACAGGGAACATCACTGTGGGGAGATGGAGGCAATGAAAGGAGAAAATGTGGAGCGCCTTCGGGATGAGCGCCTTCGTCAACCACGGCTCTGAAGCTTCTTTCTGCTGCTGGCTTCGCTCTGGTGCTCATCTCTAGGAGGAGCAACCCTTCCGATCCTTCTTTGCAGGCCCGTGTAGAGGGCCTGCTGCCCTTTTGGCCCTGCATCTGCTCATGGGCATCCCCCTTCCGGTGCAACTTAGGCCCAGGAGAAAGAACACAGCAAGGCACTTTACTATCATCATCAGGGTGGATCATTACTCTTGTGGCTGGCTAGAAGGTGAAGTGGAGGAGTTGTGGGAAGCCCTGGTCATTGAGCAAGTTTTTCCGGACCATCTCTTCATCGGTGAAGAGGGCCTGACTCCGGAGGTCCCCATCCTTACAGTGGAAGCGTGGCTTGAAGAGTTTGTAGGTGATAGGCATGCCGCTGCTGCTGGGGTATTCCATGTTCACTCTGAGTGGTCCGAGGGCAAGATCATAGTTAAAATCTATTAACTGGTCATGAGGATGAGCTGCTTTATTGTTATGTCCACAGACAACAATGAGCTCTTCTTTGGTGGACAGTTCTTGTGCTAGCGTAGGAAGTTCTTGCAATAAAGATAAAGTTCCAGTTTACTCTGCCTTTGTCATCTTATCTTATATTATAATGTTATTGTGTAAGTGTTGGACCCAGCCCTAAATCAAACGGTTCAAATTGTTCGGCGTAGATCCGAGGGCTGGGAAGTTACGTTGGAAAAAAAAGAAAAAAAAAAGGGGGCTAAGCCCTAATCCTGCGAGCGAAGGCTACCTATGGCTCCTACGTCTGTGTGGTGATGGGGCAGGAGTGATCAGTAACGGCAGAAGCTTGTGACCACGTTTTCCTCTATAGATTTTACAGGTCTTATTACCTTGAGTTGGACCAGATGGGAAGCGTTTTTCTGTTTGTTAAGGGCTCACAGAGCTATTGTTTCTTGGCTACTACAGTTTTGTCAATGAGAGCACAACCGGTTGAACCTACAGGTATCGTCTCTTGCCACAACCTATAGCTGGTTACTCCATGGATAACCTTAAATTAGATCCAGATGGACGGTTGAAGTTGTACTCTTGGACGAACACATCTATACATTTAATGAGGGGGAAATGGTTTTTTGCTGGCCAAGAGCCATGTCCCATTCGAAAGGAATTCTCCATTGCTCAGTTTCAGAAGCCCCCTATTTGTAAAGCTGACGGATTTGCTTCCGTTTTTTAGGTATGTTAGACATGCTTCAATAGGCTTTCGGAGCTCAAGGACAATCATGGGAACGCCGGTGTTCACTACTTTGTGTGAATGTTATGCCAGAACCGGTTTAGCTGGGCTATCAAAGCTGTGTCTGCTGATTTTTCTCATTTTTCTCAGGTTAGTTTATTTATTCTCCAACTGACACAAGTTTCTAGGCCTAGAAGCTCATTGCTTCCTACGTTTCTACATATTGAGGTAAGTTCTTATACCAGCTGCCTTCTTTTTCTGTTCCCGTTTCCTCTTTTGTTGTTCATATCTATATTTGCTGCATAAACAAAAAAAAAAACAGATAAATAAATGTACAATGTACAAAACACTCTATGGTTTGCATTTGCTTATACAATGGGGCACCTATAGTCCATAATTTTTGCCACTGGAGGATCAGCATCCGCAGCTATCAACACCTGAGCAAATGCCAGCCAGTTAATTGATAGACATTGACATTAATGGATGACAATGCAGACAAAGATCCATACAAGATCAAGATCCTTATTGATTGCCTTTGACAACGCTTCGCCGGTTGGCACCACCCCAATCTTCATGCAGAATATTGGTCAAAAAGCCAGCAAGAAGAACTTAATCATCCATTATGTCCACAAGTTTACAGAAATTTATTGCAGATAACTTGAAAAGACATATTTGTCTCAGGACTATGAAATACACACCATGTTCTCTCCATCCACGAGCCTGACCATTGGTGCCCTGCAAGTATTCAATTATTAACATGAGCATTCATTCAGCTATCCATAAAATATCATACGGAGCATGAAAAACTCTGAAAATCTACGGAATAAGAATTTGCCCCTTTAGATATGCCTAATGGTTGTATGTCAAAATGTTCAAATAGCCATAGTACTTTTTCCACAAAGGAAAATTATGCTGATAAATAGGTTGTGTGCATCAAAAGAAAATGCAAGCCCAGTATAACCTAATATCAATGGATTGCCTGACGTAAACTGCAAGGGCTCAGAAAATGGTAAACTGCTAGGCCTAGAAGCTCATTGCTTCCTACGTTTCTACCTGGACTTTAATACTTCTACATGGAAGTAGGATCTTCGTTTTTGTCAGCGTAGAACATTTTGTGCTTTATTTTATATATCATGAGTTGCAGAAAGAAATGATCTAGACAAGAAATTGTGGAATGATTAAGGGTGACTGCATGCGTCCTATTGCTAGAAGTAAATGAAAAGAAGCTTGATTTAATTCATAGTCACGGTTGTGCTTTTTCTACCTTTGGTGCACATCATATTATCTCATTCTTTCTATTCTACTTACAGGTTGCTCAAAATGAACAGAACAGTAGTTCAATAAGTTTTCAACTTCTGGTGAGATGGATCACCATGCGGGTGCACGTGCATTAGCACATTTTACATTTATTCATCGTGAGACGTGCTGCAGTGAGTTAAAATGAAAGGGTAATCATGGCCAATCTTCCGTGATAGTAGCAACAAATCCATACTATTTCTTAGAGTTAGATGTGTTATCTTCTCAGTTCTCTGCATGTGGCTGCTCCATCTTATTTCTAAAAAGTCACTTTTGGATTTTGTCAATGAGCTTGATGAAGAGCTATCAGGTTCTTGGAAAACAAGAGTGAGGGATCACAGTCCAGAGATCTTCAAGCAATTGTTGCAGGAGGATGCTTCAAGGTCTTTTAAGCAGTTAATTTTAGAAGCAAGGAGCTGAGATGTGAACTATCCAGAAGATTATCTAGAAGATTATTAGGCCTCCGAATAAGTACTTTTACAGATCTATTGTCTCAGTTACCAAGAATTGGCAGTTCTCATAAGTATTGTAAAAGGAAGTGATGTGTTATCAGCCTGAACATGATTTAATGTTGAAATTCCATTACATTATTCTATGCCATGTCTCCAAAGCTTAAAAAAAACAAGAACTTAGTCGTCTTTTTATAAATTTAACACCGGAGCACTAAAAAAAATGTAGCCAGCTTGGAAGGTAATATTTGGAATTGTGACTTATCATATATTTGTTGTCAATGGTTAAAAACAGAATCTCATTTCCTACAGATATTACATTAGGCATTACATTAGGCACACATGCAATACATCTACATATATTCAAAAAAAATCCATTAAGTCCATCTTTATTCAAGAAAATTCATTAAGCCCACATTTCGTCTTTTGCAATGTTTCGTTTCTAAACGGCAAGAGCCATGAACACAGGTTTAATATTTAACTGCACACACAATTAGCATTATCTAAGTACTTTTGAAGGTAGCTCTAATTAACTTTTCAAGATAGCTACAAAGGTGCAACACACAATGAACAAATTGTCTTTTAAAGGTAGCCCTAATTAAAGGTGCAAAGTACTTTTCAAGATAGCTACAAAGGTGCAACACACTATGAACAAGTTGTCTACAATCACATTAGAAAACACAATAAATGCAATAAATACAATGCCTTCAAAAGTTACATGATGTTGTTAACATATCCATAGCCACAACACATTCACGTTCATATACAAGCAACAAAAGAGAGTGATAATATGAGATTTAGCACACAACATCAAGAACTCACAGACATCGATATTTGCAATGTAGAGGTTTCCAAAATGATTCAACGGCCCAAAAATTACTGTAAGCAAATGCATATACTCCCAATATTTGCATAGGTTGGCAATATTTACAGGTTCCCAAATCCCCAGCAATGCTGGGCATAGATTATGTTAGTGTGCCCATTTTATGGTATAGTGTAAGGCATAACCTAATAAATATATTTTCCAATTTATATGCAATAATCCCAAGAACGGGCATATGCGTACAATTTTAGAGTTGCATGTGCTAGAATTGTACTTATGACTCACAATACCTATCAATCATGAAAATATTTAAGATGTGCGTTGCCAATTGAGTTCTACTTATGCTTGAGTTTGATTTTGATAACATGTTTGGTTTATTTGGTCCTATATTAATACTTCCAAACAGTTGATCTTAATAAGTCTTTACTATAAATCAGCTCATCTACCCTTAGGGAACAGAGGGAACTTAGGTCAAACTTTGATCCCTCAAAATTGTCCTGGGATTTCTGAAAGCTTTGATGCAATTTTGAAGTCCGATCCTGCTCATGGTCACATAAAATTACACTAAAGGCGATCGATAGAATACCAACACCATGGGATCATTCTTACAGTAAATGTGATATACATGCGACTACTTATGCGTTAGGCACTGCTACTATGTTTGGATATTTTTGTTATAATAAAAGATTACTGCACACTTTTCTCATTGCGGTCAAAACATTTACAGACTTCCAACCTATGCCCAGCAACGCTGGGCACCATTACTAGTATTATAATGTTATTGTGTAAGTGTTGGACCCAGCCCTAAATTGGGCGGTCCGGATTAATCTACCCAACGGTGTAGATGATGTCACGTTAAAAGCCTTTTTAGCTAAAAAAAAAGCAAAAAAAAAAAGGGGTTTGGACGTATTAGGGTTTTGTGGCAATGCTTTTCGTGTGCTTGGCTCCTCTCTCCGACATTTGACATTGCGGCTATGGTAAAATGGTAAGCGGCAATGGAACCGGCAGCTCCCATGCCGAAAAAGAGCGAGCTCGCTTATTTTCTGTGAAGTTATGGGTTTCAGTAGACTCTCCCATCTCTTCCAAGAAGGACAGGTCATTGGTATCTCTGCAGCTTCTGGGCTCCTTGAGCTTTCTAGGTTTTATCTTTTTTCGCGTAACTTGGATGCTGAACCATGGCGAAAATGTGGCTCAAGGTAGCTAATCTACATGTGGATTAGTATTTTACTTATTCTTCTACTTTTAGACTCATGTGGATGGCTTTTCTTTACTGCAGCTTATGATTTGGGAACCATGCTAGAAACAATGTCAGAGATGTGCAAAGTGCACAAAATATATGCAGAATGTCATGAATAGATGGTGGAGGTAATGAGGTAACTTGATTGGAAGGCTGAGATAAGACACAAAAAAAAGGATCCCATTCCCCCGCATTACTTTCTATATTGAGTTGCAGTTGATATCCTTTGAAGAAAACAGTTGTAGCGAGATAGATTGTAGAACGATTGCATCGGATATGAACGATAGCATTGGATATGAACAGATTTCATCAAATTGTAGCGGATAGATTGAACAGATTGTAGCAGCCAGACCTGCATTTGTCAAGGCAGAGCATATTAGCTACAATCTTCAGAGCTTGGCTATGGCGTCTTATGGCAAGCTATGGGAAAAGTTTAGAAAGATCTGTAACACTCTTTTTTTTTAAGCCATAGCGAGTTAGAATCATTCAAATTTAAGAAAAGATATGATGTCTATGCGATTTGGAAGGCCTATCGTATTTGAAAGCATGATTTAAACAACGCAATTTGGGAGGCCTATGGTATTTGAAGGTGTGATTTAAACGCACTTCCGATGGGTCCTAAACAAGTTCACCAGCTACATATCAAAGAAATTTGAATAAACACTCAGATTTTTTCACCGATACTGAGATCTAGCATATTGCAAATAAAATGTGAGTACCGGGGCAAACAATATGGCGGTCAAATTGCTTATTATGGATGAATGCCCCGCGAAATGAGCAACGGCAAAATATGCCATTATGTGAGCAAGTCATTCTTGGGCGTGGAGCGGATGGAAGAGAATATCGGTATCCAAGCTCTAAGACTTGGCTATGGCATTACCAACCTTTTGGCAATCGATATTCTAACACCAGCGATGCAGATAAAGATTTCTTACGCCATAGCCGAAGCCGAAAGCTCTATGAACTTTAGGGTGCTACACCTGCGGGGGTATGGCTCAAATGCCTAGGTTTCCTGCTATTGCGGGTTTGAGTTGGGTCGGTGGCGGGGAGTATTCCGTGCAAGCTTTGGGACAACGACATAAGGGCGAGGCCCGAGATTACCTCTTCTTTGCTCTTAGAGGTAAATTTCCACTTTGTTGCACTTGATGTAACTTCTTGCAAGGAACTTACCCCGCAATGTGAGTGTTTATATTTATTCAATGAATTCCCTTCTCTACCATTACTCAATGGGATATGTACCAAGTTTTCAAATAACATATTGCTTGATGAAGTCTTTGTATTTGGCAATGTCCAAGGCATTAAAGCTTGAATTTGTGACACCTGATGCCAGTTGCATATGGTTTGATCTAATTTCACTTACATTACGTAGTCGGTTAAGAATTCAACCGAAATCGCCTCAAATATTGGATTACATGTAAAAATGCTTAGAGTGTTAACATGTGCATGGGCCTCAAATATTGGACTACATGTAAAAATGCTTAGTGTTAACATGTGCATGGGCTATAGATTTTTAATCGAAGCAATTAGTTATGTACTGACTTCAGCTTTTGAGTAATAAAGCACAGTTCTTCGCGTTAAGATAACATTAGAGCATCATTTGGGTTAAATAAACAAGCAATAGACATTAAGTTTGCATAAACATTAAACACCCTCATATCTTGATTAAGGGTTTGGAAATAAACAATTGTGCCTAGAGACATTGGGCACTTTTTTCTATTGTCCCCCCTCTTTTTTTGTTTATGAGTTCAACAAATATATAGAGCAATATTTTATGTATGGCATGTTATTTACGTTTAGGAAGCTCGAATTTGTGCATGCCATGTACAATTGCAAACATGAGGGACATGCTATTTACATGCAATTGCTAGGTCGGACAATTGCAAACAGCTAGAGTAGGACAACAACATGACCGTGGAAAGTAAAAGGGGACATGCTCTGCACAACAATGAAAACAACAACAATGTATCTCTCTAGCATGATCTTCTAAGTGTAAAGAGGGTACTTTACTTCAATATTGAGGAAGATTATCGTTATTATTTTTTGAGATTAAAGACTAAACCAAAAAGGAAAGCATCTTAGAACATGCTATGTTTTTAAGAACTATTCCAAAATGATGCTTTATGTAAGTGTTAAAGATGGTAACCGATTAAGGAACGAATCTTGAGCTAATACCAATCCATTAGGGCATCTCATCGTTCTCTTGAACATCATTTATACATTCTTAACTTATGCCCAGCAACGCTGGGCACCATTACTAGTTTCTTTTAATAGAGTTTATTGGGGTTGGTTTTCTGGGCCGGCCAGTGACTTGTGGCTTCCTCTGATCGAAGAAAGGGAATTTCCACACCACCTCTTTACAGAGCTCGGTTCAGCAACAAGGGCTCTTTTTCGCCATCAAATTTCTCGATTCTGAGGGTCTACACAGGATCGAGCCCCAGACGAAAAGGTCTCCCTCCTCTTGCACTGTAATAAGCTGGGGTGCAATATTCCAGCTCTATCTTTTCTAGCAATGGCTGAGGAAGAAGGGCAGCGTAGTTTTGCTGAAGTCGTTTGCAGGCCTCCCACTGAGGATCCTGCACCCCTGCCAGATGAATCCACGAAGGAGGAAATTCTTGTTCATCCGTCGGGCACTATCTCTCTCGAATACGGTACCAGGCCGGATCCTGGACGAAGGATGGAGAAGCAGGCTGTAATTGGCAGAGTAACGAGGGGACTGGTCAGCCTGGCTGAGGCTAGAAGAATTATCGAACGAATCTGCAGAGTCCCAATGATACCAAGGATCTACTGGCTTGGATCTCCACACTTCATAGTGGAACTCAATTCACCTAAAGAAGTGGATATGCTACTACGCAAAGGCATCATTGGTTCTGAGCAAGGGGAGTTTTATTTACAGCGTTGGCAGCCTGACTTCGAATGTGACAAACCTCGATTCGATTACCATACCACCGGTTTGGGCTTCACTCGGGGGCCTCGGTGCCCGAGTCTTTGGGCGAACCCGACCTTGAAGGCAATCTGCTCCCCAATTGGCGAATTCCTTATGCTGGAAATCAAGCGAGACTCAAGTCCCAGGATCCGCCTCACTATTGACCTTCTCAAAGGCATTCCTGAGGGGCTATCCTTCATAGACTCTGAGGACAAAGCGATCCAGTTTCCCACTCATTCTAGAAGGTCTACCTCCGGCATCACGAGGGGCTGCCATGCCAGGCTGCACAAGGAAGGTGCAATCACGCCCACCACCTTGAGAATGTTCAGAATCGGTCAGTCTGCAGCAAAGAGTGGACAAGCTGTTAGGGGAAGAGGAGGAAGGGGCCGAGTGAATTCCCGGCGTGGGAGGGGTAGAGGTCGGAGCCATGGGGACTACGCACCAGCTCAATTTGAACTTGGTGAGTGCTCTAACCCGCCCCTAACTTGATGCTCCCTCCAAAATGGCGGTACCTCAACAAATCAGCCCGAGTCCTCCCTCTTAAGGGCATGTACCCACACATGCAAATGAAATTGAGATGCCCGTTGGTCCTTCACGCAGCTACATATGATCCGGGCGGATAACGAGAGTTAGTTGGTCCTTCAGTAATTTCACATGCACGAGGGGGATAGCAGAAAACTGTTGGGCCTCGCACAGCGAGAATCTGTCTAAGGGAATCGATCCACAGGATGGAAAACCACCTTGATCTGATGATGACAGAACTAGAGGAGAGGGCTCCACTAGTTGAGAGCCATGTGGCAAGCATAGTGCATACGCCACGGAGGCTCCAAAAGGCTGGTAAAGGAAAGGACATAGAACACGTTGATGACAGTAACTTGGATCAACATAGCGAAGCATCTGAGTGCGAAGCTGCCCCTGCAGAGATGGTTTCCGAGCTCCAGTCCCTAGATGTGACCAAAGCTCAGCCATCTAAAGGTGGCAGGCAGGATAAGGGAAAAGGCCCAATCACTGAAAATATTGCCTCACAAGGCTTGCCAACAGCAGACAGCTCTGATACTCATAACACAGAAGAGATTTGCATTGAGGTCGATCTGGGGCAGCACAAGGCAACCACTAAAAAGAAAAAGAAGAAAGGCAAGAAGGGAGGCACCAAGGGGGATGGGAAAGCTCAGCAAGTCCCATCTACCAGCCCCAAGAGTATTTGAAATGAAATGGAATTGGCAAGGATCTGAACCACTGGATTCTTGTGCAGAACATGAGTAAGCTTGGGAGTTCTTACCTATATCTACACACATTATGAAAATAATAAGTTGGAATCTCAGGGGAATCAAAGGGGCTTTGAAACGTTCTAGAGTTATTACAGCAATAAGGTCAATGGCAGCAGATGTAGTGATGATCCAGGAGCACCGCCTAGGGGATTTTGAAGCCAATTTACTTGGCAAATGGATTGCCAATGGATACCACTCCTGTGTCTGCAAGGCACAAGGCACCAAAGGTGGAGTGGGATTGTTGTGGCGTCACCTACAAGTGCTTAACACCTTCTGTCACCATGAAGGTCGATGGCAGGCCTTAACAGCAAATACAAATAACATAAATTGGGGCATAATCAACATCTATGCCTCCAACAAGCCCAAGGAGAGAGCCATAATGTGGGGGCAGATCCGAACATGGATTGAAAGCCAACAAACAGTCAATTGGCTCCTTGGAGGCGACTTTAACATGACAGAGACTTGGGAGCAGAAAATAGGACTTCTCAGGAACCTTTCAGCAGAAGAAAAACTAGCATGGGAGGGTCTGATAGATACCATTGGATTCTCGCTAATCCCGCCATCATCTTCTGAGTTCTCTTGGAGCAATAAGCAGGATGGTGATAAACGAGTCTATTGCCTACTTGATCGATTCTACCTGGTAAGCCGAACCGCTCCCTTCCTTGATAAATGCTTTGTAGAAGGAGAGTTGGGCTACACACAATCTGATCACATACCTCAGAAACTTACCTTTGACACGCCTTCCTGCACCTTCAAGCGAGGAGCTACACCATTCAAGCTAAATGTCAGTTACTTAAACAAAGCAGAGTTTTGCAGGCCTTTCAAAGTCTTTCTAAGCTTGTTGCCCAAGGTGAGCACAAGCAAGAGCATGCATGGCGGTCTCTCAAGCTGAAAAGCTCAAGGCATGGATAAAAGATTGGGGCCGTGAGAGAGCTAAGCAATTCCATCGGGAAAAGCTCCTCCTTTACAATGAAATGAGGTTGTCGCTCCCTTCTAATGAGTTGCCCAAGCCCGACACCGGGCTACAAAATCGGGAAGCATTCCTTGATGGGAAGATTAAATCCCTTGAAGAAGCGAGGCCAGCGGTGCGGCGGTCAGGGCTAAAGCCAAGTGGCATGAAAACATGGATTCGCGAGAGCTCTAAAGTATTCTTTAGGCTTGCTGGTACCAGTGTGATGGAGAATGGCATCAATCAAGTCGGGGACAAAGAAACATGAACCTCATTACCGATCCCAAAGGGATTCAAAACTTCTTCATGGATGCCTATACAAAACTGTTTTGCGTAAGATGCCCTCCCTCAAGAGTACATGGAGGCCATGGATCACTGCCTAGATATCTTGCAATAACTAGCGGCGAGCAGAAAATGAATCCCTTTGTGATTGTCAAGGAGGAAGTTCACGCGGACACTCAAGAGCATGGCACGGGGAAAATCCCCGGGACCCGATGGATTTCCGCCAATTCTTTCTAGAATTACGGCGAGGAGCTTGGGGGCGATCTAACCGAGGTACTTCAAGGAGCATGGAAGCATGGAAGCTTGCACCCGACTCTATCCACGGCTTTATTGCCTTATTACCGAAGGTGGAGAACCCAAGCGCATTGGAAGAATGGCCCAATTGCATTGACAAATACTACCTACAAATTATTGGCCAAGCTCATCGCCAATAGAATGAAGCCTATCCTTAACAAAATGATCAGGCGAGACAGCGGCTTTCTTACACTGGCGAAGCATTTTATCTAACTATCTTGCAGCATCACGAGAGGCTTGCATTAATGAGCAAAGCAAGCAACAATGCATTATGCTAAAGCTAGACTTCAAAGCGAGCCTTTGATCTGATTCGTTGGGATTCTATCCAAAGAGTCATGACCAAGCTTGGATTCAGCGACAAAATAATTGAGGTCATTCTCGGGCTAAATAAGGCTGCCATTGCAGCCATTCTTATCAATGGCGGTCCAACACAGCTATTCCCATTGAGGAAGGGAGTAAGGCAGGGCTGCCCACTTGCTACATATTCATCATGTTAGCAAATGTGCTGACTCTCTTAGTCTTTGGAGAAGATCCGTATGGGTGAAATTTCTGGAATTAAGCTCCCACCATCAACCCAAGGCCAACTCATTATACAAATTTAACACGACACATTCATATTCTTGAGGTATGATGATGATAGCATTGAGAATTGCTTCAAAGCCATCAAATACTTCAAGATAGCCATCGAATATATCTCAATCCCAACAAATGCTTTCGATTGCATGGCCACACTCTGCAGAGGGCTGCCCACTCAAGTAACTAAGCTCGGCATTCAAATCCTTAAGAGAGACACTTGCACCAAGCTACTTGGACTCCCCGTTGGCAATGGGAACTCTCCCTACGGAACACGGAATGCAATGCTTGATAAGCTGAAAAAAAGAATCAACATATGGGCTGGCAAAGGCCTATCCATGGCAAAGCGAATCACAAAGAGCCAATTGTGTCTGGCGGTTCTTTGGTGTATGCTTCATCGGTTTTGCTTGCACCCAAAGTATGTCTATGAGAGAATACTGGCAAAGATGTCGTCGCGGTTTTTTTGGCAAGGTGCACCCAAGATCGCAGGTCAAGTCACAGTAGCCCGAGGTCCCGTGGGAGGACTTCGGAGGAGAGATCTCTTCAAACACTCTCAAGCCTTGGTGGGCAAGCTAGTATGGAATGCACTCCACGGAGATTCAAAGAATAGGCTCGGTGTTCATCGAGGCCTTTGGGTGGAAGAGCCAGCCCTCTCTCAAAACCATCTCTCGCATCTCACCAAAGTCGGCATGTTTTAATGACTACAAACTTGCACCAGGCACCTCCACCCGTCATGCTTGAGAATTCTAGAAGCGGCAAGATGTCAAGGATTGCTTCAAGCCTGCCCAACCGACTTGGCAAGCTGGTAATTTGCCCATATTGCGGAGCCCAATGGTGAGCCCACAAGTGGATTACCCCCTTGCATTAATGCATCCTAGGATCTGTACCAAATGGGAAGCTGGCGGCATCACACAACCCCGAAGCATATATGGGATTCAGTCGAGGCTGTTGGAGGTCATGGACTAGCATAAAAATCGGATTGGTGGAACACACTCAAGCAGAATGGTGCACAACAAAATACTTAATGAGGTGAGCATGATTTCGAGGAAATGAAGGCCCCGAGGAAGTTTGGTTGCTAAATGGCAAATCTTCTTATTCGTGAGAGGAGTATATACATTATTAGTAGATGACGACACACTGCAATCTCCATACACATCAATCTCTCTCAAAGCGAACTACTTGTGCAATTGAGGAAATCTTTGGACCTCATCTTGCTCGAGGAAAGAGTGCAGCTATTCATGTGGCTCACTTGGCGTTGTGGCCTAGCTACCAAAACGTGGCTGCTTGTTTGGGGTCCGCACGCGGGATCGCTGAGGACAGATCTCCTGAGATCCTTGAAGTCCGGCGGGGCAAATCTGAGACACTCTTGTCCGCGGGATTTTGCTAACAGAGGAAAGAACAAGAAAACTCGGATAAAATAAAGAATTGCAATACACAATGAAACACACAAGACACTTGTGGAGAACACGGCAATCCATTGATCAAAACAAGTGTACAATGAAGGCTCAAAAGAGCCCTGCACGATGCGACCGGCATGTCCTCTGTAGTGACACAAAAGAACACTCACGAACCCTCCCTTTGAAGGAGCAAAATGCTACAATATATAGGAACCACGGGTGGCCTCACGGGGCCTGAATCTGATCCTCATCATGACAGCACGTGCTCCACTACTTGGGCACTTTCGAGCAGGAATCCCGAGGCTGTCGGCGGGTGCTAGCAGACAAGTAGTGGCCCGGCCCGTGGGTCCTACCTTTTTAAGGTCTTACGCTTCTTGGAGGCTTTTGACCCATGGTGGCGGTAAATCCAAGCCGGATCCCTCTTCTTGGACAAGTGGCCGTGGGGCCTCGCCCTCATCACGACAAGTATAGACACGTGGTAATGCGCGGGGCCTGGGGGCTAACACTCCCCCCCCCAAACTACACTTATTGGCTAGAAAGGGGCATGAATTAGGGGGGTGGGAATCCCTCGTTCCTCTTCGATCTTGAACATAGAGATGAGGGAAATTTGGAAAACTACTGTATTCAGCAGTGTTGTTCGTCTCTTTTCGGTTGCTTGAGTCCACGGATGCCAAAACATTCGTTTGCTCCTATGAGAAAGCCTTTAAATCATGTTCTCGGCGTGGCGTGGATCTCGGATGGAAGATTTGTGATCTCCATGTATAAGACAAGGTCCAACCCGAACTTTCCGGCATTTGCATTGGGGTTGCAAAAATGGATCCGCACTTGCGTTTCGCATACTACGGGTATGGTCATGAGTCTTTGCCGCGATTGCGCTTCTTGAAATCTGAGGATGGATCAGCTGAAGTTTTGGCCTTGGCAAGGAAGGTTACAAGACCAGAAATTGCATTCTGGCGGTCTTCCCGCGAACGCGCATTGGGCATGTATATCCGGTTGTTGGTGTTGTCCAAAGTTTCATCCTCACGCCATTTGCGTCTGCCCGATGAAGCGTGGGTCCCCAACGTTTGTCTGCTGCAATTGCCGTGGGTGTCCAATGCGCATGTTCTTTGACTTGATAGTCCCGAATTCTTGTCTCCATCTTTGGGAATTGACCTTGATGGAGGTGGGCATCCAAAGCTTGCTAGTGTACTTTTCGGTTGTTTGGGGGTTGGTGCGGGTCATCATCTTCGTTCTTGGAATTCCAATAATATCTTCTCGTAGTAGGCTTGTTTGTAAGTTGTCTCTCCCATGCCTTTGGAATGTTACGTAAATAACATCACAGTCTGAGGGGTCCCACTCATCGGGGAGGGCGTTACGTTTTCAGCTTCGTGTGCGGGGCATTGCAAAGAAGCATAATGTTGTAAGAACAATCATGCAAGGTCAAGTTCTTGTTCGAGTTGTATAGTGTCCGAAGGGCGTGCCAAGTTCAGCTAGCCATAGCTCCACTTCTTCCCTAGAAAGAGGCATGTATTCGGGAGGTGATTTCTTTGAGAAATTTTTGTGTCTTGGAGGTACTTGTTCTTCTTGGTCAAAAGAACCCGCCGTATCATCTCCTTTGAAAGTTCTCGCCATAAGCGTATCCGTATGAGCCTTGAAAATATGCCAGGTAGAAGTCGGGCATGACATAAGCCGTGGGGGCTGATTAAGGCCTGGAATAAACAATTGTGCCTAGACACAGCACTTTTCTATTGTTTTGTTGTTTATGAGTTCAACAAATATATAGAGCAGCTATTTTGTTATGTATGGCATGTTATTTACGCCATTAGGAAGTCTTTAATTTGTGCCATGTACAATTGCAGCATGAGGGGACATGTTATTTTACATGCAATTGCTAGTCATTTAGGGCGGAGCTAAACAACAGACTGTGGCGGTGTAAAGGGACATGTCAAGAGCAACAATGAAACAACAATGTATCTCTCTAGCAATTCTAAGGTACTTTACTCACACAGGAAGATTATCGTTATTATCTTGAGAGATTAAAGATTTCAACCAAAAGGAAAAGCGCCTTAGAACATGCTATGTTTTGGCAGAACTATTCCAAACAGATGCTTAGTGAAGTGTTGAAGAGATGGTAATCGATTAAGGAACGGAATACCGAGCTAATACCACTAACCATTAGGGGCATCTCATCGTTTTCGACATCATTTATACATTTCTTGACTTATACCAAAGAACCGGGCACCATTACTAGTTTCTTTTAATAGAGTTTATTGGGTTGGTTTCTGGGGTCGGCCAAAGGACTTGTGGCTTCCTCCTCGATCAAGAAAGGAATTCCACACCACCTCTTTATAGCTCTCGGTTCAGCAACAAGGGCTCCTTTCGACGCCACTGTGAGCCAATACGATTCTCCAGGGTCTACCTCGGGATCCGAGAGCCTGCATTTAAAAGGTCTCCTCCTCTTTGCACCGTAATAAGCCGGGCAATATTCAAATCTATCTTTTCTAGCAATGGCTGAGGAAGAAGGGCAGCGAAGTTTTTTTAAGTCGCTTGCAGGCCTCCCACCGAGATCCTCGCACCGCCAGATGAACTACCAAGGAGGAAATTCTGTTCATCCGTCGGCACTATCTCTCCCGAACACCGCGGCGCATCGGATCGGCGACGGAGAAGCAGGTCGCACTGCGCAGAGTAACGGGGACTGGTCAGGCCCGGGTCGAGGCTAGAAGAATTATTTAACGACCGGGCAGCAGTCCCAATGATACCAAGGATTCATCGGGTTTGGATCTCCACACTTCATAGTGGGAACTTAACTCACCCAAAAGAAGTGGGATAAGTGCTACTACGCAAAGGCATCATTGGTTCCTCGGTGGGGGAGTTTTATTTCAAATACAGCCCCCGACTTCAATGACAAACCCGCCTGCCATACCCGCTTGGGCTCACTCAGGGCCTCCCTGCAAGGTCAGACTGGATTTGAGCCACCTTGAAGGCAACCGCCTCCCCAATTGGCTGGTAATCTCTTATACCGGAAATCAAGCTGCACTCAAAGTCCTGTGATCCGCCTCACCATTGACCTCTCAAAGGCATTCCCGAGCTATCCTTCATGGGCGCAAGGCGGACAAGTCGATCCGGGTTCTACTCATTCTAGAAGGTCTACCTCCGCATGCGCGTAGGGCTGCCATGCCAGTCGCATAAGGAAGTGCTGCAATCACCTGGGCAACAACGGCAGTAATGTTCAAGAACCTGGCCAAGTGGCATGCAAAGCAAGAGTGGACACAACCTGTTAGGGAAGAGGAAGAGGGGCCAGAATCAAACCCAGGAGGGGTAGAGGTCGAGCCATAGAGGTGACTACGTTAACTGCAATTTCAATTTGAACTTGGTGGAGGCTCTCAACTCAGCCCCTGTAACTTGATGCTCCCTCCAAATGGCGGCACCTCAACAAATCAGCCAGCAGTCCTCCTCATGGCATGTACCGACCACATGCAATGTAAAATTGAGATGCCCGTTGGTCCTTCCCGCCGCAACTACAGGCTACGATCGACGGAGGTCAGAGAGTTAGCTGTAAAACATGCATGTAGGGATAATGTAACCCGCTGCATGCACAAATCCTCGATCCCGGGATGGAAACCACCTTGATGATGATGATAACTAGAGGAGAGGGGTCCACTAGTTGAGAGCCATGGCAAGCATAGTGCATACGCCACAGGCTCCAAAAAAGGCTGGTAAAGGAAAGGACATAGAACACGTCTGATGACAGAATTTGATCAACATAGCGGGCATCCGAGAGCGGCTGCCCCCTCGCAGATGGTTTCCCAGCCCAAATTCCAGATGTGACCAAAGCTCAGCCATCTAAAGGTGGCAGTGCGGTGGATAAGGAAAAAGGCCCAATCACCGAAAATATTGCCCTCACCAAGGTTTGCCAACAGCGGACAGCTCCGATACTCATAACAATACGTAAGAGATTTGCATTGAGGTCGATCTGGGGCAGCACAAGGCAAACCACTAAAAAGAAAAAGAAGAAAGGCAAGAAGGGGAGGCACCAAGGGGGGGAAAGCTCAAGAAGTCCCATCTACACAGCCCCAAGAGTATTTGAAATGAAATGGAATTGGCAAGGATCCTAATCCACCTGGATTCCCAGTGCGTAACATGAGTAAGCTTGGGAGTTCCCACTATATCTACAATAATACTACTATGAAAATACACACAAGTTGGAATCTCAGGGGAATCAAAGGCTTTGAAACGTCTAAAGTTATTACAAATAATAAGGTCAATGGCAGTGATGTAGTGATGATCCGTGAGCACACCTACTAGGGATTGAAGTTAATTTACTTTGGCAAATGGATTTCACCGATACCTCGGTCTCGGGTAAGGCACAAGGCACCAAAAGGTGGAGTGGGATTGTTGTGGCGTCACCTACAAGTGCGTTTAACACCTTCACACCATGAAGGTCGATGGCCTTAACAAAAAATACAAATAAACATAAATTGGGGTATAATCAACATATCTATGCCTCCAACAAGCCCAAGGAGAGGAGCCATATATAATGTGGGGTAGATCCGGGTCACGCGATTGAAAGCCAACAAATAATGAATTGGCTCCCTTTGGAGGCGCGACTTCAATATGATGTAGACTGGAGCACAGGGACTTCTGTGAACCTTCACAGTAAGAAAATTAAAGCATGGAGGTGGCCCTGATGATACCATTGGATTCTCGCTTAATCCCGCCATCATCTTCCAGTTCCTCTTGAGCACAAGGATTATGATAAACGAAGTCTATTGCCTACTTGATCGATTCCCCACCGTGTTTTAACCGCCTCCCTTCCTTATAAATGCTTTGTAGAAGGAGAGTTGGGCCACACACAATCTGATCAAGGCCCAAACTCACCTTGACGCCTTCTGCACCCTTCAAGCGAGCTACACCATTCAAGCTATGTCAGGCCATTTAAACAAAGGGTAGTTTTGCGCCTTCAAAGTCTTCTTTTCCACGCGCCCAAGGTGAGCACAAGCAAGAGCATGCATGATCGGTCTTCAAAAAAAGCTCAAGGCATGGATAAACAATGGAGAGATGCTAAGCAATTCCATCGTGAAAAAGCTCCTCCCTTACAATGAAATGAGGGATTGTGCGCCCTCTCTAATGAGTTGCCCAACTGACACCAGGCAAAAACGAAGCATTCTTGATGGGAAGATTAAATCCTTGAAGAAGACGAGGGCTCACGGAAGTAGGTCCGGCTAAAGCCAAGTGGTATGAAAAACATGATTGCATGAGCTCTAAAGTATTCTTTAGGGCTTGCTGGGTACCGTAGAGGAAGTGAGAATGGCATCAATCAAGTCGTGGACAGCAACATGAACCCACACTGATCCCAAAGGGATCCCAAACTTCTTCATGGATGCCTAAAAAACCTGTTTTTTGTAAGATGCCCTCCCTCAAGAGTACATGGAGGCCATGGATCATCCCAGATATCCTTGCAGCCACCCAGAAACGCAAAGATAAAATGAATCCCCTTTGTAAGTGATTGTCAAGGAGGAAGTTCACAAAGACTCCAAGAGCATGGCATGGAAAAATCCCCGGACCGATGATTCTACCAATTTTCTAGAATTCCGCGGTGAGCTTGGGACCATCTAATCGAGGTACTTCAAGGAGCATGGAAGACAAAGCTTGCACCCTATCCACCTGGCTTTATTGCCTTATTACCGAAGGTGGAGAAACCAAACGCATTGGAAGAATGGCGCCTAATTGCATTGACAACACCTACAAATTATTATTGGCCAAGCTCATCACCAGAATTTAGTTTATCCTTAACAAAATGACCACTGAGCAAGCAAGCTTTACTCATTGGAAGTTACCTATCTAAATCATTCGCAAGAGACAAGTATATTTAAATAATGAGTAAAGCAAGCAAATAATGCATTATGCTAAAGCTAGACTCGTTGTAGCCTTTGATACAGCCTGGTTGGATTCTATCCAAAGAGCGACCTCAAGTTTGATCCAGCGACAAAATAATTGAGGTCATTTTGGCTAAATAGTGCCAACAGCAGCCATTCTTATCAATGGCAGTCCAACACACTATTCCCCATTGAGGAAGGGAGTAAGATGTGGCTGCCCACTTGCGCCTCTACATATATTCATCATGTTAGCAAACGTGTCGACTCTTTTAGTAAAATGGAGAAGATCCAGATAAGGAAATTTCAACAAGCTCCCACCATCAACCAAGGCCAACTTCAGATAATACAACAGTCACGTATCGACATTCATATTTGAGGTATGATGATGATAGCATTGAGAATTGCTTCAAAGCTATCAAGATGCAAGATAGCTAATTGAATATATCTCAATCCCAACAATGCTCCGATTGCATGGCCACACTACTAGGCTGCCCACCTGGCAACTAAGCTCGCATTCAAACCTTAAGAGAGAGACACTTGCACCAAGCTAATTTGGACTCCCTGCTGGCAATGGGAACTCTCCCTTCCAACCTGGAATGCAATGCTTTAAGATGAAAAAATCAACATATGGTCAGGGCAGCCTATCCATGGCAGCCGAATCACAAAGTAGCCAATTGTGTCCCGAAAGCAGTTCTTGGTGTATGCTTCATCAGTTTTGTTTGCACCCAAGCATGTCTATGAGAGAATAGCTGGAAAGCATTCAGGCGGATTTGTTTGGCAAGGTGCCCAAGATCGCTTGGTCGAAATCCAGAACCCAAACCTGAGGACCTGAGGGAGAGATTCTAAACACCTCAAGCCTTGTGGGCAAGTTAGTATGAAATGCACTCCACGAGATTCAAAGCAATAGGCTCCTGTTCATCAAAAATCGGCCGAAGAGCCAGCCCTCAAACCATATATTCTCGTGATCTCACCTGCAAGTCAAAGATGTTTTAATGATCACAAACTTTGCACCAGCACCTCCACCGGGCGCAATTTGTGAAGCCCCGGCAAGATGTCAAGGATTGCGTTTGCTCCCAACCGGACGGCAAAGTCAGTAATTTGCCCATATTCCTGAGCCCAATAAGAGCCCACAAGTGGGATTTTCATACCCTTTGCATTAATGCATCCTAGGATCTCACTCAAATGGGAAGCCGTGGGCATCACACAATCAAGCATATATGGGATTCAGAATGAGACTGCTGAGGTCATGGACTAGCATAAAAATCGATTGCGGAACACACCCGGCTGCACGGTACAACAAAATACCTTCAATGAGGTGAGCATGATTTCAGGAAATGAAGGCCCGAGGGTTTGGTTGCTAAATGGTGCTTCTATTCTGTGAGAGGAGTATATATTATTAGTAGATGACGACCGCCTCGCGCCCATACACACATCAATCTCCTGCAACGAACTACTTGTGGCAATTGAGGAAATGCTTGGACCTCGTGATCAAAGCCTTCCTGTAAAGAGTGCAGCTATTCATGTGGCTCACTTGGCGCTGTAGCCTAGCTACCAAACGTACATTGCTTGTTTGGGTCCGGGCACGGACGGCTGAGGGACAGATCTCCAGGAGATCCTTGAAGTCCGCAGGGCAAATCCCGAGACACTTTGTCACGCGGATTTTTGCTAACAGAGGAAAGAACAAGAAAAACTCGGGAAAAAAAAGAATTGCAATACACAATGAAAACACACAAGACACTTTGTGGAGAACACGGCAATCCATTGATCAAAACAAGTGTACAATGAAGGCTCAAAAGAGCGCATTAACAAAGCGAACACCAAAGATGTCTGCTCAGAGTGACACAAAAGAACACTCGGAACCCTCCCTTGAAGGAGCAAAAATGCTACAATATATAGAACACGAGTGGCCTACGGCCTGAATCTGATCCTCATCATGACAACGCGCGGCTCCACTACTTGGGCACTCGAACAGAACCAGCCGTCCCGCCGCCGCGCTAACAGACAAGTAGTGGCCCGCCTGGGTCCCACCTTTGGGTCTTCGCTTCTTGGAGGAGCTTTGACCCGCTGTGGCGCCTTGTAGGATCCTCTTCTTGGACACTGCGGCAGTGGGGGGCCTCGCCCTCATGCAAAGAAGGGCATAGACCTGCAGGTCCGCCAGCATGTGGCTAACACTCCCCTACCAAACTACACTTATTGGCTAGAAAAGGGGGCATGAATTCGGGGGGAATCCTCGCTCCTCTTTCCGATCTTGAACATAGAGATGAGGGAGGCTCACCATCAGATTCACCGAGTGTTGTTCGCCCTTTTCCAGATTTGCTTGAGTCCTCGATGCCAAACATCTCGGCCGCTCCTATGAGAAAGCCTTCAAAATCATGTTCTCCAAATAAGGGCGGATCTCGATGGAAGATTTGTGATTCCATGTATAAGACAAGGTCCAACCCGAACTTTCCAAAGATTTGCATTGGGGTTGCAAAATGGATCCGCACTTATGCTTCGCATACACCGAGTATGGTCATGAGTGCCGCATGCACTCGCTTTGCCAAAATACGTATGGATCAGCTGAAGTTTTGGCCTTGGCAAGGAAGGTTACAAGACCGTAAATTGCATTCGGCGCCTTCCACGAACACGCATTGGGCATGTATATCCAGTTGTTGGTGTTGTCCAAAGTTTCATCCTCACGCCATTTGCGTCATGGATGAAGCGTGGTCCCAACGCTTGTCTCACGTGAATTGCCGGGTGTCCAATCTGCATGTTCTTTGACTTCGTGAGTCCAGAATTTTTGTTCCATGCCGGGAATTGACCTTGATCGAGGTGGGCATCCAAAGCTTGCTAGTGTACTCTGGTTGTTTGGGGGTTGGTGCCGGGTCATCCCGCATCCGTTTGGAATTCCAATAATATCTTCTCGTAGCTGTTTGGTAACCGCCTCCCATGCACCGGAATGTACATGTGTCGCCACAGGCTGTGGGTCCCACCATCGTGAGGACGCTCGCTTCAGCCCGCGGTGCATCCGTGCAAGGAAGCATAATGTTGTAAGAACAACTGCAAGGTCAAGTTCTTGTTCGTAGTTGTATAGTGTCCAAGGAGCGCCAAGTTCAGCTAGCCATAGCTCCACTTCTTTCTCAGAAGAGGCATGTATTCGAGGTAACAGCTTGCAGAAATTTTGTGTCTTGGAGGTACTTGTTCTTCTTGGTCAAAAGAACCCGCCACTGTATCTCCTTTAAAGTTCTCAAGGCATTTATCCAGATGAGCCCGAGTAACATGTGCCGTAGAAGTCGCATGACATAAGCCGTGGGGGCTATGGTGCCGAGAGCGAAATGGTCGAGATCCGCAACCCGTAGGATATCAAAATTGACGAGAGCACAAAGTGTGCCTCGCTCATGGACGTATATGAAGGGCCATTGTCGCTCGACATCAGCTACACCGGGGACTTGTGGTATCACCCTTGTTTCTCACCCGTAATAAAAGAAAAGTGTTTTTCCTTGCTTGCACATAGTCATGGTAATCGGCCGGGTTTTGATAGTCCAGGGAATAGCGTAAGTCGATAGGTTTGTTCTCGCTTTTCTTCGTGATCATCCGGCCGCCCGCCAGCCTATCGGAAAGCGATCTTGTAACTGCAATGATATCTTGTTGCTCGGAGAGACCGGGTCTGCAGTTCCGGACTTTGCGGTGAGGTGTCTGACTTGGTTCGAGAAGTTGGGAATCGAGGAGCTTGAAGTCGGAGTGGCTTGCAAGTCTGCTTTGAGTGCAGCTATTTCAAGAGCATCCGCAGCTGTGTTTGCCGTGAGCTGGTCTAACTTGCCTTGGAGAGATGCGATGTGAGCATCCTTATTCGCAAGGTGGTTTCGAAAGTCGCGACCTTGGACCTCAAGTATCAAGTTGGCTGTACGGGCGTGCCGCTTCACGAGTAGCATTATTCGTGACGACCAGATTGTTGTAGCGTGTCTCAAGATCAGCTGTACTTGGTGTCGCTTTTGTTTGAGGGACCCTGAGTTCCTTGACAATTTGCCGATTGATGAAGGGTTTCTCGATGGATCATGAATTGATTGTGCAAGGCTTCTTCTCCGCCTCACAAACCGCCAAACCGCCTTCAAAGTTGATGACTTCGCTTGAGTTGGTCCACGGACTCGTGTCGCCCCCGTGGCTGCTATGAAGTTCCGTGATGATCACGAGGGCATCAAGGCACCGAGGACAGCTTCATCAGAGGTATCCACGGGTGAGGAGGTGGATGGGATGGCTTTGATCCGTCACCCTTGTTTATAGATCCTTGGTCATTGGCCGTGGAGTGTCCTTGTGAGTACTGTGAGATCAATGGAGTTTTGTTGTGTCACGTTGTTTTTTTTGGTGCCGTCATGAGTCCGAAAGTGGAATTGTTGCACAAGGTTAACCGGGTGGTTGTTCCGTGGTTGGTTATCAATGTATGGAATAGGTTTTAGAGAATTGGAATTTACTGTGAGGTGGAGACGGTGGTTGTGAAATATTTCGTCTGGAGTTGGTCGACGAGATTGATGGTGCCGAAGGAGGAGAGTTTGGTTGAAGACCTTTCAAAGCATCAATAAGGTCGATGTTGGCTTGGTGGAGAAGGGGGCATGATGGCGCTGTGGGGTCCGATGATTAATGAAAGCTCGAAGTGGGCTCCCATGGGGCATTCCGAGGAAGAGTTAGGATTTTTTCGAGTCCACAAGTTCCCCATTGAAATCTCCGATACAGGAGTTGAGTCCAATTGATTGTTTCAAAGGGTGTTGGTGAGGATATAGTATGATGGTAGAAAACATCGTTAATAGAGGTATTCTTCATGGAGTAACCCAAAAATTTCTCCAAAGAAACTTGGTAAAGGCATCATGTTGCTTTGGAAAGGTGGACAAATTTGGTTTGTGCAAAGATTATAAGGAATAGAGCAGAATTTGAAATATCATATTTACCAATGTCAAGGTAAGACAAGGCATTGGGCGGATTGGGTAGAGAAAAGGCAGAGGCTATGGTTTGAGGGTTTAGGAGTATAGGGTTTCCATCGACTTGGGAGGCATATCCATCTTCCGCCTTTCACTGTGTTAGCCACAAATTGTCAGAATTTGTTCTTGTTGGGAGCCGGAGTTCCTGCAGAAAAATGAAACAATCCGAACTCACCAGAGGTTATAGGTGATGCCGATGTGGAGCTGGTGCAGATGAAGAAACGAACTTGATATTTTCGAATTGCGCTGGATCCATTGGTGCAACAAGGCTGAGTGTTGAGTTCTTGGAGGTAGAAGCCATCTTGAAGGTCGAGGTCACGGAGTACGGGGAAGCCAAGGACGGAGGGAGTATGAGGAAAAGTGAGGAGGGAAGTGACGGTTGGGAAGGGTTTTTTTTTTTTTTTTTTTTTTTTTTTTTGAGTCGTGGGAGACACGTGTCGAAAGATCGTGACGATTGAGAATCTCAAGAGACAAATTTTCACTAAGATGCGTGAGAGTTCCCCGGGCGGAGAATAAAACTTTAATGGCGGACGGTATTAATCACCGCGCTTGTCGTAATATTAAAAAGAGGAGTCGAAAAGTTTGCAGTACAAAATATCAGGGGAATGATTACGGAATATCCGTGAGGTGACCTTTCGTGAACAAACCGCTAGGGTTGGTATTCGCCATAAAATTGAAGTTGGGTTCACGAAGAAGAACCAAAATTGTGAAGATGGAGAACTCGATAACAGCGGGTCCGGTGAGCTTCCGCGACCGATTACATGCAAGATGGACGACGCCGATCCGTGGGCGCTCGTGGAATCGCCGATCCCTATGGATCCTTGGTTGAGGCACCGCCAAACCCGAGAGATAAACTCGACGCCCGGGAGGTGATCGCTCACCGGAGTGGTCGCACTGGGGGGCTTCCGTGATCCTCCGAGTGGAGTGCCCCCGCAGTAAAGGGCGAGTAGCAAAGATGATAGGGTTTTCCCAATTTTTGTTTAGTTTAGGACTTTTCGGTGAAAAATCCCACAAATAATTGTAGCCTTCGGGCAATTTTGTACATAATAGAAAAGTGTTTCTCATAAATTTGTACAAGTGGTATCTTGTTGTAAATTTTGTTCTTGAGCTAAGGATGTCGCAGTTAGGGTTTGAAATTTCTTGAGTCGAAATCCATTGACTAATGTAGGAAATGGAGTGCCATTCAATTCTTGTAATTGTAAAACCCGTGATGTGGTATCTCGGAAATTTTGTATGGTCCCAAATGCATCCGAGCTTGAGTTTGCCAGATGTTGTTGATATCTCGAGTCGTAAAGAAGAACTAAGTCGCCAATTTGAAAAGTTTTGTTTTTGATGTGTTTGTCATGCCATTGTTTTTGTAGTTGTTTGCCTTGTTGAAGTCTAAGAAAAGCATCTCTTCAAGTTCATCCAGCTTGTTCCAGCTTGATAAACTCGCTTTGCAAAGTCATTGATGGATTATGTTCTGCTGTTAACCGAAATTTGAGTGAGGGTAAATGAACTCAAAAGGCATAAGAGCCTCTTGGCCATACACAAGTCGAAAAGGTGTTTGACCAAATGTTACTTTGTATGTTGTATTGTAAGCCCATAAAACCGTAGGTAACTTATCTTGCCAATCTTTTCTTGTAGGATCACAAATCTTCTTCGTAATGTGGATAAGCACCTTGTTTGTGCTTTCACCAAGCCATTACCACGGGATAGTAAGGCGTGCTTTTTCCGTGATGAATGTGCGTATAGTTAGTGAGTTCAAAGAATAGTGTGATTGATGAAATGAACTCCACGATCACTAACTAATTCTAAGGGACATCCAAATCGCGTGATGATGTTCTTGTAGAGAACCTTAGCTGTACTAGCAGCCGCGTTGTCGTGTAGAGCACACGCTTCAGCCCATTTGGTTGCATAGTCCGTGAAGACTAGAAATGTAGCGTGCCCTAGTGTTGATTGCGGGGGGTCCATGGGACCAACAAAATCCATACCCCATTTGGCAAAGGGGAGAGGCGTATATTGGCGTGAGCGGCAGAGCGCCACGGGCCGTGGGTCTACTAAGCCTCGACAAACATCACACGCGGCGCGGTGTATTTGTGAGCATCTTTGAAAAGCGTACAGAATACCCAAAGAAGGAGGAGTTTCCTTGCCGTGTTGTTCCTCACTGAAATGACCACCGCCAAGTCCTTCGTGGGCTTGTTTGACTAGATCAGTGGACTTCGTGAGGAAGAACACATCGCCGAGCACATTGTCTTTGCCACATTTATAGAGATGGCCAGCAACCATCGATAATCTCGCATCTTGCCAAGGAATTGTTGTTTATGCGTGTTGTCTTTCCGGAGAGAGCGTGGGGTCACTTGACGGAGTGCGCCCGTGAGGAGAAAGCGCTGATAGTCGGGGTACCAATGAGGCGTGGCAGCGACCAGGAAATGCTTGAGCATCCGGAAGGGCATCGTGAACTCCTTCCGAGGGATCATCCGTGTGTATGCGTGAAAGATAGTCGGGGACCGTGGAGAGCGGCCCCCGCTTTGTGAATAATGTCAAAAGGGGCAAACTCTTGCAATATCAATATCCATCGAGCACCGCCCGTGGGGTTTGGCTTATTGATTAAATATAGAAGAGCTTGATGATCCACATAAAAGCCGAATTTGACTACCAAGAAGATAGTGTCGAAAGCGCCAGTACACAAAAGATAAGGCCAAGGGCTTCCTTTCCGGGGGCGAATAGTTGCGCCAGCAGATTGAGTTTTCACCGGGATCCGATGGGCTTGTCCTGATTTGGTGCATACTTGAGCTAGAACAGCCCAATCGCAAAGCCCAAACATCAACATGGACATGAAATGGTTTGTCCCATTGAGGTGGTACTAGCACGGGGCTTCGTGAGCTTGACTTTGAGTTCTTTAAAAGCTTGATTTGCATCGATGTCCAAGTCCATGTGTATGGATTTCCAATAACAGGAATTGGATCGGCAATGGTACACTCGAATAAAGGTGGCATAGAAGTTGACTTTGCCAAGAAAGGAACGTGTGTCCTTGATATTCGCAGTGGATATGCTCCGATGACACAAATGATTTTGGCCGGGTCCGCTGTAATGCCGTGGTCGACTCACGACATGTCCTAGAAGTACACCCGAGGTGACACGTATGCACTTTTCCGGATTGAGGCTAATTCCGCATTCATCACAGCTGAAAAACTAGTTCAAGTTTTACCAAATGGTCCATAACGGGGTGTAAGTGGAGAAGTCATCCCGAAAGACTTGCAGAAAAGGGATGAACTTGCATGTACTTGAAAAAACAGCAAGCATAATGCGCTGAAATGTGGATGGTGAGTTTGACAATCCAAAAGGAACGACTTTGTAAGCAAAGGTACCCCATGGAGTAGTGAAGGTAGTCTTTAGTTGATCTTCTTCTCGAATGGATATTTGATTATAACCGGAGAAGCCGCCCATGAAGGAGTACATCTCGTGGCCTCGCTACATCTTCCAACACTTGATCCGTGAAGGGAGAGGGAAATGATCCCGGTCCGTGGCTTGATTGAGTTTTCTATAATCCACACAAACGCCGAATTTTTCCATTATGTTTGAGGGCAATAACAATAGGACTTACCCATTCTGAATGTTTGACCTCGTAGATAAGTCCAAATATTCAAAAGCTTGTCAATTTCGGCTTTAACCTTTTCACGGTAGTTTGGGTTAAGCCGGCATCGCTGCTGCTAGATGGGTCTAGCATCCGGCTTGGTGGGAATCGAGAGTTGTCCCAATTCTTTCTTGATACCCTGAGGTCTTTGTAGCTCCAAGCAAAGATGTGCTTGAAACGCTTGAATAGCACAATGGCTTGCTCCCCCGAATGCCGGGCGTGAGGTCGCGTGCAAATCGGATTGGTTGATTTGTTCCAATATCAATTATGTCTACCGCAGGAGTTTGAATGTGTGGAATGACTTGATCATCCCGAATAAAGGTGGGCTGGCTCACGAGTAGGACAGATGTTCATGTTGACCAATTTTGAAAAATAGTGGCGTGCCACTAGGAGTTGGTGTGGTGTCTTCTTGAACAGAGGAGGAGCCGGGGTACCGCCTCCTCATGTGGAACCAATGTGACGTTGTTACAAGGTGTCAAATAGGGGTCAACCAAATAAGCTGCTATGCCTTTATCAATATCCATGTCTTCCCATGGTTGATTGTATTCGGGTAGCCGTGAGTGGCAAACCCTTGGCTTGTAAATCGATAGGTGTTGCAAACTTGTTCGTAGTCACCGTCTGATTCAGCGCGGATCTACGTAAATGATCCGCCCGTGGTCGATCCATCGCGGGCGTGAGCTTGCCATCCGTGATAACAAGTTGATCTGCGGGCCCAAGAGTGAATGCTTTTAGCTTGTCTCAAAAAGGGTCGCCCTACTAACATTTCATAATCTCCCTTGATCTTCTCCGCTTCCAAACACCGAATTCCATGGTAAATTGTAGATCTCCAATATTGACCGGTATTGGTTGTGTAACTCCTTGTGGTCGCGTGATATGGCCATTCGCAAGCTTGATGTCATAAGGGCGATGGAGCCCCTTATGCCCAATTGTCGCCCCGAGATTATCTGTAATAAGATTGATCGCTACCGCCACCATCGATCCGAACATGGTGAACAGTTTTTGGCCCACGGGTGCATGCACCGCGGGTGTTGATGTGGCGACCGCATTAACAGTAATACAGGTTTTGTAAAATGTGCTCGAGAGGCCGACATAGTTGTAGGATAGTCGTAAGGTCGAGAGGAATTTTGATTTTAGCAAGTTCTTGTTGAAGTTCGTGAGGGATTGCGCGTAGTTGTGGTGGATCCGTGGGTTGTTGTTGCTCAGCAATAGATGTCGCTACCTTGTTGAGGAGGTCGACTTCAGCAGCAATGTTGAGTGGTGGTGTTGCGTATGTCGTGGGCATTCGTGGTCGTGGCTCCCGATCGTGGTGGTAGCATTGATGACTTGAGTGCCTTACCTTCCGCACGCTCGATGAGTTGAAGCAGACTTTTGCGAAGTTTAGGTTGAACATGAGGAAGTAGTTGATCCGCATTGGGTGCAAAATGAACAGATTTGGTTGATGGCTCACCGGGTACAGAATCGGGTCAGAAAAACTTGGTGCACGGGTGCTTATGGCGTGGGGAATGAGGGAGAACCTCAATCCAGCTTGGAGGATTCAAGGCTGGTGTTGATTGCATGGTAAATTTCTTCTTGGAGTTGATCATCCAATTGTTTTTGAGTTGTTTGGTCGCTGGCGTGGTTGTTGTTGTGGTGGCCGTGGGTGGCCGCTTGAGGAATCGGGCGGGCCTTGCCTTCCCTTGGCTTCCCATACTTGAAAAGGTGTAAGACGACCGCCGTGGGTTGATTGGTGCCGTGAATTTGTATTTGAACTTGAGGAAGTTGAGGACAATCGCAGATCGATGACCCCATTGGTCACAGCTTGAAACATTGGGACTTGCTTGGATCAAAAGTGGAACGAGGAGGTCCACGCCAGGGTTGCCGTTGTTGCCGGGGTTGTTGTTGTTGTCGTGGCTGTGCCTCGTCTCGTGGGTTGAGTTTGCGGGGTACCTTCCGCGCACTTGGTGAACAAGACGCTGTCGATACGGATTTGGTCGTGGATTTGTACATTCTTCGCTGGTGTGGTTCTCGCATGTTGCAAAGGTTTGCAATGGATCATGCTATCCACAGAGTTACACTCATTCGCCAGATGTCCTGAGTACTGGCAAATAGTACACCAAATGTTATTTCTTGGGGGAACTGCCGTGGAGGCAGTCGAGGTGCGCGTGGGTGTAGCCGAGGGAAATGGGAGTATCGTGGCTTGATCACCGCGTGAGGAAACATGAACAGAGTGATTGACTAATTCAATGGCTTCTTGTAATGTCTTGGGGCGCAAATACTCACTCATAAATCGGATGTGAGAGGGTAAGCCTTGAAGAAACCACACTAGAATTTGGCTTTGGGTTGGAAATTCCTTCAACTTGTTGACTAAGATCCGCAATGGCCTCCAAAGTCTCGGCAGATTCTCCCGGTTCTCGCTTTGAGTGTGTTGAGGTCGCTCAGCAGCTTGTTGATCATCCGCAAGGGTGCCGAATGGGAAAGAAAAGAGGTCTTCATGTGTATCCAATCTTGTTTCCAAAGGGCTTTTGTTTGCCATCACCATTCGTGGGTGCTCCACGCAGGTCGCCGAAAAGATGTGGAATTTTAGTTTTGGATCGAGTGACCATTGAGATCCGCAAGTGACTCAAATTCATCCATGTGAGCCCCGAGCACTGGGTCTATGTGTTTACCTTTATCATTTCCAAAGAGTGGATATGGGAGTTTTAAAGCATGTGTAGGAGTCATGATGAATGGGTGTTTGCATTTGTGGAAAAGAAAAGACAAGAGGTGTTGGTTGTCGACAGGTACCGAAACCGCATAGGTTGTGTGAGATTAGTAAAAAGAGGTAATCAAGCAAATTTGTAGTGGGAACAAAGGTTGTGACAGCATGAACAAATGTGGGGGGAACAAAGCTTAAGGGAACAGACGGTAGGGGAATTGACAAAGGTGGAAGCGGTGGTACCAAGTTCCTAAAGAAAGATTACCAATAGAGAAAACATTTTGCGATGTTCCAGAAAATTGCGGTGGGTTCCGCGATCTTGAGTTGGGGATTCCGGTGGAGTAAATTCAAAGGGCTGTGTTGCAGCCTCTGCATGATGTGGCGAACAGGGAACGGAACAATGGCGACCTTCCACAGGGGAGGTCGGTCTGGAAAGTTGTCGTGGTGTAGGTGGAACAGATTGCGCTCTCGTACACGGAGAAGAGACAATCGAACCAGAGTGTATGTGGACATATTCGCACGGAGGCGCCACAGCTCATGGCGACGGCGTCTTGACTCCATCTGGTGTTGAATATCGTCGGGAGTAAAGAAGGGATTGAACATGGTATCAATACAGCTTTCAGAAGTGAGCCCGGCAACAGGCGCCAGTGTTTGGGGTCCGGGCACGGGATCGCCTGAGGGACAGATCTCTGTGAGATCCTTGAAGTCCGGCAGGGCAAATCCTGAGACACTCTTGTCACGCGGGATTTTTGCTAACAGAGGAAAGAACAAGAAAAACTCAGATAAAACAGCAATTGCAATACACAATGAAACACACAAGACACTTGTGGAGAACACGGCAATCCATTGATCAAAACAAGTGTACAATGAAGGCTCAAAAGAGCGCACAACAGGCGACCAGCATGTCTGCTCTGTAGTGACACAAAAGAACACTCTGAACCCTCCCGAAGGAGCAAAAATGCTACAATATATAGGAACACGGAGTGGCCTACGGGCCTGAATCTGATCCTCATCATGACAACGCGTGCTCCACTACTTGGGCACTCGAGCAGAATTGAATGGCCCGGCCGTAGTGCTACAGACAAGTAGTGGCCCGCCGTGGGTCCTACCTTTGGGTCTTCGGCTTCTTGAGGAGCTTTGACCCGCCGTGGGCTTTTTGTGGATCCCTCTTCTTGGACACCGCGGGCGGTGGGGCCTCGCCCTCATGCGGCAAGTATAGACCAGGTTCTACCAGCACGTGGCTAACACTGCTCAAAAGGAAAACAAAGGATGTACCTCAATGCCCACTTTTATGTGGAGAAGTAGAAACAATTGGGCACTTGTTCTTTTGCCCCAAGGTGAGAGAAATTTGGGACCGGGGTGGCACCTCTTCTACAACTAGACAGGCCCCAAACACCGGGCCCGAGATTAGCATGGCTCATACAGACAAAAAATCGGTACTCCATCACATGCTTGGCCTTATGGGCGCGGTGGAAGCACCGCTGCTCGGTTTGCACCGGTGGGCAAACTATTTCCACCACCAAAATTAAAAATGTCTTCAACCATGGAGTGGCGCTAATGGCAATCTCCCATATCAGGAAATGGGGCCGTAATTATGACAAATCAATCGGACCCGGTGGGTTCTTCTCAAGGGTTCTATCAGTATTTTAAGTGTTCTTGGATGGAGGATATGGGCGGCTTTGCCACCAATAATTAGAGGGCTAGGCCCAATATGGGAGCCTTGAGCTCATGCCTCTTCTGGGGCCTCCTTTCTTTTAGTCTCATTGTACCTCTTATTTTATATATATAACTCTAGCTTTCAACAAAAAAAAAAAACATCACTGTGGGGGCAATATTTGCAGCACACACTGACCCCAATTTTTGGTCCACTGTTGAAATCATTAGTTTTTTTTGGTCCACGTGTACTTTATTCAGAGATCACAGGAAAACCTACATGTAGATCTGTGGAGGTGTGGTTTTACTAATTGATGGTGTTGTTTTTTAAGTGGACAAGGAATGTCCACTGTTATTGTTTTAAGGAGCTGTGGTTTTTATTCTTTGAGAAGTGTGGCTTTTTAAGGAGGTATGTTTTTTGTTAAAAGAACTGTGGTTTTTATTTTTGAGGTGGTGGTGTTTTTAATAGGTGTAGTTTTTGGACGTATGGTTTATAAGTAATTGTAGTTTTTAAGGAGGTTTTTTTTAAAGGATGTATGGTTTTCTAAAGGGTATGATACTTTAAGGTTCTTTATAACCAATTTTGTAAGCACCATTATACAATCATTGCAATACTCCCATCCATATGGCACCCCATAAAGTATTCATGTTGTCATTACATACCATGTGTAAAAATGCAATATCTCATCTATTGTCCCTCTACCCCTCATGCTATAAGAAAACTAGAATGCAAAGGCATATTAATATCCCAGAATTAAATTGAATTGAATTTAACTTTAACATCCATGGGGACCAACAAGTCTATCAGATCCTCCGTGCGAGCGCACGCGTGCGTGTGTGTGTGTGTGTGAGTGAGAGAGAGAGAGAGAGAGAGAGAGAGAGAGAGAGAGAGAGAGAGAGAGAGAGAGAGAGAGAGAGAGAGAGAGAGAGAGAGAGAGAGAGAGAGAGAGAGAGAGAGAGAGAGAGAGAGAGAGAGAGAGAGAGAGAGAGAGAGAGAGAGAGAGAGAGAGAGAGAGAGAGAGAGAGTCCTTTTGCCTCAAATCCATTTTTTGAGCATATGCGCATGATCTCAAACATGCCACGTGGGCTCCAACATGCCATCTAGGCTCCAACATGCCACCTAGGCTCCAACATGCCAAGGTGGCTCAAACATACCACGGGACTCGACATGCCATGTGGGCTCCACATGCCAAGGTGGCGCAAACATGCCATGTTGGCTCCAACATGCCAAGGTGGCTCAAACATGTCAAGGTGGCTCAAACGCGCCACGCTGGCTCCAACATGCCACCTAGGCTCCAACATGCCAAGGTGGCTCAAACATGCCACGCGGGATCCAACATGCCAAGGTGGCTCAAACATGCCAAGGTGGCTCAAACATGCCACGTGGGCTCCAACATGCCAAGGTGGCTCAAACATGCCATATGAGCTCCAACATGCCACCTAGGTTCCAACATGCCAAGGTGGCTCACACATGCCATCTAGGCACCAACATGCCACCTAAGCTCAAACATGCCAAGGTGGCTCGAAACATGCCACGGGGCTCCCAACATGCCACCTAGGCTCCAACATGCCAAGGTGGATCAAACATGCCACTAAGCTCAAACATGCCAAGGTGGCTCAAGCATGCCACCTAGGCACCAACATGCCACCTAGGCTCAAACATGCGACGGTGGCTCAGACATGCCAAGGTGGCTCAAACATGCCACATGGGCTCCAACATGCCACCTAAGCTCCAACATGCCAAGGTGGCTCAAACATGCCACGGGGCTCCCAATATCCCACCTAGGCTCCAACATTCCAAGGTTGCTCAAACATGCCACTCGGCTCAAACATGCCACGCGGGCTCCAACATGCCACCTATGTTCCAATATGCCAAGGTGGCTCAAACTTGCCATGTGGGCTCCCAACATGCCACCTAGGCTCCAACATGCCAAGGTGGCTCAAACTTGCCACCTAGGCTCCAACATGCCAAGGTGTCTCAAACATACCACCTAGGCCATAACATGCCAAGGTGGCTCAAACATGCCATGTGGGCTCCAACACGCCACCTAGGCTACAACATGCCAAGGCGGCTCAAGCATGCCACCTAGGCACCAACATGCCACCTAGGCTCAAACATGCCAAGGTGGCTGAAACATGCTACGTGGGCTCCAACATTCCAAGGTGGCTCAAACATGCCACAGGGGCTCCCAACATGCCTTCTAGGCTCCAACATGCCAAGGTGGCTCAAACATGCCACAAGGCTCCAACATGCCGCCTAGGCTCCAACATGCCACCAAGGCTCCAACATGCCACCTAGGCTCCAACATGCCAAGGTGGCTCAAACATGCCACGTGGGCTCCAACATGCCAAGGTGGCTCAAACATGCCATGTGGGCTCCAACATGTTACATGCCACCTAGGCTCCAACATGCCAAGGTGGCTCAAACATGTCAAGGTGGCTCAAACGTGCCATGTGGGCTCCAACATGCCACCTAGGCTCCAACATGACAAGGTGGCTCAAACATGCCAATGGGCCCCAACATGCCAAGGTGGCTCAAATATGCCATTAAGCTCAAACATGCCACGCGGGCTCCAACATGCCAAGGTGGCTGAAACATACCACCTAGGCCCGAACATGCCAAGGTAGCTCAAACATGCCATGTGGGCTCCAACATGCCACCTAGGCTCCAACATGCCAAGGTGGCTCACGCATGCCACCTAGGCACCAACATGCCACCTAGGCTCAAACATGGCAAGGTGTCTCAAACATGCCAAGTTGGCTCCAACATGCCAAGGTGGCTCAAACATGCCATAGGGGCTCCCAACATGCCACCTAGGCTCCAACATGCCAAGGTGGCTCAAACATGCCACGTGGGCTCCCAACATGCCAAGGTGGCTCAAGTATGCCACCTAGGCACCAACATGCCACGTGGGCTCCAACATGCCACCTAGGCTCCAACATGCCAAGGTGGCTCAAACATGCCACTCGGCTCAAACATGTCATGCGGGCTCCAACATGCCACCTATGTTCCAACATGCCAAGGTGGCTCTGTGGGCTCCCAACATGCCACCTAGGCTCCAACATGCCAAGGTGGCTCAAACTTGCCACCTAGGCTCCAACATGCCAAGGTGTCTCAAACATACCACCTAGGCCCTAACATGCCAAGGTGGCTCAAACATGCCATGTGGGCTCCAACACGCCACCTAGGCTCCAATATGCCAAGGCGGCTCAAGCATTGTTGTCTTTCACAGAATCCTTGCAAAAACTGTGATGCACAAATCTCTAAATTGTGGGATTTCCTAAAAGATACTTGCCAAATTCTGTGTTTAGGGTGCAGAGAGCCAAAGATGTGGTGAGGGGATGTGAAAAGATGAGAAAAGGGGTGCAAATGTGAGGAAATAAGGTGATATGTGAATGCAGGTGTATGATCGATGTTTTCTCAGAACAAAGTGATGAAAATGATTGAAGAAAAAAAACTTTGGGATGCAAATCAAGCTTCCTTTGAATGCAAATGAAATTTTTGAACAAATTCGCGAATAGCTATTAATTTAGCTAAATCTAGCTAATATCGATAACTTGAATTGATTTCAACTCATTTGTTGATCAAGATTGATGGGGAATTGCGGCAAAAGTTCGCCGAAATGGACCGGCACGTAAAAATTGGGAAAAACCCTAATTTTTTTGAGAAAAACTCGAATCGATTGAAGAAAGGGGAAACACCATGAATTGCTCAAGAAAACTTTTCTCATTATCTTAGGAACATAATACACCGTCGTAATCCATTTGATCACTCCAAATAGAATTTGTATCGAACTTCAAAAATCTTGGCTTTCAAGAACAAGGGCGGTTTTCTAATCAAAAATCTCCTCTCCTCGTGGGAATAATGGCCTTGATCATCTTTATAGATCTCGTGGTCGTGGTAGTTAGAGCTCCAATTTGTCTCGCATATGGCTACTTTAACTCTTCTTTCCCAAAAAATAGGCAATATTCTCGTTCTTGGCATGATCTCCATTAATTCGCATCCTCTTCATGATTCGATTGGTTCCAAGTCGGTTATGATCAGCGAATCGCTCCCGCATCACTCAAAGTGTGCTGAAGCCGAGAATCATAGAACCCTAATGGATCTTGGCCGGATTTTCTTCAAATGGATATATCCCACAGCCTAAATCAAAAAGTCACCGATATATATAGCTCGATCCATGCAAACTATTAAATTGACGGTCTTGCCCATCGGGGATTCGGTACCTCCAACGCCCCACACGCCGGTGAGCCACGTGGAGGGGGGTGATTAATGAAAAGGAATCTAGGTCGGGGGTAGAATAGGACAATTTTTTTTCATTTTCTCAAAGGGCACGATTCCCAAGAATTGGAATTCAAGGGTCTATATAAGGTCTTTTTTGGAAATTTTTTGTGCCAGGTGGCATATTTTCATTGGGGCAACATGGTGAGGTGGTCAAATTTTGGAAAATGGCACTTTGATTTTTGGCTAAAAAGGTGAATCAATGGTGACCGGACATGATGAAATGATGACTTGGCATAGTGAAGGATGATGTGGCAAAGTCAAACATGGCTTTTTGCCTAAGTGGATTTTCGAAATTTTAAATGCCCCTTGATATTTTTGATGAGGTGGCATGATTTTGACCCAAGTGGCAAAGATATAACCAAAGTTGGATGACAAAGCATTTTTTGAGCAAGGTGGCCATCCTAGGTGGCATTTTGACTCTTGATGACGTGGCAAGGGTATTTTTTGGAAAGTGTGCCTTTTGACTTTCTATTTTGACTTTCTCTTGACTTTTTGACATCTTTGGCACTTTAGGATGATGACTAGGATGCCACTTGGCAAAGGTATAGGTTTTTTGGCATTTTTGGATTTTTAGGCATCTTTAGAGCATATTTGGCTAGCTTATAGGGGAAATTCAAGAAAAATAGGAGATAGGCTCAAAAAATTTGGGAAAAATCAAGGATGGCTAGTTTTGGCTAGAGGATTTGGCAGGGGTACTCACCTGGCCTAGATTCTCTTTCAGCCTGATACCTTTCCTTAATAGCCCCTCCAATACTTAGAATTTTCTTCATATCTTCATTTCTTCTTCATGTTGCCACTTCAAGGGGCAACATCTTTGCCCAAAGAAAAATGGCTGGTCCCCCAAATTTGAAACCCTGTTAAAAACTTCTCCCCACATCCGGATCCGAATTATCCCGGTTCAAATATCGAGCTTCTTAGAATGCAAAGATAAAAGCATCCGAAAGTGCAAATATATGAGAGTGAATGCCAAAATCAATGCATCTCCTGCTCCTCGAGATAATATAAGGTTTTCTTGAGGTCTTCATGAATGGAAAATGGTGCCGTAATAGGAAACCGGATAGAACTATGTGTACTTCACATTTTTGGTGATGAATTCTCGCATCCTTTGAACACGCAGCGAACTTTTGAACATTTATAACCGTGAGGGGTCTCTAATATGTTCTTTTGACTTCCCATAAGTGTTGAAACTTGAGGGGACGCCAAAAATCTGCTTTCTGATCTTGTGAATAAAACTTGATGCTTTTGGGGTTTCAAATTACCCATTCTTGTAGGAGTCTTGAAGAAATGACTTGGTAGATGGAGCTAGAATGTTATGGAAGGGTGCGCATTACATTCTAGAAGATGCAATGGTCCCGCAAATTTGCCCAAAAGAAAAAAATGGTGGTGGTATAAAGTCAAGCTAATGGGTAAAGGATGATCCCAAATGACATGAAATAGAGAGTTAGGAGACCGCTTATGATGCACATGTGGATGAATAGCAAATCAGAGGTGATGAATAAAAGTGGGAGCAAGGCTTATATGAATGGGAGGCCAATAAATGAAAATGAATGGTATGGAAGACTAGGATGGTCCTCGCAAATGACATGATGACTCGATTAGTACTTCAATCCCGGCATTCATCACAAGGTGTTCAAAGAAACTGCTCATGATGATTTTGAGTCCCCGATATGAGCACAACTTTAGAAGCAATGGTTTTTCTCGATCGCTTTAAAATGTAACAACTAATGAACCTGCAAAAATGACAATGTTAAAGATCAAAACGCATATTTTTTTCTTTTTCGCTTTTTCTTCTTTTTATTGTTTTCTCCCCATAGTGTTAGCAACTTATATCTAGAACAATTTCGACTACTTCAACCCTTTTTAGACTACCTACAACTATACTAACTAGCATTAGCTAGCTTAGATCCAATAAGCTTTCAAGTGTTGTGCATTGAGAGGATTTGGCAAAATTCTCTCGTGACTCTAACTCCCTGTAAGTAATATGAGTTTACTCCAAAGATGTGAAGAAATGACAAATGGACCTTCCCAATTTGCAGAAAACTTACCTAGAGTGGGATCTTTGTTTCTAGCTAACTTAAGCACCAAATCACCAACCTGATAGTTGACTTCTACTGCTTGTTTGTCAAATTTCTTCTTGATTTTCATCTTGTGTTCCGCTATCACCGTAGAGTCTTATCTCCGAAGTTCCTCAAGGGCTAGCATCCGCCGTAGCCTTGCACTGATAGCATCCTCTTCACTTTTGACTTGTATTTGCATCATCCTTGGCTTAAAGTACCGCAACTCAAAGGGTAGAATGACACTAGTACCATATACAATAGAGGCAGGAGTGTTTTTATAGCCACTTTATAAGTAGTTCTCAGAGGACCAAAGGGCATAGATCAACTTTGTGTGCCGCCTTCTTGGAAACCTATCTACCGCCTTCTTCATAATGGATATCGAGTTTTATTGGTGGATTCTCGCCTGGCCATTTCCCGAGGGTAGTAAGCGTAACTTTTTGTATGTCTTATCTCAAGCAATTGGGTAAGCTTGTCTATTACTTCATTCATAAAAAGCGCTCCTCTCCTCGTAAAACAATCTTCAATGGTACCCAAACCTAGCACATATATTAGACAAGAGGGAAACTTGCCGTGGTATCCGCATTGGCACTTGTCAATGGAGTTGCTTCAGCCCATTTAGTGAAGAAGTCTCAGAGTAACTAGGATATATTCATGTCCCGGCAGAGGAAGATGGGTGTATAGGACCAACATAATCTAATCCCCAAACAAGAAATGGGCCAAAATACAATAGGTGAAAGGGGAGGTACCTTCAGCGCTTTGTCGGCATGCTTTTGACAAATGTAACAACTCCCGCAGACGCATCTTTTGACATCATGATGAAGTGTAGGCCAATAGTATCCGAACTTAGAATTTTCTTGGCTGTGGCATCCATAGAATAGTGTCCACCATAGCAGAGGTCATGAGCATGTCTTAGAGCTTGTACTGCTCTTCTTCAGCCAAGCACCTCAACAAAATCTGTGGAAGGCATCTTCCTACATAAAATGTCCTCAACCAAAGACATATGTTAGACATCTTTTCCTAAACTTAACTTTCTGATGGTGAAAATGTAGCAGGGACCTCTTGATGTTTTAGATAATTGACAATGGGTTGCATCCAAGACCTGGCTTCTCCAACTAAATGACATACCTCTTCCTCCTGCTTGATCCTCTTCAAAGAAATCATATTTGTAGAAGGCATAGGGTATGAAACTACTCGATCCTTTTCTGCTTTGACAAGGTGGACTTCAATGGCAAAGTCTTGAAGCATGGCAGCCCACTTATAGAACTTGGTCTTCGTGGCTTGTTTACCATACAACATTGGGAGAGGATTGACCTTCATATAGACTTGAATCTTTGGAGCTTGCATCAGAAGATGGGGAAATTTAGTGGTCAAAAATATTAGGGCAGCAGCAGACTTCTCTAGGACTGGGTAATTCACCTCTCGGGTCCACCAACGCTTTCCCCGTGATAATTTAGTACCCTTTTTGTTCCGAAATAAGGCTAATCCTACAGCAGAAATGATGTAACCAAGTATATAAACTTGGAAATCTTCATTTGGTTTAGGGGCAAGAAGTGTTACCTTCTTGTCGAGCTCTTCTTTGATCAATTCAAATGCCCTTTGGCAATCTTCATTCCACTAACCGGTACCTTTTGACTTGTATTTTTAGATACATACCCTACTTTGGTGAGCTTGGTGATAGGTCTCAAAATGTGAGAGAAGTTTGGGATGTAAATCCTCAAGCCTTGAAGTGTACCAACAAAACCTTTGATCCGCTTCAATGTTTTAGGTAATCGGAGGTCGAGAACTACCGTCACCGCCTTTGTCTCAAGCAGCAACTCAACTCCTTCTTCCTCGATATCCGATGGCCTAACAAAGACACCTTTGTCACCAAAACAAACACTTCTTTTGGATTTAAGTTCACACCACGATCTGCACAAACAAAACATATTTGTGATTGTTTTGAGATGATCTTCCAAAGAGGTGGCCGTGAGTCAAATCATCCGTAAAAGCCCCAAATCTTGGGGAGATAATGACTCAAAATATTGTTCATTGCCCTCCTAAAGGTTGCAGGGGCATTTTTCAAGCCAAATGGCATTCTTAGCATCATATAAGTTCCCCAAGGTGTAATGAAGGCGCTTTTGGTCGTGATAAAGGTTCAACTTCTATTTGGTTGAAACCGCAGAAGCCATCCATAAGAGAATAGACTTCTTTTCCACTCATGGTATGCAAAACTTCTTCTAGAAACGGTAGGGGATAGCAGCCTTTGATTGTAACCTTATTGATATCTCTATAATCAATACAAATTCTAAGTTGGCCACTTCTCTTCTTGATCGCACAATGCAAGACAACCACTCAAGGTTCCAATGTCTCACATATCAGCCTAGAACTCTCCATAGTTTTTAATTCTTCATAGATAAGTGGCAAAAAAGACGTAATTTATCCTCCTTAATTTCTCACGAACAGATCGTAGCCCTCTTTTTACTTTTTATTTCAAATTTTGCTTTAGGGGGGAATTCCTTTTAGTTCGTGAGTAATCCCAAGCAAAGACATCCGAGAATTCTTGACACAAAGATAGGAAATGAGTTAAAGCAAGGCTCAGAGCTTTTGGACCAACTTTCGTGGTTCTAGTTTGGCCATTCTTTTGGATACAAATGACTTGCTCTCTCGCTTGCCTCCTCTATCCCTATAGTTAGAATTGGGCAAGTCCAGAGAGGTTCAAATCTTCTTCCCGAAAGGCTCCTTCCTAAAAAATCCAATATGGTACCTTTAGCTAGCCCTGCCTACTTCACTATTCAAATGCCTAGGGATATGCTCTATAGTCCAGCCTCAAATTTGTCTAATAGTCCCAAAACCTCTTCTTTTAAGTTGCACTAACCTTGAATGCTTGGTTTGGTATACCTCTTGGACTTGATTGCACACGAGCAATGAGAGTCCCCTTTTATATTCAAATCTTGATTCCCATCATGTAAGCTTCCCCGAGACCTGCAATCAAAGCTTGATACTCCGCCTCATTAGAGGTTATATTTTTGTGAATTCTTGCTGTTTTTGGCCAATCGCCAAAGCCTCTCGGCTTTTAATGATGGCAAAAAGACAAAGCTAGGCTCAACTTCCTCGCTACAACTACCATCAAAGAACAATGTATGAGTATGCTCATCAAGTTTTTGCTCTTCCTCTTCCAAAAGTGGATCTACATAGATGTTGTACACACACCTACATCTTTATAAATTAGTGCATCATCAATTGAAAAGGCAAATTCTTCTTGAGTTTACCTTCCCCGTTGTAGAGTGTGACTTCTTGCTTACCATCCGTTATTGTGCATTTACCTCCCCCCCATCTGGGCTTTTGCGTAAAACCACCTTGAGCCATTTCCCTTCCCAAAAGAAGGTCATAGCTGCCAATCCGAGAAGGAAAATGTACTACAACAAAGTCCGGGTCATCTTGATGCCCCCTACATCCGGCCAAGACATTATTAACGACTCCTTTTGGTTGTACACTCTCATTAGCAAAAGATTTTAATAATTGGTGCCGCAGAAGTGATTTTTAACTCTAAAGAGTCCATAATATGTAAAGGCATGATATTTATACCTGAGCCTCCATCCAAGATGACTTTAGAGAGTGTTTTACCTTCGACTTGAGCTTCACATGAGAATATACCGTGGTCTTTCCCAACTCTAGAGATGTTGTGGACAATAGGTTCAACTCTCCTCTATAACTGCTTTGACACGCCTCTATAGGAAGGTGCTATTCTTAACAAGGTCAAAACATCTAGGGTGACTCTAGTAGACTTCAACACCTGGTCAACTTCACCTAACACAAGAGCCCTCCTGCCATTCTCGGTGAAACCGGGCTCAGAAACCACAGAGGGCGAGGAGCTATGCTATTTCTAGGCATGTTGGCTTGTCGAGGTCCGATCTTAGGCTATAGGGAGTACCAGCGGCCAAGACCTCTTTCTTCTCTTTCGAAGTTCATCACCTCCTTCCACTGTGAATCGAGAAAAAAAGATGAGAAGAGGATGCATCTACAGCCTTACCTTTATCTTTCAACATATACTCTTTGATCTTGCACCTGCCTTCATAATGGCCTTTCTTTGCAATATGAACAAACAGGGCACTCCTTACCAAGTGTGGCCCTTTCTATCACATCTAGGGCAAGGCTTGGACCAGCAATTACTTTCAATGGCCCGGCTTTACAAGAGGGTACAAGATGCTTTCTACTTTGTGTAGAATCTCAAGACTTGAAGTCGGATGCCTCATCTCCTGGTGCCGGAGCCTTCTTGAGCTCTCGAGAGTTGCTTGGTAACCTCCATAAGTGTCTCTCAAGCAGTCCCGGCATGTTCACTTGCAATTTTGAGGTTAGTAGCTTGCAACTTAGAAATCTCTTCTCTCATATCTTCTTCAAAAGAATTTTTCTTCTTCACTGCATTACACACAAAGTTCATAGTTAGTCTCTAAATCATTGAAATAATCAAGATCAACGTGCTCAAAAGTAGAAAATGCAGCCCTTAGCCCGCTGATCTCAATTGCTTTGGAAAAATACCCTTGGTAATGTCTCAAAACGTTGTTGTTGATGTATTTTCATTAACTTCTTGTAAAACAGTGAGGTCTCGAACTTCAAACCATGCAAGAAAGCAAAGATCAAATGCAAAGGAGGATTATCAACACCCTTTGACTCACACTTTATCACATGCTCTCCAAATCTATCAACATAAGCTTCTATACTTTCATCACTTCTAATAGAAAGAGAATGCAATTGCTGAAGCAAAGTTTCAGAGTCACAGATTCGCCAAACCTATCAATAAATCTGCTCCTCATCTCTTCAAATGTGTGAACACCATAAATCTTTCTTTGAGTGTTAAACCATTTAGTAGCAAGATCATCGATAGAGAAAGCTTGAACAATTCCAACTTAGTCATACCTCTAGGAGCATGATTCCTAAAGTAATCATCAAATGAGTTTAGAAATACCTCAAGGGGTTTCTTTTCATCATAAAGGGGCGGTGAAGGAGGCGCCTCCAACCCCAAGATAGGGTCGATAGTTGCCTAGAGAGGTGCCGCCGGCCGGGCGCCGGGCCGTAGCCTTCCGCTAACCCGTGCTCCAAAGGCATATCTTCAACAAGGGCTAGGCCCCTCCATCACCATCCATATCCTGTACCTCAGCCTTCCTTGGGTGCCTCACCATGAGGGCTCTCAAGTTTTTTTGCAAGAGTTTTTAGAGAATCCTGTGAGGGACCTCCAAAAGATGTTGTCTTTCACGTAATCCTTGCAAAACTGATGCACAAATCTCTAAATTGTGGGATTTCCTAAAAGATACTTGCCAAATTCGTGTTTAGGGTGCGAGAGCCAAAGATGTGGTGAGGGGATGTGAAAAGATGAGAAAAGGGGTGCAAATGTGAGGAAATAAGGTGATATGTGAATGCAGTGTATGACTGGATGTTTTCGAACAAAGTGATGAAAATGATTGAAGAAAAAAACTTTGGGATGCAAATCAAGCTTCCTTTGAATGCAAATGAAATTTTTTGAACAAATTCTCGCGTAATAGCTATTAATTTAGCTAAATCTAGCTAATATCGATAACTTGAATTGATTTCAACTCATTTGTTGATCAAGATTGATGGGGAATTCGTGGCAAAGTTCGCGTAAAATGGACTGCACGTAAAAAATTGGGAAAACCCTAATTTTTTTGAGAAAAAAACTCGAAATCGATTGAAGAAAGGGGAAACACCATGAATTGCTCAAGAAAACTTTTCTCGATTATCTTAGGAACATAATACACCGCCGTAATCCATTTGATCACTCAAATAGAATTTGTATCGAACTTCAAAAATCTTGGCTTTCAAGAACAAGGGCGGGTTTCTAATCGTAATCTCCTCTCCTCGCGTGGAATACTTCCGGATCATCTTTATAGACCTCGTGTCGTGGTAGTTAGAGCTCCAATTTGTCTCCATATGGCTACTTAACTCTTCTTTCCCAAAAAATAGGCAATATTCTCGTTCTTGGCATGATCTCCATTAATTCTCGCATCCTCTTCATGATTCGATTGGTTCCGTAAGCCTGTTATGATCAGCGAATCCGCCTCGCATCACTCAAAGTGCGGAAGCCGAGAATCATAGAACCCTAATGGATCTTGGCCGGATTTTCTTCGGATATATCCCACAGTGCCTAAATCAAAAAGTCACTCGATATATAGCTCGATCCATGCAAACTATTAAATTGACGTGTCTTGCCCACGTGGGATTCGGTACCTCCACCCCCACACACGGGAGCCACGTGGAGGGGGGGTGATTAATGAAAAGGAATCTAGGTCGGGGGGTAGAATAGGACAATTTTTTTCATTTTCTCAAAGGGCACGATTCCCAAGAATTGGAATTCAAGGGTCTATATAAGGTCTTTTTGAAATTTTTTTGTGCCGTGGGCATATTTTCATTGGGGCAACATGGTGAGGTGGTCAAATTTTGGAAAATGGCACTTTGATTTTTTGGCTAAAAAAGGTGAATCAATGGTGACTGGACATGATGAAATGATGACTTGGCATAGTGAAGGATGATGTGGCAAAGTCAAACATGGCTTTTTGCCTAAGTGGATTTTCGAAATTTTAAATGCCCCTTGATATTTTTGATGAGGTGGCATGATTTTGACCCAAGTGGCAAAGATATAACCAAAGTTGGATGACAAAGCATTTTTTGAGCAAGGTGGCCATCCTAGGTGGCATTTTGACTCTTGATGACGTGGCAAGGGTATTTTTTGGAAAGTGTGCCTTTTGACTTTCTATTTTGACTTTCTCTTGACTTTTTGACATCTTTGGCACTTTAGGATGATGACTAGGATGCCACTTGGCAAAGGTATAGGTTTTTTGGCATTTTTGGATTTTTAGGCATCTTTAGAGCATATTTGGCTAGCGATAGGGGAAATTCAAGAAAAAATAGGAGATAGGCTCAAAAAATTTGGGAAAAATCAAGGATGGCTAGTTTTGGCTAGAGGATTTGGCAGGGGTACTCACCTGGCCTAGATTCTCTTTCAGCCTGATACCTTTCCTTAATAGCCCCTCCAATACTTAGAATTTTCTTCATATCTTCATTTCTTCTTCATGTTGCCACTTCAAGGGGCAACAAGCATGCCACCTAGGTACCAACATGCCACCTAGGCTCAAACATGCCAAGGTGGCTCAAACATGCTACGTGGGCTCCAACATTCCAAGGTGCGTCAAACATGCCACAGGGGCTCCCAACATGCCTTCTAGGCTCCAACATGCCAAGGTGGCTCAAACATGCCACACGGCTCAAACATGCCAAGGTGGCTCAAGCATGCCACCTAGGATCAAACATGCCACGGTGGCTCAAACATGCCATAAGGCTCCAACATGTCGACTAGGCTCCAACATGCCACCTAGGCTCCAACATGCCAAGGTGGCTCAAACATGCCACGTGGGCTCCAACATGCCAAGGTGGCTCAAACATGCCATGTGGGCTCCAACATGTTACATGCCACCTAGGCTCTAACATGCCAATGTGGCTCAAACATGTCAAGGTGGCTCAAACGTGCCATGCGGGCTCCAACATGCCACCTAGGCTCCAACATGCCAAGGTGGCTCAAACATGTCACGTGGGCTCACAACATGCCAAGGTGGCTCAAACATGCCATTAAGCTCGCATACCCACGCCGGCTCCAACATGCCAAGGTGGTCAAACATACCACCTAGGCCCCAACATGCCAAGGTGGCTCAAACATGCCATGTGGGTTCCAACATGCCACCTAGGCTCCAACATGATAAGGTGGCTCACGCATGCCACCTAGGCACCAACATGTCACCTAGGCTCAAACATGGCAAGGTGGCTCAAACATGCCAAGTTGGCTCCAACATGCCAAGGTGGCTCAAACATGCCATAGGGGCTCCCAACATGCCACCTAGGCTCCAACATGCCAAGGTGGCTCAAACATGCCACTCGGCTCAAACATGCCAAGGTGGTTCAAGTATGCCACCTAGGCACCAACATGCCACCTGTGCTCAAACATGCCACGGTGGCTCAAACATGCCACGTGGGCTCCAACATGCCACCTAGGCTCCAGCATGCCAAGGTGGCTCAAACATGCCACGAGGGCTCCCAACATGCCACCTAGGCTCCAACATGCCAAGGTGGCTGAAACATGCAACTCGGCTCAAACATGCAAAGGTGGCTCAAACATACCACGCGGGCTCCAACATGCCACCTAGGCTCCAACATGCCAAGGTGGCTCAAACATGGCATGTGGGCTCCCAACATGCCACCATGGCTCCAACATGCCAATGTGGCGCAAACTTGCCACCTAGGCTCCAACATGCCAAGGTGTCTCAAACATACCACCTAGGCCCTAACATGCCAAGGTGGCTCAAACATGCCATGTGGGCTCCACCATGCCATCTAGGCTCCAACATGCCAAGGTGGCTCAAGCATGCCACCTAGGCACCAACATGCCACCTAGGCTCAAACATGTCAAGGTGGCTCAAACATGCCAAGGTGGCTCAAACATGCCACGTGGGCTCCAACATTCCAAGGTGGCTCAAACATGCAATAGGGGCTCCCATTATGCCACCTAGTCTCCAACATGCCAAGGTGGCTCAAACATGCCACTCACTCAAACATGCCAAGGTGGCTCAAGCATGCGACGTATGCGCCAACATGCCACCTAGGCTCAAACATGCCATGGTGGCTCAAACATGCCACGTGGGCTCCAACATGCCACCTAGGCTCCAACATGCCAAGGTGGCTCAAACATGCCACGTGGACTCCAACATGCCACGTGGGCTCCAACATGCCAAGGTGGCTCAAACATGCCATGTGGGATCCAACATGCCACCTAGACTCCAACATGCCAAGGTGGCTCAAGCATGCCACCTAGGGACCAACATGCCACCTAGGCTCAAACATGCCAAGGTGGCTCAAACGTGTTACGCGGGCTCCAACATGCCACCTAGGCTCCAACATGCCAAGGTGGCTCAAACATGCCACCTGGGCTTCCAACATGCCAAAGTGGCTCAAACATGCCAGTATGCTCAAACATGCCAAGGTGGCTCAAACATGCCACGCGGGCTCCAACATGCCACCTAGGCTCCAACATGCCAAGGTGGCCCAAACATGCCATGTGGGCTCCCAACATGCCACCTAGGCTCTAACATGCCAAGGTGGCTCAAACTTGCCACTTAGGCTCCAACATGCCAAGGTGTCTCAAACATACCACCTAGGCCCTAACATGTCAAGGTGGCTCAAACATGGCATGTGGGCTCCAACATGCCACCTAGGCTCCAACATGCCAAGGTGGCTCAAGCATGCCACCTAGGCTCCATTGGCTCAAGCATGCCACGTGGACTCCAACATGCCACGTGGGCTCCAACATGCCAAGGTGGCTCAAACATGCCATGTGGGGTCCAACATGCGTTGCTGGGCATATGTTGGAAGTTTGTAAATATTTTGACTGCAATGAGGAAAGTGTGCAGTAACCTTTTATTATAACAAAAATACCCAAAGATAATAACGATGTCGAGTGTTCCAGGGATTAGTTGGGAACCTATGAAGTTATAAGAACAATAACAATGAGTTAGATAGTATTGCATTGATATCTCTAAATAACATGATGCCTATACATAGCAGTTCTGAGTGGGAGTATATTGTAAACTTGAGCAGGTTTTAAGGTAAGCTTATAATCAAAGTCTACAACTCTGCACGATGGAGCTAGGAGCATCTTGTTTCTTATGTGTAACTCTGCGCGATGGAGCTAGGAGCATCTTGTTTCTTATGTGTATAGGATCTGTGATCTTGTCAAGTTCTTATTGGTTGATAATCTCAACCACTGCCATGTCCCTAACTTCCTATTGGTTGGTGATCTCAAGCTCTTTTTTCGATGGTCCCGTGTTTGTTGGTCCTCTCTCCTCGGTTTTATGCTTGCTTTTTCGGTCTCCATTTGGCCATCTCCTTGAAGTTCAACATAGATACATGCTTGCTCGATATGTCCCTCTCTATTCTGTGCTTGTTTCTTTGCTAGGCTATAGTTAGAAACATGTAACTACACGTAACTCAATGCGCTTATTCATAGGAATGGTTTTTTGAGAATAATGTTACATGTTACTTCACAAGAGACTTAGTGATACATGAGAAAACTTGTAACTTAATGCACTTTCAATTGTGTTCGTCATTTGTAGTATTATAGAAAGTATACACCATTGACAGTTAGCCCTCATTAGCCAAGATTATTATTAGACGGTTAGGATCTTGCCAATGTTGGCCTTGGCTGCAGTGTCTTACTATCCCACTTCTGGTTGTTCATGACTTTCTCATCTTCTATAGATAACACAATTATGATTCATTGTGTAGAGTTTGGAGTTCACCACACAACACATCTTATTCCTTTTAAAATCAATCTTCTTTCTGCAGATAAGTCTGCACAGCATTTTACATGGTCTTGTGATATTTGGTAATGCATGTTGAACTTTGTTATGCAAGAAGAATGAGTTTATTGAACATGGATACCCATCCATACTGCATCCATCTAGAAATGAAGACTTTTGTGCAAACATCTAGCTGCCCAATATAAAATGAAAAGGCAAAGCAAAGCTTACCCCAATTTGCCATGACTTTGAACTCAATTGGCAAAAAATAAAAGTTCATTTTATGGTCATCTGTAATTCTTCAACTACTTTTCAAGATAATAATTCAAGATCTATAAACAATATCACATTTGGAGGTACATCCACATACAAAGATCAGCCCTTATGATCTTGTGCACCAAATCCATCTGCAAAAGAAACATAAATATCATAAAATTGCTGAATAAAAACATCAACCATATTTGATTCTTACATTTCGGCTTCATGCAGTTCATGCCTTTGATATGCTTCAGATTCTCTAAAAAGGTTTTCATGTGTCAAATGCAAGGATGCATCCGCTTAGCTTCAAATAAACAATTGAATTGTTACGTGTTACCTTTCAGCCATAGCATCCACTGCAAAGAAAGGTACCACGAAAGGTGAGCTCTCTGCCGCCATTGCCGATATATACCTCCAAATTTCAACCCCGACGACGAACAAATCCAAACATCGCATAATCGGGCCATGTGCCAAAGATATTCTTTGGTTTAAGCATTAAACTCCTTATCAAAGGCCAATGATCTGGTGTTATGCATAATGGCCAGAGTTTATTTATGTGAACATACCTAAAGACCATTATGGTAACATAATCTTTTGCCGACTTAAAAATGTTTTTTTGCTGCTACATACCTTTATCTCGCTATTTCGCCAACTTCTAGCAGAGAGCGTACCTTTTCAATATGGATTCGCAATATTACACAAGCAATATCAATAACTTATTATTTCATAACACATGAATCAAAATATTCAAAAGAACTTTGAGTATAATCGCTTCTGCCTTCTGCCTTTGATTCATTGTGTTATTGTTTTGCTTGTTTTCCTTCCGAAGCTCCCTTTAAGCATACATCTGGAGTGCAGTAGCAACAACCAAAGGATGCAAGCAGATCTGCATTTGCTTCTATCCTTCTGCATTTGTGTGTTGTTTAAGAAGGCTACTAAGAATAGCTTAAACCTTATCTATAGTAGAAGATGGTAGAAGAAAAAAGGATGGATGGTCTCTCTGGAGACATCTGGAGCGCAGTAGCAACAACCAAAGACTGCAAGCAAATCAGCAATAGCTTCTTCTATCCTGTGTCTGTGTGTTGTTTAAGAACCCTGCTAAGATTAGTTTGAACCTTATTCATATTAGAAGCAAAGAGGTTAGATACCCACAAATTATAGAAATACAGCTCCTAGCAACTCCGTAGTTATGGTATACCATCTTTTTTTCTATTCTGCCTAAATCAGATCACGGCAGTCTTTCATTTCCAATGCCGATCCGATCCATTCCGGATCATTCTATTTGGTTACGGATTTCAAACGATCTCTATTACAACAACAAATATAGTACCTTCCAGTTCCTTCAAGCATATTCCTTAGGAGGAAGAATGCTTGCCGGTTTTAACTTCCCGAACCCTGTCTCTTAGATCTGTGCAATGGCATAGAACTGGCATGTATATTTCCAAACTTTGCATTTCAAGTAAGAGCCGACACCTCGGGCTCCAACATGCCACCTAGGCTCCAACATGCCAAGGTGGCTCAAACATGCCACGTGGGCTTCCAACATGCCAAAGTGGCTCAAACATGCCACTAGGCTCAAACATGCCAAGGTGGCTCAAACAATACCACCTAGGCCTTAATATGCCAAGGTGGCTCAAACATGCCATGTGGGCTCCAACATTTTGTGGCCAAAATGCATCATTTCGAGGACATCCTGGAGCAACATCTTCCAAAGAGATAAGAACATGGCTCCAATACTCAACACTTGCCGTGTATTGCCTTGCTAGTCTCTTGATTCTTACATATATCCTTCCATAAGGATATGTATTTGTTGATGCTATCCTTCAACCCTGGAAGATCTTTCAATGTTGGTCTGGGAGGAATATTTTATGGCACACCACTTGGTAGCATTGGTTGACCATGTTCATCCTCTTTCCACATTCTAACTCCTGCAGAATCTGATGGCAGCCACTCTTTATATGTAGGACACATTTTGTATTGCATAACAAGCCAATCTCCTGCCATCTTAAATTTGAAGAGCAACGGTTCAGTATAACCACCAGTTGTTGGCCCTTATCAGGGATGAATCCCTTCACAAAAAGCTTTCAATTTGGGACTTCATCAATGAAGTATGAAAAAGGAGATTTCGCATTGCACTTTCTGAACAAGTAAAGTAGCTCTGGTAGTGTCAAAGCATCTGATGAACTCATCAAGGTTGAAAAATTTCCAAATAAAGCATCAATATCATCATGGTTGTGACCGACCATCATAAAGCCCACTTGGATCTCATCAAAGACCTTAAGCCAAGTCAAATAAAATAAGTATGAAAACACATAGCTATTTTTGTTTTGGCCTGATGCATTATCAAGTTGCAAATAGAGATTTCGGGGAAGAGGATTGAACACCTCAGGATTCATTATAGTTGAAGTCTTTGTCTGCACCCGCACATGAAATCGGAAGGATGTGGGTAGGCACTACAGCCTCGATAACTTGCACTGCTACATTCAGTGCTATATTCAGTGTCTTGCTGTATGTGTGATTTGTATTGTGGTTCTTGATTCTCTTATTGCACTTGTGGGTATGAGGAATGTTGCAAGAGCAGCATTAGCTGCATGCTCCAAAAAAAAAAGGAAGGCGAAATTGTTCCAACCTGGTGATGGCAGGTGGATTGATGTGTCTGTGACGCTGTCCTGCAGTGGAGTGGACATTGACTTGGTATTCTTCAAGAAGCTTACAGGCTTCCTGAGATTGATGTGCATGGCTGGTGTTGTTAACATGGAAAGAGGAGCAGAGAATGACTACCTGCTTTTGCAAGGCGTTTTCCGCTTTGGTAAAATGAATGATGCTACCGTGGAACATATTAATTAAACAAAGATTCCGGGTGGAAAGATGCCAAGCCAATTGGGTATATGTTAATTTGCAAGGTTTTGAAGGATCTTATATTATAATGTTATTGTGTAAGTGTTGGACCCAGCCCTAATTTTAACGGCCCAGATTCGACCAAACCAATGGCGATGATGATGCCACGCCACAAAGTTTTGAGTTTTTTTTAGGGTTCATGAGGGCTTATATGGCGCCTTCCTTCAGCGGGTATCCACATGCACGCCACGTGGAACGGCAATCGCTAGGTTCGACAAACTTCTTCAAGATTTATGCTCGATGCGTAAGATCCGTTCGGATTTTATGCCGGATGGTCTTCGCCTCTCTCGTTTCAAGATTTGGTTGAAATTTTGGACAGTCCGTGATAGCCCTTTTCTTCTTGCTTTAGTGATTTAGGGGTTCTTTAGTGATGGAAGAGCGTGCCAAGGTCCGCAACACCCATCGCTGCAAAGCTCTCGGCGTCACTATCCTCTCTAAAGCACCTTTCGCTTCTTCAAGTTCGGCTCCACAGATTCGAATGGAGCTTGGGATGGCACACACTCTTGATGATTCATATCTAAATCCACAGCCGATTTCATGCCCGAATGGCTTTCTAGCGTGATGTCTCTCACCACCGTAAAGGCTTAATGAGTTGCTGCTGGCTTCTAAGGTGCATTCTCTGCTAGCCTAGGGTTTAATCTTCATTAGGCATGAGTTTAACTTCTCGTATGTTTGCTGAACGTTATTATCATTTGGATCTATGACAAGATAAAATTGCTAGAGTTCATTTACAACCATGACAATTGTGCAGAGGCGCATAAAGATTGATATAAGTGTCCAATCCACCAGGTGGTTGATTATTGAACTTGATTTAGAGTAGGATCTTGCCGGAGCTAGCATCAACAACAAATTACCTCTCCATGGTTACTTTTTGCCTTCTATTGAAACAAAATGTTTTGGTAGATCCAAAGATTATTTGTCTGTCTCACGCCTTTTGACATGTATATAGGCATTTCTAAACACTTTCAAATGAGGTCTTCGCTTTTAGTTCTCGCAACTTATTGTTTAACAATCTATTGTCATACTTCTAGTCGACCATATGGGCTCCTTTTATCACGAAAAGGCCATCCCGGATAATCGGGCAACTGCGGTATGCGAGGTACTATTCTTGCCTCATTCTCCATGATTTTGAGACGAATTAATCCTTGACACTTCTCTTATCCGCCAGATGGCGTGATCCTTAGCATGTGTAGAAAATACCGGGAATTCATTGAGAATGGAGAACTAAAGCAAGGACTTCAAGTCTGTTGAGATCATGGAAAAGCAAGGGACATCAATATCTAGGAACATAGCATATTGCCTTCTAAAGGAGTGCTTTGAAAAGAAGGATCCCGGAGCTGGTAGGCAAGAAATGCAAAAGCGGTAACTTTGAGCAAGCAACCTAAGTTATATATTCATGGATTTTAATAATTAGGCCTTACTAAAAACAGAGAACAAAAATTATCCTGTGGAGCTTAATAAAGTAGGTAAGTTCTTTTCACATTTTGTATTTATCATTTCTAACAATTGGGTTTTTGTCTAGAACTAGACTTCAATGGTGGAAAATGTGGTTTCACAGAAATGCTCATTTGCTATCCGGGTGCTAGAGAAAACTGAAGTATAAAGGGTGGAAAATACTACTTCTCATGTAAATATGTTGCAATCATCCCGTTCTAACTCCAATACACAAACCTTTAACGCCTCCTAATGCCTCCTTTTGACTATTTTGGAAATTCTCAAAGACCGCTTAGCGTAGCCTCTAGCCTCTATCCCAGCTAATGACTACCAGCTATAAATCTCATGCATAATTTATCTCTTTCTCGCCATCCGGCCCCTTTTAAGAATTATACCACTAGCTCTCTGTTTTGAGTGACTTGCCAAGTCCAACTTCTTCGTAAGCACAATAGTAAATTATAATTTAAGATGGTTTTACGGAGTAAGGAGAGCACTTGGTTTAATGGGCAACAAATATGCTGCCCTTATTTTGTGTGGAATGTTGCAATCATAAGGAGAGCACTTGGCTTAATGGGAAACAAATATGCTGCCCTTATTTTGTGTGGAATGTTGCAATCACAACGTGAAATCACGTATATCTGCAATATATATTAAACTTTGAAAGGTACACAATGTTAATAGGAACTTACGACAGTTGGGAAAATCATGCACAAGGAATTGGGAAAACCATGCACAAGGAATTGTGCACTACATCACTGTCACAATAACACTGACAACTTATAAATTGGCAATGTTACTTTTACAATGTTGGTGACAACTTATAAATTGGCAATGTTACTTTTACAATGTTAGTGCTAGAGATACAAAACACTTAGTGCATTGCGTATTTGGCAATGTTACCTTCACAATGTTAGTGCTAGAGATACTAAACACTTAGTGCATTGCAGACAACCCAAGTAGCATTTGATAACCCAAGTGTAGACACTATGTGCAACAAGAAAAAAAGTCACAAAAACACACATCTTTTCCTTTTTGTTGTAAATGCCAATGGAATTTAGGAACATAGTAGCAGTTAAGAACATCAACCAACAGGACCTACAGAAAAAAATAGCAGATCTCAAAATTGTTATGAACAAACACAAGATTGTTCTACTCAAAGCTCTCAGAGATACTGATGCAACATTATCTAACATCAAGGAGCTAGGTTCCTTACAAACATTGTTAAACCTTCGAAAAAAATTTATTACGGTTGGATTATTACTGCATGCATTTCTCATTGCGACCAAAACGTGTTTAGGCTCCCAACTTATGCCCAGCAACGCTGGGCACAATTACTAGTTTTTTATATCATTGTTTTAGGGAAAATTCCAAATATACCCCTCAAGTTTACAAATATTCCAAAAATACCCTTAGAAATAGGGTATTTGGCTTAAATGGCAATAACTTTCTGTGATCAACCAACTATAAAAGTGGCCTTCAAGAAACTTGTAGGTAAGAATGAGGACTATCCAATAGCAGTAGAATCGTCTAAACCAGAGTTAGAATCTTCAAGTTATAGTATTTCAAGTAAGTGCTATATAAAATGACGTAAATGAGCATAACTTGTGAATTTCAACTCCAATTTTGATGAATCTGATGTTGTTTGGAAGATCTATTCTAATCTATAATGTTTGTAAAGCAACTTTTGAATTTGAGGAGCAACAAAAAGTCTATTACCATTTTTCCAAAAATTCTCTTCATTTGGAGGGCATTCTTGGAATTTTGCAAACTTGAGGGGTATAATTGGAATTTTCCCTTGTTTTAAAGGGGATGGTGGGTTACTATCAAGGATATAGAGAAATCGCATCATAAATATGCTTTCCATAACATAACCGCTGAGTATGTTGAGGAGGAAAAGCGGCTCTATGCTACGTATGGTGCGGGGAAAATGTTGTTCTTGATCACAAAAACTTGATTAGGAGAGCAATCCACTTTGGAAATTATAAGATAAGTGGCAGGATGAACCCTAGTTTAATTTATGTTGTGATAAAAATGATTAGAACAAATGACTTCTGCTCTCCACTGCTTGGATGATCCCGCATAATTCTGCTTATATCCAGAAGAACCATATCCATGCTGCATGGACAGTTGCTTGCAAGCCCCATGTTGTTGCTGCCAAGGATGTGGCCTGTGTGATTTTTTACTCAGGTGAGTGCATCAAGCCAATTGACAAGATTGAAAAGAGAAGACACAGGTATTGAGATGATGTGCACATCGAATATGAGACAGACATCTCATTTGAATGTGAGGATCTTGCTGATATCTTTAGGCCGCTATATGCACCTAAACCTGTGGGCATGGATTTCATACTGCTTAATCTGGATGACTATACTCTTGTTCCAGATGCTGGAAACAAGAGCACTGTTACTCTTCAGTTTATCCATTGTCAGATGATCTTGTTATAAACCACATAGGAAATATTGGAGCATTATATCCCAAAAGGCTACAAGTGTCATGGAGAATAGGAAAACGTGATTACTTCTTCATCAATTAAAACCTTTGCTTATTCATGAGGTGGTATGTTGTCTTATCCAGTATAAGGTGTAGGCACATCTGTGAAAGCAATAAGCTGCCACTTTGGTTTATCCATTTGTTACCACAACAATAACCACACTATAATGAAGTAATATTATGCATTATGCCCATTTATAGTTCAGTTCTAAAATACCACATTAGCCACCTTAAGCACATCTTCCACATCATGCGCCCTTTTCAATGTTACAATAGCTTCTCCCTATGATTTGAGATAGGTTCCATAAGTTCCAATATAACCCAGTTAAGGGATATCTCCTTCAAAATATTACATGAGCATGACGAGTAGAGTTCCAATTAGAAAGGGGAAAACCGTATCTAGCGATCACTTTCTTTTTTTCTTGCCAAAAAAAAGGAATAGCTAGAAGGTGTGGGATAGCCTGCAAAGTTTTGAGGCATTACATGCCAGACAAATTATTACAAGAAACTAGGACGACTATTCTGGTGGCAGACATAACAAAGAGAGCAGAGTCAAAGATCAAGATACCATTCTCCAAACGTAATGCCACGGTTCTATTGCTTTGGAATGCCACGGTTCTATTGCGATAGGAATAGAACCGACATTCCTTGGATGGGGACGCTTCTTTTCGCACTCCCTAATTATTCAGCCTCTTTTCATTTTTTTCGTCATCGGCGTTTTCTTGAGCTAGTTTTTTCCTTCTTCTCTATCTTACCAGTTCCCTTACCCTCCCTCCCTTCATGGTTTGTCTGCATCTGACCATATCCGTGTTTTCCTTTTTCCATCACCCCTTTCCATTTCTTTTCCTTTTTAGTCCATAACCATCTCTATCTTAGTTTTCCATACTTTTGGGTCGCTCTACAACCTCTAAATTTTCCATAGTTTCTGTTCTATGTTTTTTAGAGTGCATATGTTCTTATCATTTCATTATCATTTCTTTCTTTCTCAGTATAGCTGTGGCCTCCATGACTTAATTTCTGTTCATTTTCTCTCGGACAGTATTTATTATTCATTTCCACATGCGTGTTGTTCCGTTTAGTTTGTGGCTCTGTGTTCGACAACTTTGTTTGCATAGTTTTCTTTTTCTCGTTGTGGCGCTGTCGCCTTTGAGAAAGTATTTATTTATTTTCTCCTCGGCGTGGTGCTATAGCCTCCGAGGCAGCATTAATCGGATGTTTGTTCACGCGATGGTTTCTTTCCGCGGACGGTTCCCGATTGTCTGTTTTTTCTTCCTCAGCGTGATCCTGGAGCCTCTGAATGCTATTATATTCTTGATTTTTGCGCTTTGGCACGTGCCTATGCCTGAAGCTTCTGACTTTGTAACGGGTCATTCTCCTTTTTAAACTTTCCATTGTAGGTCAATTTCTTGCAGGTCTCTCAGTTGTCAGTGCCATCATGTGGTATATCAACTCACTTCATGGCGGACGTATGCCAGCGACATCCTTTGAGGGTGTTGGCGACCGTTTCTCATTAGAGTTTTCCTCGAAAACTTGAAAGGCTGGGGTTTTTCATCTCGATGAGAAGCGAATGCTGGTCTCACCTTTGTATAGACCGAGCGGCGGCTAAATCATCTTGTATTCCCTAGTTTCTTCGTGCTCTCAGTTTCGGGGCACTCAAATTTCAAGTTCTTTCAAAAGTTCTACCCCATGGGGAATCAATATGTACTCAACGATTTTACAAAGCTCAATGAGAACACCACTTCATTGCCAACATATATATTGTTATAGGAACCATCCTAGTCGAACATAAGCTGCTTGTGCATATTCTCGAGTCTTATTTTTTTTTTATTCATTCGCCAAAAGACATATACAACAGCACAGGCGGAATTAAAATGTCAGAGGACAATCATGATCCACTGAGTAGGACCACCAGCCTATGCATAAGGCAACACACTCAAATAAGTCTCAAAGATTAACTGATGCTTGGCAGGAGCAAGCGGGCAATTTTCTGCGCTTCCAGATAGACCACAACAACCATCCTGATGCCAAGTGAAAGGCTTGACTTCACAGCTTATTCCAAGTATCCGGATAAATAGCTAAGAGCACTTAATAACTTGTCAATGTCACATGAAAAAGAGAAAGCAGCCAAGACCAAACTGGCTAGAAATAGTCACACAGAAAGAAACGTTACTCAATATCTCGTCCTTTTGCTTGCAAATTGGGGAGAATGCTGATATTCGAGGATCGAATCTGTGGACAAGCACATTGACACGAGGGCATCTATGGACCAACGGCACAACCACCTTAGGATGGAGTAGTTTATCCCAAGTCCAAGTCCATATATGTCTCCAACTAGGAGGCAGGAGCTGAAGGGACCACTTAGTGGATGGCGGATGGATATCACTATTAACAAGTAGCTTATACGTAGAGTTCACAAGCCTGTGCTCGTGAACACTTTAATGAGAGATCCACATACACCCTTCAATAGGCTCTGGAACAACAAATGGCAGAGTACCAGCAACCTTTTGCCAAATAGGTCTGTCCCATCGAGACAACAAGAATTTGATTTGAAAGACCTTCCAGGTCACTAATTAACTGGAATCATACCATGCGACAATTGTCAAGATTCCTGTTAACCTCCAACGTCGCTGAATCAATGGATGGACTGAGGCACAAAGGGGGAGATTATTTTCCACAGGTAACCACCAAGAAGGAGCACTAAACTGATGACACACAATAGGATTGATACAAAATAGATGGAGACCACTTGGAGCAAGTTATAGCGGTTCGTATATACCTCTCAATAAAAGTAATTTAGATTGTTTAGCAAGCTGGACAACCACTGTCGACCACCGATATTCAGTGGTGGATATTCGGACTACAATACAAACTCGTATATCTAGTTGCATGGCCCAAAGGGAAGAAATGAAATGAAATGAAATGAAATCTATTATTCCGTCTTCGAGACCACCAGGTCTATTGTGACGTCCCCTACTCGCATACGGTGCACTCACCGTATACAAACAGGAGTTCATCCCCCATCCCAGCTCCATGCCGTCTGAGGGGCCCTCCACATGACACCGCAAACCGTGGACGGGTTCCGGGGAAGAGTGAAGGGGTCATTTTACCCCGCCTCCCTCGGGGCCTACCTAGGCGGAAGCGTAAACATACATGTCAGTACATAACATCATCACATATCCACCTCGAAGGGTGGAGCATCAACATCTGCATAGACAAAAGATCAGCACAATACACAAGGGAAATCCTACCCAAGGCTCAGACTCGAAGGGATGACTGACGGCTTGGGTCTCCAGAGTTCATTGTAGACAGAATTCATGGCAATGGATTTGGCTGGCATAAGAACATGGCTTAGGGTTGTCCACTCCATCCGCCCCTCCTGTGCACACTTTGCAGAGTAGGCTGAAAAGTGTTGGGACCTGACTGTAGCCCTCCGGATACATAGCCAAAAGGGCTATTCCTGGGTTGCATCTCCCCAGTTCCGATGGGGCAGGTAGGGATCACTCCCCCCAGAGATCTACGTGCTGACCCAAGGTGACTAGAGGGCCACTGCCCTTATTCGACTTGAACCCACTGGAAGGTGAACACCACCCCACGGGTGTCGAGCCCATGCCTTACCCGCACTCAGTGGCAAGCCATTGGACCTAGTCACAATGATCCCCGGTAGACCTTACACACCAGAGGGATCGTTCAAGGGTCAGAACACGAACCTCTTTATAAGCCAGTCTGGCCCCTTCACCCACAACCCGATGTGGCTCCTATGCACAGGCCGAATCTACAGGGTGCTAGAGAGGCTAATCTAGGAGCATCTACTACCAAGCTTTAGGTCTCTACCCCCCTTCCCAATACAAGGAGTTCATCTAGATACTTCATCCATATACATCATAGAAGAACTAAAGAACTAGGTCTAATCTATATCATAGAGTTAGGTTCTTTAGTTAGAGTCTGGTATCTAGAGATCTAGAGGGCTGTTATGGGCAATTTAATAGGCTAAACCTACTGATTCAATGACTAGAAGACGGTTTAGACTATTTAATTGACTAAATACCTGATCCTTGGGTTGCTCCTCCTGACCTGAGTTCGACCATCTTGCTGAACTGCTCGAATCAAGGGAAACTAATGGTGCAATTCGCTTAGACAGAGTCTGGGAGGCGGTTTTGACTCCTGGGGCAGCCAAAATAGAGCTCCAAAACTCTAGGAACGAAAATGGGCAAGTTAGGGTTTCTCCTACCTAAATAGACAAGGGGTTAGGCTAGGGTTTCCAATTATCCCTTTAGGCATGTGGGATAATTGGGAATGGGTCCACTTGCCTTTAATGGCTAGGTGGCAAAATGTGCCCACATGGAAAGGTGTGCACCTTAATAAATGTGCACATTGGTAAATGTGCACATTAATTACAATTGCACATACCTTGCAAGTTGCCCCCCTAGGGGCTACTCACCTGGCTACACGTCGGCGTACACGTCAGTCGGGGTGGCGTGTACGCGTGAAGGGGCAGTACAGTATACGTCCTGGGACCGGATACTGTGCTGGAACGTCACATTCTTCCCACCTTGAAATGATGCTGTCCGCAGCATCGTGGGTCTCCCCACCTTGGACGTCCTAACCTGCAACCATCCTGATGCATATAATATACTACTATAATACCTACACATTTATTAAAATTACCCTAAGGTAATATTTTTAGAACATTATTACGTCATTAACTTATGAAATAACTTATCAATTCGTAACATCATTAAAATAAGTTACTCAATAATTCACTTATCACGACAATTTAGTTTATCAAAATTTTTAAATTACGTTTGAGGTACTCTTCATTCCTTGCAACACATTCCAACAAAATTTGTGTTGCAAGTCTTCGTAGCTCGACCTCCTTGCCCTCCGGAGCGCTCTATTGGCCTGCAGGTCGACACTACGTTAGTACCATTTTAATTATTAATAAAAATTTTGGTTATATGGTGACCACCCCACCTATCTACATGGATGCATGGCTAATCTCCCGGCGTAGGAAGAGGGTGAATCTTCCATCGTGGCCATGGAGATACCTATATGCCTATATGCCGCCTCGTGCTCGCACCTTTAGTTGCCCAAATGGAGGATAGGTCCTTCCCGTATATGGGGCGGAAGGCCGATTCCTCCTATCAAAGCATATATGGGGCTAGAGGTGCTTTTCCTATCAATGCATTCCTCAATGACCTCCTTTCTCGAGGTCGCCTACTTCGCGGGGATGGGGCCAGTAGACTTTCTAATCTACCTTCCACTCGTCCACGCTGAAACGCCGGTCATGCCTACATTGACATTACACCACGCCCTAGAGATCACCGTGGGTGGTCTCATCATCGCAACAACGCGATGCGACCCATACCTAGCATAGGTGGCATGCGAGATTAATCTTAACTACACATAGAATTAATCTACACAAATTGACATGCCCGAGCCGATTTCTTCGAGATGACCTTGCCGTCCCCATTGCTCCATGAACTGTAGGTACCGCTTTACTAGATCTTTCTTAAGTACCCATGTCGCGTCTTCCATGGCAAGTGTTTCCACTTGACCAAGTATTGGAGAAACTCGATCTCCTCGTTTTCTTGAAGGCTTTATCAAGAATCAATTGAACTATTTCCACCGCTCCTCCGCATTTCCAACAACGTTGAGTGTCCAAGACTTCGTGCGGATTTGGAGTGTGCTTCTTCAATAAACTCACGTGGAAGACTTTATGAATCTTCGTGTGTCTTTGGCAAATCTAACTTGTAGGATTGATTACCTACTCTCCGACTATTCCGAAGGTCCAAACCCACCTTGGAGCAAGCTTCTTGCAATTCCCCATCCCGAGCTTTGCCCCTTTACCTTGATCTTGAGCTATACATCATCTCCAACTTGGAACTCTCTCATCGCTTCGATGTTTGTCGGCGATGCTCTTAAATGCGACTCCTTGCCGCTAGCGCGTATCCTCGAACGTCTTCCACGAAGTTGTTGCATGTCGGCCAACATCCGGCTTTGAAACTTCTACCTTTGACACGTTATTGTGCCAAGTGTCCGAGTTAGGCATTGATAGCCGTGGTTGATCATAAACGGCGACATTTGGGATGATTCCCGCTTGGTGCTATTGTATGCAAACTCCACCAAGTGAATAAATTCTTCCCATATACCTTGCTTATTCCGCACATAGTTTCAGAGCATGTCCTCCAAAATCCCGTTGGTCCGCCCGCTTTGGCCATCCGTCTAAGGATGATACGCCGTGCTCATGGATAGCTTCGTCTGAATTGTCGCAAAGAGGTCTTGCCAAAAGGCACTCATGAACTTGGGGTCCCTGTCGGAGATAATCTCCCTTGGCATGCCATGGAGCCCGGCGATTTCTTTGGTGAAGAGCTTCACAGATCCATAGCGTGTTCATGGTCCCGAAGGGCACAAAATGTGCCATCTTCGACAACTTGTCGACCACTACCATCAAGGCATCCTTCCCTCTTACTGTCCTTGGGAGCCCTGTGATAAAGTCCATGCTGATGACCTCCCACTTAGCGTTTGGCACCGCTAATGGCTCTAATGCCCCGAATTCGGTCGTTCGCGCCTTCGTCTGTGACATAGCCGACATTCCTTGATGTAGCGAAGCTACCGCTTCTTCATTCCTCGCCGCAATAGCTGATGCGCACTTTGAAATATGTCTTCATGAATCCTCGCATGGCCAGCTTATTGGATCCAGCAGTGTCGTGGAGAATCGCCTTCCTTTACACCCGGCGATTCCCAAGACGCACAACTTGTTCTTATGATATAAGAAATTGCCTTCCTTCTTAAAATTTTTGAAGGTTTCTCTCTCCTTATCTGTTCTCGCTTCCCTGCATAGGCTTGCCCATACTTCCTTGAAGTCCACATCCGCTTGGCAAGGCTTCTTCAATCTTCTTCCCCGGTCACTTTGAAAGCGCCGAGATTGCATTGCAATGCACTCTAGTTGCCGGGGATGCCTTGAAAGCGCATCTGCTACTACATTGAGCTTCCCCGACTTGTAGACTATATCAAAGTCATACTCCTCGAGGAACTCCATCCACCTTCGCCGCCTCGTTATTAAGGTGTGGTTGCGTGAATACATACCGAGGCTCGATGATCTCAGATCCAATTGGAACTTCCTTCCCAAAAGGTAATGCCTCCAAATTCTTAATGCCCCTCGACAACCACAAGCAATTCCCCGATCGCAAGGCGTCGCCGCTGCCGTTTAAATCGTTTATCTTCCTCGGAATCATCACGCTACCACACGCTCTTCTTGCATGAGCACCGCACTGTAGCTATCTTACCGTGACCGCGGCTACAAGCTTATCTTTCTCCGGGTCCGGCAGGTCAAGATAGGGGGTCGTCGAGCTTCCTTCAACAATTCAAACCCCGCTGGGCTTTCTTGTGCCAATGCTCGCCTAATCTTTCACCTTCTCGCCTCTTTGTCAAGTCTGGCGGGGCCGCTATCTTAGCAAAGTTCTTCACGAACTTCCTGCGCGTACCGCTAGGGTAGAAAAACTTCCTCGACCTCATGCACATTCTTGGTGCCGCCACCGGAATCACCGCTTCAATCTTGGCGGGATCCGCCGAGATTCCTTCTGCTGAGATCACATGACCTAGGTATTCCACCTTCTCCATTGCGAAGTGGCACTTCGACAACTTGGCGTACAAGTGGTGCCTCTTCAACTTCTCCAGCACTCTCCTTAAGTGTTGTACGTGCTCTTCAAAGGATCTGCTATACACCAAAATGTCGTCAAAGAATACAATCACAAAGGTGTCTAAGAACTCCCTGAAGATGTCGTTCATGAGCCTCATGAACGTCGCGGGGGCGTTCGATAAGCCGAAAGGCATTACCGTGAACTCATAATGCCCATACCGCATTCTGAAGGCGGTTTTATGGATATCTTCTTCCTTTATCCGGATCTGATGATAACCTGACCTTAAGTCGATTTTGGAAAAGACCTTTGCCCCTTGGAGTTGATCCATCAAGTCATCTGATCTGGGGAGCGCATACTTGTTCTTAATGGTGTGTTTATTCAAAACAAAGTTTAAAATGAAACGCACTAATTTGCTCCAAACGCACTTTAAAAGGAATCTTTGAAAGATTCCCTAAAATCTCCCCAAAAAATGCCCTTTTCTTGGTATATTTGTGACAAGTGTGACAATTTGAATATTTTAGGCACCATTTTTTGAGGGAAATTTGAACTCAGCTTCCATTCAAATTTGTTTGGTACCATTTTTTGGCCCCCTAGTTTGGTTTGAGAAATAGTAATATTTTTAAGGACAAAACAAAATAGACATTGAAAAAAAACAGCAAGCGCTAAGAGTGCCCAAAAACACAAAATTGCCAAAAATGCAACACATTTTGATATTGCCTCAATGAAGCAAATATTTTCACCTTAAAGTGTGCCTCACACGCCGAAAGTTGAAGTCGAAGATGCTTCATGCTTTGCCTTATACACTTGCTCTTATTTGCTCCTCCAAATTTTGCTATAGACTGTCAGATACCGTGATGGCGACGTATGTATCCAATCTGGACTTTTTTAGACTTTGTAATTTATTTGTCTCTGTAGTCCTTAGTTTCTTCCAAATAAATTTCAAGATGGTATAAATTTATACCTCAATAGATAGTAATGTGTGGACATAATATGCTACAGAGTTCGCACGGTATAAATTTATACCGCAAGAGGACTCGAGCGGTATAGATTTATACAACAAGAGGACTCGAGCGGTATAAATTTATACCGCAAGAGGACTCGAGCGGTATAGATTTATACAACAAGAGGACTCGAGCGGTATAAATTTATACAGCAAAAGGACTCGAGCGGTATAAATTTATACCGCAAGAGGACCCGAGCGGTATAAATTTATACCGCAAGAATTTTCTCGGTATAAATTTATACCAAAGATCGGGAACAAAAAAGGGGCACGACTAAATCTAATTTTGGCCTATTTTTGGCCGGAAAGATAGATATTGATAATTCCAAAAAGGCAGCTAGTAATCTTATATATAGGAATTTGTCATCCCATGGGCATGTTCATAGAGATTGATCCCAGCCGTCCAATCACGAAATGGAAGGCCAGGATAATGCCACCTCATTGGGCTACATGGATGGCCATGATGGGGAGACATGGGCATGCATGGGGGCATGCACCACATCCTCGGACCATTGGATCAAAAGGGGAGGATAAATCTTAGCCCTTGATTTTTGTGATGAAGGTGCAAGGAAAGTGCTAAAAAGTGAAATTTGGTGTAGCAAATCTTAACCCTTAGATCAAATGGTGAGGATAAATCCTATCCATTAACTTTTTAATATTAAATTGTGTTTTTTTTTAAAGGAAGTGAGGTGGCACCCTCATTAATTAAAAAGGAAGTGAGGTGGCAAAGCATTTATGAGTGGAATTTCTAGGAAGCTTCCTTCTGTTTTAACGCCTTTAAAGCCACGTAGCTTGCAATAGAGGGGTCGGATGAAGGTGGGACCCACGCCATTGGATTCCTCTCGTCGAGAGCTTTCCAATTAGTGCTTTGGCAGTATTTTGTCGCAGTTGGAGACAACGTGATCGAATACTAAGAATCTTCTTGGAATCTTCGAGTTTCAAGGAATCTATGGTAAGTTGAGGGAACCTAGGAGAATCTTTATAGGATCTTAAAGAATCCAGAGAAATATCATGAGAATCTTAGAGAATCTATGGGAATCTCAAGAGAGCGTCTTTGAGAATATAAAGGAATCTAAGGGAATCTTGATAAACTTTTTAAGAACCTAGAGGAATCTTGATGGAATCTTGGGGATTCTAGGGGAATCTTCATAGAATCTATGGGAACTAGAGGAATCTCAAGAGAATCTACAGGAATCTCAAGCGATTCTTTGAGAATCTAGGGGAATATTTCTAAAATCTTGGGAATTTTGGGTAATCTTGATGGAATCTTGGAGAATCTTGGAGAATCTTTGTTGGAGACTCCCTAAGATTCTCTAAAGATTCCCCTAGATTCCAAAAGAATACTCCAAGGTTCCTCTAGATTCTCCAAGTTTCCATGAACATTCCTCTAGATTCCCTCAACATACTATAGATTCCTTGAAACTCGAAGAATCCAAGAAGATTCTTAGTATTCGATCATGTTGGCTCCAACTGCGACAAAATAGTGCCAAAGCACCACTCATCAGAAAGGTCTCGACGAGAGGAATCCAACGGCGTGGGCCCCACCTTCATCCGACCCCTCTACTGCAAGCTACGTGTCTTCAAAGGCGATTAAACAAAAGGAAGCTTCCTAGAAAGTCCACTCATAAATACTTTGCCACCTCACTTACCTTTTTTATTAATAAGGGTGCCACCTCACCTCCTTTAAAAAAAAAAACCAATTTAATATTAAAAAGTTAATGGCTAGGATTTATGCTCACCTTTTAATCTCATGGGCATGTTCATAGAGATTGATCCCAGCCGTCCAATCACGAAATGGAAGGCCAGGATAATGCCACCTCATTGGGCTACATGGATGGCCATGATGGGGAGACATGGGCATGCATGGGGGCATGCACCACATCCTCGGACCATTGGATCAAAAGGGGAGGATAAATCTTAGCCCTTGATTTTTGTGATGAAGGTGAAAGGAAAGTGCTAAAAAATGAAATTTGGTGTAGCAAATCTTAACCCTTAGATCAAATGGTGAGGATAAATCCTAGCCATTAACTTTTTAATATTAAATTGTGTTTTTTTTTTAAAGGAAGTGAGGTGGCACCCTCATTAATTAAAAAGGAAGTGAGGTGGCAAAGCATTTATGAGTGGAATTTCTAGGAAGCTTCCTTCTGTTTTAACGCCTTTAAAGCCACGTAGCTTGCAATAGAGGGGTCGGATGAAGGTGGGACCCACGCCATTGGATTCCTCTCGTCGAGAGCTTTCCAATGAGTAGTGCTTTGGCAGTATTTTGTCGCAGTTGGAGACAACGTGATCGAATACTAAGAATCTTCTTGGAATCTTCGAGCTTCAAGGAATCTATGGTAAGTTGAGGGAATCTAGGAGAATCTTTATAGGATCTTAAAGAATCCAGAGAAATATCATGAGAATCTTAGAGAATCTATGGGAATCTCAAGAGAGCGTCTTTGAGAATATAAAGGAATCTAAGGGAATCTTGATAAACTTTTTAAGAACCTAGAGGAATCTTGATGGAATCTTGGGGATTCTAGGGGAATCTTCATAGAATCTATGGGAACTAGAGGAATCTCAAGAGAATCTACAGGAATCTCAAGCGATTCTTTGAGAATCTAGGGGAATATTTCTAAAATCTTGGGAATTTTGGGTAATCTTGATGGAATCTTGGAGAATCTTTGTTTGAGACTCCCTAAGATTCTCTAAAGATTCCCCTAGATTCCAAAAGAATACTCCAAGGTTCCTCTAGATTCTCCAAGTTTCCATGAACATTCCTCTAGATTCCCTCAACATACTATAGATTCCTTGAAACTCGAAGAATCCAAGAAGATTCTTAGTATTCGATCATGTTGGCTCCAACTGCGACAAAATAGTGCCAAAGCACCACTCATCAGAAAGGTCTCGACGAGAGGAATCCAACGGCGTGGGCCTCACCTTCATCCGACCCCTCTACTGCAAGCTACGTGTCTTCAAAGGCGATTAAACAAAAGGAAGCTTCCTAGAAAGTCCACTTATAAATACTTTGCCACCTCACTTACCTTTTTTATTAATAAGGGTGCCACCTCACCTCCTTTAAAAAAAAAAAACCAATTTAATATTAAAAAGTTAATGGCTAGGATTTATGCTCACCTTTTAATCTAACGGTTGAGATCTGCTGCACCAAATTCATTTTTTTTTGCACCTTCCTTGCACCTTCTTCACAAAAATCAAGGGCTAGGATTTATTCTCCCCTTTCGATCCAACGGTGCATGCCCCCATGCATGCCCATGCATGCCCATCATGGCCATCCATGCACCTCAATGAGGTGGCATTATTCTGGCCTTTCATTTCATGATTGGACGGCTGGGATGAATCGTAGAGATTGATCCCAGCCGTCCAATCACGAAATGGAAGGCCAGGATAATGCCACCTCATTGGGCTACATGGATGGCCATGATGGGGAGACATGGGCATGCATGGGGGCATGCACCACATCCTCGGGCCATTCGATCAAAAGGGGAGGATAAATCTTAGCCCTTGATTTTTGTGATGAAGGTGCAAGGAAAGTGCTAAAAAGTGAAATTTGGTGTAGCAAATCTTAACCCTTAGATCAAATGGTGAGGATAAATCCTAGCCATTAACTTTTTAATATTAAATTGTGTTTTTTTTTTAAAGGAAGTGAGGTGGCACCCTCATTAATTAAAAAGGAAGTGAGGTGGCAAAGCATTTATGAGTGGACTTTCGAGGAAGCTTCCTTCTGTTTTAACGCCTTTAAAGCCACGTAGCTTGCAATAGAGGGGTCGGATGAAGGTGGGACCCCGCCTGTCGCAGTTGGAGACAACGTGATCGAATACTAAGAATCTTCTTGGAATCTTCGAGTTTCAAGGAATCTATGGTAAGTTGAGGGAGTCTAGGAGAATCTTTATAGGATCTTAAAGAATCCAGAGAAATATCATGAGAATCTTAGAGAATCTATGGGAATCTCAAGAGAGCGTCTTTGAGAATATAAAGGAATCTAAGGGAATCTTGATAAACTTTTTAAGAACCTAGAGGAATCTTGATGGAATCTTGGGGATTCTAGGGGAATCTTCATAGAATCTATGGGAACTAGAGGAATCTCAAGAGAATCTACAGGAATCTCAAGCGATTCTTTGAGAATCTAGGGGAATATTTCTAAAATCTTGGGAATTTTGGGTAATCTTGATGGAATCTTGGAGAATCTAGAAGAATCTTCATAGAATCTTGGAGATTTTAGAGGAATCTTGAGGTATTCTTTTGGAATCTAGAGGAATCTTTAGAGAATCTTAGATAGTCTCAAACAAATCTTTGGGAATCTAGGAGAATCTAAAAGAATCTTTATGAAATCTTTAAGAATCTATGGGATTCTTGGGGAATCTTCGTAGAATCTTAGAAATCTAGGGGAATCTTTGTAGATTTTTAAGAAATCTAGGGGAATCTTCTTAAAAATTTTAAGAATCTAAGGGAATCTCGATGGAATCTTAGAGAATCTAAGAGAATCTCCATAGAATCTTGGGGAACCTAAACGAATCGTGGGATAATCTTTGGGAACCTAGAGGAATCTTCATAGGATCTTGGAGAATCTAGAGGAATCTCAAGAGAATCTTAGGGATTCTAAGGGAATCTCTATAGATAATAAAAGTACAAGGGAATTCTAAGGGATTCTAAGGGAATCCCAAAAGTACAAGTCTTTCATAAATTGAGTAGGATAATATTTAGAAGGAAACTAAGACAAATTTATGTAGAGAGAGTTGATAGTATGTTGACTCAGAGTTTGAGTAGGTTCTGACCGCAACCACAACTTTGACTTGGGCTTTGACTTCAAGTTCTTAGCTGTAGCTTTCAGTCGACTTTGCATAAGTTTGACTTTGACTTCCTATGAAGTTACTAGTCGGCTTCATACACTCCCTCATAGTACAAATACTTGTATAATATATATATATATATAACATATATACATACATATACAAGAAATTTAATGCGTCCTACGGTGCATGTTCGAGTTTTAGCATGTTCCTATGCTGCAAGTTCTTGTCCTGCCCTACATTCTAAAAGAATGTCTTGAGAATACTCTAAATTCATAGATTCTCTAAGATTCTACCAAGGTTCTCTTGGAGGTTTCGTGGAGATTCCTCTAAATTTTATAAGATTCCCTCTAGATTCCATTAGATTTCCGTAGATTCTCCAAGATTCTATGACGATCCTCTTAGATTCCCTTAGATCCCTTTAGATTTTATGAGATTGCCTTAGGTTCCCTTACATTGTATGAGGTTCAAAGAGATTCTATAAAGATTCCCTTAGATACTCTAAGATTTCATCAACATTTTCCTAGATTGCCTTAGATTTTATGAAGATTCCCTTAGATCCCCTAGATTTTAAGAGATTCCCTTAGGCTTGTAAATATTTTCCTAGATTCTCTCACATTTTATGAGGTTTTCTTAGATTCCGTTAGATTCTCCTGGATTCCTTTACATTCTAGAACTTTTTAGAACATTCTAAGGCTTTCTGAAATATTCTAAGACTTTCTGGAACATTCTGAGACTTCCAAAATATCCTAGAACTTTCTGGAAGTATTTCCCTAGATTTTCTTACCTTCCCATGGATTCCTACATTCTCGAACATTCCAGAACCTATTAGAACAATTTGAAACTTTTCTGGAAGAATTTTCATAGATTCCTTCCAGATTATGTTCTAGAATCTTCTAGAATATTTTGGAACTTTCTAGAAGATTCTAGAACTTTCTAGAGCCTTCCAGAACATTCTAGAACTCTTTTGAACTAGTTAGAATGTCATACTCCATTTTATCTTAACTGGATTTTACCCTTAAGTATATTTGAAATATAAATTATTCATAGAATTAATGCTTGGTCTAGTGGTTAGAATGGGGGGCTGGGGGGTCAATGACCAGGGTTCAAATTCCCCACACAACACAAAAATTTTAAAAGCCTTTCCTTAAAGGATGAGCATTCAACGTGGGCCGTAGGATCTTGGACCTGATCAAGGGCCGAGATCGTGCCATGTGGCAAAAATCTAAAGCAACATGAGCCGTAGGATCCTAGATCGACGATCAAGATCAAGAACAACCTGGACCATAGGATCGATTACATATTATTCCCAAAGCCATGTGCACCGTAAGATGTGTCCCAAAGCAATGTGAGCCGAGGGATCTCTGGACCGCGAATCAGATCAAATCAACCCGACCGTAGGATCGCTTACATATAGTCTATACACAAAGTCCTTAAGCCATCCGGGCCGTAAAACGCCCCAAAGCCACGGAGCCGTAGGATCTCTGGATCAACGGGCCGGATTTAGGGAGGACAAACATAAGAACATATATATATTAGAAAGGGGCCCCGACGGCCGGGGTTCTTTCTCTTGCACTATTCTCCTCTTCCGGCCGGCCTCCGGGCCTCACCGGTTTGGCCTAAGTATTTCTAAGTTGAGATGCTTGCGTATGAGCGTCTGAAACATTCTAGAACATTATATTTTCAATATTTACAAAGTTTCCAAAAGCTTCTCTAAAGTACTGCTCATGAGAAGAAAACTACCAATTACAAAGTATCCATGTAGTCTTACTACTAATTTCATAGTATTACCCATTAAGTCTAAAAGCTCACACTTACTAACATACACATGTTCGTACTCATATTATTCTATAAAACTCAAATATTTTATTTATATAAGTGCCTCTTTATACACAACATTTGGGGTGTATGTTCGATGGTCTTTTCGCAATGCACCCTGACGTGACGTCTCTGTAACGACGATCTTGACTCCGTCCTGTGAGGTGCATCTTGAGAGGGCAACGTAGAGTTGTCCATGAGCTTAAAATCGGCGGGCCAAGTGTAAAGCCCAACGGGTCCAAAGATTGACCCCGCGACTTATTGATTGTCATTGAGAATGCTAGGGCGATCGGATATTGTCTTCTAGTGAAGGGTATGTGCGAATCAAACGGCGGCAAATTGATTTTTTGGTAGCAGGATCGGGTGCCTCTCCGACCCGCCTGCGACTATCTCCTCACCGTAAAATTCTCTCGGGTTATGCGTGTGATAATGGGCGAAGTTCCATTGCATAGACCACCTCGAGGATACATGTTTCTAAGTAACATTACTATTGCTCCCACCTTGATATTGAGCTTGTGAGGCGGCATTCCGGAAGGTGTGAGGTGATTGATGAATTCAATCGGGAAATTTCTGATGTCCTCTTCATCTTCCAGATTGAGGGTATCAATACCCGTGTATGAGTGCAAGTCTCCATGCAATCTTTCCAAGGTCTTGTCACTAAGACTCAATGTATCCTCATTTTTTGGAGATAGTATGGATTTCTCGAATAGATTTTCCATGTTGTCTGGGTCTATACTTGTTCCAAACACCTCGTCGATAATGTTATTTTGTGCAATGCACTTGCTCGGCAACTCAACGACGTCTTCAGGGAGCGTAGGCTCGTCATTCATTCGCTCTCCGTCGCCAAGCTTCAGCAAGTACTCAGACCATTCTTTTTCGCCCTTACCGACACGCATGTTCGTTGTTAATTTGAATGTCTTGAAGTGCTTCCACAGGGGGTTGCTCTTGACACACTTTGCAAGAATCTCCATCTTCTTAGCTCGTTTGATTACGGGCAGTTGCTGCCTAAAATCACCGCCGGCTAATACAACCATTCCCCCGAATGGTCTGGAGTCCTGTCGGATTTCCTTCAAAACAGTATCTACTGCTGTGAGCGCGTCGGAATGCGTCATGCTTAATTCATCCCACACCAAAAGTGTTGCTTTTCTTATTTTATCTGCCTGTTTGCTTGTGGCACGCAGATCAGATGTTGCTTCAGGTGTTAGATTTAGCGGGAGCTTGAACGTAGAGTGGACTGTTTGGGCTCCTTTGAGCAAAAGGCTCGCTATGCCTGTCCATGCAACCGCAACAACACCGAGCTCTCTTCCTCTTAGCATGCTAATAGCTGTGTTGAAGACGAACGTTTTTCCAGACCCCCCAGGACCATCTACATTTATACACGGATGGGATGGTTGGACTCCTTCAATTGCAAGAAGAACGGCATCAGCTATTTCCTTTTGATCTGGAGTCAATCTTGCATATCGCTCATCACCTTTAGCTTTTTCAAAGGCTACATCGAATATTTGATCGAGCGATGGATCATGATACCGTGTCATTCTTGGTTCTGGAAGTTGAATTGACTGGCAGTTTGTCCCATTTGCAAGGAAGATTTCATTAATGGATAACAACGCTGCATTGTATGCATCTTCCTCTGGCATGTCACAGGCAAAATCTTCCGCCAAGTGCCACTTGAACTTCTCCCACAGATTCAATGGATCTGAGGGAGGACCATATATACAAATGAAGGCGAACGTTTGTCGCAATTGAGCAGGCATTTGAAAAGCGACTGCATCGTCAAGCGTTCTTTCCCATTCTGCATCATCTGCTAATAGTCCAAGTTCTTTTGCTGTTTCATGAAATGTATTGCATTGCTTTCCGTTGACATTTTTCATATCCTCGAAGCTAGTGATGCCTTTTCTATGTAGCAGCAATAAACGCAAGTAATACCGTTCCATGTCTTTTGGGCTAACATTATACATCCTTGAAATTAATTTGTACTTGCCTTCCCTTATCTTCCAGATACCTTGGCTTTTTATAAAAGTATAATGATGGGGGATTTCTGGATAGATATATTGTCGGGCAGCAGCATCAACTTTATTTAGCTCGAACCAAGCAGTCAGCATCGTATGTTTTGTTGCAGCACGTTCCAAAGCAATTCGTTCTTGGCCTTCTTCATAATATACGATTTGCTTGTTGGGCAAATGGACAGGCAATCTGCTAATATGACAATAGTTAGTATTAATAAAGTATAGTCTGGGTTTCAAATTAACAACCTGTGCACAGTGTGGGATGTGTCATGCATTTTGTAACCAAATGTTCTCCACATTGCTTCTGGTGCAGAGATGTATCTTGTATCAAGGAACTCCTGTATTTCGTCCCAATTATATGTGGCTTGCATATCTGTGTCTGGATGTGTTGTTAATGCAATGCTTGCTCGATCGTGGCCTTTATGGATGTACTTAAAAATGTACTTTATGCTTGCAATGTCAAACATCGCCCACATTTATATGGCAAGCATACTTCTTTAAGAGATAGGCATTATATGGAACAACCATACTGTTGTCTATCATTCTATTCCCTTGCTCATATTGAATGCCAGGACGTCTTCTATATTCTGGGTATCCATTCTCTTTGATTGAGGTGCTTTCAGCAAATGCTTTTGGAAAACCTTTAGAACACTCCATTGTTCCAGTCTTTTCATTCAATTTCATGCATCGTGAAGTGCATGGTCCATGCACCATGCATTTTTTTACAATTTCATGCAATTCAGGGTCTTCCAATGGGTCTGGTATATAAATAGAAAAATAACACAGACTTTACTTACATTATCGTATCAAAACTGAAATAACAATATGACGTACATACCTGGTATTTCAGCACTCGTGATCTTGTCAATGTCATCGCTATCCCGTATTTTATCTGTTTGTTCCATTATTAATAGCATGTGACAGTGCGGTAGGCCCCGCTTTTGGTATTCAATTGTATATGAATAGGCCTTAACTTTTCCAAAAATATCTCTTTCTAAGATATCATAGAGGATTGCCATTAGTTTCGTGTGGTACACACGCAAACACGCCGGGTCTATCCTCCGGGCGCTTGGCCTACCTCTAAGTTATCTCAGGATTTCTGCCAATTTGTATTGCACGCATGTAACAAATAGGTCCGGCTTCCCAAATCTTCTTACCAATGCCATGGAATCTTGATAGTTTTGTTGCATGGCGCTGCACCACCAATAAATGACGATGGCAAGATAACCAAACGCCCGTGATGCCAATCCTTGTGCCTCTCGCTTCATGGTTCACATAATCAATCAAGCCCTCATACATCTCGCCCGCAAGTTTTTTGGTTGAGGCGTAGAAATTCAAGGTATTGGCCTCTATTCTTGCGTAGGGCATCAACTATGAACTGCTATACACCAATCACCGCCAACAGGGGGATTGAACTCAAACTTAAGGGTGCTATCGTTCCGCGATTCCTCCGCTGGTTTAGTCTATACAAATAGTACCGTAGCATAGACACGCTTTTGCCTCGATCGCTCGATGAAGCAAAATGCCTGATTTCATATTCATTTGCCACCCCTTGTCACCGCATCTGTATTAACAACGGGTAAGTAAGAGCCGCCTATGTATGGATCGATGGCAATATTTTCTAGGTCACGCCTTTTGATGGATGCATATATCCCTATTAAAAGGCGGCTCCCCATCTGGATTTACAAATATTACAGCAACCTCATTGACGAATGCAGGGTTGTATCTTCGCAAGTCTAGTCCTGTCCTATCATCACTGAAGTACATTCTTACTTCTGCATGTTGATTTAGTTGCCGTGCATTTTCTTCTACCTCATGCATCATATGCAGGGCTTGTGCAAACGGGTTCATGCTCCTTATTTCTAAGTCAAGTTGCCTCATAAGGTCCATGTCACACTCTGCATTGTGCACATTTTGCGCACGTTCTTCGTTTGCATACTCCATATCTAGAATGTATAGTTGGGCATATCGCGGTGATACATTATCATCAGGATGAGCAGGCCCAGATCTATGGTAGACTTGGCCATGAATCTTAAAGCAATATGGGCCTGGTCTATTAAATTGCTGTATGTCTGCTCCGAATGATACAAATGCCAATGCATTATTGTAAATTCTGATATGTGACTTGAACTCCTTACTTTTTGGATGATTTCCAATTAATAAATGATATAATAACGGAGGCATTGCCGTCAAAGGAGGGAGGCTAATCTTGCCATCATAGCAACACTTCGTATCATCATGTTTAAATGTTAGTGCATGGCAATATCTGCACTCTCTACCCGGCCAGCTTCTCCACGCATGACGCTCCACATGCATTGATGACTCCCGAAGCTATTCTCAGAGGTTGAAGGATTAGCTCGCCTTGCACTTTGTTGGGCCTCTACAAACCTAACCTCTCAAGATGTTGTTCTTCTCGTCTCTCCCTCGCCGAGCTAATGACCTACTTCGCAGCTTCTTTCCTCTACTTGGTGGGCCAACCTCGATAGCACGCCCACATCCGCCTCCCTTGCCGGATGCCGAAGTCCGCTTGTAGCCCTTTCCTTTGCCTCCCAACCCGCAAAGGCCAACCTTTGCAAAGCGCCCTCATCCGATGAGCTTCCCGGGCGGCACCGAGCATCGCTCCTCGCTGCTTCTTCGGCCTACTTCTGATGAGCCAACCTCGGCGGCATGCTCGTGATCCGCCCCTCGGATGTTAAGCCTCATCCGGGCTCTTCCTTGCATGATGTTAACGCCTCTCATCCGCCTCTTTCCTCGCTGGATGTTAAGCTGGCCACTTCCGCTGCATGGTGGGCCAATCGGCACGCACGCCTCATCCGCTTTCCCCTGGCGGATGTTAAGCCCGCCAGCGTAGCCCTTTCCTTTGCCTGGTGGGCCAACCTGGCGGCACGCTCCTCATCCGTCTCTCTTTGCTGGGCAATGGATCTACTCGTGGCCACTTCTTGTGCATGGTGGGCCAATCTGGCAGCACGCTGTTCTTCTATTTCTCTACTCTTTACTTGTGCTCTTCTATTTCTCTGTATTTCAGCAGCTCTATCTAGCCTTGCTTGTCGCTCCTCTAGCGTCTCAGTTGCAAGTAGTCGTTGCCTTCTATTTTGATACCTTTCTCTATCTCGAGCACGTCTAGCTTCTCTTTCCTCTAATGTTTCCTCTCTCTGTCGTCGCGGCATTATTCTATTTTGCTTTCTTCCTATTAACAATTCATTCCACACAAATAATGGCCTTGCCAAAATCATTATTTTTGGACATGCCATTTATCTAACTACATCCAAAAACTTTCCATTTTTATACGCATTGCAATAGTTTCAAGAATGCTTTAGAATTATATAAAACATTCTACAACTTGCTAGTGCATTCCACAGGTATGTACAACGTTCTAAAATAGTTCAAAAAGGCTTATATTTTTAGGTTGAAGTATATTTAGATCACTTACAGATTATTAAAAAAAAAAGAATCTATTTCCAGAATAAGGTGCTTACCTGCGCTATTTAGAAGCTTCAACGCTAACGTCAAATTGAAGTGTCCATCTTCATGCCAGTTACTTCTTTATATACTGAGAGGAGGGTTTCTTCTTGCTATGAATGCATGTGGGATATTTGTGCAAACCCTAAGTCCTTGCCCAAGACCACCTGGAATATTCTAGAACATTGTATTATAAATGCCACCAAACTTTCTGAAAACTTTCTATTTTTAGACTTTAATACTTTCTATTTTTAGACTGAGGTGCTTATCCGTGAGCATCTGAAACATTCCAGAATATTCCATTTTGTGCATTTATAAAGTTTCAAAAAAATTCTATTTTTACGCATTCTAGAAGATTCTAGGACATTCTAACAGGTTCTAGAAGATTCTAGGACATTCTAGAACGTTCTACAATCATCTACAACATCCTAGAACATCCTAGAGCATCCCTGAATTGTTTACAAAGTTTCTACAAAACTTTCTATTTTTAGACATTCTAGGAGATTCCAGAACATTCTATGACATTCTAGAAGTTTCTAGGACATTCTAGAACGTTCTACAGCCATCTACAACGTTCTAAAACATCCTAGAGCATCCCTGAATTGTTTACAATGTTTCCACAAAATTTCTATTTTTAGACATTCTAGAAGATTCTAGGACATTCTAGAAGATTATACAACATTCCAGAGCTATGTAGAACATCCTCGAGCATCCTTGCATTGTTTACAAAGTTCCACAAAACTTTCTATTTTTAGACATTCTAGGAGACTCCAGAACATTCTATGACATTCTAGAAGTTTCTAGAAAATTCCACACCTATCTAGGAAAAAAAAATTCTATTTTCAGAATAAGATGCTTACCTGCACTATCTAGAGGCTTCAACGCTAACGTCAAATTGAAGTGTCCATCTTCATGCTCATTACCTCCTTATATACTGAAAAAAGGGTCTCTTTTTGCTATGAATGCATGTGGGATATTTATGCAAACCCTAAGTTCCAGAATATTCCATGACATTCTAGAAGGTTCTAGAAGATTCCAGACCAACCTAGAACATCCTGGACTTACCTGTGAGCATCTAGAACACTTTAGAACATTCTATTTTGAGTATTTGTGGAGTTTCAGAAAACTTTCTATATTTAGACATTCTAGAAGATTCTCTTCTCTCTCTGTCTTCTCTCTCCTCTCTCCTCTAATATTCTAGAAGATTCTAGAAGGTTCTAAGATTGTGTATGTTTTAAACCTTGCCTATGTTTCACCTTTAGCAATGTTGAAACTAATATATTATTCAAGGAACTAATGTTTGGTCTAGTGGTTAAGATCCCGGGCTGCAGTGCCACAGCCCAGGGTTCGAATCCCTCCTAAACCAAAAAGTTTTCACACCAAGGCTTTCAATTAACCAAAGCAATTTCCATTGCCTTAGCCTTAACTAAGCATGGACTTCCTATTCTTTCAAGAAAAGACTGGTTGGTCTAGTGGTAAGGGTGGGGGGTTTGGGGGGCAATGTCCAGGGTTCAAGTCCTGGGTAAACCAAAAAAATTTTGTCCACCAAACTTGGGAGCTTTTAAGAGGCCAAGGCCCACGGACGACCCAGATCAAGCCACGTGGCGCCTCCTTATCCGTCGATGGGGCGTGGAATACTCACAGACTCACTCACAGACAGACGGACACTATTTCTTTATAATATAGGAAGGATCAGATCAAGAACAACCTGGACCATAGGATCGATTACATATTATTCCCAAAGCCATGTGCACCGTAAGATGTGTCCCAAAGCAATGTGAGCCGTAGGATCTCGGACCGGCGATCAGGATCAAATCAACCTGGACCGTAGGATCGCTTACATATAGTCTATACACAAAGTCCCAAGCCATCTGGGCCGTAAAAAACGTCCCAAAGCCACGTGAGCCGTAGGATCTCGGATCAACGGTCGGATTTAGGAGGACAAACATAAGAACATATATATATCAGATATCAGATATATCCGAAAAAAAAAAGAATTCTTGCAGTATAAATCTATACCGAGAGACTTCCTGCGGTATAAATTTATACCGTTTTTTTTTTTATATATACAAACATGTGAACGTATATATATTGAATATCCTTATATATATACAATTATATTGGGTGCCACAAATGTTGTCAATACCCCAAATGATGTAGAGATTGATGCCACAAAATGTTGGTAGAGATTGATCTCGGCCGTCCATCTCTGAGATGGACGGTCCAGACGGTGCCACCTCGAAACTCCCCAAGCATCCCTCTTGTTGGTGTACCAAAATTTTGGTAGAGATTGATCTCGGCCGTCCATCTCTGGGATGAACGGCCCACAACAAAAGCCCCAATTCAATTTTTGTGGCTTGCCCTAATCAACAAGAAAACTCCGGCGCATTCGCAGTGTTGGGTCGGGTGCTGCCATCTCATTTTAGTACGAAGTTGAGCTCCGCCATTGTGTTTGCTTCCGGAGACGGCGGCGAGAGACGTAAATTTCTAGAAATGCCCCTGCTTTTGTTTCGGGCTTCTTCGAATCAAAGTATTTTTTTTTTCTCTTCGCTGATCTGCCGGATCTTCATTTTTTTTCTTCATTTGGCCCTTGTTCAATGTTTGACGGGTTGATCTAAGGTCTTTCCGCCTATTGTGAGTTGTAATCGTTTGATGCGGTCCCGATCTTTGGTGGGGACACAAAGTTATGGGTTGCGAAAAAGTGTCCATTACGGTTTGAGAATCAAATTTTTATGAAGTATCTTTACCCGTGGCGATGGCACAAGCCCGGTGGTGGCTTTATGGCACGGGTCCGGTGGAGCAAAGACGGTAGTCATGGTTGGAGATGGAAGCATTTTCAATTGCACAAAGTTGAGGATTCAAGATTCCAGCTATGGCGGCTTTATAATGTCGGCTATGGCGATGAGTATGAACCGGCAGACCCGGTTTCCTTTTTGCATTCTTGGTTTCCTGCTTCAACTCTATGATTGTCTTTATAGCAAAATTGAGATTTGCAAATAGTCCGGCATGCAAAGGGCTTGAAAAGGTTTAGCGGACGATTATATCTAGGTATTTGGAACCACCTTCTTTTGACACTTTCTCTTTATGCTTTGAACTGGTTCATTTGAAGAAATCAACTGCCTTACTTTAATAAAATGCTTATACCATGTGAATTTGAGGTAATTTGCTTTCATTCCGTTTCTCAGAAACTTATATAGAGTATGGTTTAAGGCTTTTTCATTTGCGTGATGCCATCGAACATTGCCATAGATACAATGGCTTTTTTTTTATGGATGCAGACGCCTCACCCTATATGCCACGATTACCATTTATTCCTCATATTCTTGCAAGTGTGAAGATAATTGGTACCTGATTTATTATACAAAAGCGGAGATGTTGGAAGCCGATTATTGAAGTTGCGGTCATCGGGGATGAAGTCATATTGCATTTGAATCACTAAGAATTATCTGTTCACAAGAGGCCTTCCAGTACTCATGTCTTTCGTTACAATAATCTTCGCTTGCATATGGTTTTCCCCTTTCTCATGAATTCAAGTCCAGTGAATGTAGAACGAGCTCATATAGTTTCAGGTTGCAAATGCCGAAAAAGAACAACCCATTGATGAAGTCCCTTTGTAATCGAATTTGCAGTTTCTAGTTGATGCAAATTATATGAGAATTAAGCAAGAACAAGAAGCAAGCAGCACATGTCATGCGAGAATAATGTCGGTGCTCCAATTTATTGATTCGATTTCTGTTGTATTTACGCCTTCATGTTGTTTCACGTGATGGCAAAATACCGACGCTTGTTATAGAGTTCTGCTCACATCGGTTTGCTTGCTTCACCAAAGATATTTATACAAGGTAAACTTCCGATTAAATAGAGCTTCTTTCATGACTTCTTTATTGTTATCAACACGGTACCATGATTTGCGCGGCCAATGCGATTGAGGTGGAGTGGTATTGAAATGTAATGGATGTCACGGGCAGATTTTGAATCACATGCCTAGTCAGTAAAAGCCCTCCGACAGATGCTTAAGTCTGTTAAAGCATTTCTTCCTTCTATATAATTTTCGTAAGAAGGTAAAGATCATGTTTCTGCGATTTTTTTTTTTGTTATTCTTTGTAGAAGTGTGTATGTGGTTTGGATATTAAAACATCTGAGTTTTTTAAAAGAAGATGGGCTGCCTCTAGAAAGAGACCATAACCTTGACAAATCAGCGGTTCATATACCTTAAGCTCCATATGCCACCATGCAAATTTTTGATGTGAAATCCATGGATGGTGATCACTCTAGGATCCAGAATTTCCTTGTGGCCGTAGTCTCTCATCGTCGCCGGCATCTTCATGGCAAAGATGATTCTAGTTTAATTTCATCATATTTTTCATTCTATGATGATGTTATATTTTAAACAAATGACTCCTAACCTATATATCTAGGCTCGCATTGTAATATGCAACCCCTTTGCTCTCATATCCTTTGCTATGAATATCTTATGCTCCGCTCAAAGGTGACAAAGTGGCATTATTTGTAAAGCAAGCAAGGATTGATCTAATCTCCTTGCACAAAGAGACAAGAAGTTTAGAAAGCTATAGAATAACTGCGGTCAGTGCACTTATCAAAGTCCCTTCTGATACTATTAAAGCCAATCTATCTAGTCATGCCGTGTGCTATCCATTTTGTCCACTTTATTGACGAAAAATAACAGGCCGGCAGGCGTTGAAATTACCATCTGCAATGGACGCCTTCCACGTAATCTAACAACATCCGAGCCTAGTGTTATAACGTTATGCTACTGTCACGGATGGTTACATATGTTAGACCTGCATGGTGTTTGCAGTGGAGGGAAGCATAACAGGAAATTGTTAAGAAGGTTACATATGTTAGATCTGCAACGTGTCCAAGTTTTCATCTGAGGAAGAAATCTTTGAATGAAGAAAATGATGAAGCATAATAGAAGAAAAGTAGGGGCTACATGACAGAAAAGAAAATAAGGAGGCTGCAAGTGAACTTGAGGAGGATGCTGACACTAAAAAGAAGAGGAGTGACTTGTTTGGTACGGACCGGAGTGCACACCACAATGCTCCAAGAGTTATTTCCAAGGTTCAAAATTAGAGATCCATAATGTGCATGCTCAAAATTAATAATGATTTAGACATATCAGATACTTAGAAGCATGCCCAAACTGAAATAAGATGCACGTGCAGTTATGGCTACCACTAGCAACTTAAATCTGTGGCGCATGTCATTACATAAGATAGTTCTGAGTCTTATCGAGAGCAACCGGTAATAATGATTTGAACCTATTGAACTCGGGGAGCAGCTTCATGTCTAAAGCATAAGCTTAACCAAAATAAGATGCAGTGTAGCAGACATAGCTACTTTTCTAGCAACTTGAATATGTGTGCATGTCCTTAAATAAGGTAGTTTTGAACCTAAGTTCTTATCCTAGGTACAAAGGTCGTTGTTTATAAAAGGTACATATGATGATGGTTTAATTGTTGGTAGATTCCCTGTTGAACTTGTCGTAATGGTTGCAGATCTGAGCTTGTGTTTTAATCATTTTGTTGGAGATTTTTATGAGGTGGTTCATGTTCAGGTGGTGCAACCAAAATCAATTGGCATATTGCATCTCCTCGAAAGGTACCCCATTATATTAGATGAACTTTACAGCCTTTATCAATTAAGTTACATTCTTGCTTCACCATTTTTGTATTGATTGTTTCTCTTTTTAGTTTTTGGTAGGAATTTGAATAGGCATAGGGATCTGATAGTGTTTCTTCATTGTAAGGTGTGTGGAGGTTTGCATGTTACTCGAAAAGAGGATTGCGCTTCGAAGAGTGTGTTTGTTTTCTTATCACATTGTGTTCCTAATCGACGGTGCAAAATGTTGTTGATTACAATGCCAAGACGAATCATAGACATAGATGCAAACAGAAATTATTCAAAGGAGGAGCTTATAAGGTTAAAGCGCAACGAAGTCACATTTATTGAGGAATCTGGTAAAGCCCGGGAATCGGCTTTGTTGCACAAAAATGGCATGCAATTGGTGCTACGGTTGGCTTCGACATCTTTTCTGTACGTTAAAGTATTGCCAGCTGCAAGGTGTGATTACTTGGCTGATGTTTTCCGTAAATTAGTAACTTCTATTGCTTTATTGGAGAATGGGGTTTTTATTTGCAGGGTTTTTAGTCATGCCATGGCCGGAGCAGCCAAATATCACGCCCAGGTCGTGCAAAAGAAAAGAACATTTGACTGGGAATCATATGCTAGAACACATTCCATGAAAGAGAAAGCAATTGATGAACAAAGGAAACAAGTTTAGAATGGTACGTTGTCCAGTTATTGATATCGAGTAGTTTTATAGAAAGGGAGAAATGACTGCAAATTCTGTTGCTTCAACCCACTCTTACACATATCGCCAAACAGGTAGCCTGTTTGTGAGGGTTTGCAATCAATTTGAGGCTCGGGAATATATTTACTTTGACATGTATTTACTTTGATAACTCATTGCCTATTACGACGGAGAAATGTCAAGCTTGGACATTACTCATGCTTCACTGTTTTGTTGCTGCAGGGTGGTGGTTAATATTATCTCATTGGCGTGAGCAGTTGATCCAAAGGTTGTTGTGAGCATTGGCTTGTGTTTTTCCTTGAAATGTCAGAGTTGGGTCATTGTAAGTCATCTCGCGTATTGGTTGGCATTATTCTTGCTAAAATGCTAGTGTTTGCATCTAATAGTATATTCTGCATGTTGAATTCTCATACAGATGTTTGGGTGCTTTTGAAACTTTCTTGGATGCATTACCGGAGTAGGGATTCTTAAACGATAATGTTTACCATCTCTTAGAATGAGAATTTAAATTACATTCATTTATATCATATTTGTTATTCCCGGTTGTTTTTTGTTGAGAGCGAATTGTAGACCTTAGTCAGACAAAACCAGCAAGCATGTGAAGAAAGATCTTTGCACACTTTAGTGACAAGCTAGCTCGTAGGATTTGAGGTCTGTTTTTGCATTGCTTTTTCTGGCCAGAACCTATTTTCGCCTACTGACATTTGGATCAACAATCAAAATGCCAAGAGTCTGCACATGTTTATCTTCCTTTTTGATGATGTAGGGATCCATTGAACTATGGGCATATGCCAAGATTTGGCGTTAAGCCCTTTGACCTTGATAAATAAAACTGGCAAACGGACGTTTGAAGTTCCACCGATTCCAACCTTTGAGGAAAAGAATCTTGTGGATGATGAAGCAGTTGTTGTTGGAGGTTCTAATCACAGTTATGCAACTAAGGATCTATATGATGCAAACCATGTAACCATGCTTTGAGGACTCGGAATGGGTTTTTCCTTTTTTACTTTGCATGTTTTGCTCTACTTCAAGATACCCGGTCGTCTCTCGGAGATAAGATCGTTTTTCCTTGAGCGTCAATGGTAGATGAACCTTCCTGGTATTATTATAAATAGCTTTTTATTCTAGATCATAGCCTGAGGCCACACAAATGAGAAAAGAACCTGGTCTACCACCATCTCTGATGTAAATTATGCGCCATTTGATGAAGTGCCTCTAAGCTCCAATGTCTGATGGAAGGGCTAATAGAGTGCTCCAACTTTCAGGAATGCTCATGCTCGGAGAACAAGGTTGGTATCCCTTTGATGTGAGCTGGAATTGCTAAAACAAAGCTCCAATTTCTGCATTGCCATATGTTCCTACCAATTTTTTATTCCTAACAGACTCTGCCATTGCTTGTTCAAATGGATCTGATGCAGCACTACAAAGACAAGTGGTTTTTATGGTTTAACTCTGTTCACATAGGAACAATAGGAACAATTGTTTTGGGAATCGCATGGTCAATTTGATCTTTGAAAGTGGTCAACTTGGGTCATGTCTAGCCCATTTCCTGCAGTCTTAATGGGCTTAACAGTGTGCACTGCCTTCCAGATGATGAAGCTCATCATTGCCATTGGTCAATTCAGAAATTCCTTATGCTAGAAACAACGGAAGCTATGAACTAAGCTTTGTCGCTTTCGAGTGGTATGCCATAATAAAACTGTATAAATTCAGTATTTGGACAACATTCTGCCATGGCTCAATAATGCAACGTATATTTTTCTCTCATTGCTTGCTACAAAGATTTTTTTACTCTATTTAGATGTCTGATCAAGCTCTTCTCTCGAGGATCGATGGAGAACATAGAAGGAGACCTCATTCAAGTTGTCGATCCAATATCCTAGTCATCTCCTAAGGGAAATGAATTATGAATGGGCAGGTAGAGTATGTCGGTTCATGTTTATAACGATGTTTTTCTTATGGATGGCCCCTGATTGCAGAATCGTTCAAGATAACAAGTGCCTGGAGGCTATCCATTTTTCCACCAAAGTTGCAGGCCAGAAAAAAAGCCATATATGCAGGACATGCTTTGGAGAGGGGCCACTCGAACATTAAGGAAATGAACATATTGCTTTGTGTCTCTATTCTGCTGTCGGATGTGTGTATGTATCTAAAAACATGTGTGAAGCTAATTGCTTCCAGCAGAAGGAAAACGATATCGACATAGAATTGTATGTCAACATGCATAACAAAGCAGATATCGACATAGAATTGTATGTCAACATGCATAACAAAGCGGCATGGCGATGTTTTGTGGTTATTCAAGAGTTATGAAGCTTGCTATGCGTTATTTCGACAAGAGCAAAATTTCTTTGGGCTTCTGATACAAGGATGAAATATGTAACAAATTCTCCAAGCTATTCCAAAACATCTCAATACACAATGCTGTCGGATGTGTGTATCTACCTGTCTTCGTGGGTGCCGGATCTTCGAATCTGCATCAGATTCGGATGGGTGCGCCGGATCATCTTCAGGAGAATGCCCTGCACTATTTACCAAAGATAGAGCACCTATAGCCCTAACAAGATCGCCCTCTACTCAAAATGCCCAGATTATCCTACCTGCCCTCCATGCTAAATCGACTTAATACCATCTGGATTGGAGGGTTTTCAGATTTGGCTCCCATACCTTTGTCACGATGAACAAAATGGGATCTTCCTCTTAGTTTTGGCTCAACCAACCCAGTCCAGCCAAGTGGACCCATGAGTTCAATGGTTGCATGTTTTTTTTGTAACATTTTAATTGAAATGCTAGTTAACATACGAAACATTGACTATTAAAAAACATGGATCTGGTAAACCCAAATGGGTTTTTGAACCTTCAAGAGCTCGAATACGACCTAATCTTCCTACAATAATCCGACCCAATTGTACGCTTAAACTGCAAAAGTACTATATATACTATAGCAATTTTAATAGTAAGTCGAATCAATCTGGATACAGTTTATTGTGCTCCCAGGAGAAGAGGTGGACCTGAGTTGGATTTAGAGCAAGAATGGGCATACCGCATCGCATCGTGATCTTGGATTTTTTCATGTTTTCTCGCTCAAATAACTATTATATTTAGATTTTTGGCCAGACTACGAGAAGCATGTAACGCATTTTTTTTGCGGTGTTTTTCTACGACATCCATTGGCAAAATGTTGATACGGATGCAATTACATGGAATAGCTGAGATCCTTTTGCATTGACTTTGAGTTTTTTGGGGATAAAATATGGAGGATACATTTCTCCAACTTAGATACATTTAGTTCAAATTTGGAGGTCCATAGTTGAGATCCTTTTGACTTAATACAAAACCTCCTTTGCCACAAGTTGGGCAAAAGAAATGTTCGCTGAACAAATTGCCAAACCTCTGCATGTGTACTTTTTTTTTTTAATAATAACGTTTTGTAAAAGAGATGGATTGTGCAAGGTTCAACCCTTTGGAATTTTCAAAAGTTCTTTTATTAATATCTTTATGCCTCTATATTTGGATGCCTATTAGGAGTAGTTTTGAATAGAGTGACGATCAAAAAGTAGAGATGGATTGTGCAAGGTTCTTTTATTAATATCTTTATGCCTCTATATTTGGATGCCTATTAGGAGTAGTTTTGAATAGAGTGACGATCAAAAAGTTTTGACATTCCCAACTAGATCAGTATGCATTTCAATAACATATTACCTTTAGAATATGCAAAGGGGGAGCTTGTGGAGTCCCAACTAAATTCTTTTACTTTAATTAAATCATTGTGCATCTAGTGACAATTTTAATGTCCATTCATTTGCAAAATAGCAAGAGCAAACTATAGCAGAATTGTAGGGCCATCATAAATGTAGGACTAATATGGCATGTGTATTTCACTGACTCTCTCCGAGACAGTGCCCAGATTGTAACATCTTTCGTGCGGGTATAAACTTACCTGGCGAAGAATTTTGTTACCTTAGGACCGTTATAGTTACGACCACATTTCATTGGGTCTAAGAGTGTATTAAGGCATCTCTAATGGGACCACCATCTTGAGATGAACACGGCATGGTAGATGATAGGAGGATTGAATTGTTGGTATATGGAAGAGCTTGAGGTATCAAAAGCATAGTAGCGAAGGGAATTGGTTGAGAAGACCCAGTGGTAGAATAATCATAAAGCAAAGGGTTAGAGCATTGTCAAAATTGCAAGGCATGATATTTTGGGGCCCTACAACGCATGTCAATGTAGGTAGAGGATTTTATTCCCAGTTGTTCGTAAACTATAGTTCATAGACCCATTTATAGTACAAAGTGCACCTTTCAACTACAAATAGTGTATACCTATATAGAAATCTCTATCATCGAGTGTTTCTGAGAAAGCCCAAATTAATTCACCCAGGACTCAAGGACAAGCTTTTTGTTTGGACATTTGATACCACTTTTGAATTTGCCTCCAATAAAATTAGATACGCATCAAGAATAAGAAAATAAATGAAGCTGATAAGCAGGAAACAAAATATTTGTCAAAGAGTTTGTTTATCAATGAGGTGTGTGGATGCATGTAGATTGTTAACCAAATATCTATGCTCATTGTTAGAGGAGATGCAATTTAACTTCGGTGAGCAAAAGACACCTTGCATGCTCGTCGAATAAATCTGTACCCAATAGGAGTATAGACAAAGTTTGCTTCATTATTATAGAGTCATCAGATGAAATCTAATAGTTTCCATTCTAATAAATAGTGATGAGCTCTTTTGAATGGCCATCAGGCAAAGGGTTTAGCTTAAAACTGGTACATGTATGATTCAAACTATCTATACATTTTTGTTTCATCGCATTTTATTTTATCCCATTGATAGTACAAAAACTTGCACTGTTTTGACTTCGCAGAGAATGGGTTGTTCATTTGCCCTTGCCCATGGAAGTATTTAAGGCAAAAATGTTGCTATTATGGCATTGTGACGTGATTTCTATTATTTATTGGCCCAAGCAAAACAAAGCAAACATACAATACGAATATAGATAGACACTATGTCGGATGGAACTATATGTTAATTGCTATTTTAAATAGGCTAGTTGGAGTAGTTGTATCCATAATGGGCGAAGTATTTCCGAGCTACCAAAGAACGAAAAGAAAATAAGCGAGATAATAGCAGAAGAGGAGGCCAGCTTTGGCAGAACTATTTTAAAGGTATTTATCACTGTGTATTTTCCTGTGTGTCGATAGTTCTGCATTTGGTAATAAATCAGTATTGTATTTGATGCAGGGAATTGCACAATTCCAAAAGGAGATCTCTAAGGTGTCATATCTAATTTTATTTAATGATAACGGTGGCAATAAGCCTAATCATTTAATTTCTTAAATGTCACACATGAGGTAGGTGTCGTGCAATGGTTGATGGAGAGAAAAAAATACCAAAAAACCCTCCAAATTTTTTACCACGATTTTTTTCCTTTGGCGGTGGTCGTTCCACCGGCCGGATCGAAAGCAGAAGAGGGTATTAGAGCGTCTCGCCTTCTTCGATGAATATCTCGAAACCCGCTTTTATTCTTGCTCCTTTAGCCAGCCATGTTTGCTCCGATTGTTCTTGCAGCTTATTTTGTGTAGTGAGATTTCGTTTAGTTTGTACCGCTCTTCCATGTTCTCATTGTATTTAAGCTATACTTTATGCTAAGTTATTTCTTTGATAATTTGCAGCAAGTATTATAAGAGCCGGAAGTCGATCTTAACATGTGTGTCACTCTGGTTTAGCACCGTAAGAAACTATTTATCTTAAGGGGCCAATTGACAAATGAACTTGGATTCCAATGGAGTCGCACAACATCCCGTATGGCCAAGGTCCCGGGGACGATAAACCCGTGCTATGGCAAAAGGTTTGCATTCAATCCAAAATTAAAATTTGCCTTGCAACATCGACTTGCATTCTGAATTTTAGAAATATCCCATTCATACAAAGTTTAGAAGTCGCATGACGGGCGCCAATCTTGACGTTGGAGCTCAATGCATTTTCTAGCCTTTTTGTATTTTTTAAGTCCCATTTTGTCATACCCTTATTTTGCTTTCACAATCTCCATTGAGGAGCAATCACAATCCATAGACTCATATCTTCCTGTTGCCTTCGTTTTCAAATTGTTTTTCCAGATGGGATGTGAAGCCTATTTGCATGCTTCGGGCTATTTTGTTCCAATTGAGACTTTCTTACCTTCATCTATTCTGTTTTGCAGATCCCTCCCAAGGACATGATGGCAAAGACAATTTGAGTTTTTGTTTCCGTATCTGAAAGGGCTCAAGCCGTTGCTCGGGATTTCTTGATCAATATCATGTATTTGGATAGGATCTGGGCTAAACGGTATCACATAGTTTGACGAAGAATTCATACTACTCAAGGCAAGTAGCTTTCAATCCTTTTTTCTTTCATAACGCCAGAACTATTATGCAACAATTGGGGATTGTAAGAAAGCACAACCCTTGCCTTTTATAGATCGCACATCTGCGAAAAAATGTCGCTTATAAGATTTTAATATCCGATTATTTCGTGGTCAGGCAATATGTTATCTCGTGAAGTAATAGGCAAGATTTCTTGGGTATATTGTAGCTGTGGTTTTAATGGCCTCCAAATATGGTGGAAGCGCTTCTGCACCGCTCTCATAATGGAAGCGAAAGACTTTTGTTTTTTTTTGCAAAGATTGAGCCGGAGCCAACAAAACAAAGGTTGTTAAACAGAGCATGTAGGTAGATTATTTTAGGGAAATTTTATATGGATAATATTAATAGATTGCATTCATCCGTGCAGCTCGGAAGAAACTTGAACCAATCAAGTAGGGCACAAATGCATGGACAGCCAAAGAAATGGGCGGTAAGATTCTCTAGGTGGCTTATGCAATTGCTCATAGGGGTATCATTTGGAGAAAAGGAAGACACTACTTATATTTGTTGGGGACTGCATAGAGAAGATATGCATTTTTTTGCCATCTTTTTGTTTCACACTTTGCTCCTAGACAATTTTACTGTAGTTGTCTTTTTTATCAACTTCCAATCTATTTTCTGGATCTATAATTTTACACATTTGTGGTTTGACCTGACTAGTTGAGATAATGATGTGCCATATTGGCAAATGAACAAGATTCATATCTTATAGAACAATGGATTTTACATGAAAAAATGGGTGTTCAACCCATCCATCATATGTGCACCATGAATTCCACTTTCTGCCTATGCAGTTTGCTCAATTACGTTTTGGTCATAATTCTCCTTAGTTTGGAAGAAGTTTGAAAGTTGGGATTGATGGCAACATCCATATGTTATTTGATGGGGAAGAATTACCTTCACAAAGATATGTATCCAATCTTCAACATGTTTGCTTTGACACAATGTTAAAAAGATAATGAAGGCAGATATGAGGCACAAACACAAGCTAATGGAGCTTCTTCAAGTGTTCCATGATGTGCCCTAATTTCAGCTAAGTGCCATTTCAAGTTGCGTGAATTGCGTGGTCGATGAATGTAGATATTTGACAAAATTAGTAAGATAATGTAATGTTAGTTTTGCCACTAAGGAAGCACTCCCGCCCACCGTGATCGCCATGCCAATTGCCTTTAGTGAATGTGTGTCTCCTTTATAGATAGTCATTCTTTAAGATAAGATAGAAGTATCTTTTACTATCTATGAGTCTCCACCAAGGTCTTAATAGCCTTGGTGTTGTAAAAGGAACATTCAGAAAAAAGAGAGCACACTTATTGTGATCGTGTAGTGTGGTGGTCGTTTTATGATAAGGTCTAGGTTAAAAAAAGTATTGTATTTTTGAACTTAGATAAAAGATGGGAGTGTGTCAACCAGCTATAATCCTAACATGCACACACTTAGCACACTAAGAGGAGGTTGTATGAACACTAGTGGCAAACACTAATGGCAAATTGTTTTAACACTAGTGGCAAACTGCACGCCATAGGATATAGTAAAGCTAACATGGAGATAATCCGTATTGGGATATAACACTTTAGCACATTGAAGAGATGAACTTATATAATTTTCCTGTAACACTAGTGGCAAACTTAGAGACCCGTTTTTGTACTTTAAATGGGTCTATGAACTATGGTTTACGAAATCTGGGAACAAAATCCAAGATTAAGAGTGACAGGAATGGTAGCATGCATCCAGTCCAAAGTCATGAAGTTTTAAGCTAAACCCTTTGCTTGATGGCCATTCAATCGAGCTCATCGTTGTTTATTAGATGGAGACTTGCAATTAGATTTCATCTGATCACTCTATGATAACGAAGCAAACTTTGTCTATAATCCTATTGGGTACAGCTTTATTCGAGGTGTCTTTGGCTCAGCGAAATAAAATTGCATCTCCTCTAACAATGAGCATAGATATTTGGTAAACAGTCTACATGCATCCACACACGTCATTGATAAACAAACTCTGATAAATATTTTGTTCCCTGCTTATGAACTTCATTTATTGTCTTATTCTTGATGCGTATCCAATTTTATTCGAGGCAAATTCAACAATCGTACCAAATGTACAAACAAAAAGCTTGTCCTTGACTCCCCGGGTGAATTAGTTTTGGCTTTCGGGAACACTGATGATAGACATTTTACGTATAGTTATACACTATTTGTAGTTGGAAGGTGCATTTTGTACTATAAATGTGTCCATGAACTATACGAACATCTGGGAATAAAATCCTCTACCTATATTAACATGCGTTGTAAGGCCCCAGAATATCATGCCTTACAATTTTGACAATGCTCTAATCCTTGCTTTATGATTACTCTACCACTGGGTCTTCTCAACCAATTCCCTTCGCCATTATGCTTTTGATACCTCAAGCTCTTCCATATACCGACAATTCAATCCTCCCATCATCTACCATGTCATGTTCATCTTAAGATGGTGGTCCCATTATACATGCTCTTAATACACTCTTAGCCCCAATGAACTGTGGTCAAATATAACGGGTCCTAAGGTAACGAATCGCCTATCAACTATAGTTTATAAACACCTGGGAGTAAACTTCGAGAGTATTACGATCAGCATATATGCCTAGACATTTGTTTGTACTATCAATGATCTATCAACTATGGTTTATGAACATCTGGGAGAAGTCCAAGATTAAGAAGACTAGCATCTACCGGACATTTGATTTAGTAATAACACACTAGTCTTAGAACAAATCGAGGCCGCCCACATTCACATTCAATGTAAGGTGGTTGGGGCCAAGACCCAACAATCACACAATAATGCAATGTTAGAGTGGCGTGGGTGTCATACATCCTATGGGATGGTGCCAAGTGGCATGACGTAAACGAACAACTCTTGGTTGCAAAAGTTACCATCTTCCTGATTTGACCTAAGGAAAGAGGGAATTGTCCAGATCATTTCAAATTTAGTAGTCTAGATAAGCAAAACAGAGATCAACAAAGCCTTTGTTGAGATAACAAAGACCTAAGAATGATCTAACAAAACTAGGGAATTAAGGTGCTAGAGAGCACCATACACCACAATTTTCAACAAATATCAGAACCTTGTTTAGCGTTTGCCCCTTCTGGCAACCCCAAAAGTACAATTTTATGGTCTAGCAATAGGGTGCAAGCGGTACTTTTCATATTAAGTGTGGGGATTCTATGACGTTCTCTCATAATTAATTAAAACTTTGTTTAAATATTACTTAAGCTTTGTGTAAACATTACCTCAACAATTTCTTAGAGTAAGATTCTTAAATATTCTATTCCTGCAAATAGAAAATTTTTTGATGATTTTTCATAGTCGATCGATTATATAAGCCATCATTTTTAAGGCCAATAACATTGTGTGGAAAGATTCATTAGATTCTCAACAATTTACTTCTCTATTTCACTATATTCCACAGAGGTTTGTTGAAGATTGATCAAAAGTCATTATATTGTATAGGATTGTATCAAGTTTTAGAGGAAAGAAGAAAGAGACAGTTGGTGTTGCACAATGCAAAGGCTTAAGTTACTCGAAACTATGTTCTAAAGGGTTGTATGAAACTATAACAAAAAGAAGAAATAAACATCAGACACTGCAAAATGCAAAGGCATAACTTACTCGAAATCATGTTTTGAATGCACATCACCAAGTATGGATTCTTGCAATGAAAATGCCATCTTGGTGTTGCACAATGTGAAGGCTTAACTTACTCGAAACCACGTTCCAATGACTATATGAAGCTATAGCGAAAGAAGAAAGAAAAATCTGACACAAAATGCAAATGCATCTTACTCGAAATCATGTTCTAAATGCACACAAATTATCGGTTCTTGCAATGAAAATGCCAGCTTGAACAACTCATGCTACTGAATGATAATTATCTCAAATAGACATCGACAAATGCTGGTGAACTTTAAGTGCACTTTTAGTAAAATAAATATCTCAGCAATTCAATTTGCTAGCATTCTACTTTACATTTTCTTTTAGGACATATTCCTTTTAAGAGTTCTCTTTCTCAACTGCAACCAAACAATAATGTATGCAAATTTTTTCATGAATGGAACATGCTCGATCTTACTTATCTTCCCGTGCTATACCCCAACATAGATTATCTCCATGTTACCTTTACTATATTCTATGGTGTGCAGTTTGCCACTAGTGTTACAGAATTATATAAGTTTATCTCTTCAATGTGCTAAAGTGTTATATCCCAATACGGATTATCTCCATGTTACCTTTACTATATCCTATGGTGTGCAGTTTGCCACTAGTGTTAAAACAGTTTGCCATTAGTGTTTGCCACTAGTGTTCATACAACCTCCTCTTAGTGTGCTAAGTGTGTGCATGTTAGGATTATAGCGTGTTCATACAACCTCCTCTTAGTGTGCTAAGTGTGTGCATGTTAGGATTATAGCTGGTTGACACACTCCCATCTTTTATCTAAGTTCAAAAATACAATACTTTTTTTAACCTAGACTTTATCATAAAACGACCACCACACTACACGATCACAATAAGTGTGCTCTCTTTTTTCTGAATGTTCCTTTTACAACACCAAGGCTATTAAGACCTTGGGCAGACTCATATAGATAGTAAAAGATACTTCTATCTTATCTTAAAGAATGACTATCTATAAAGGAGACACATTCACCAAAGGCAATTGGCATGGCCCGTCCTGTGGGCCAGGAGTGCTTCCTTAATGGCAAAACTAAATGTGTGTTAACTGGCATTCATAGTTTTCCTTTTCTTTTTTTCTATTTGATTTTTAAGGCATAGGGTTTGGAGAAACAAATGAATGAACTCCTCAGAGCAAGTGATCTATATACACACGCATTTGTTGGAACACTTTGAAGGCTGACAAAGCTTTTTAATCAAATTTCGGACGTGCAGATCTTATCGTTAAACCAAACAGTCACATCTTCTAGAAAAAGAAACGTACCAAATGTCACAAAACCAAACAGTTACATCTTTCAAGGAAAGAAGCATGCATCGCATTTGAGATTTTTTTACCTTCCCAAGCCACAAATTGATGACCAACCAGAACTCAACTTTGTTTAGCACAGTATTGGGCACAATGCAAATGAGAGTAGCTCTAACTTGGATCTCTCAGCGTCATTTCCCAGATTTTAGCATTAATGGCTTCAAGAGCAATTGTGTCACGGGTAGAAGTAACATCTAACTTTTTTATTCACGTTCTAGATTTGATAATTGATTCCATGAGCATTTGAGACTAGATGCCATGGGCAGAAGTAATAGCTAACTTGTTTTATTCAAGTTCTACGGTTGGTAATTGATTTAACAAGAGCATTTGAGACTACACATCTTACAAAGCAAACTATAACCTCTAAATTTCCTGCGCCTTTACCTCCTCGATAGCAACCTGGAAAATGTTACTGCCATAAAAAACCTATCAATGCGTGGATTGCAAAAAAACTTACATGCACATGCTTCTCAAGCTGTAAGGCTCTACATAAGCAGCACCAGCTGGCAACTCACCACTTTACATAGCATAACTCTAAGCAGAAAGAGATACCGTCTTGGCTGGCATTCACATAGTCATAAAACTCAAATGTTTAACAGTCCATCTCCATAAGCACCTCGATAAGTTGACACATTTAGAGAGAAACAAACGAAAATTGGGCATTGTTTAAAGAGTGACACCATGCTGCAGTTATTCATAAGACTATATTTGAAAACCTTTCCACCTACAATCCTAATGTTGCAAGGGCTTACAAAGTGTGGCATCCATGACTTCTAAGCCGCCAACTAATGAAATGGCTTGCAAAAATGAAGGAAAGACAATTGGATATCCCATACAGACACAGCTGCGAGAAACCAGGCGCTCAAATCTCTCTGACTTTAATATGTGAATTTTAATCCACGCATCGTTTTCGCAGCAAGTGAAAGAGAATTTTCAGATAAGAAGAAAAAAATTCTGGGGTTTTAGGTGCTGCCAATCTTTATAGTTATGTGGGACAAACTTATGCGAAAGAAGCCTACATATGGTAATTTTCTGCTTCATATCGGATAAATATCTTACAGGGTTCTGATTCCATATAAGATTTTAAATTCCCACGAGTACTGGAGTTGAGTTGCCAAATACTCAGTAACTGATGTAGAAACAAAGAGGCTCCCAAATATGGTACAGATTGGTATAAAGAGCCAGCATGCTAACCTTGGCCATAGGAAGTCCAAGATGGTGAATATGATAGCTATCTTGATACCAATACCAAGATGAATATAAGAAATGGCTAGTGTCTATTCATATGCCTGTTTGATGCTGGCCTTCCTTGACAATGTTCTCAAAATTATGAAGAATTGCAGATGCTTGAAGAGTCATAAAGCCATATAAATTAGTGACACATCAAATTGCTAAGTCTCCTGGTAGTGCACGTATTTGAAGAGCAATAGAAGAAGTCGCATCTTTTGATATAATATCTTCATTACCAATAACCCCCCATTAAAGAGATTGCCATTTTTGCTGTCAAACACGTTTATAACACATCATCCTCAGTCTCTGCCGCCTAGAATTACCCCAAGCATGTAAAAATTGTAAGGCGGTTTCGTCAACTAGTTACCAAATTTTCACTTACCAACCAGTCTCCGATGCCAGAACATTCTAATTTCCAAGATCCGTGACTCGTTTCTGGATGATAATAGGCAAAAGAAAGATCATTGAAAGCCATATTGGTCCTTTCCAGCTGTTGTGATGTGGTACCATTGCAAGCCATTTACGTTGGGTATGCAACTTGAACTAAGCAGACGCATCAGCTGACCAAAAGATCACATAATTGTCGGTAACAGACTTGCTATATGCTTTTCATATTACAAATTGAGGGCTAGTCTTCATGTTGCACCTTGTTTGTTCATTGTGGAAGTGGACAATAGCATGGCAGGGTAGTTATCCATGTCTGCAATCTTTGCACAATAGACCAATTCCGAGCGGTGCACTCTGCATTTATGAACCAGACAATGTAGTGCCTGCTTGAGAAATATTGTGTAATTCGTGCCTTTGGCTTCTTGAGGTATATATGTGCCATATGGGAGTAGCTAACCTTTTGAGAAATTCCAACATAACCAATTCTGTCGCAGCTTATAATAGGAGATGCAATATAATTACCTCGATGTAGAACAATATTGCAACAAAATTGTTGGGAGATTCCTTTCCTTCTTCCTACATTTGGTCAGGATAAGCCTGCTTAACTCACCAAATGACGTAAGCTTAACGTCTTGCTTCTGTTCTAGGAGATACAAACAACATCAAATCCCATATACTCTCTTCTATACTGACCAATTCTATTAGAAATACTCATACCACCTAAAACCAACAAAGCCATACATTCAAAATGCTTTCCATTGCATTGATGGCAAATTAGCAAACAATAGATAGATTACCCATTGCTTTTATGGCTTTCCGCAATAAGATTTACCCCAAAGTGCAGCAATAGTACAGATTCCTGTAAGGCACAAAAGCACAAATTGACAGGAATGTGAAAAACTATACATAGAGATTTCTATATTATCCATGTACAATACACAATACATACCATAGGGAACCGGAAACTTGCCCGAGGTTGTATTCTGAACACTGACTAGTCTTGTATTCTGAACAATTATAGGTTCCTTGCTTGCTTGCACATGCTTATTTCCTCCCAGTTTGTATAAAACAATTGCAACCGGTGCTCTAATTTTAATTGAATCACTAGATCAGCACCCACATTTGCTGCCTTTGTGTAGATGCCACCTCCTAAGCAAACAGGGTTACAAACGATGCCCCAAAAATATATCCAATGAGAAGAAGAGGTATTGCATGTCATTTCATAAGCAGAAGTACATCCTCATATCCACCATGAGGGCAGAGAAACCTCTAGCACCTACTGCAACGGGCATACCATCCAATCGGCAATATAGTAATGAAATATAGTCAGTTACCTACCTATAGTCGTTCTCTTGTTATAGGACAGGCACTACTGGACACCCTGACGTTGGCACTCACTGAAGCCCACATCCCAATATAGCCCGCTACTTCGGAACACAATGCTTTGAGGAGGAAAAGAACAGTCAAGAATGCCAACGTTGACCTGTACAGTTGTGCAACAGCAACTTCAGAACTTCAGATAAAAAAATACCAGATATGAACTTCCAAACTTACTTTCCAAGTCTGGCTGTCAGCAGTACCTGCTTTCATCATCATTGTTTGTATGCAAACTACCACGAGAAAGCTCTCGTAACTAAATTAGACTTACAAAATTTTTTCCGTTCGTGCTGCATAATCACAATATACGGGCAATTTTTCACACATTCCCTTAATTTCCTCCTGCAACATTGTTTGAATGTTGACACATTAAAAAAGTATTAAAGAAACAGTTGACACATTAACATTGAAAATCTCAATCCCATCCACTACTTTAAAATATGATCAAATCCACCTTCACAGGTTAATGAAATAGCAGCATGTTTTACAGGATTTGAAAGGATAAGGTGTTACACTAGGTCGCTGAGATTAAACATCTTACAAATATCATTTTTTTTACAAACTTTAGACCTGAGATGGCCACTTTAGAGCAATCGCTCCTGAAATAGAAAGTGGTATGAGCTCAAGAAAGAATCAAAATAGCAGGGAGAAACTGATGGCAATAGAAATGCGATTCAATATATGAATCATCTTCTTAATATTCTTCTCTCCTATTCTATATTACATCAGTCTACGATGTGGCTTCTCATGTTATACACAAGTCCAGTTCTTGATAATAAATAGATTTGTTTTGACCGTGACTGGGTAGCAATTCATTATTACCTGCATTTTCCACACAAAGAGTCAAATTGTTATGCTGCCCTGTTGAGCGTCAGCTATGGCAACTTAGCATGGGAGTGGTACACGAAAAGTCATGTTCTTTGCACATATCATACTTCTAAAAATACAGAACTCCAGATCACCTCTGGCGAATACTCAGTTAGCTGCAGGCGATTTTCCTTTCACAAAAACAACCATATAGGAAGGCATGGTCTTCATGATACCATAAGAAAGGGATACCCCAATGAGAGCCAAGGGTCTGGCGGCCTGGGCAACAAAGGAGAGCATAACAAAAATGACTACCATGGCTTACAGCAGGAGCCTTCTTGAAGATCTGACAGGAACCCATTTGCGAAAAATTGAGGGATCAAATGCCCTTTTCAATTCTGAGCAGAGCAATGCTGCTTGTAATAGCGTTTTAGAAGCCTCTGCTTCGCCTCAGAAGAACTTCAGAATGCTCTGGATGCCTGAATATGCAGAATAAACAAACACCGTTAGAGCAGCGTTTTTGTACTTTAAATGGGTCTATGAACTATGGTTTACGAAATCTGGGAACAAAATCCAAGATTAAGAGTGACAGGAATGGTAGCATGCATCCAGTCCAAAGTCATGAAGTTTTAAGCTAAACCCTTTGCTTTATTCGAGGTGTCTTTGGCTCAGCGAAATTAAATTGCATCTCCTCTAACAATGAGCATAGATATTTGGTAAACAGTCTACATGCATCCACACACGTCATTGATAAACAAACTCTGATAAATATTTTGTTCCCTGCTTATGAACTTCATTTATTGTCTTATTCTTGATGCGTATCCAATTTTATTCGAGGCAAATTCAACAATCGTACCAAATGTACAAACAAAAAGCTTGTCCTTGACTCCTGGGTCACTCGATGATAGACATTTATGTATAGTTATACACTACTTGTAGTTGGAAGGTGCATTTTGTAGTATAAATGTGTCCATGAACTATACGAACATCTGGGAATAAAATCCTCTACCTATATTAACATGCGTTGTAAGGCCCCAGAATATCATGCCTTACAATTTTGACAATGCTCTAATCTTTGCTTTATGATTACTCTACCACTGGGTCTTCTCAACCAATTTCCTTCGCCATTATGCTTTTGATACCTCAAGCTCTTCCATATACCGACAATTCAATCCTCCCATCATCTACCATGCCATGTTCATCTTAAGATGGTGGTCCCATTATACAAGCTCTTAATACACTCTTAGCCCCAATGAACTGTGGTCGTAACTATAACGGTCCTAAGGTAACGAACTGTCTATCAACTATAGTTTATAAACACCTGGGAGTAAACTTCGAGAGTATTACGATCAGCATATATGCCTAGACATTTGTTTGTACTATCAATGATCTATCAACTATGGTTTATGAACATCTGGGAGAAGTCCAAGATTAAGAAGACTAGCATCTACGCCTGGACATTTGATTTAGTGATAACACACTAGTCTTAGACCAAATCGAGGCCGCCCATGGTTGGGGCCAAGACCCAACAATCACACAATAATGCAATGTTAGAGTGGCGTGGGTGTCATACATCCTATGGGATGGTGCCAAGTGGCATGACGTAAACGAACAACTCTTGGTTGCAAAAGTTATCATCTTCCTGATTTGACCTAAGGAAAGAGGGAATTGTCCAGATCATTTCAAATTTAGTAGTCTAAATAAGCAAAACAGAGATCAACAAAGCCTTTGTTGAGATAACAAAGACCTAAGAATGATCTAACAAAACTAGGGAATTAAGGTGCTAGAGAGTACCATACACCACAATTTTCAACAAATATCACAACCTTGCCTAGCGTTTGCCCTTCGGGCAACCCCAAAAGTACAATTTTATGGTCTAGCAATAGGGTGCAAGCGGTACTTTTCATATTAAGTGTGGGGATTCTATGACGTTCTCTCATAATTAATCAATTACTTAAGCTTTGTGTAAACATTACCTCAACAATTTCTTAGAGTAAGATTCTTAAATATTCTATTCCTGCAAATAGAAATTTTTTTGATGATTTTTCATAGTCGATCGATTATATAAGCCATCATTTTTAAGAATAGAATAGAATAGTTTTTTTAACAACAACATTGCCAATAACATTGCGTGGAAAGATTCATTATATTCTCAACAATTTACTTCTCTATTTCACTATATTCCACAGAGGTTTGTTGAAGATTGATCAAAAGTCATTATATTGTATAGGATTGTATCAAGTTTTAGAGAAAAGAAGAAAGAGACAGTTGGTGTTGCACAATGCAAAGGCTTAAGTTACTCGAAACTATGTTCTAAAGGGTTGTATGAAACTATAACAAAAAGAAGAAATAAACATCAGACACTGCAAAATGCAAAGGCATAACTTACTCGAAATCATGGTTTGAATGCACATCACCAAGTATGGATTCTTGCAATGAAAATGCCATCTTGGTGTTGCACAATGCGAAGGCTTAACTTACTCGAAACCACGTTCCAATGACTATATGAAGCTATAGCAAAAGAAGAAAGAAAAATCTGACACAAAATGCAAATGCATAACTTACTCGAAATCATGTTCTAAATGCACACAAATTATCGGTTCTTGCAATGAAAATGCCAGCTTGAACAACTCATGCTACTGAATGATAATTATCTCAAATAGACCTCGACAAATGCTGGTGAACTTTAAGTGCACTTTTTAGTAAAACAAATATCTCAAAGAATTCAATTGCTAGCATTCTAGTTTACATTTTCTTTTAGGACATATTCCTTTTAAGAGTTCTCTTTCTCAACTGCAACCAAACAATAATGTAGTATAACTGCAAATTTTTTCATGAATGGAACATGCTCGATCTTACTTATCTTCCCGTGCTATACCCCAACATAGATTATCTCCATGTTACCTTTACTATATCCTATGGTGTGCAGTTTGCCACTAGTGTTACAGGAAAATTATATAAGTTCATCTCTTCAATGTGCTAAAGTGTTATATCCCAATACGGAGTATCTCCATGTTAGCTTTACTATATCCTATGGCGTGCAGTTTGCCACTAGTGTTAAAACAATTTGCCATTAGTGTTTGCCACTAGTGTTCATACAACCTCTTCTTAGTGTGCTAAGTGTGTGCATGTTAGGATTATAGCTGGTTGACACACTCCCATCTTTTATCTAAGTTCAAAAATACAATACTTTTTTTAACCTAGACCTTATCATAAAACGACCACCACACTACACGATCACAATAAGTGTGCTCTCTTTTTTCTGAATGTTCCTTTTACAACACCAAGGCTATTAAGACCTTGGGCAGACTCATAGATAGTAAAAGATACTTCTATCTTATCTTAAAGAATGACTATCTATAAAGGAGACACATTCACCAAAGGCAATTGGCATGGCCCGGCCCCGTGGGCCGGAGTGCTTCCTTAGTGGCAAAACTAACATTCTGTTATCTTACTAATTTTGTCAAATATCTACATTACTGACCCTGCAATTCCTGCAACTTGAAATGGCACTTAGTTTAAATTAGGGCACATCATGGAACACTGAAGAAGCTCCATTAGCTTGTGTTTGTGCCTCATATCTGCCTTCATTATCTTTTTTAACACCGTAGCAAAGAAACATGTTGAAGATTGGATACATGTACTGTGAAGGTAATTCTTCCCCATCAAATAACATATGGATGTTGCCATCAATCCCAACTTTCAAACTTCTTCCAAACTAAGGAGAATTATGACCAAAACGTAATTGAGCAAACTGCATAGGCAGAAAGTGGAATTCATGGTGCACATATGATGGATGGGTTGAACACCCGTTTTTTCATGTAAAATCCACTGTTCTATAAGATATGAATCTTGTTCATTTGCCAATATGGCACATCATTATCTCAACTAGTCAGGTCAACAGGGAATAAATTACTAATCGCATATTTCTTATTAGCCAGAATGACTTTAGCTAAACTTGCTCGATATTAATCCCAAAACTTTCTGTGGTTTAGCTAAACTGTACACATTTTTCCTCTCATACTTTCTAGCATTTAGCTAAACTAACCCAAACATCATCCCAAAAATTTCTATGGTGTGGCCAACAGAAAATATTAAGCCAAATTACTATACTTTTTTTTCAATATATTCCACTTATTTTAGTCATTTTCTTTGTGAAAACATTCTAAAACAATGCTAATTAGCAAAGTCTAGTACTCAAATTAATTCATAATGCTAGAAACTAAACTATTAATCATATATTTCATATAAACTAGAATGATGTTAGCTAAACTAGCCCTAAATTCATTCCAAAAGTTTCTATGGTTTAGCTAAACAATACAAAATTTCACTCTCTTACTTTCTAGCGTTTGGCTAAAGAGCTCCAGGGTTGGCGCAGTCCCGAAAAAAGTTAAGCTAAAATTATAATTTTTTTCCCAATTTTTTCCATTTACTTTAGCCAATTTTTTTTGAAAATATGCTAAAAAATCGCCAAATAGCTAAGTTTAGCCCTTAAATTATTCCATGGGTCAAACCACAAATGTGTAAAATTATAGATCCAGAAAATAGATTGGAAGTTGATAAAAAAGACAACTACAGTAAAATTGTCTAGGAGCAAAGTGTGAAACAAAAAGATGGCAAAAAGTCTGCATATCTTCTCTATGCAGTCCCCAACAAATATAAGTAATGTCTTCCTTTTCTCCAAATGATACTCCTATGAGCAGTGCATAAGCCACCTAGAGAATCTTACCTGCCCATTTGCTGGCTGTCCATGCATTTGTGCCCTACTTCAGATTGGTTCAAGTTTCTTCGAAATACTGGATGAATTGCAATCTATTAATATTATCCATATAAAATTTCCCTAAAATAATCTACCTACATGCTCGTTTAACAACACCGTTTGTTGGCTCCAGCCCAATGTTTGCAAAAACAAAAGTCTTTCGCTTCCATTATGAGAGCAAAAATCAACTTCCACCATATTTGAGGCCATTAAAACCACAGCTACAATATACCCAAGAAATCTTGCCTATTACGCTTCATGATAACATATTGCACACCCACGAAATAATCGATATTAAAATCTTATAACCCATTTTTTTCGAGATGTCGTAATCTATAAAAGGCAAGGGTTGTGCTTTCTTACAATCCCCAATTGTTGCATAATAGTTCCTGGCGTTATGAAAGAAAAAGGATTGAAAGCTACTTGCCTTGAGTAGTATGAATTCTTACGTCAAACTATGTGATACCGTTTAGCCCAGATCCTATCCAAATACATGATATTGATCCTATCCAAATACGTGTTCATCTCAAGATGGTGGTCCCATTAGAGATGCCTTAATACACTCTTAGACCCAATGAAATGTGGTCGTAACTATAATGGTCCTAAGGTAACAAAATTCTTCGCCAGGTAAGTTTATACCCGCACGAAAGATGTTACAATCTGGGCACTGTCTCGGAGAGAGTCAGTGAAATACACATGCCATATTAGTCCTACATTTACGATGGCCCTACAATTCTGCTATAGTTTGCTCTTGCTATTTTGCAAATGAATGGACATTAAAATTGTCACTAGATGCACAATGATTTAATTAAAGTAAAAGAATTTAGTTGGGACTCCACAAGCTCCTTGCACTGCATATTCTAAAGGTAATATGTTATTGAAATGCATACTGATCTAGTTGGGAATGTCAAAACTTTTTGATCGTCACTCTATTCAAAACTACTCCTAATAGGCATCCAAATATAGAGGCATAAAGATATTAATAAAAGAACTTTTGAAAATTCCAAAGGGTTGAACCTTGCACAATCCATCTCTTTTACAAAACGCTATTATTAAAAAAAAAGGTACACATGCAGAGGTTTGGCAATTTGTTCAGCGAACATTTCTTTTGCCCAACTTGTGGCAAAGGAGGTTTTGTATTAAGTCAAAAGGATCTCAACTATGGACCTCCAAATTTGAACTAAATGTATCTAAGTTGGAGAAATGTATCCTCCATATTTTATCCCCAAAAAACTCAAAGTCAATGCAAAAGGATCTCAGCTATTCCATGTAATTGCATCCGTATCAACATTTTGCCAATGGATGTCGTAGAAAACACCTGCAAAAAAATGCAGCGTTACATGCTTCTACGTAGTCCTGGCCAAAAATCTAAATATAATAGTTATTTGAGCGAGAAAACATGAAAAAAATCCAAGATACGATATCTAGCTATCTTTGCACATGCAGTATGCCCATTCTTGCTCTAAATCCAACTCAGGTCCACCTCTTCTCCTGGGAGCACAATAAACTGTATCCAGATTGATTCGACTTACTATTAAAATCGCTATAGTATATATAGTACTTTTGCAGTTTCTGGCAGCACGAATTGGGTCGGATTATTGTAGGAAGATTAGGTCGTATTCGAGCTCTTGAAGGTTCAAAAACCCATTTGGGTTTACCAGATCCATGTTTTTTAATAGTCAATGTTTCGTATGTTAACTAGCATTTCAATTAAAATGTTACAAAAAAAACATGCAACCATTGAACTCATGGGTCCACTTGGCTGGACTGGGTTGGTTGAGCCAAAACTAAGAGGAAGATCCCATTTTGTTCATCGTGACAAAGGTATGGGAGCCAAATCTGAAAACCCTTTATGTTGGGCGGCCAATCCAGATGGTATTAAGTCGATTTAGCCCGGAGGGCGGTAGGATAACTGGGCATTTTGAGTAGAGGGCGATCTTGTTAGGGCTATAGGTGCTCTATGCCGGTAAATAGTGCGGGGCATTCTCCCGAAGATGATCCGGCCCCACCCCTCAATCCGGATACGTCTGCATTCCGAAGATCCGCACCCCGAAGACGGTAGATACACACATCCGACAAAGATTGTATTGAGATTAGCTTGGAGAATTTGTTACATATTTCATCCTTGTATCGTAAGCCCAAAGAAATTTTGCTCTTGTCGAAATAACGATAGCAAGCTTCATAACTCTTGAATAACCACAAAACATCGCCATGCCGCTTTGTTATGCATGTTGACATACAATTCTATGTCGATATCCGCTTTGTTATGCATGTTGACATACAATTCTATGTCGATATCGTTTTCCTTCTGCTGGAAGCAATTAGCTTCACACATGTTTTTAGATACATACACACATCCGACAGCTGTAATAGAGACACAAAGCAATATGTTCATTTCCTTAATGTTCGAGTGGCCCCTCTCCAAAGCATGTCCCCGCATATATGGCTTTTTTTCCTCGCCTCGCAACTTTGGTGGAAAAAATGGATAGCCTCCGGGCACTTGTTATCTTGAACGATTCTTTGCAATCGGCCATCCATAAGAAAAACATCGTTATAAACATGAACCGACATACTCTACCCGCCCATTCATAATTCATTTCCCTTAGGAGATGACTAGGATATTGGATCCGACAACTTGAATGAGGTCTCCTTCTATGTTCTCCATCGATCCTCGAGAGAAGAGCTTGATCGGACATCTAAATAGAGTAAAAAATCTTTGTAGCAAGCAATGAGAGAAAAATATACGTTGCATTATTGAGCCATGGCGTAATGTTGTCCAAATACTGAATTTATACGAGGTTTTATTATGGCATACCACCAAAAACGACAAAGCTTAGTTCATAGCTTCCGTTGTTTCTAGCATAAGGGAATTTCAATTGACCAATGGCAATGATGAGCTTCATCATCCGGAAGGCAAGCACAATTATTAAGCCCATTAAGACTGCAGGAAATGGGCTAGACATGACCCAAGTTGACCACTTTCAAAGATCAAATTGACCATGCGATTCCCAAAACAATTGTTCCTATTGTTCCTATGTGAACGAGTTAAACCATAAAACCACTTGTCTTTGTAGTCTGTTGCATCGATCCATTTGAACAAAGAATGGCGGAGTCCTCATTAGGAATAAAAATTGGTAGGAACATATGGCACGTAAATTGGAGCAATTGTTTTAGCAATTCCAGCTCACATCAAAGGGATACCAACCTTGTTCTCTCGAGCATGAGCATTCCCGAAAGTTGGAGCACTCTATTAGCCCTTCCATCGACATTGGAGCTTAGAGGCACTTCATCAAATGGCGATAATTTACATCGAGATGGTGGTAGACCAGGTTCTTTTCTCATTTGTGTGGCCTTCGCTATGATCTAGAATAAAAAGCTATTTATAATAATACCGGAAGGTTCATCTACCATTGACGCCAAGATCGACGATCTTATCCGGTCGAGACGCGGGTATCTTCAGAGAGCAAAACATGCAAAGTAAAAAGGAAAACCCATTCCCAAATCCCTCAAAGCATGGTTACATGGTTTGCATCATATAGATCCTTAGTTGCATAACTGTGATTAGAACCTCCAACAACAATCGCTTCATCATCCACAAGATTCTTTTCCTCAAAGGTTGGAATCGGTGGAACTTCAAACGTCCGCTTGCCGCTTTATTTATCAAGGTCAAAGGGCTTAACGCCAAATCTTGGCATATGCCCATAGTTCAATGGATCCCTACATCATCAAAAAGGAAGATAAACATGTGCGGACTCTTGGCATTTTGATTGTTGATCCAAATGTCGATGGCGAAAATAGGTTCTCGCCGAAAAAAGCAATGCAAAAAAGACCTCAAATCCTACGAGCTAGCTTGTCACTAAAGTGTGCAAAGATCTTTCTTCACATGCTTGCTGGTTTTGTCCGACTAAGGTCTACAATTCGCTCTCAACAAAAAACAACTTCGTGAATAACAAATATGATATAAATGAATGTAATTTAAATTCTCATTCTAAGAGATGGTAAACATACGCTTAAGAATCCCTACCCGTGTAATGCATCCAAGAAAGTTTCAAAAGCACCCAAACATCTGTATGAGAATTCAACATGCAGAAATATACTATTAGATGCAAAGACTAGCATTTTAGCAAGAATAATGCCAACCAATACGCAGATGACTTACAATGACCCAAATTTAAGATTTCAAGGAAAAACACAAGCCAATGCTCACAACAACCTTTGGATCAACCGCTCTCGCCAATGAGATAATATTAACCACCACCCCCTAAAGAACAAAAAACAAGGAAGCATGAGTAATGTCCAAGCTTGACATTTCTCCGCCGTAATAGGCAATGAGTTATCAAAGTAAATACATGTCAAAGTAAATATATTCCCGAGCCTCAAATTGATTGCAAACCCTCACAAACAAAGCTACATGTTTGGCGATATGTGTAAGAGTGGGTTGAAGCAATGTAATTTGCGCTCATTTCTCCCTTTCTATAAAACTACTCGATATCAATAACGACAACGTAACATTCTAAACTTGTTTCCACCGCTCATCAATTGCTTTCTCTTTTCTGAATGTGTTCTAGCATATGATTCCCACCAAATGTTCTTTTCTTTGCGATCCGAGGCGTGATATTTGGTCGTTCCCGGCCATGGCATGACTAAAACCCCGCAAATAAAAACCCCATTCTCCAATAAAGCAATAGAAGTTACTAATTTACTTTAAAACATCAGCCAAGTAATCACACCTTGCACCGGCAATACTTTAACGCATTTAAAAGATGTCGAAGCCAACCGTAGCACCAATTGCATGCCATTTTGTGCAACAAAGCCGATTCCCGTGCTTTACCGTGATTCCTCCAATAAATGTGACTTCGTTGCTTTTAACCTTATAAGCTCCTCCCTTTGAATAATTTCGCTTTGCATCTATGTCTATGATTCGTCTTGGCATTGTAATCAACAACATTTTGCACCGTCGATTAGGAACACAATGTGATAAGAAAACAAACACACTCTTGAGCGCAATCCTCTTTTTTCGAGTAACATGCAAACCTCCACACACCTTACAATGAAGAAACACTATCGATCCCTATGCCTATTCAAATTCCTACCAAAACTAAAAGAGAAACAATCAATACAAAAATGGTGAAGCAAGAATGTAACTTAATTGATAAGGTCAGTAAAGTTCATCTAATATAATCGGTACCTTTCCGAGGAGATGCAATATGCCAATTGATTTTGGTTGCACCACGAACATGAACCACCTCATAAAAATCTCCAACAAAATGATTAAAACACAAGCTCGATTCGCAACCATTACCGCGACAAGTTCAACAGAATCTACCAACAATTAAACCATCATCATATGTACCTTTTATAAACAAATGACCTTGTACCTAGGATAAGAACTTAGGTTCAAAACTACCTTATTTAAGGACATGCACACATATTCAAGTTGCTAGCGGTAGCTATGTCTCGCTACACACGCATCTTATTTTGGTTAAACTTATGCTTTAGACATGAAGTCGCTCCCCGAAGTTCGGGTGAGAGGGTTCAAATCATTATTACGGTTGCTCTCGATAACACTCAAACTATCTTATGTAATGACATGCGCCATGATTCAAGTTGCTAGTGGTAGCCATATCTCGCACCGTGCATCTTATTTCGGTTTGGGCATGCTTCTAAGTACAAGATGTCTAAATCATTATTAATTTTGAGCATGCACATTATGGATCTCTAACTGAACCTTGGAAATAACTCTTGGAGCATTGTGGTGTGCACTCCAAATCCGTACCAAACAAGTCACTCCTCTTCTTTTTAGTGTCGGCATCCTCCTCAAGTTCACTTGCGGCCTCCTTATTTTCTTTTTCTGTCATGTAGCCCCTACTTTTCTTCTATTATGCTTCATCATTTTTTCTTCATTCAAAGATTTCTTCCTCGGATGAAAACTTGGACACGCTTGATCTAACATATGTAACCTTCTTAACAATTTCTGTTATGCTTCCTCCATTTACAAACACCATGCGGGTCTAACATATGTAACCATCCGTGTGATAAGAGCATGCGTTATAACACTAGGCTCGGATGTTGTTAGATTACGTGGAAGACGTCCATTGCGGATGGTAATTTCAACGCCTGCACTCGTTATTTTTTTCGTCAATAAAGTGGACAAAATGGATAGCACACGGCATGACTAGATAGATTGGCTTTAATAGAATCGGAAAGGGACTTTGATAAGTCTCAGCAGCTGCAGTTATTCTATAGCTTTCTAAACTTCTTGTCTCTTTGTGCAAGGAGATTAGATCAATCCTTGCTTGCTTTTTACAAATAATGCCACTTTGTCACCTTTGAGCGGAGCATAAGATATTCATAGCAAAGGATATGAGAGCAAAGGGGTTGCATATTACAATGCGAGCCTAGATATATAGGTTAGGAGTCATTTGTTTAAAATATAACATCATCATAGAATGAAAAATATGATGAAATTAAACTAGAATCATGCTGAGTCATTTGTTTAAAATATAACATCATCATAGAATGAAAATATGATGAAATTAAACTAGAATCATGCTTGCCATGAAGATGCCAAATGACGATGAGAGACTCGCCACAAGGAAATTCGATCCTAGAGTGATCACCATCCATGGATTTCACATCAAAAATTTGCATGGTGGCATATGGAGCTTAAGGTATATGAACCGCTGATTTGTCAAGGTTATGGTCTCTTTCTAGAGGCAGCCCATCTTCTTTTAAAAAACTCAGATGTTTTAATATCCAAACCACATACACACTTCTACAAAGAATAACAAAAAAAAAAAAATCGCAGAAACATGATCTTTACCTTCTTACGAAAATTATATAGAAGGAAGAAATGCTTCAAATGACTTAAGCATCATCACGAGGCTTTTACAAACTAGGCATGTGATTCAAATCTCTGCCAGTGCATCCATTACATTTCAATACCACTCCACCTCAATCGTGGCCCCGCAAATCATGGTACCGTGTTGATAACAATAAAGAAGTCATGAAAGAAGCTCTATTTAATCGAAGTTTACCTTGTATAAATATCTTTGGTGAAGCAAGCAAACCGATGTGAGCGTAACTCTATAACAAAGGTCGATATTTTGCCATCACGTGAAACAACATGAAGACGTAAATACAACAGAAATCGAAATCCAATAAATTGAGCAATCGACATTATTCTCGCATGACATGTGCTTTGCTTGCTTCTTGTTCTTGCTTAATTCTCATATACTTATTTGCATCAACTAGAAACCGCAAATTCAAGACAAAAGGGACTTCATCAATGGGTTGTTCTTTTCCGCATTTGCAACCCGAAACTATATGAGCTCGTTCTACATTCACCGGACTTGAATTCATGAGAAACAGGAAAACCATATGCAAACGAAGATTATTGTAACGAAAGACATGAGTACTTTGGAAGGCCTCTTGTGAACGATAATTCTTAGTGATTCAAATGCAATATGACTTCATCCCCGATGACCGCAACTTCAATAATCGGCTTCCAACATCTCCGCTTTTGTATAATAAATCAGGTACCAATTATCTTCACACTTGCAAGAATATGAGGAATAAATGGTAATCGTGGCATATAGGGTTTGAGGCGTCACGATCCGCAAAAAGAAAAAGCCATTGTATCTATGGCAATGTTCGATGGCATCCGCAAAATGAAAAAGCCTTAAACCATACACTATATAAGTTTTACAGACGAGAATGAAAGCAAATTACCTCAAATTCACATGGTATAAGCATTTTATTAAAGTAAGACAGTTGATTTCTTCAAATGAACCAGTTCAAAGCATAAAGAGAAAGTGTCAAAAGAAGGTGGTTCCAAATACCTAGATATAATCGTCAGCTAAACCTTTTCAAGCCCTTTGCATGCCGGACTATTTGCAAATCTCCAATTTTGCTATAAAGACAATCATAGAGTTGAAGCCGGAAACCAAGAATGCAAAAGGAAAACCGGGTTCCGCGGTTCATACTCATCGCCATAGCCGACATTATAAAGCGCCATAGCTGGAATCTTGAATCCTCCAATCGTACAATTGAAATGCTTCCATCTCCAACCATGACTACCGTCTTTGCTCCACCGGACTGCGTACCATAAAGCCACCACCGGGCTTGTGCCATCGCCATACGGGTAAAGATACTTCATAAAAATTTGATTCTCAAACCGTAATGGACACTTTTTTTCGCAACCCCATAACTTTGTGTCCCCACCAAAAATCGGACCGCATCAAAATGATTACAACTCACAATAGGCGGGAAAGACCTTAGATCAACCACGCTCGAAAGCAAGGGCCAAATGAAGAGAAAAATGAAGATCCGGCGGATCAACGAAGAGAAAAAATACTTTGATTCCGAGAAGAAGCAAACAAAACAGGGCATTTCTAGAAATTTACCTCTCTCGCCACTTCGCCTCCTAAGCAACACACAGAACCGGGCGGAGCTCAACTCGTACTAAAATGAGATGGCAGCACCCGATCCAACACTGCGCGAAACGCCACGGGAGTTTTCTTGTTGATTAGGGCAAGCCACAAAAATTGAATTGGGGCTTTTGTTGGGGCCGGTCATCCCCAGAGATGGACGGCCGAGATCAATCTCTACCAAAATTTTGGTACACCTTGTAAACATTTGGCAGGAGGCATTTAATGTTGGATCCAAAGTTACTTCCTTGCGTGGGAACATGGCAGCACTTTGTAAATTATTAGATGATATAACGGTACATTATTTATGTGGTTAAATGAGTAACGGAGTAAGAATATCAATAAAGCAATCATTCAATGTTTTCGTATAGTTTGTTAAAGTGATAATGAAGTAAAACATGAGATCCCAAGACATGATGGCAGCCCCTCTTCTGCGACTATAAATCAATAAAAGTCATCATAAATATATGGCTATAATTCAGTGGCAAGCAATGAAGCTTCAAATCGGAAATATAAGCAATGAGATAGGTTTTGTCAAACTAGTGGTCTAATATGTGAGTTATTTGCATTGGTTCTTGTGTAGTTTTAAAGGTAAAGAATACATCTGTGACTGCTTCATTTGCATGCTTGAGATGCTGCAACATCATCTTTGTATATTGCCTGGGAGGATTTTGCACTACTAAGGTACTTCTTGATCGAAATTTAGGATAAAATAAAATTGGCCTTTGTTAAGTCTTTAAAGATTTAGGCATTAAAATCCAGCTTGGTGGATTGACTTGGGCATCCGACCCTTATCATATTATTCTCCTCACTATAAATCGAAAACTCACTCGTAATTTTTGCTATTTATCTTTGTTGCAGAGATAGCACAATGGATAGTCACTATTTGACTGAATTTGTTGCACAACCAAGGGGCAAATAATTAAGACAAATTGGTGGAGGAATTATTCAGAAAATATTTCACACAACGGAAGTATATTGGTGATAGATATGGATGTATTTTGCCATACTGAAGCAGAATGGAAATCAGAGGATTACTCCGAGCATTACTTACCTTTGTTGGAAGCTTACAGGGAAGTCTATCTGCACAACGAATGTAACATGCCTATATTATTTCATGGGGAGTCATCTACTTTGCCAACTGAGGATAGTTGATTCTTTAGCCCGGCCGGGTCAAGTATTCTGAATACATTCTAAAAGTGGCGTGGCGCAGGAGGAAAAATCAAGGGGCAGAGAAAAGAATAGGGTAAAGGATCTATCTATGATTAAGAAGATGGAGAGCCAATTCACAGCCAAATTGCAAGAAATCAGAGCACCATAAGCATGAATCATTGCTCAGAGTACACCTTTACAATAATTTTAGAATCGGCCCAGTCATAATGCACATTAAACATGCCTGTTGCCGCAATTTCTTTGTTGCCAATGAATTCCTGCAGCCAAGATTCAATAATTTCAACTTCAAATTCAATTGAATTCAGCACAAAGGAGTTTTCCGGAAGGAATAGATCTTCAGAAAAATGCTGGTTAAAAATTAGAAAATTCCACAAGTCCGAAGGTGTTCTTTTCAAAAACCACAAGTCAGTCTTGAATTGTGCTTGATAATTGTGAAAATTCTGATATCCATATGTAGCTTTTGATGAGGGAATAGAATAGAATCATATGGAATGCAAGCCCCTACAAGGTGGCAAACTTGATTCACCAATTCGACTCGAAACCTTCTGAATCGACCAAAAGCGGATCAAGAAATGTGTTTGAATCATATAAGACAAAGAATTCAAGAAAGATGGTGCTCCAAAATGACGTGTCCATCTTAGAACAATCGTAAGATATTTCATTGGTAGTTCATTTTTGGGGGCCTTGTGGTCGTCCCAAGATGAACATGACGAGTCTAATGAACACGATGAGTTGACCGACCAAGATGACATTGAAGTTGACAAAGACGTTTTAGAGGACATTGATCTTTCTTACAACGTTCAATTCAGAAAGCTATTGAGATCTCAGGTATGCCTACAGCTTATAACTCTTCTCGCATGATATGAAATAGGAAGGATAAACTCCGGTCATAAAAAGATATGCAATATGTGTGATTTCTGATGACTAGAGATGTAGAGCTAATAACATCTTAGCAAAATAGCTTGCAAATACAAGCCCTAGGAAATAAATTGAAGGAACTTGATTGTGGCTGATTACAGAAAAGGCTGTAGTTTGTGAAACATCACAGTTTAAATAGTGTACTTCAAGATAATAATTGGTTGTACATTGCATAAATGCAGCACAAATTGATGTACTATGTTTAAGTGCCCACAGATTGATTTTACAGATCTCCATGTTTTGGTAATCTTATTGCTATGGCCCACAAAGTGTGGTAATGTCATCTACTAGTTTACTTAGTTTAAAATTTGAATAGCTTAAAGTTGAGATGGATGTTTAAGTCTTTATGTTCTTATGTTTATAGATAATCAGTCTGCACATGGTTGCAGCACATACTTAATCTAAAAAAGGGCCTCAATTGCTTAAATGCTATGGTCTTACCCCTACCCTTTAGATTGAAAAAGAAGCTTGACCATGCAAACATGATGGTTTATGATGGTTTATGTTGGACTAATTTGCATGCAAAGTACAGACATATTTCTATCTTAGATAACTATAAATGAAGCGTCTGTTGACTGAATTTGGATTGAATACTATAAGTTTGCATTGGCAGTATGGTTTTGCTATATCAAGGGTGTAAATTGCTTCGCCCAAATCTTGTAAATGCATTTGTTTCATATCATGCCTATAACTTATAACGTATAAGAGACCTAAGAGATAGAAGAAACCAATAAATTTACTACTAAAATGATTTCAGTTTATTCAATAGCAGACCTTAACAATGCTTATATTAATTTCAATTGTATATCTTAATGCAGGTATGTTTTCATAAAGGCGAGTTGTTGAGGGATGAAGCCGGACGAGAATTCGAGCAGAAAGCATCAGACACCCTGAAAACTTATTGTGGGAGGTCGATAAACTTTTCAAGGAAATAAAGCCACGTCATCTGCAAAGGACCCTGAAGTACATCTTCAAGTAGTTTGGCGATGGAATATCTCAGATGAATCTTATTAAATTCTTGAAGAAGTGGTGGAAACATTGGAGGTCAGTGGGTTAGTTACCATTTTTTATGCTTTTTGATGAATGAAGTCGTGTAAATCTTTTGGGTTTAAATTGTAGGGAAATTCTTAGGAGAATGTGCGAAACAATAATGCACCGAAACCAATGCATGTCGATGATGAAAGTTGGAAGAGGTTTGTCAAGCTGTGTGGCGGAAATTACCAACGACAAAGAGATGTTGCTGCCAAATGCAAGAGGCAACAATGGACTGGCTCTGGAGGCATAATGTCCATTAAAACTAAGTTCGTTAAGTGCTTAACAATTTTGCACCACGTTCTTTCAAATACATTTTTTTACTTTTTTTGTGGATAACTCAGTTTTGGGAGTCTATGCCCACGGAGGATTTGGTACAGGAAATTTTAGCAAAAGGTGGGTATGAAGCATGGAGAAAGAAGATGATTGCAAAGGGCTTTCTGCCCAAAAAGGTTCGTTCTTTTAATTATTGTCATGCATATCTTGTTATAGCTTCCCACCAATATCACAACCTTGTGAATGTAGTCTTGTATTTGTTAATATAGCCTTGCGTAGAGGTGAGCAAGATATATTTGATTGTCCAGTGTTTTACAGTATTTTTCAAGTATCTTATTCTTTGCTAGAAAACTTTCCAAACCGTGATAACAAAACAAACACTGCTGTTGATTATGCCTCTATCATCATTATGTATGTCAATTTCGTTGCCAGAGTATCATACATCATCTTCTTTTTTATTTTGGGATGTCTTTGAAGTTTGCGCCCGGAACGCCGCATGTAACGCCGCATGCGGCGTTCCCTCTCCCCCTGCGGCACTATTGCGTCTATGCCCTTCCTCTCCTACCTCCGCTATTGAATGCGAGCGGGAAGAAGTGAAGTGGGACATATCTTTTCAAATCGGCCATAGCCAATTGTTCTCAGAAGTTAATTTTTAGGAAGGACCTCTAATATTTGAATCGTCTACCAACAAGGAGCAGCGAGGAAGAACGAGGATCACGGGAAAGGAGGATGAGAATGGGTCTGGATCGTTGATCGTTTCACATGGTTGAATCTGGAGCTAAATTTTTGCAGCGTTATCTCAGGTATACCTGTACATGCACACGAAGAACATAGTCGATGCTTGCATTTCCTCTTTAACCTTTTTTTGACGGAATAGGTTATGCGACAAAGATCCAGCCTTGGCAAAAATGATTTGGATCAAACATGCTCGGCCATATTTTTCTATATTAGACAATCAAGTCAGTTCAATGATGCATCGCATGCTACAGCCATTTTGTTCCTAATGATCCAGCTCAGGTTTCGAGCAGTCTCGAGGTGATTATTCACTGTGAATCAATCTAAGATGGATCTTTTTTTTCTTAATCTTACCGTAGCTTTGATGCATGTCTGCTCCAAACAGACATTAATGAAAGTCGAAAGGCAGCCATTCAGACCCTAACAACTCAAATTAAAAATAATATCACCAGGTAATGCTTCATCTATTAGCAAGTTTTATTCTATTCTGCAAGTTTCATCTATTCTGCAAGTTTTATTAGCAAAATTTGTTTATCTTCATTTCATTAGCAGAGTTGTCTCTATTGCAGCTGAGTGGGCACAATAACAGCAAGACATGACACAACAGCGTTAGCACATGGAAGGACAAGGGTCTGCAAAATATATTCCAGGTTTGAACATCATCTCCGCATGCAAGTCATGTACATAGGCCTTTCTACTTACCATTATATGATGTCATTAAAAGGAGTTAGGTCAATCACATTGACAAAACCTATGTAGCAACCCATGTAGCCCAGATTTTTATGCCTGCTCTGCAGCATTGCATTGGCATTTCATAGTTGGAGCTGTACACCTACTTGCACTGGTGAAAACACTGGTGAAACTGAGGTAATATGTCGTTCTTTCGTATTTAGGTAGCAAACAGGTGTCTTGCAGGCCAATGCCTTTCGAATGGGTTGCTTCTTAGACTTGCATCTTTCAGGTCCTTTTTTTCACAATCTTTTCCATGGCGCCAGATCTGCATCAATCGGATCCTCCTTGCATTATCTTCTTTCCCCTTTCGTTTTTGAGTCCAGTTTCCTCTTACCTTTTTGTTTCATCTATCCATTTCTGTGTTCGTAAGTTATTTTAGCAAGATTTGTCTGCCGCTAACGCTCCATTCTTATGTTTCTTCCTGCATTTTAGAGTTTTTGTAATCTTTTGTTCCTCTCATTTAGAAGTTTGTTTGCTCAGTTTAACCTGGCGTCTACAGGGATCTTCTGTTCAAGGGAAACCGTGTTCAAAGGAAACAAGTTGAGATCTAATTCGTTTTCTTATCTATTGCAGATTTGGAGCAAGGGACATGCGTAACGAATATTGCGCATTCTAGATTTTGTCTTGAGATTTCGTCTTGCTTTGGATCATTTCACATTATAATCTTTCTACTAACTGCATGAGGCCTGAGTGTTGTTTCATCTCTGCGGTAAATCTCTACCTCTCCATTTTTGCTTTTAAGTTATCCATTTTTCTAACAAAGTTCCATCTCTGTTTTTGTGTGGGCACTCAGGTTCGGCTTTAAGCTTAGATTGCTGCATCAGTTAACTATTAAGCCGAAATCTTACAGGAACACATAGTATATGATGAACTAAATGCAGGAATGTGCAATCCTAGCTCTGCCAGATGCCTATACTTCACTATTTCTGTTAGCTTGGTTTGTCTTTTCAAATTTGCTTACTCACTTGAATCTTTTGAATGCAGCTTTCTTGAGGGCAGGAAGGAAATTTTGGTAAGAGAAATAAATGAGTGTAAGCATCTGCTTGAATGTAATGCTTTTATGTTATTACTCTATGTCTTCAGAGTCATGATTTGGAGTTCTGCATTGCTAATGGATGCCCTGTTATGTAGGACAGGACTTGGGTTATGTGTTGAATGACATCAGATTTTATGTCTGGATGGTATTTAGATTCTTCATGGTTATTTACTTACTTGTATGTATCTTATTTGATGAAATAATGAGTGTTTGTACAGAACTTAGAGCAAAGGGGATATACATAGCGGATGTATGCATAAATTCGTTTTTCCTGCTTTAACTGCATGTGGTAACTCCAGCTCTTTTGCAGCTTATTTGCCAGACGCCTCTATGTAACTAATGTGGTGAATGGTAACAAATAGTTAAGGGAAAGCTGGGACTATTTACAAACAGGAAGGTAAGTCGTGCTTTATTGTGGCTCTATTATTATTACATAGTGGCTTTGCTATCTATCTATCTTTAAGGCCCCAAGACAAATTGTTGCCTGTTTGATAGTTCTTGCATTTAACATTCTGCATAGCAGTGCTTGCAGGTTAACTCCTGCATTTATAACCATTGAGTTGAATATCTTCAACGTTGATGTGCTAATAAACTACAAAATCTGCTCATTCTTCTTTCTGCTCCAAAAGATTCTAAAATTTTGCATGCCAAATAGTTGGATTTGCAAGGTTCAAATCCTTGGATAATGGATATCTGAATATGACTTAGTTTTCTGAATATAACATATACAACATTCGATCACACATCTCTATTTTGTGGGAGAAATTTTAATATGTTTAAAGACAACAAGTGCACTGAGCAAGAGTTTCAGAATGTATCCAGCAAGAGTTTCAGAAAGGAATCTATGAAGGATGGAATTCGTTAAATATAGCTTGGATGGATCCTGAGAAAAGAAAACAAAAGATAATTTATAAGTTTGCTAATGTTATGCCCATGTTCTCCATTACCAAGAGTTCAATCAAATTGACAAACCATGCCAAGGAGTATTTAATTTGGCTGATGAAGCACTTATTTCTGTTCGGATTTGAACCAGGGAAGTCTCCAATTTGAAGGATGAGGCGACTGTAGTGTAGACTCATACTAGCAGTTTGCAATCCTTTCTATCTTTGTACATCTTGAATATATGATGGCCATGGCTTTCACTTAGTTGAAATGAAGAAATTTTTGCACAGCTTGAATATACGATGGCCATGGCTTTCACTTAGTTGAAATGAAGAAATTATACAATACAAATGTTAAGTAGTTTCACTTTAAGTGTTACTATATTTTTCTGTTTATGGAGTCATGGAAATAAATTTCTATACGATGTTTTTGAAGTACTACTACCAATTTTATATTGGCCACTAAGAACTTTCATTATTATGATGCCATTTATTACTTAATATTTTTGCAATGAGATAAGTAGGGTGTACAAGATTTGGCCTTTAACTTCTGCAAGGAACCATCAACCCACATCCATCTTTCACTTCACACACATCCACTATAACATGTGTCTGCCAAAATGTATTTTTTCTTGAAACACCATTGTTTGACTAGGCATTGGATCTGCGATCTTCCATAAAACCCTAAATCATTGCACAAACTGATTCCCTCAACACCATGCACCCATATATCATCTACCCATTCTATTCCACCCTACACATTCATATTCCTATTCATGCCACATGTTGGGGCTAATGTTCGACCTCTCTAGAACCTTCACACTGTGGACACGATCACATTTACAACTTTATCCACATAGAAACCCCATTATGCCTCCCCATTCCATAGGCCCACGATTAATGCCCGGCATCGCCGGGCACACATTTCTAGTAGTTGTGAATATGGGAAGCAACATTTTTAGTGCTTATATCCATTAACATGCCACTATTTGCTGGTGCTGCAACAGGACTATCCATGTCAACAAAAGCATGAAAATGCTCTTATAGCAGACCACCTTTGTTATGGTCGTCTCCATATCCTGCCTTTGTTCCATTTGCCATCACTCCATTGGCAGTTGGCACTGAAGATGTTGCTGCAACAGCAACATGTAAGGCAGCGATGATGTTTCAGCAGCAGCCGAGTCCACAGCCACAAGCCAATCATCTAGAAGTATACCTGATAATAGTTCATATCCAAAAAATAGAAAACATAGGAAATTGTTTTGTTTGATCAAGGTTGTGTGACGTTCCAGTTGTACGCTAGTTGAACAATTTATAGCCATATTGACAATATTGGCATTGATTGGGACACAAGGACACAACTGGCCTGATCATCCCCCTACAAAATTGACAAATGTCAGAGCCATCTAAGATATATGAAACATGTAAATACTATACATTTTTTTTTTTTTGAAGAATGTCAAACTTTATTGAAACTCCAAGCCAAAAGCCAGATATAAATGTAGAGGCGGGAATAAAATCTCAGAGGATAATCATGATCCATTGAGTAGAACCACCAGCCTATGCATAAGACAACACACTCAAATGGAACTCAAATATCAACTGTCACTTGGTAGGAGCAAGCGAAGAGCAATGGTAGGCCTTAGCAATTCTAGCTTTTGCGTCCTGGAGGACAACTGCAGGAGGAATACCCAAACCCTGAAAGACACACAATCTTATGCGCTTCTAGATGGACCACAACAACCATCCTGATGCTAAATGAAATGCTTGGCTCCGCAACTTATTCCAAGTATCCAGATAAAAAGTCAGGTGCACTTGCTGACTTGTCAATGTCACATGAAAAAGAGAAAGCAGCCAAGACCAAACAGGCTGGAGATGATCACATAAAAGAAACAATGTTCAATAATCTCGCCCCTTTGCTTTGCACAAGATTAAGGCGTAATCGCGACATTTGAGGATCAAATATGTGGACAAACACATTTACACGAGGGCATCTGTGAAGAATCTACCACCAAAGCACAACCACCTTAGGATGAAGTAGTTTATCCCAAGCCCAAGTCCACATAATGCCTCCAATTAGGAGGCGGAGTCAAGGACCACTTTCATCGATGCTTATAAAATTTTCTCTTGCACTTGGTATGTATTCATTTTACGAAATTAAGCTCAACGAAACCTCTAATTGTAGACCAAGTAAAAGTTCGCGAAGCTCAAGTAAAAGTTAGTGCTGCATTTTTATTAATCTAATTTGCTGATTTTACAACCTGTTCGAAATTTCATTTTGCTTTTAGAACCAAATTGAACTAGATTTTTGGGGCACTTTTTGTTTCCTTCATTAACCTACCTTGTTAATTTTATAGCATAGAGCCTTGATTATGTTAACTGGGCAAGCCTGTATCATCTTCAAGGTGAAACATAAGAAGGGAAAGAAGTAGGAAGACAACAAGTGTGTTCAATGTAATATCGATTGGTGAGTTCAAATTTACATTAATCTTATATCTATACAAGTTATTGTACTATGAGGGACTGCACAAATTCGACTAGAAGCCAAATGCGCAAGCCATCCAACGAAGATCCCGTGAAGATTCTCCAAGATTCTCCAAAGGCTCTAGAAAAATTTCCTAGATACTATGAGATTCCATCAGTAATTTATATTCCCCAAGATCCGCCAGAATTATTCCTCGAGGAATTGTACAAATTCAGTAGAAGTCAAATTTAAAAGTCATGCGATGAAGATTCTATAGAGATTCTCCAAGATTCCACCAAGATTCTCTAGATACTCAAAGATTTTTATGAAGATTCCCTTAGATTCCTTTGAATTCTTAAAGATTCTCTTGAGATTCTCCTAGATTCTCAAAGATTATCCTAAGATTCCTCAAAATTCCATGTAGATTCTTCAAGATTTTCTTAGATTCTATGAAGATCCCCCATCAGAGAACACATCTAGTGTCAAGGATTCCCCTAGATCCCCTTGGATTCCCCTAAATTCCCTAAAATTCCATAAACATTCCCTAGATACTCAAAGATTTTATGAAGATTCCCTTAGATTCCTTTGAATTCTTAAAGATTCTCTTGAGATTCTCCTAGATTCTCAAAGATTTCCTAAGATTCCTCAAAATTCCATGTAGATTCTTCAAGATTTTCTTAGATTCTATGAAGATCCCCCTCAGAACACATCTAGTGTCAAGGATTCCCCCTAGATCCCCTTGGATTCCCCTAAATTCCCTAAAATTCCATAAACATTCCCTAGATTCTTAAGGTTCTACAAAGATTCCCCTAGATTTTCAAAGATTATCCGAAGATTCCTTTAGATTCCCTAAGATTCTATGTAGATTCTCCTAGATTCCCTTAGATTCTATCAAGATTCCACTAGATTCTCTAGGATTCCATAAAGAGTCCCCCTGATTCTCAAACATTTTTTGAAGATTCTCTTAGATTCCTCTATATTCTTTTGATTCCCATAGATTCGTTAAGATTCTCTTGTAAGCGGTTTTCGCTTTAAATTTTTTTTTCTCCGTGAAAGTATAAAATCTGAAAAAATAATTTTTTGGACTTTATACGTCTGAAAAAATAATTTCATACGTACAGAACCTATCCCTGCACTCCACCTGCCCATTGGTCTCTGGGTGATGTCCGAAAAAGAGCGAACGTTCCACATGCAAGAGTTGCAATAGACGCTTCCAAAAGCTAGCAACAAATTGAGGGTTGCGGTCGCTGACAATGTTATCTGGTAAGCCATGGAGTCGAACTACCTCTCGAAGCAAGAGAACCGTTGTGGCTTTGCTGGAGATAGAAGTGCTGCAAGGAATGAAATGTGCCATCTTGGAAAAACGATCAACAAGAAGAAGGATGGTATCATGGCGCTGGGAGGATGGAAGCTCGACAATAAAATCCACTGAAATACTCTTCCAAGGACCGGCTGGAACTGGTAAAGGCTGAAGCAGGCCATGTGGGCGGTGCCACCAATAATCTCAAGACCTGGCCACCAATAATCTCGAGTAATAAGTTCCAGAGTCTTAGCAATGCCAAAATGGCCGGCGAGAGGAGAATCATGACAGGACTGCAGAACTTGAAGTCGAGGGGCACCATCCAGAATATACAAGAATCCATCATGAAACAGAAGTCGAACCTCAAAATAATCATATTCCAACCTCATTTGCCGGGAAGATGATGCTGAGCCAAGCTGTGATATTATGTCCTGCGCCAATGGATCAGAAGGAAGAGATGCTCGAACAGACTCCAACAAGGATGTATCATGAGGCCTCTCGAACAAAGTGACGGCCATGAGCTGTAAACGATCAGGTCCTAGAATAACATGTGATTGCTGATCAAATGCTGGCTCCCCCGCCTTAGGTTTGAAATAAGATCTGCGAGAAAGAGCATTTGGTTTCCCTTGAAGAGTGCCAGGCCAAAACTTGATGATGAAATCAAAGTGAGATAGCACCTGTGTATGCCACCGGGCCTGAGGACGATTAAGAACTCAAGCAGACTGAAAATGCTCCAGACTGCGATGGTCCGTATACACAGTCACCTTATGAGGAGAACCCTCAAGAAATCGTCGCCACTCCTGAAAAGAGTCAACAATCGCCAAAAGTTCCTTATCATAAATAGGATAGTTGATTTCTGCAACCTGCAACTTTTGGGAATGATAGGCGATCGGGTGCAGCTCATGATCATCCCCCACTTGCGATAAGATGCTGCCAAGAGCAAAATCTGATGCATCAGCTTCGAAAATATAGGGACGCACAGGATTCGGGTGTGCAAGAACAGGTGCTGCTATAAAAACATGCTTCAAAGTGATGAATGTTGATTCTGCTTCAATTGTCCACTTAAAAGGGATAACCTTCTTGGTGAGACGTGTCAAAGGCAAGACGATCTCCGAATAGTCCTTGATGAAGCGGCGATAAAAATTGGCAAACCCCAAGAAGCACTGTACGTCTTTAACCGAGGAAGGTGTTTCCCAATCAAGAACTGTGTTGACCTTCTCTAGATCTATGGTAACACCCTGAGACATGATGCGATAGCCCAAGAACTCGACATTGTCCTGCTCGAACTGACACTTCTCCAGCTCGGCATAAAGTCCATGTTCCCGTAGCTTCTGATGGACCTTCCTGACATGTTCTTCATGCTCCTCCAAAGTCTTCGAATAAACCAGAATATCATCTAGATAGACGATAACAAAAAGATCCAAAAACTCCCGAAAAAACATCCTTAGACCGCTGGAGCATTAGTAAGGCCGAAAGGCATGACGGTATACTCAAAATGACCATACCGAGTTCGAAAGGCTGTCTTCCACTCATCACCTTCCCTGATGCAGATAAGACTATAGGCACCTCGAAGATCAATTTTCCTGTAGTATCTTGCACCTTGTAGCCGCTCAAGTAACTCTGGAATCAGAGGGAGATGATACTGATTACGCACAGTGATCTTGATGAGGCCGCGATAATCCACAACCAGCTGCAAAGAACTATCCTTCTTGGAAACAAAGAAGATGGCAGCTCCTGCGGGTGACTGAGAATGTCGAATAAACCCAGTTGCAAGATTCTCCTCGATATAGGTCCGCAAAGTCTCCAATTCTGTTGGCGACAAGTCATAGATAGGGCCAAATGGCGGGGTTGTCCCTGTCTGAAGATCAATGGGGCAGTCATAAGGACGATGCTCGGGAAGCTTGCTGGCTTTGACCTTATCAAAAGCATCGCCAAAATCCTTGTTATCAGGAAGGACAGGAGCAAATGTTTCTGAAGCAGAGCTAGTCAAAGGATGGATTTGGATTGCAAATGTTGATCTGGGATCTTGCCTACCAGATCTAATAAACTTGTGAAGAAAGATCTTCGAGATACGGAGCTGAGGGCGCGAAGAAGCCTCTACAGAAGCAGGATCAAGAACAGGAGCAAGAGCAGAAACATGAGCAGAAGTAGGAGCAATTGGGACAGGAACTGGAACAAGAACTGGAGCTGGAGCAGGGGCCGAGCAAGAACTAGAGCGGGAGCGTAAACCGAACCGGAGCGAGCGAAATTGAGCTGGAGGCGCCGAGCCGAGCCGAGCCGGAGCCGGAGCCGGGCTGGAGCCGAGCTGGAGCCGAGCAGGACATCATCAAGAACATGGTCGGGAATCTGGGGACCGGAACAAAGGCAAGAGTCGAATCAGAACATGGAGCAGAAACAGGAACAACGAGGACGGAATCAGGGGCCCACGACACTGCACGGATCGAGGTCGATGTGGGTGTAGAGACCTGATCTGCAGAAGAACTGGAACTGGAGCTAGAACCAGCAAATCGAAATGATCTAGTACGTCAATCAATCTGTGGGTTATGTAGCTCGAGCCAGGGCAGATCCAAGACTCTTGATGCATGTGGGCTAGTGATGAGATTGAAGGAAATACTACAGGAAACTCGCTCCAACAAAACACGAGGCGCGAAGACATTCTGCGGATCGCACCTGAAAGATCTCATGTCCATCAATCACTTCGACAGAACCAGGATGCTCAACCTTGCTTCTAGGAATGGCGTGCTTACTAGCGAACGCACTATTCATAAAGCAAGCATTTGCACCACAATCAAGTTGCGCCAACACTTGCAATCTTCCAGCCTCTGATTTTAATGATATAGGGATGAAGAATGCCTTGCTGACCTTATCCGATGGAATAAACATGTCAAGAAGTGTGGAAGGAGTCTGAGAAAAGGTGGCCAGCTGACAAAAGACTCCTACTACTCGGACCGGCCCTGAAGTTTTCCGACTGATTTGGGCGCTTCGCAGGGCATCCACGAACAATATGGCCAGCTCCTCCACAGTAGAGGCAAAGATTAGCCTCTTTTCGATGCTGCTTCTAGGCAGCAGGTAAAGGTCCTCGAACTGCTCGATCAATCTGCATAGGTTCATGTCCGGATCTGCTGGATTTTACAGATGAAACTGGGGAGGACGTAGCTATAGGCACTTGTGTGATTGGGAAGACCTGGCTACATCTCTCTTGCCTATGTTCGAAGAGCCGATTATCACATCGAACTGCAAATCTGATGGCTTCTTCCAAAGTTTGAGGATCCTCCATAGACAACATCATATCTTTCACATCCTCTCGTAACCCCCTTCGAAAACAATCTCGAAGTGCAACATCATCCCAGGCAGTATCTACCGCAATTTGACGAAATTCTGATGCATATACTGAAGCTGGATGAGAGCCTTGCCTTAGATTGCAAAGTTTTGTGACTGCTGTGCGCTGATGACGCATGCCTCGAGCTCTGCAGTGAAAGCAGCAAAATCTAGCAACTCTGGGGCTCCTTTCTCCAATAAAGGAACAAACCAATTTAAAGCTGGCCTTGTGAGGAGAGAACCAATCAGCCCAACTTGTTCCTGGGCTGTGAGATATCTATGAGAATGGAGCTTAATCACAAGCCTAATCTGATTCAAAAAACCACGGAGCTTGGACCGAGTGCCACCAAACTTCTCTGGAAGGCTGATCTTAGGCTCTGATAGCCTCAATCCGAGCTAGAAGCAGATTCATGTGAAGCAACACATTCCTTAAGCTCTTTATTGTCCAAGTGCAACTGCTGGCATACTTGAACAAGTTGCTGGATCTGCTGTAATAAAGTCGAAACCTCCTCCATAGATATAAAATCACCAAATATGAGCAAAAAAATGCTTAGGATCAGAGCAGGCAAGAACCGGTAAGGGATTCCGGTTCAAACTGTCATGAACCTACGCAAAAACAAGGGGAATACGTAGAAAATATGCAATAAATACGGAAGAAATATGTCAAGATCGACAAAGAATCTGATATATGAACAGGAATCAAGAGTACAATGGCCTGAAGGCAAGCAAGAACACGAGACCATGGAATAAATTACTAATCGCATAATTGTTATTAGCCAGAATGACTTTAGTTAAACTTGCTCGATATTAATCCCAAAACTTTCTGTGGTTTAGCTAAACTCTACACATTTTCCTCTCATATTTTCTAGCGTTTAGCTAAACTAACCCAAACATCATTCCAAAAATTTCTATGGTGTGGCCAACAGAAATTATTAAGCCAAATTACTATACTTTTTTTCAATTGTTTCCACGTATTTTAGTCATTTTCTTTGTGAAAACATTCTAAAATAATGCTAACTAGCAAATTCTAGGACTCAAATTAATTCATAATGCTAGAAATTAAACTACTAATCATATACTTCATGTAAACTAAAATGATATTAGCTAAACTAGCCCGAAATTCATTCTAAAAGTTTCTATGGTTTAGCTAAACAATACAAACTTTCACTCTCTTACTTTCTAGCGTTTGGCTAAAGAGCTCCAAGGTTGGTGCAGTCCCGAAAAAAGTTAAGCTAAAATTATTATTTTTTTCCCAATTTTTTCCATTTACTTTAACCAATTTTTTTTGAAAATGTGCTAAAAAATCGCCAAATAGCTAAGTTTAGCCCTTAAATTATTCCATGCACGAGACAGATGCCTAGAAGGCTCAAGACTGGCGTTGAACCGGAATGGTTCGACAAGAAGGAGGTGCCTCCTTATATATCTAGGCCAACGGTGAGGATCGCGCCAGTCCAATGGATGATATTGTGCCAAGTGTCGCGCATGCATTTAGGTTCTAGAATATTCTAGAACCTCTTGGAGATAGTGCCACATATACATATGAGAAAGACATGAAAGAATGATTTTAACAAATATTAGTAGTGCACTTGGTAAGGATGTGTGACTCGCAACTGGAAGGTTGCGAGTTCAAACCCTGTCTTGTGCAACTACTCTTTTGCATCCGTGTGACAACCATCTTTTGTACATACGAGTATAAAGTTCGTATGATACGAATATCTGTATGGTCGTCACTGTGACGACCATTTTTTGTACATACGAGTATAACATTCGTATGATACGAATATCTGTATGGTCGTCACAGGCGGTTGCTAAATGCAAAAACTCGCATCTGTAAGAAATTTAGAATTAAAAGACACTGGAATTATATTTGAGATGATCACAATGCTTGAGATACAATAATTCCTAGCCTTCAAGAATACACACTATGAGTTTCCCAAAAGACAATACAACAACTTCATTGTCAAATCTCAAATCTCATAATGAGATATTATCAAGCACGTTTTTAACTAAGTTGCAAGCACACCATTAACTTAGATAATATCCTTCATTGGCTATTCACATTTAACCAAGCTTAACCATTGTATGCAATCCACACAATACACTGTAGCAATAAAACATCAGAAGAACTCAAACCCTTTTTATTTGTGTTACCACAGCACTATTCCGCTTCAATCCAATCCTCCCAGCTCAGTATATATATGATCTATCTTACTTCTTATTTTATTTACAGAGTCCGGCAGTTAGGCCAGACCGTTAGCCTGTTCTTTGGTCATCTCGGATTCCATGGCCATACTGCATTGGGCCGAATATTTTCAAACTATAAATGGCTCCATGAATCTCGTTTTACTTTTGAATATTCCCCTGTTATTTCCAATGGCTCACGAACCATATTCCATGGTTCAATTCGAACCACAATAAACTAACCACAATAAACTAGGTTAGGTATTCACAATAAGAGTGCTTCCATTAACCTAGGTCGAATGTCAACCCAGATCAAGCTAGATGTAACTCCAACATATAATTTCAATTGAGTTCTTGCATCTTTTCTAAATCATGTTCAGATAGATTTTCTGTGCTGCATATTTCACCATGTTGTCTCTGTGTGATTCAACTGCACAACATTGTCTGCATATTCTTTCAACTTTCAATATACAAATTTTGATATGAACCCTAACAATTCCCCTTTCATATCACAAATTATGAACTCCAACTTTCTTTCTGTATCATACTTTAATGTCTCTGCAATTTAAATCTGAAGAAAGCTTCTGAAACCTTTTCCAGCTTAACCCTTTTGTCATTATATCTGCAAGCTGATTTTCAGATTTGATGTAGCTTAGCTGAATGAAACCTTTATTTACCATGTCTCTAATATAGTGCATTTCCATCTCAATATGCTTGGTCCTTTCATGCAGCACTGGATTTTTGGCCATAGCTATGCAACTTTGATTGTCACAAAATAATTCAGTACTTCCTTCTTGTTTGATGTCTAATTCATCTAACAGCCTTCTTGTCCATATAATCTCTTTGGCTGCCAAAGTAGTTGATGCATACTCAGATTCAGCAGTGGATAGTGCAATTGAGGACTGTTTTTTGCTTCTCCAGCAAATTGGTGCTCCTCCCAACATCAATATATACCCTGATGTGGATTTTCTCTCGTCCAAATCGCCACACCAGTCTGCATCACTGTACCCTTTCAATCTTAAATCCTTTGAGCAATAAACAATTCCTGTCTCCTTTGTTCCTTTTAGAAATCTCAGTACCTTTTTGGCTGCCAACCAATGTTCATATCCTGGATTATGATTGTATCTACTCAAGACATTAACAATGTATGCTATATCAGGCCTTGTGTTGTTAGCAATGAATAACAGGCTTCCCACTAGCTGCCTATATGGCACTTTGCTCATCTTCTCTTTGTCTCTTTCATTTTTGGGACACAAAGCCTTTGATAGCTTAGTGCCAGCCATTATGGGAACTTTAACTGGATTACACTCTTGCATATTGAACTTTTTCAAAACTGAATCAATATACTTACTTTGATTCAGAGATATTCTTGTGTTTTCTCTGTCTCTTGTTACTTGTACACCTAAGAACTTTGATAACTCCCCGAGGTCTGTCATTTTGTATCTGGTTTTGGGTTTCTCCTTGCATTCATTCAAGAAATCCACATTGTTAGATGCCAAAATACAGTCATCTACATACACTGCAATTATTCAGAACACCTTTTCTTCCCTCAACGCATATACATTTCCATCATTTTCCAATTTTGTGAAGTTTTGTTCTCTTAAGAAGTCATCAATGCAAAAATACCATTGCCTTGGGGATTGCTTCAGACCATAGACCGCCTTCTTAAGTCTCCACACCTTGTCTTTTCCTACTTCAAAGCCCAAAGCTTGTTTCATATAAACTTCTTCTTCCAAATCTGCATTAAGAAAGGCAGTGCATACATCCATGTGATGTAGGTCAAGATTTAAAGCATTAGAAATAGCAATGATCATTCTAATACTTGTTAGTTTAACTATAGGTGAATACGTTTCATCAAAGTCTACTCCCTTTCTTTGTGAATATCCTTGAGCCACTAACCTTGCCTTGTATTTAGGACTCCCATCTGCATTTACCTTTAGTTTGAATACCCATTTGTTCCCAATGGCTGTTTTTCCTTGTGGCAATTCCACCAAATCATAAGTAGATGTTCTCTCAAAAGAGTTCATTTCTTCTGCCATTGCACATTTCCAGTTTTGACAGTCATTTGAATTTATAGCATCTTCAAAACTTGCTGGTACCCCTGATTCTAGTACCATGTGGATTTCTTCAGCATTTTGCCTTAGGCTTTGTATTCTGCTACTCTTCCCATCATCTCTCCTGCCATACTTTTGTGTATCAATGTTAATTTCTTGTTGCAATCTTTCACCTTCACCTCTCCTTTTCCTAACTTGCTCATTTGGCTCTGTACTTTCCTCAGACTGAATCTCATGATTTTCTTCTGTCTCATAATGTTCTCTATTTTCATTTTCCTCAAAGCTCTCTGTATCTGAATCTATATCCCCTTGGTTTTCCAGAACCTTGTCTCCTTCTGTTCTTGTGTGCTCTTGAGCTGTATTTTTCAGTTTTGCAGACTCCTCTTCTTTACTTATGCTTTCCTTTTCCATTAAAGGTCTGTACAAGACCTTTTCTTCAAAGGTTACATCCCTACTCACTAGTATTCTTCTTTTGAGAGGGTCGTACATCCTATAACCTTTGGAATTATTATCATATCCAACTAGATAGGTTATGATGGACCTATCATCCAACTTCTGCCTTAACTGCTGAGGTACGTGTGTATATCCAAGACATCCATATGCCTTGAACATTTCAAAATTTGGATTTCTCCCTGACCATACCACTTCTGGGCACTTTCCCTGCAGACTTTTAGAAGGTAATGCATTCTGTATGAGTACTGCAGTTTTAACTGCCTCCTCCCAAAGGTAATTTGGCAATCCAACATGTTTTAGCATGGATCTTGTTGCATTTAAAATAGTTTTGTTCTTCCTTTCTGCTACCCCATTCTGTTGGGGTGTGTGACTGCAAGTATATTGTCTTTTGATCCCCTTTTCCATGCAATATTTGACAAACTTACCTGACATGTACTCTCCTCCTCGGTCAGACCTCACACACTTTATTTTCTTCCCTGTTTCACATTCAATCTCTGCTGCAAATATTTTGAATGCCTCAAATGCCTGGTCTTTAGTTCTCAGACAAAATAATTTTGTTTTCCTGCTATAGTCATCCACAAATGTTATAAAGTACCTCTTTCCAGTTATTCCTCTTATATTTAATGGACCACAGAGGTCCGTATGAATCAATCCCAATTTCATTTGCTTTCCCCTTTGCTTTTGAAAAAGGTAATCTTGAATGTTTACCAAGCATGCATCCTCTACATGTCTGATTTTCTGTTTCTTGGTCAGCTGCCTCTATTAAACCTTGCTTTATCATAAGTTCAATGTTTTTCATGTTTGTATCCTTTCATGCCATGTTATCATACTTGGGGATTGTGCCAAGTTAACACTTTCTATATGTCTAATATTTATTCCAAAAAGATTGCCAACTCTTCTTCCAAGAAACTTCAATTCATTTCCATCAAAGATCTTACAATGAGTTCTTTCAAACACTACTTTCAATCCCATGTCAACAAGCTGGGAGATAGAAATTAAATTTCTGACCAAAGTAGGAACACACAAAACATTTTGCAAATTTACTATTCTTCCATTTAGATCAAAAAGCTCCAACATTCCAACATCTTCTATTCTTTGTAAATCCCCATTTCCAACCTGAATGTGTCCACCTAGACTCCCTTTTCTATCCTTCAAGATTTTCGAGTTGCAAGCAATGGATCTTTCTGCTCCACTATCTAAAATCATAAAATCATTGTCAACAATTTTGTCATCAGTTGCAATGAAGACTTTGTTCAATCTTACCTCATCATCTTCACCATATGGATCTTCTTCAAGAATGACCTCCTCTGCCACATTTGCTTCAGAGTGTGACGTCCCCTACTCATATACGATGTCCGCACCGTATACAAACAGGAGTTCATCCCCCGTACCAGCTCCACACTGATCTGAGGGGCCCTCCACATATCATCGTGACCGCCTAGAGTCCACGATGGGAAGAGTGAAGGGTCATTTTACCCCGTCTCCCTCGGGGCCTACCTAGTCTGCGAAGCGTAAAACATACACGTCGGTAACATAACATCATATATCCACCTCGAAGGGTGGCACATCAACATCTGTATAGACAAAGATCAAAGACAATACAAAGGGAAGTTCCTACCCAAGGCTCGGACTCCGGGGGTGACCGACAAGCTTGGGTCTCCGAGTTCAGTCTCGCGCATGCATTATGACAATGGATTGGGTTGGCATAAGAACATGGCTTAGGGTTGTCCACTCCATCCGCCCCTCCCTGCACACACTTTGCGAGTAGGTTGAAAAGTGTTGGGACCGACCGGAGCCCGCCGTGCATAGCCAAAGGGGCTATTCACCTCGGGTTGCATCTCCCCAGTCCGATGGGGCGGTAGGGATCACTCCCTCCGAGATCTACATGCTGACCCAAGGTGACTAGGAGGGCCACTTGCCCTTATTCGACTTAACCCACGGAAGGTGAACTCCACCCCACCTGCAATCGAGCCCATGCCTTACCCACACTCGGTGGTAAGCCATTAGGACCTAGTCACTCGATCCCCTGTGAGGCCTTACACACCGAGGGGATCGGTCAAGGGTCGAACACCTAACCTCATTCTAAGCCCGGCCCCTTCACCCACAACCGGTGGACTCCGTACACAGGCCCAAAATCTAGTAATGCACTAAGAGGGACTAGCTAGGAGCATCATCTACTAAGCTTTAAGTCTCTACCCCCTTCCCAATACAATGAGTCCACATAATACATCCGTCCATCATATCAACATTAGTAATAAGGACTAATCTATCTCATAGAGTTAGGTTCTTTAGTTAGAGTCAATCTCAGGATCAGCTTTGGCTACTAAGGGTGATTTAATAGGCTAAACCTACTGGTTCGAAGGCTGGAATGAGGTTTAGGCTATTCAATCGACCAAATACCTGATCCCTGGTTCACTCCTCTCGATCCGGCGTCCATGTCTACGATTACGCTTGGGGATGCGGTCGGAAGAGTGATCGACAAAAGGGGGGCGCCGCGGATCGTGGGAGTTGGAATTGACTCCTTAGGTGCGCGAATTGGAGCACGGGAGGTCTGTGGGCGAAAAAGGGAAAGTTAGGGTTTGTGCCTTATGTAGGCTATCAGTTAGGTTTAGGGTTTCCATGACCCTTGGTCTGCCTTTAATGGGTTAAAGGTCTTAAGTGCACACATTGTTAAGTGTGCGCACCCTTGCAAGTTATCACATGACCGAGGTATTCCACCTTCTCTGTTGCGAAGTGGCACTTCGACAACTTGGCATACAACTGATGCCTCCTTAACTTCTCGAGCACCTTTCTTATGTGTTGTGCATGCTCTTCAATGGATTTGCTGTACACCAGAATATCGTCGAAGAATACTATCACAAAGGTGTCCAAGAATTCTCTGAAGATGTCGTTCATGAGTCTCATGAACGTAGCTGGAGCGTTGGATAGCCCAAATGGCATTACGGTGAACTCGTAATGCCCATACCTGGTTCTGAAAGCGGTTTTGTGGATGTCCTCTTCCTTTATTCTGATCTGGTGATAACCTGACCTTAGGTCGATCTTGGAGAAGACCTTTGCCCCCTGGAGCTGATCCATCAAGTCGTCCAATCTGGGGAGTGCGTACTTGTTCTTGATGGTGTGCTTGTTCAATTGTCTATAATCTATGCATATCCTCAAGCTTCCATCCTTCTTCTTGACAAAGAGGATGGGTGCCCCAAATGGTGAGACGCTAGGCCTGATGAAGCCTGCTCGAGCAATTCTTGTAACTGCTTCTTTAGCTCCGTGAGTTCCTGTGTGGTCATTCTATATGGGGCCTTGCTAGTCGGCTTGGTCCCGGTTCGAAAGTGCTATCTCACACTCTACTCCCCTGTAAGGAGGAAGCTTTCGATCTCATCCGGAAAGAGATCGTGGAACTCCGTGATCAAGTTGGCGATTTGCTTGGGCAACTTGCTGAGCACTTTGTCTTCTTTGCTTCCCTCCGACTCGGGTTCCTCAACCTCGAGTTTGAAGATGTATGCTACCTGCTCGCTCTTTATAGACTTGAGCAGCTTCTTAACAGACATACACTGCATGATGGGAGTAACTTCTTTACCTGTGATCTCAATGACTTTGCCGTCAGGCGTTGTGAGGGTCACTTTCCGTTTTCCACAGTCAATTATGGCTTCTGCTGGCCCAAGGTATTCCATTCCTATTATGAGGTCGTACTTGCCAATGCCCATCACTTCTGCTCCCATCGGGATATTTATTCCCGGTAAGTCAACGTCGAAATTGATCCTTTTCCCAAATTGTATGTCTTCTCATCCGCTTGCCAAGATTACGGGTCTTGGTTTGGACTTTAGGGGTTTCAATTTCAACATTTCAACCATCCTCGGGGATGCAAAGTTATGGCTACTTCCAGAGTCTATCAAGACTATGAAAGACTTGGCCTTTGCCTTCCCTACTGTGGAGATAACCTTATCTTGGGGTCTGCTGCACATTCACGTATCTATAGCGGCCGAAGATGTGGCACTCACCACAAATGTAATCAGCGTGTCGCCCTGCACCGTCATCATCGGAAGTCTCCCATCCATGAATTCTGCTGGCCGAGCTCATAACAAATGGGCGGTTAAATTGGATTCGGTTGGCCTACTGGAAACATCTAAAGCGTAGCTGCTTCTCCATGCATTCTGCCTTTTCTCCTTGGGCATCGCTTAAGGCTACAAGGCGGTCGCGTAGAAGTACAAAGAATTCATGAGGCTAAAAATTTGTATGTCGCGGCTGAAACACGTGGGGAAAGCTACATAGAAGGACGAACAAGGAAATCCGGAAGCTCGTAAGGGCAATAGACCCTAAAACAGTATCTGAAGCAGAATCCAAGGCAATTAGTTTGCAAGGATCCGGGCCCTAGAACGGCGCCGCGCCCGCAGCCTTACTATCGGGATAGAGGCAAAGCAACGAGGGAGCTACGGGCCCTAGGGCAGCCAGCCTAAGTCCAAAAAGTCCCCCATACAATGGCAAACTGGGGAAACAACAGAAAGCGCAGTGTCCTTCAAGGACAAACAAGAAGGGTCCAACTACTTCGAAGGAATCTCGGCCGCACCCGCCAAGATTGAAGCAAGAATCCAATGGCCGGCACCAAAGAACGTCCATGAGGTCAGAAGTTTCCTTGGCCTAGCGGTGGTATTACGAAAAGTTCGGCAAGAACCGCAAAACGATAGCAGCCCCAATCGGCTTTGACTTGACAAAGGCGGAGAAAGTGAATAATTGGGCAGACCATTGGCTCAAGAAAGCCCAAGCAGGATTTGAACTGTTGAAGGAAGCTTTGACAACCGCCCCCGTCTTAACCCTGCCAGACCCGAAAAAGGACAAGTTAGTGGCCACGGACGCAAACAAAGATAGCCAGTGCGGTGCTCATGCAAGAGGAGCCGGGTAATAGCGCATACGACTCAAGGAAGATGAACGATGCGAAAAACGTTGCGCACCCGACGACCAAAGAGCTGCTAGCGGTTGTCGTGGCGTTGAGAATCTGGAGGCATTACCTCTTAGAGAGGAAGTTCCAGGCGACACGATCACCAGAGCCTCCAGTATGTATTCACGCAACCACATCTCAATCTGAGGCAGCGAAGGTGGATGGAGTTTCTCAAAGAGTATGACTTTGATATAGTCTACAAGCCCGGGAAACTTAATGTGGTAGCAGATGCGCTTTCAAGGCATCCGCTGACAACCAGGGTGCACTGCAATGCAATCTCGACGCTCTTCAGCGATTTCGGGAAAAAAATAGAAGAAACCTTGCCAACAGATGTGGACTTCAAAGAAGTATGGGCAAGCTTGTGCAAGGAAGCGAGAACGGATAAGGAGAGGGAAACCTTCAAAAATTTTAAGAAGGAAGGTAACCTCCTATACCATAAGAACAAGTTGTGCATGCCAGAATCATCTGGAGTAAGAAAGTTGATCCTCCACGACACCCACAACAGCCCAATAGCTGGCCACGCAGGATTCATGAAGACATACTTTAAAGTGCGTAGCAGCTACTATTGGCCAGGAATGAAGAAGCGTGATAGCTTCGCCACATTAAGGAATGTCGACTATGCCCGAAAAACGAAGGCGTAACAACCGAATACCAGGGGCATTGGAACCATTAGCGGTGCCAAACGCTAAGTGGGAGGTCGTCAGCATGGACTTTATAATAGGACTGCCAAGGACAGTAAGAGGTAAGGATGCCTTGATGGTCGTGGTCGACAAGTTGTCGAAGATGGCCCATTTTGTGCCTTGCACGCTATGGATACTGACAAAGCTCTTCACCAAAAGAGATCTTCGGACTCCATGGCATGCCAAGGGAAATTATCTCCGGCCAGGATCCCAAGTTCATCGGTGTCTTTTGGCGGGACCTCTTCACAACGATTGGACGAAGCTATCCATGAGCCGCGGCCTATCATCCACGGATGGATGGGCAAGCGAGCTGTATCAACGGAATATTGGAAGACATGCTCGAAACTATGTGCGAACAAGCAAGGTATGTGGGAGGAATTTATTCACTTGGTGGAGTTTGCATACAATAGCACCAGCGTGAATCATCCCAAATGTCGCGTTCATGATCAACTATCGCTACCAATGCCTAACTCCATTAACTTGGCACAATCCGTGTCAAAAGTGGAAGTTTCGCAGCAAATGTTGGCGACATCTGGCCCGCTTGTGGAAGAAGTTCGAGGGTACCTTCTAGCGAAGAAGGAGTCGGGAAAGAGCATTGCTTGACAAACATCGGACAATCGAGAGAATTCTAAGTTGGAGATGATGTATGGCTCAAGATCAAGGTAAAGCGGTGAAGCCGCGATCGAAATTGCAAGAAGCTTGCTCCAAGGTGGGCTGGACCCTTCCGGAATAATCAAGAGAGTGGGTAACCAATCCTACAAGTTAGACTTGCCGGCCACCTAAAGATCCACAAAGTCTTCCACGTGAGTTTGCTGAAGAAGCACACTCCCAACCCAGATGAAGTCCTGGACACTCCAACGATGTTGGAAATGACAGAAGAGCAGTTAGAAATAGTTCCAGAGCTAATTCTTGATAAAGCATTCAAGAAAACAAGGAGATCGGAGTTTCTCCAATACTTGGTCAAGTGGAAACACTTGCCGGTGGAAGATCGACATGGGTACTTAAAAAGAGATCCGGAAAGCGGTACCCACGGTTTATGGAGCAATGGGACGGCAAGGTCATCTCCGAAGAAATCGGCTCAGGCATGTCGATTTGTGTAGATTAATAGCTTGCCTAGTTAAGTATAATCTACGCATGCAACCTATGAGGTAAGGGTTGCATGCGTTGTTACCGATGATGAGATTACTACGGTGATCTCTAGGACGTGGTGTAATGTCAATGTAGGCATGACCGCGGTGCCGCTTGGAAAGTCTACTTCTGTCCCACGGGAGTAGACGACCTCGAGAGATAAGAGGTCATTCAGGAAATGCATTGATAGGGAAAGCACCTCTAGCCAATGCCTACGGGGAGGACTCTATCCTTCACGCTCCATATACCAGGGATAGGTTCAATACGCTGTACGTTTTATACGGAATACATATGAATTGTATGATACGGCACAAATTTGCCGTATAAAACGCAAAAAATACGGCAAAAAACAATTCCGGCGTCGGAAGATTTTCGCGACGTCTGAACAACGAACCGGCAGCGATGCGAAAATTTTTCGCCAGCGAACCCTTCCGAACCGGCGTCGCATGAACCAAAATTTTGTCACAGACGAAAAAACAACAACAGCCGCTTGAACATTTTTCGCTGCACGCGGTTTAGTTGTTTTCGCGTACGCGAAAAAATTTGAACTTCGCGTACGCGTTCCTGATGATTTCGCGTACGCGAAAGGGTCTTTCGCGTACGCAATTTAGTTGTTTTCGCGTACGCGAAAATTTTCGAGCTGTTTTGCCCAATTTACTAAGCAAAAAAATCTTTCGCGCCCGTTTGGCTTTTTTTTGTGGCACTTGTTAATAGTATATATAAGAAAAAGCGTGACTAGCCCTAGAATTCACCTCGAGCGTTGGCCGCCCCGAGTTGAGTCAAAATACTCCTTGGGAAACGGTTTGCCTTTGAGGTGTCGTTTTTCGTGTCACGAGCCTGACGTTGGATACTGGAACGTGAGTTTACTCCGTCCCAGTGGTTTCCAGCCTTGGGTTCGCATCTGCTTCCATAGAATATCCTATAGGGTCCCGTCCAACCCCCCTTGATTCTCGCACGGAACGTCGACGTAACATATGCATTGTGAGCTTGCTCCTTTGCATATATACGTCTTCCTTTAGTTCGTGTAATCAAGGAGTCAGATTAAGAGACATTGTCAGCCGGGTCCGAACAATGGTGGCTCTTGGTCATGCATCTACCTCTGGAGGTGCGAGGCGTGATCATGCATCTACCTCTAGAGGTCACGGGGCTGCGTGTGCGTGAAAGGGCCCACGGGGACTGCAACTTCGTGCGCGTGGTCGCGATGCTTTGGAGTTGCGGGTCGGGAAAAGAGGCCCGAGAATGGGAGTTTGTGAAAAGAGTTTGGCGCAAAATGGCGAGGAATGTGTGTTTGTGGATACTCATCCAGTAAATGGTTCTGCAACAAGAATTCGAGCTCACATCTTACGTGAACGAGACGAGAAGGTGGTTCCAAATACCTAGATATAATCGTCCGCTAAACCTTTTCAAGCCCTTTGCATGCCCGGACTATTTGCAAATCTCAATTTTGCTATAAAGACAATCATAGAGTTGAAGCGGAAACCAAGAATGCAAAAGGAAAACCGGAATTACGCCGGTTCATACTCATCGCCATAGCCGACATTATAAAGCCGCCATAGCTGGAATCTTGAATCCTCCAGCGTGCAATTGAAAATGCTTCCATCTCCAACCATGACTACCCGTCTTTGCTCCACGGACCCGTGCCATAAAGCCACCACCGGGCTTGTGCCATCGCCACCGTAAAGATACTTCATAAAAATTTGATTCTCAAACCGTAATGGACACTTTTTTTCGAACCCATAACTTTGTGTCCCCACCAAAGATCGGACCGCATCAAGCAGTTACAACTCACAATAGGCGGAAAGACCTTAGATCAACCACGTCAAACATTCGAACAAGGGCCAAATGAAGAGAAAAAAAAATGAAGATCCGGCCGAGATCAACGAAGAGAAAAATACTTTGATTCGAAGAAGCCCGAAACAAAGCAGGGGCATTTCTAGAAATTTACGTCTCTCCCACCGTCTCCGGAAAAACAACACACGAGTCCAGCGGAGCTCAACTCGTACTAAAATGAGATGGCGACACCACCCAACACCTGCAGTCGGCTTCGCCCGGAGTTTTCTTGTTGATTAGGGCAAGCCACAAAAATTGAATTGGGGCTTTTGTTGTGGGCGTTCATCCCGAGAGATGGACGGCCGAGATCAATCTCTACCAAAATTTTGGTACACCAACAAGAGGGATGCTTGGGGAGTTTCGAGGTGGCATCACCTGGACCGTCCATCTCGGAGATGGGCGGGCGGTGATCAATCTCTACCAACATTTTGTGGCATCAATCTCTACATCATTTGGGGTATTGACAACATTTGTGGCACCCAATATAATTGTATATATACAAGAATTTGGGCGGAGGCCGGGCACCAACATACCTACAGAGTCGAACCCGGTCACGGCCGTCGGTCTTGGGCGCCCATGGTGTAGAGGGAGCATCGATCTTGAGGGGATCGGTGCTCCATCTACATCCCAGGCATGAGATGGAGGGAGTGTTTTTTTTTTTTTTTTTTTTTTTTGAGTGCGTACCTTGTTTAGGGAAGTAGTTCTTTGTAGACGGCGTTTGTTGTAGTCTTGTCCGGTGTTTGACTCGTCGAGGAGGATTAATACATCTTCTTTCTTTTCGTTATCGTGTGGCCTAGCCGTGTATAGTTGTCCGTGTGTGAAGACTTGATTCGCGGTCGAGGACTATTTTGTCGAGGGTTAGTCCTGGCGGTGTGGAATGTTGTTGAGTAGGGCGGGTCGTAGTGGGAGTTGTCGTCATGGATTGTCGGGGGGCGGTTATCCCATTGGTGGAAGAAGTCGACTTCGGGATATGGGGTGTCACGTTTCCCACGTCTTTGTGGTTGGCTTTGTTAGAAGTTTCATGGTTCTGAACTTGGCATGCATTGAGCATACTATGACTCTGGCGTTTTTTAACGAGTCCTCCTCTTTGTCTAGTGTCTTTGTGATGTGGCATATGGTGTTGGGCTTTAGTTGGAGTTAGGTGTTGTGGAAGCGGGTGTTTGTAGCCGTTGAGGAAGTGCATGTCGTTGCCATTGGATGGTCCTCGATGGTCTGGTCGTTTTTACGTGAGTCCAATCGCCTAAAGTAACCACGGGGTCTTCTAGGATCATTACGTTATGATTTCGATGTTGAAGCTTGTCGGCCGGGGACGTTCTTTGGAGATAGAAATGCTCTCTTTTCGCATATGGTGGGCGTTAGTAGTATGTATGTGTTGTATAAGAAGTTGACGGCGTCCTCGATCTTTGTTGTTGTCTTGAACAGTGTTAGTGGAATGTTATTGAGCAGACGACCTTCTCCAATGTCGTCGACGAATTGTATGAGCTCTGGATCGGCTGCGTTCCTCACTGGCTCGTTGAGCTCTAGGACTTTGAAGTGTTTCCACAAGGGTGAGGATATGATGGATGCGTTTATTGTTGCTGTTTTTCCTCCTCGTTTGACGACGGGGGCAATCTGTCTGAAATCCCCGGCTGCTATGAGTAGTTTTCCTCCGAATGGGCTCTTTGTGCCTGTTATGTTCTGCAAGAGGATGTCGACTGCTTCTATGACCGCTCTGTTTGCCATGGGAAACTCGTCCCATATGATTGCTGTTGCGGTGTTGATCAATGTGGCCCTTGGAGAGTGTGGATCAAGCAGGGAATGGATTCCGATGTTGTTTTCGACGATAGGTATTTGAAATAGGGAGTGCGCAGTTCTTCCGGCGGGATACTGTAGTGATGCCAATGCCGTGGTGGCACACGGTAAGATTATTTGGTTCAGTCCTCGTATGTAGAGGCGGATGATGGCGTTGAGGGCGTATGTTTTTCCTGTTCCTGCCTTTCCATACGAAGATTGGGGATGGACAAGCTACTTTGTTGATAAGTTGGCATATGTGGGTGTAGATTGAGGTCCGGTTCTTGTTCATGGTTTTGCGACATAGTTGAGCTCTTTATGAGGTATTCTTAAGTGGTGGGGAACTTTCCGGAAGTTCATTACGTACTTCTTTGGATGGGATGTTTTGCATGGGCAGGCCAAAGGCTTGATGTTGGTGCCGTGTTGGATCAAGATGTTGTTGATGGCGACCCGGGGTTTCATTGATGGCGATCGCTTGGTTTCTGGATATTGTTCTAGGAAGTCGGCTATCATGTGGCTTTGAAATGTCTTCCATAGCTCAAGTGCGGTCCGAATCTAGTATTAGGAGTGTAAATAGGAATCGCAGATTGTGATGGGGTCTCAGACATGAGATTGCTTCTGCATTCTTGCTATTGCTTGATTCTTTGGTGCGATTAGTCCAATGGCTTGAGCAGTTTCTTGGTATGTCTTGTAATCGTCGTTGGTGGAGTGGGTCTTGAGTTCTTCCCAACATCGTCTTTGCTTTGTGGAGCGGGGATCGGTCTTAGGTAGAATGCTTCTCCAACTTTTGGAAGTAGTAGGCGTATCCTACAAATTAGTCGTCCTCTCGTTCTTTAGTGGATGATATTACGGATTACGCTGCGCATTTTTTGCTCTAGGTGGTCGGTTGGTTTGAGGATGGTGTCCGGTTTGTATGTGGTAGAGGTATATTGTTCGTTGTATTCGATGTAGGTCACGTGATCGAATTTGGGATCAAGTGGTCGTAGGAAGTATCTGTCTAGCAGGGAGATTCCAGTGAATGACGACGTGCTTCTTAAATGATGTTTGTTTTGTCCCTCTAGATGCAAAGGGAGGCATTTGACAGAAGGGTGTTTTTCAGTCATGTGGTAGGACATGATTCTCCATGTTGATTCCATCGAGGATAGGTAGCGCGCAGATATATAGTCTTGGATTTCGTTTCGAGCGTGGCTCGGTCGCTGTCGTTCTTGTTTGTTGGGCGGGTTGTGTGGAAGCATGTTTAGCTGAGTCGATGTGGAAGCGGGCCGTGTCGAAGCCTTTGTATATGTAGCCGTAAAGGTATGCAAATATGTGCACGGTTGATGCGATATCTACATAGACGTGGCAATCCATTTCTCTCAGTAAAAAAGGCATGTATGGGACGACATTTACGTCTGCCTCGGTTCGTCGTCTATATTATGCGTTATCCCTTTTCATCGATGTATGTTGTTGGGTTTATTGGCCTTGGGTACTTGTAGCGAAGATCGATTGTTTTGTTTGAGGCAGCGTTTTGTATGTCTATGAATCATGTATTTCTCGACTTGTGCTCTTAGTACGGGGTCTTCTGGTAGTTCTGCAGAGATTAAACTATCGATCATGTCTATCGGAATCTCATGCTCTGTCTTTACGACCATGTGTGCGTGGGGTAATCCCCTTTGTTGAAATTCGATGACGTGCATCATGTAGGATATGGGTCCGAGATATTTTCGAATGATGTTCTTTGTATATTGGACTCTTTCGTGGCATGCTCGAACGACAACTGTGGGGTTGTCAGATGCATTTTGGCCAGGATGTAACTTTTGTTTTATTTCGGGCCACGTTGGATTCGTTGTTATAGTTATGAAGAAGCTGGGCCTTCCTTTAACTCTTGCGAGTGCCAGGGCATCTGCTACTTGAACGGCACACCATCGCCTGGAGCCCAGAAAGGATGCTGGTAGAGTTCTGTAATGGGCATCGGGATCGTTGTCGTCAATGAAGTCATCTTCATGTTGTGTGAAGTTTCGTCGATAGCCCTCAGTTATGATATAATTGAGGCGCTCTTCTTCGACCCTCGAAATACATGTCAACGGTAATTTTCACGCACAATCTACCTAGGCTGCGAAGCGGGGTTCGTGGAGTAGTCTGGTTCGGTACCAATCTATCTGAGACATGTTTTGGTCATTGTGTGGATGCCACCCTGGTGTTCCGTGTGGAAAGAACAGTGGGTATTGAAGTGGCTCGTATGTAGGGTCAAGGATGCTCAAGAATCTTGGGTCGGGTGGTCGTCTTTGCATCCAAAGCATTGCCGTTCTAGGTTTTATGGTGACCGAGTTGTTGGCATGTGCGATAGCGACTATTTCATCCGATGTGGAGGATTCTCGCCGGGTAAGCCTTTTAGGTGCGGGGCGTAATTCTTTTATTGTTTTCAACCTGCTTTGATATACCGATTGATCATATCTAGAGTTGCGAAGAACTTGCATAATCCATGTGGATGGTATTTGCATGTTGGCGGCAATGGTATGTCTCATTGAGTCATCATATATGTACCAATGAAGTGTCTTTGGTGGGTGTGCTGCGCAGATAGAGTTTGGTTAAATGCGGCGCCCATGATCGCGAATCGATGATGGCATTTTCAAGTCCATGAAATCACCGTCGACACCAAGAGCAAGAAAACAAAATAAGTTGTTCACAATCGCGTGAATTGTCGAGAAAATTTGGGCATTGAATAAAGTTCTTTTCAAGTTTCCGGGAGAGGCTCAAGGGGCGGAAGTAAACGGCGTCCATTGTTGCAAATGAATCGATACGTTTTGGTCGAAAGGTCAATGTGACATATGCCACATTTTCCCGCCCATTTCAACCCGTTCATGTCCCGCGGGTTTCATGTCTCGTTGCATCATGGCAATGTGCTTTTGCCAGTGTCGACTCGCTGTGTTACAATTTGTTATTTCAAGACTGGTGACTACTGTATTTTTATCACTTTGTTCCATGGAGGTTATATTTGATATAACCTCCATGGAACGATCTACTGAGCATGGCGGTGTTCGATCTGCGTCTAAGGTGGCAATGTTTTTTAGTCTCTTTCGAGCTTGATATTCTCGCTGATACTTTCGACGATTGAGGATTTTGTTTACGTCATTCTTAGGAAGGCCTTCTAGATCAGCTGGAGATAGCCTATTAAAGATACAATGAGGGTGATGTCAATGGAAAAAGATAAGATTCACTATATAATCTATATATGGTTCAGGTAGATAGTTTTAGTAGGTCGTAAAAATCGAGATCACGTGCTTTTACTAAACGATATGATACGTAGAAAATAAAAGATTAATCATGACATCATCAATAAATGAATATAACGAACTTATTCTAAGTATAACTAATTCACTACTCTTTATAGATATAAAATTCATATAGCATTTGTACTCACCTTGGACGCCCTCTCTTTTTATGCCCGATGATCCTTGGTTACGTTCTTGTCTCATGTTAGGACCATAGAATGCTTCAATTTCAAATTGTATTCAAACATATAGTTAGAATACATTAGTGGGTTATAAAGCATTAAAATTTATAATTTGTACTGAGGCTTCAATGTCTCTATCCATAGACATCCGTTGCTCCTTCGCTTTTTATAGTAGCGGCTTTCAATTTTTTTCGGGTTTGAAATTTCTATTAGGTATTTTCGACGATTGACAATTTTATTCATTTCATCGTTGGGGAGCCCTTCTAAATTAGCTAGAGACAAAATTATCAAAGATATGATGCAAAAGGCGTTAATTAAATGTACTAAGATTGATTATAGATGTGGAAATAAAAACAACATAGAATGCAAAAGAAATAGTCATGAAGATGACAAACGATAAGATATAACATTTGAACTTACCTTGGACGCCCTCTTTTTTTTCCCTTGTTTGATCTTCTTCTTGATTTGTTCTCATGTCTGCTTCATTCGATCTATGCTTTGTATTTTCACATCTTGTATATAACAGGTTTACATGATGCTGATGCTGATGGTATTGATTAATAAATGATGCATGCAAAAGAATCTTAGTAAATCTCTATTGATTTATGAAATCTTTAATATATGCTTACAAATAGATTTCTAACCTTATCTTCTACATCTGTATTTGCTTGCAAATTGCTTGTCGACATGTTGAACAATGGACAATAATGGCTGGATAGAAAAATAAGTCTGCAAAGGAAAATTTGTTAGTTCGAATATGGTGATACATGGATAAAACTTACAACAATGGTACATTCTATTGTCTAGATTGCGGAATCCTCACTTTTCCAACTACTGATTGCACACTTAGTTAGTGGTTTTCTTATAGACGTTTGTCTTTGCAGGCCTCCTCTGGCCAAAACTTCTTGCCTTGAGAATTCTGACATAGGAATAAAACATTTTCTCAACCAAATCATAAGTCAAGGTTTTCCCCATGTGGGCATTAAGAATTTTGACTGGAAGCATTATCAAACAGTCAGGCATTTTGTTTGGAGATGGTTTAGAATATAGCACGTGCCTTCTTACTTCGATATAATTGCTTGATTGCCACTGGCTAACTTAAACGCAAGGGTCCTTGAGCAAGGTGCAAAAGACGGCTAAAATATGTAGATTGAGCCCATTTTCGGCCTCAATCTATGTATAATTTTTGTAAAAGTTTTGCCACAAAATGCAGGGAATTCTGGGTCATTTTTTTATTTGGGTCCTGTAGAACTGGAACTGTGTGCTTTCTTGATGTAGTTTCTTCCGTACAATTGAGAGTTGATGGCACTTTCAGTTGAAAGTCTTTGAGAATCATGCCAGTTTTTTGAACCACCCAACAAACTTAATTTTCATTAGATGTAATGCAGGCCTCCGGCGAATTTATGGGTGTATCAGTGTGCCCAACCACCCAGAAAATAACTGAAGTTGATTGAACTGGCGCCCAGTTTATTTCTAGCCATATCCTGGTATTTAACCCATATCCTCTTTAATTTAGTATCCAATTTCGGGCGGATCAAGTACAATTTCGACCGACAATCTAAAATATGGGCCGGATAATTTAAGATTTCTGTGTTTGACCATGGATTACTCTTGCTCTGCTTCTGAATCACTTAACAATTTATGTTCGAAGCTTCCGAATCACATTACCCATTGTCCTTGCGAATATCTCTCTGTTTTGACAGATAGATTCTCAGCTTCTTTCATCTCCAAGCTGCACATCTTAAAGCTACTATATTTTGATTTCATATTCAGACAATGGATTATTTCCGGAATCTGGGTTGCCTGCCAAGCCCAACTCAAGCTGACTAGCTAATGGCCTCCATCAACAGAACATTTTGAATCTTCCATTGTTTTCCATGATAAGAAGCTCTTCTTTGCTTCGCCGAATTAGACAACCCCTCTTCTGAGGCTTCTGCTTTGTCAAAAACATTTGTTATTAGGGAAAATGATCCGACGCCTTAATCTAGCTCCGCCCAGGAACCGAGTCACACAAAACATGTTGAGTCCTCTTTGTTTTTAGAAAGCATGAACTCAATAGATTCTGAGCTATTTTGAATTTGATTTTAAAAATTATGGCAAGAGATAGCACAGACATCAGATTCATTTTGGAATAAATGAGAATCCCATGATATTTCCTCTGCATAGAACTAGTAGGCTAAGAATTGTTGAGCGAGAAGGCAAGATGGGAGACTTCTAGTTGACTCATTTCATGGCCCTGTTAGGCTGCAAATGTAATCTGTTGCCCAAAGAAATAATTTCCGATTGAAAAAGTACACGGATTATGGGAGAAGTTCCAGCATATTCATGGGCTCCTATATCTCTGACTCCTGCACTAAGAAATAAAAACAAAACCATGATTTGGAGTTCCCTGTGCTTTCCAGAGTACTTTATCCATTGCCATGGCGTCAATGGACCTCCATGATATTAGCCTCAATTTCGAATGTCAGAGCCACAAGAATTTTTAAAATCCTGAAGATATAGAAGCTGTTCATAGTGTAGAAAGGCATTAATCTGAGTAAGAATAAGTCGTTCGTTTTCTCTGTTTTCCCTCGTCCTCTTCATGATTACGGTCATTTTTTTCTTGCTACATCAAAGCTTCAGACTGTTTAAGCCCCCATTCTCAAATCCATGCTCTGCAACTGCATTCAGGCACATAAATCATGGTTCCCGTTCCCTCCTTGAGTACCGCCCATCGGATATCCTGAAGGCCATGTTTGATTGGTAAGGGATCGAAAGGCCTGAAAACCTTAAAGGATAGAGAAGAAGGCTGTTGGACGTTTTCAGTCTGTGCGGCAGGTCGCCACGGAATTGTTGAACAGGTCAGGAACTCAGTTTAAATTCTGATTGAATTGCATATGCACCCGGGACGCCTCCTTTTAATTACAGTAGTCGGATTTTGTAATATCCAACCATAGAGTCGCAAAAATTCCATCATATGCTGCAACAGCTAGCAGGCCCACTGAATCTCTCTACAAAAACCTATATGCAGCAAGAATCCATACAGATTTGGGCACTGCCCACTTCCATTTTCATAACCTTAGAAAAAAATTAGATCAGCGAAATAATTCCAACTGTAGCTGCAAAGGCTTCAATGGGCAGCAAGGATTTTAAGTATAACCCGGCTATTCCCTCATCCATGGTACGTTTTAATGCCAAATTAATGTATCCCAAGGGAGCAAGAGCTTGAAATCGGTCCTATAATTTTTTTTTTTTTACCTTGTTTACATGTACCCTAACACACAAGGCGGTATCAAAGTATATAAAAATGGCTTCCAATCTCAAATTGCTTCCTTTATTCTAACATAAATCGCCCTCTCTCGACTAATTTATTCAAAATGGACCGAATAAATTTAAGCATAGCAACTCACCCGGTTTTTTTGTCGCCTTGGCCATTCCAATCGTTGGTTGATGCTAGTCTATCGTGAGCTTCCGAAAATGCAAAGATAGAGCTAGGTAATTCTCGGGTTCGTTTGCTCTAAGCCAATTCGCGGCAAACACACTCCCTACCCCAAAGTCTACCGCCGCTTTTTATGTCGGGCGTTCTTATATGGCGATTAATGTAGGCTTAGAAGGCCGCGATCAATCACAAGAAGCAAAGGCATATCATCTTTGGTTGAGCCGAGGCGAAAGATCAATTGGTAGCTCGTTCTTAGGTCGAACGGATGGGTCTCAGAGTCGAATAAAAAGGGGTACTGGCCGTACCATAGTGCGCATCCATTTGGTCGGTCGGGAACAAAAGAACGAGGGAAGAAAGGCAGCCGGGGCACAAAAACTAATTCTAATTTTGGCCGAGTTTTCGCCGGAAAGACATAGATATTGATAATTCTAGTGATCTTATATATAGGAAGAAAGATAAGGATATATTATTATAGAGGGCTGCCTAACACTGATAATTGGGGCCATCTAGGCCTTCCAAACTGGCACGTGGCATATTGGACGGTTGTGATTGGGTGTGTGGACTACGTCGGGGATAGAGGATTTTGGAGATGGTGTCGGGGACGAGCCTTGCAATTGCTGGTGAGCGCCTAGCGTTCTCTGTTTGCGTGCCGGGGAGAGTTCTTTAGGACACGGTTCATGGCGATCTCTGCAACGCTCTGCAAAGCTCCGGCAAAGAGCTAAGGGGTCACGACCATAGTAGGAAGAATTGGTTTTAGACCTAGAGGAGATGAAAGCTACGAGTCGTATCGAAAAGCCTCCTCTGACAGTGAAAAAGGATAAAGCAAGAAGTAAATTAGGCAATCAAAGATAGATGGGCCTTAAAGGGGATGGATTTTTCTGCTGGAGAATGCCGGATATTGACCCTAAAGATAAAAGAATGAGGAGAAAAAATATTCTGTGGCCCTAGCTTTCGCTTGTGTGACCTCAAGGCATCCATCCGGCATCAAACTTGAGCAGAGACTGCTACCTGGATCAAGCTAGTTCCGGCAATTGATGGTACATTCAGGGAAGATCTGGTAAAAATGCAGCAATGTGTATCCATATTTCGCATGGGCAAGCAACCCATCTCAAATCCCACTTGAATATGCTCTTTTTGCAGCCTCGCACACGGTTGTGCCGGATGGGTCTCTGCATTATACTAACATGTTAGATGCCCAGATGGATGCTCTGCTTGCAGCCATGAACAGGCTTGGCTATGGCAACGTAAAGGTTGCCATAAGTGAAACAGGCTGGCCAACTCATGGGGATGAATCCCAACTCAGGTAGAATTTCCTTGGTTAGGTATCTTCTTCTATGTTTCTCAGATGGAAAAGAAAAATTTACAGTGAACTAGTATGAAGATTCCTAGTTGAATAGAAATCTCTACTGAACCATTTGAAATTCGCAGATCACTTGGTGAAAGTAAAGGAGAACCTGGTAGAACCTGCTGTGAGCATGGATTCAAGGGAAGAGCAAGAAAGAAGAAAGATTGCCAGTGAAATAAAAACATCATTGAACTTGCTATTATGTTGGAGCAGATTCGGCAGATTACCAGGTTATACGCATATCTATCTTTGTTATTATGTGAATAATGGTGCCTTCATGTGACTTGTGCCAACCAACACTTAGAACTCTGCACCAAAATGATTGCATTTGCTCTGGTAAAAACTGAGGTGAATGCGAACTTAGTGCCAGTTGGCTAAGCATTTGTTTATCAAGCCATCTTTTATCAGAAAAGAAACATGTGAAATATGTCTGTTGGGCGTGTTTGCAGTTGCTAGGCAAGTCTTCTTTAAGCAAGCCAAGGTAAATAAAAAGCTGCAGCACTTAGAGAATAGGCCATGTATATTTATTTAGACTTCTATGTGTTGTGGAAATAGATAATGTGTAGGTAATGATAAACACATGCCAATTTGTTCTGCACCGGATTGCATGCAAGGAGGAGCTTAATTTGGAAGGTGCTTCAACCTTTTTTATTTTGTCTATTTGCTGACTAATCTCCGCTTTGATCTCTAAAGTTGACGGCATTGCCTATAATATCAACAGTTAAGCTTGCAGAAATGCACCAAATATAGTTGGAAGCTGTGGTTTATTGCCTAGATTACTGCAAGAAGCACCTTATCAACAGGTTCTTCATGAGGTTATTCAATAGCATGGAGTGCAGGTTAGGTTTCTTTGTGCTTTGCTTTGTGCCCACACTAAATAATCTATTGCATATGCTATTTTCTGAATCAACTGAAGACTGGAACATTTGCTGCAGGATGTGAAGAACCGTGAAGAACCAGTGGCCGACGATAACTTTGCTTGAGCACACTTGTGAAGACGTCTGCTCTGAGTAGACTAAAGGAAGTTTTTCGATTGTTTGCATTTCGACTTGCATTGATCAGGCAAGAATCATTTCTGCAAGGTTTACTCATGTTACAAATTGGATCCTATTGGGGTACAATGGTTAGGTGCATTTAAAGCTAGATTGAAGACTCACTAACTGTGCTCTTAATTTTTGAGTCCTTTTGCCTTGCCATTTATTTTCAAGGAAGATTTTGTTAATGCCAATTGAGTTTTCCAGTTTATTTGGGACTTAGCGAAAGAACTTGCAGCTGGAACATTCCTGTCTCAGAAACAAATTCGTATGGTGCAGCTGGAATGATTGATGCTGGAGTAAGCAAGGAACCTGGTTATGTTTATGTGTTTACATTTCATGACTAATGTTATTTCCTTACCTTTGACAGGTAGAGTTATGGACATGACTGTAAGAGGCAGAGGTTAGCAAGACTTTCGTATATATCTGAAATAATGCCATTCTTTGATTATAAGGAACTATAACTCAAAAGTAAAAAATAACTTTGGTTCTTCACAGATTGTCCAAAAAATCATTGCTGTTGCGATATATTTCAGGTAGACGAAGGCTATATTATGCATTTTTTAGTATTTCGTATTTCTTATTTTATTTCTATCATTTCTTTTACTTAGCGGGGATGATCCAGTTGCATATTTCACTCCAATTGTATTTGTTGGGATATCAAAAGCATGCCAGGAAATATCATGACAGAAAAAAGGCTATGTCTTTCAATGCTCAACAGGCAGTTCCTTGACTTGCATTGCTTCTGCAATGCAGGGAGTCATTAAGAAAGAATGGAAAGTAATCCAGCACATGCTGCTTCTGCTAGCCTGATATGCATGGCATCAACCCACTCATAATTCTAGGAAAGTTCAGATAAATGTTGTAATAAAAAACTTTGCACTTCAAACAGTGCATCAATTAACTCTTAGGATATTATAAGCAAGGCCCTTTCCATGTTTTAGCTTAACTATGCCTATAAAGTAGAACAACTCATCCAGCACCATTCCGTTTAAATCAAATGTTGTGTCGTGAATGCCCCTATTTGCAGCGCACACTTTTGCATTGTTGAAACGGGCGTGTAGATCAAGAGCTTTTATTGGAATGGAAATGGTCTAAGATAAACCTGACTTAACATAAAATATCAATCTTCTAATGTTTGATCAAGTCACCACAATGTGCAATTACACATTGGAGAAGCATGACAAAAATGATAAAATTTTTTGTAATTTAAGCCTATGACCTAGGCATACATAGATTAGATTGATAGCAATTACAAACATTGATAAAAAAACAAAAATAGAATGAGCATATTTAAAGTACTTTTTTGAACCAATGGAGTGGGGCTTAGGGCGCTTTCCCATGAGCAGAAAGCCTCCAGGTTTCCTGAAGGTCTGATCTGCTATTCCGATGTTCTCATGAGCTAAGAGCCTAAGTGGCTGAGGTTAAGAACCTCATATGCAAAGTAATATCAATGATTATTTTTGGACCTGGATTTGACCTCATCTAGGTCCGTCCATCCATGGGAAAGCACTCTTCGTTCTCTATACATTAACAATCTCAATACAGAGAATAGGGTGCATGGAAAAAGGATTTATAGATACTTGCTTTGCAAACCATGAGCATTTCTCCATTATGTTAATGCATAACCAATATGGTGAACCGACACCACCTTGCATCTTACTTTGGTTTCAATCTTCCTCCAAACCAATGTCTTAACATTTCATTTCAACTCTGAATCACGACACCTAATGGTTCCCAACATTTAAAGGTTTTCGATCACAACATTCTAACTAGTTCATTATGAAAGGAATGACATAGCCATTGCCTTAGACCGATTGGTCTCCGTGGACGATAAAAGTACCTTCCTTCCTTCTATTATACTATTATACTCACGCCCCAATGGAGTTGGGCCAATTACACTCTCAAGGCCTAACATCAAGCACTAACAATTTTTCTATTGCCTTTGTATCCCTTACATGTACAACAACATACAACCCCAACAAATACTATCTAGAATCAAACAACACTAATGCACCTCATGATAACCCAAGGTTACTATTTTGTATCCCTTTTTTGGGCCACTACCCACACTTGCATCACAACAACAATATAATTGTCAATAATCAATCCTTATTCAACAACTAAATCTTCTAGTGGCAATGTACTTATTTGCTCAATAAATACATTAAAAACAAACACATATAAAATAACCCATGCATTCTGCTTATAATGCATGAGTTTTGTGGATAAATTTCATACAAAACTCGTCAACCCCTCGCCAAATATTATAACTTCACCGTGATCAAACTCAATCGACAGTCTTTGAACTAACAAAACTTTGCCATTCACCTGCCTACTTTTTGCTTACATTTGCATCACAAGAACAATATAATTCCTAATAATAAACTCTACACAACAACTAAATCTCCTAGTGGTAACCCACTTAACTTAGGTTGTCCTAGTATCGATTGTTTGCTCAATCATGCAATCTTTAGAACGATGAATAACTACCTCAGATTCTTTAAAAAATAGACAACTACTTTGATTATAACTATAAACCATAAAAGCACCTAAAGTAAACGCCTTTAGACCACTATTTACATTTGCATGCTATTCATGAACTCTTCTCACATGGTCTCTTTTCTTGCCTTTGTACAAACCCAATCATGCTTCAATCCCATGGATAATCGCCATGCAACAACTGTAGCTACATTCTAATGCACAAATTCCTAGTCCCATCATCTAAAATAAAAGTTGCTAACAATAGTTTGCTAGAATCTAAGGGATTATTCTAGAAAATGTACTGGAATAAGGGATTATTCTAAAAAGTTTTAGCATGAGGTTTAACTAGTCAACTAGTATAGATAAGCGCTTCAAACTAAATAGAAGTTGCTAAGAATAATGAATATTGAAAACTCCATAAAAATAGTAATTTTTGGATGGGATGTAATAGAATATAATGAGAATCTTCATAAAATCCAACGGAACTTCTTAAACCCCAAGGGAATCTTAGAGAATGTCATAAAATCTAATGGAATGTAAGCTAATCTTAGAGAATCCAAGCGTACATTCATTGAATCTAAGGGAATTTTCATAGAATCTAAGGGAATCTCACAAAATCTAAGAGAATCTGAGAGAACTTGATGGAATCTCGTAAAATTTAAAAGAACATAAATTCTAGAATGATTTTTGACTAGTCAACAAGCACGAATGAGCACTTCAACCTAAAATAGAAGTTGCTAAGAATACTAACTTTTGAAAAGTCCCTAAAAATAGTAATTTGTGGCTGGATAAAAGGAAATATGAGGGAGAATTTTCATAAACTCTTAAAAAACTGGAATTTGCAAACTGGATTGTGTATAAACTAAAATATGCACCGTAGGATCGATTAAAAAACTTGTATATATATATTAAGATATATATAAATATATATATAATACATAAAATATGTAGCCCAGGAGTATAAGTTTATATCGTGCAAAATCTTGTGGGGTCTTTCTTGCTCCCAAAGGTTTTTGCAACTTAATACTGTTGAAATAACACACTCAAGGGGTAATTTTATGCAGTTCTCTTAGTTTTTTGGTTCAAATTGTTCTAAAATAGTTCTAAATTCTCCGACCTTGTAATGCAATATTAGAGCATAAATTAGTCGAATCCCGTTGTTATTTTTACTTTTTTTTCTCTACACACAGGCTAACTTCACTTTAGGCAGCTCAAAAACTGCTACTAAAGGCAAAGGACCCCAAAATGTTATGGAGACACAGGTGTTCAACGAGAAGGAAACTACGTAGTTTGTCCACAGGGATGAAAGGACTAGCAACCCCTCAAAAGTTTACCTATTTCTTTGCAAACAGACAAAAAAAAGCAAGATAGACAAATACTTCTCTGTGGAGAAATGTGCGGTGGCATGCTTTGCATCTTTCATGAGATGATGAAATTGTGCTGAAGACTCTCAACATTGACAAGGAGCTTGACTATCTTCTCAACATCACTAAATTGTGGATTGGTATTGTGGAAGCCCAAAGACATGATGAATACATCTCTGAGAACAACAAAGAAGGCCATGTAATCACAGAGCTTCATTACTTCAACTTCTGTTTCCTCGGTATAAATTTATACGACATCGTCTGTTGGAACTTCAACTAACCGCATGATTTTGTGGATGTATTACCATTTGTAATACCATATGATGCAAAAACAATAATTTGTCATTCAAGCAGTTTGTTCAACTGTCTCCCAATGTCTTTTAAGGTCAATTAGGACGTTTAGCCAAAATGGTTGTGAACTAACAAATTTTTTGTCTTCTATAACAGTCAATATAAACGTTCTAAGGGATAAGATACAAATGCGTCTAATTTTTTCATATGAGTTTGCCCCATAATAAATTTTTGGCTTTCGTAGTGGTTCTTTTCCCCTCTAAAGTGAGATATTTTTCTTTGTTGTTCTTCTCCTTAATGTTAAGTCTTCCTAAAATGTCTGTTTTCATGAGCAGTTTTATAAATCTTTAGGCACAAGATAGTAAAAGAGTCCTTTTTAGGGGTATTTTAGAATTTTGTAAATTTTTAGAAGGAATCTTTCAAACGCACTTCTTAAATAAGTGCGTTTCATTTTAAACATTATTTCAACTGCCTATAGTCTATGCACATCCTCAAACTGCCATCCTTCTTCTTGACAAAAAGAATGGGCGCTCCAAATGGTGAGACACTAGGTCTAATGAAGCCTAGGTCGAGCAACTCCTGCAATTGCTTCTTTAGCTCCGTCAACTCCTGCGTCGTCATTCTGTATGGAGTCTTACTTGTTGGCTTCATTCCCGGTTCGAGTGCTATCTCACACTCGACTCCCCTGTAAGGAGGGAGGTGCTCGATCTCGTCTGAAAAGAGATCGTGGAACTATGTGATCAACTTAGCTATTTGCTTCGGCAACTTGCTGAGCACCTTGTCTTCTTTGCTTTCTTCTGACTCCGGCTCTTCAATCTCAAGCTTGAAGATGTATGCTACCTGCTCGCTCTTGATGCACTTGAACAGCCGCTTAGAAGACGTACACTGCATGATGGGAACAACTTCTTTACCTGTGATCTCGATGATCTTGCCGTCGGGCGTTGGGAAGGTCACCTTCTGCTTTCCACAATCAATGATGGCCCCTGCTGGTCCAAGATACTCCATTCCTATGATCAAGTCATACTTGCCAATGCCCATTACTTCGCCCCCCATCCGATATTAAATCCCTCGACAAGTCGATGTCGAAATTAATTCTCTTGCCTGCCGTCTGCCTTACTGCTCCACTTGCTAAGACAACTGGCCTCGGCTTCAACTTCAGTGGTTTCAACTTCAACATTTCAACCATTCTGGGGGATGCAAAGTTATGGCTACTTCCTGAGTCTATCAGGACTATGAAGGACTTGGCCTTGGCCTTTCCTACTGTGGAAATTACCTTATACTGGCTCTCTGCTTGCTCTGTGTCTATTGTGGCAAAGATATGACACTCATCCTGAATGTAGTCGCGGGCTGCCTCGCCGTCGTCGTCGGATAGAGTGTTCAATCTCTCAACTCAGCTGGCGCTTGCACTCATGGCGTAGGGGCGGTTCACGTCTCCGTGGGCTCGGCTGGAAACACACGAAGCAAAGCTGCTTTTCTATGCACTCCTCGCCTCTTTTCCTTGGGCATAGCACGCAAAAGGACCGCCTTGCTTTGAAGTAGTTTGACCTCCTGCTTGTCCTTGAAGGACACACCGCTTCTTCTCCTCCTGCTTCCCGCAGTTTGCCACCATATGGGGCTCTAGGCGGCCTGGGGCCGCGCCCCTAGGGGTATAACTCCACCTGCCTTGCCTTTGTCCAGTATCACTGCGCCTCTGCCCGCTATTCTCGAGGCCCACGTTTCGCTTGCAAACTTATTGCCTTGGACTGCGCTTCCGATCTTGTCTTAGGGTTTATTGCCCTTACAAGCTTAAGCGGATTTCCTCATTCAACCCCTCAATATAGCTCTCCACCTGCATGCTTTTCACCCAACTTTTGGCACATAAAGCCTTAGCCTCATGAATTCCTCCGTGTATTTCTGATCGATTTGTTGCCTTTGCCGCAACTTTGTAGAACTTCTTGCATCATGCTGGACTTATGTTCCCTTGGGACGTAATGGCGCTTGAAAGCTTTAGCAAACTTTCTGAACCTGCAAGCATCCCTGTTCAAGCCATGGGCCTTTGCATAACCCTTCCACCAAATGCGTCTTGCTCCTTTCGGGTTGGTTGTTGCCACCCCCTTTTTATCCTTGTCCTTCATACCATAGGCGTTCTTCGTATTCACTCATTCATCGAGCCAAACCTCTGCCTCCATGCGACGCTGTTTCTCTTTGAGAATTGCTCGAGCTTCCTGGCCTTCCATACGTTTCCCAATGCAGAATCTACCTTCTTCTGGTAGTCAGAGGCTCTTGTGTCCCTTTGTCGTCCATCTGTGGTATCCCTCTGCCTTCCATCTGCAGTGTCCCTCTGCCTTCCATCTCTACGGTCCGGTGCCTGCTCTTCCTCTTCCTCGGAGTCGGAGTCTGAGTCCGAGCTTGAGTCGGAGGATTCCGTGCTAGGGGACCTCCTCCTCTTGCTCCTCCTCTTGTCCCTTCCTGTTTTCCGAGCTGATGCTTGAGGCAACTGAGCGTTGCCCTCCGAAGCCACTCCTGCTTGTGCGGCCAGCAAAGCCTTTATCTGCTCAAGGTCCATCCTCATCTGTGATATTTCCTCTTATGGGGTCATGGGTCCAAATTCCTCATACAGGTTCCTTGCCGGGGGTGGCCTGGGCGGAGTCTGTTCTTCCATATAGTCTCGGCGTTGTCTTTCCCCTGAGCCTAGGCCTCTAGCTGCATACACAAGTAATTCATGGCTATATGGTTAGTTTTAGTTGTTCTCTTGCATTATTTGTGTTTGTTGGTATAGTTGTGGAACAAAATACATCAACAAAACATTTGAAGTGCAAAAAAGGATTTTCCGAGATCAAGAGTCTAGCTAATCTTGAAATCGCCGGTAAGATGGGTTGTCTTCGAGGAACTTCTTAACTTGGGTCGTTCCCTCTGCGGCGTCCCAAGTTTACGAGGGACGTTGGTTGATGACCATACACAAAAGCTCTCACTAATTCTTCTACCACTGCGCGTCGGAGGTGTGAGGCCGGTTACCGCCAATCTTCCTGCGCGTCGGTAGGGCGCCGTGGTCGAAGAGGTCAAGTGCCATTGCTCTCTTGACTAGGAAGATAGTCGACATTTGTAAGCTATTCGAGCATGCCCTGTAGAGCTTGAGGGTGCAATAAGCATGAACACTCCTTCTTCACCGGGGCTGAATTTGTGGTGTATCACGCTATTCTCCCATCCAAAGCGAGGGGAAGGTAGTACCTCGTGACACAATCGTTGTGTGTTCTTTGGCGACTCTCCTCCCGCTTGGCCTCCTGGTCTATGCCTTCCAGGCATATTGATGGGCGACCTCCACCTCGGATTTCCGGGTAATCCCCGACAGGGAGTCGGCTGGCGATGTCGATCCCCCAAGCCCTCTTGCTGGAGGTGGTGTCGAGGAGCACCGGCATTAAGATGCTCGTGGTCTTGCCACGGATCCCCATCTGTTCTGGAGGGCGAGGGAACTCCTCCCTCCGCAGGCAACTCTCGCTTCCATCATTTGTCGATGTTGTTTGTAGGCACGGATGTCGGTCGACTCCCCGTGTAGGTGTCTGCTTCCCGACTTGAAGCGGAAAGTCCGAGACTCCCGGACGATGAAGTCGTCGAAGCCGGGACCGCCAGTAGTTGGTCGTAGAGGCTTCGTCCGGAACTTCGTTCTCCCTGCATTCGGGAAGGTTCTGGATGTCGCTGAGGACTAGATACTCCTCTCCGTCGATGATGATGGGGGCTAGGCTTGTGATGCCTAGCCCAAGTGGGGGAGCGACTCTGAGGGTCTGCCGGCTCCGCTCGAAGCTGGGTAGCTCCTCTTCTACTTGCCGCCGTTCTTCCTCTGGGTCGAGCTCCGTGTACTCTTCCTCGTCCGATTCTTGTTCTTCTGACCTTTCTTCCTGCTCTTGCTGGTATTGCAAAAGCATCTGCTCTGCTGCAGAGGCTGCTATGGGGTCCACCTCCATGGGAGGGATAGAGGTTCCCCCAATTGGGTTTTCTGCGCAGTGGGAGAGGAAAATGGCTAAGGCGGCGGTGTAGGAGAAATACTTGGTCCTGCCAACTGTCAGGACCATGTAATCTGGCAGCCTCTGTGCCTTGTTGGTCAAGTACTTGGCGATGTTCGGGACATCACCCAAGGCTGCTTGAAGGGATGGGCGGGGAAAAAAATAGCCTGTGCAAGGGGGAAGCTGCACCAGGGAGGGTCCTACCCTAGCTTGGAACTCTGCTAAAACTTGTCTATATGCTGGGGTTGCATTCAGAGTGGCTTGGACATCTATTTCTTTCCTGAAGACTCGGAAGATGTCGTTGACATCAGCCTTGGCAGCATGGGCACTGGCGCTGTACCATCGCATGAAGTCAGCAGTGGCCATTGCTCTAGCGAAGAAGAGACTAGCAAACAGATGCAGAAGCGCCTCAGGGAGCTGGAAGATCGCCTAAACAGTCAAGAGCAAACTTGTAGGGTGCTAAATGAGAAATGGGGGACCTATTTATAGAAAAGTAAAAAACCCTAATTTTTGGATGACCTAGAAATTTACTGGGGTTAAGCAATTCTGACCTATTAGGAGGTGCTAATGAGAATTTGAAGACTACTTTTAGGGTTTGAGCATGCTAAGATCAACTAATGAACCTATTGCAACCAACTGGAGATCATTTGGATATGGCATGGTGAAGAAAATGCTGAGAGGTCTCACACGTTGCGCCCAGACCGGTAATGAAAAGTTCATTTTCTGCCCTGGCGCGACATGTGAGACATGGGCTCTAAATGGGCTAAACTTGATCAATTTGGGTGATCTAAGGGTCTAATTCTACTGGACTCGTCGAGTTAGGCAGAATTGACCCCTTATTTGGTCAATTTGGAGATGTTTTTGGCATTTTTGGGGCATGGTCTCATACGTTGCGCCCAGCCCGAAAATGAAAAGTTCATTTTCTGTCCTGGCGCGACGTGTGAGACATCGTCTCAATTTTGCTCAAAAAGTCCAATTTTACCAAAACAAAAGCCAGAATTCAATATCTTAACTTAATTAAGCAAGATTAAACATATTATTTAACCAAAAATTCTTTATATTAACAAAATTTTCTATTATTTACAAAATGTTTAAGGGCGCTCTCCCTTGATATGACTAGCAAGATGCACGTCTTGCCTCATAAGTGTGACCCTCTTCGCGTGAACTGTGCTGGCCGTCGAATCTTCGAAGTGCTGCACCAGTTTCTGCTCTGTTGCTTCTTGCAGGACCAGCAACATCTCGTCGGTCACCCTCATGTCTGTGTTATACTCCTGGATGACCTCTAGGACCAGGCGGGCGAACGGTGCTCGGGGAATCAAGAATCCGTAACCCATTTGGAAGTGCGGATCTCCCTTTTGAAGGCTCTTATCTCAAATGCGCTCCTACGGTCCTCTTTCTTCCACGGTGCTCTAGGAGGCTTGGGCTTTGGTGGTGGCGGCTTTAGGGTCTGGCTCTTTGTCGGGTGTCCGCCTTCGATGGTTCTCACCCTGTTCTCCTGATAATATGCGTTATATGCCTCCCACTTCGCCATGAAGGCGTTGTGTTCCCTCAGCTTCTTTTGATAGACCTTGACGGGGTCTATCACATACGCCTCCCGTTGTGGCCGCGGTGCTTTGACCATGTCCCACGTCGGGTAAGGTGGGGAGCCGGCCTTTGCCAGGCTGCTCTGCTTTCGGTGCCCACCGCTCCGTACTACCTTCTCCTGGCAAGGGGTTTTGAAGCTTGCCCCCCTCGGTGTTGGGGGCGTAATCTTCATCCTGAATCGTCCGATGGAGGAGGCGGGGGAGTGCAGTCGTTGGCGGCTGGTTGATGACTAACCCCTTACGCTCAACCCTCGAACTTTTTCTTTTTGCAGCCATTATGCTCGCCTTTCCTCTTCTTGGTACGTGCTTTCGGCTCCTCCTCTTGCCTCTTTCTCTTCCTCTCTCGGCGGCGCTCTTTGGCTTCGTACTTCTTGATAAACGCCGCGAGGTCTTCTTCTTCGGTTTGGGTCGACCTCAGGCCCAGCTGTTCCCTCTCTCTCCTCGGCCTCCTTGGCGAGCCCAAGCTTCAAGTTGCTCCTCGATGGTTTGGCTGCCTCTGCTCTTCCGCGTTCCTCGGCTACGGAGCCTTGTTCCTCTTTTCTCCTCCTTTCCTCCTCGTGAGTTCTTTGGGATGCGGTGCATGATGTCCGGCTGCTCCTGCCCTAGGACCTCGTTCGCATCGGGTGTGCACCCTCCTCTCGCTGCTGGGAGCCTTCGCTTTGGTGTTCGTCCGAATCTGCCTCCTCACTCGATGAAGACTGGCCATGCCTGAGAAGGCGCTCCTGCAGTATCCTCTGCATCGTATGATCATTGGCCGGAAGATTCGCTGGGGGGCGGGGCTTCCCCGCAGTACCGCTTTGTCCGGGCCATATTTGACGGTTCTTCGATCCGAAATGCCGCCGTGCTTTAAGATCGCCTTGGCAAACAAGAGTAGATTTCCTAAGGAAGGGACGCGGAAATGGGGGGCCTAGGTCTATTTATAGGCGGGTGATTTTAGGTCAAATTTCAAACTACCTTTTTGGGTCACCTAAAACATCTAAAATACCTAAATTTAAGCATGGTCTCATACGTTGCGCCCAGACTGATAATGAAAAGTTCATTTTCTGTCCTGGCGCGACGTGTGAGACATGGTGGATTTTGATGCTAAATTTTATACTTTCTAAGCATATTTTAGAAATGTAACGTACCAATTCTAACTAAATCCTAGCTTAAAATTAGAATTGTCAAGTTACTTCTCTGAAATTTATGACTTTTTAGGGTGTTTCAGGCTGAACGTCTCACACGTTGCGCCCAGCCCGAAAATGAGATTCTCATTATCTGTCCTGGCGCGACGTGTGAGGCCATCCTACTTTCTGAGGTTTGGCTCACTAATTTTAGTCTTTTTATGTTTTCATTCATTTTAACTGTTATTAGCTTAGCATATACTACAAAAATAAGAAAAAAAAATTCCCATTTTTCGAGGTTTGAGGATCCTATCAAGTTAGTACTACTGGGAGCATGGTCAGTGCTTTGCTCTTGGTCACCAAGAACATTGCTCTGATACCACTGTGATGCCCCCTACTCGCATACGGTGCACTCACCGTATACAAACAGGAGTTCATCCCCCATACCAGCTCCATGCCGATACAGGGCCCTCCACATGACACTGCAACCGTGACGGGTTCCAGTGGGAAGAGGGAAGGGGTCATTTTACCCCGTCTCCCTCAGGGCCTACCTAGCTGCGGAAGCGTAAACATACATGTCAGTACATAACATCATCACATATCCACCTCGAAGGGTGGAGCATCAATATCTGCATAGACAAAGATCAGCACAGTACACAAGGGAAATCCTATCCAAGGCTCAGACTCGAAGGGATGACTGACGGCTTGGGTCTCCAGAGTTCATTGCAGACAGAATTCATGGCAATGGATTTGGCTGGCATAAGAACATGGCTTAGGGTTGTCCACTCCATCCGCCCCTCCTGTGCAGACTTTGCAGAGTAGGCTGAAAAGTGTTGGGACCTGACTGTAGCCCTCCGGATACATAGCCAAAAGGGCTATTCCTGGGTTGCATCTCCCCAGTTCCGATGGGGCAGGTAGGGATCACTCCCCCCAGAGATCTACGTGCTGACCCAAGGTGACTAGAGGGCCACTGCCCTTATTCGACTTGAACCCACTGGAAGGTGAACACCACCCCACGGGTGTCGAGCCCATGCCTTACCCGCACTCAGTGGCAAGCCATTGGACCTAGTCACAATGATCCCCGGTAGACCTTACACACCAGAGGGATCGTTCAAGGGTCAGAACACGAACCTCTTTATAAGCCAGTCTGGCCCCTTCACACACAACCCGGTGTGGCTCCTATGCACAGGCCGAATCTACAGGGTGCTAGAGAGGCTAATCTAGGAGCATCTACTACCAAGCTTTAGGTCTCTACCCCCCTTCCCAATACAAGGAGTTCATAGAGATACTTCATCCATATACATCACAGAAGAACTAAAGAACTAGGTCTAATCTATATCATAGAGTTAGGTTCTTTAGTTAGAGTCTGGTATCTAGAGATCTAGAGGGCTGCTATGGGCAATTTAATAGGCTAAACCTACTGATTCAATGACTAGAAGACGGTTTAGACTATTTAATTGACTAAATACCTGATCCTTGGGTTGCTCCTCCTGACCTGAGTTCGACCATTTTTCTGACGATTTTGATGACGATTTTGATGACGAATAATCTGACGATTTTGCTGACGAACCCTGACATTTTTTCTGACGATTTTCTTGACGCTTAATCGTCAGAAAGTTGACGATTTTTTTGACGATTTTTGTGACGAATTGTCTGACGTTATATCGTCAGATAAAAACCGTCAGATAAATCGTCAGGCAGTAGGGTCTGGACAGTTGTCTGTTTTGTGAAGACTATCTGACGATTTTGCTGACGCAGAACACTTATTCTCTTGTAGTGTGATTCAATGACTAGACGACAGTTTAGACTATTTAATTGACTAAATACCTGATCCTTGGGTTTTCTCCTCGACTCCGAAGTTCGACCATCTTGGCCGAATCTGCTTCGAATCAAGGGAAACTAATGGTGCAATTCGCTTAGACAGAGTCTGAGAGGCGGTTTTGACTCCTGGGGCAGCCAAAACAGAGCTCCAAACTCTAGGAACGAAAATGGGCAAGTTAGGGTTTCTCCTACCTAAATAGACAAGGGGTTAGGCTAGGATTTCCAATTATCCCTTTAGGCATGTGGGATAATTGGGAATGGGCCCACTTGCCTTTAATGGCTAGGTGGCAAAATGTGCCCACATGGAAAGGTGTGCACCTTAATAAATGTGCACATTGGTAAATGTGCACATTAATTGCAATTGCACATACCTTGCAAGTTGCCCCCCTAGGGGCTACTCACCTGGCTACACGTCAGCGTACACGTCAGTCGGGGTGGCGTGTACGCGTGACGGGGCAGTACAGTATACGTCCTGGGACCGTATACTGTGCTGGAACGTCACATCTATGAGACGTTTACAAGTTACATTCAAAATTATAAAACAAGTCATCCAGTGCGTCTTCTGAGAGTAACACACTGGGCTCCTTTATCTCAATCTCTCGTACCTTCTGATTTTTCAAACAAGCATCTCTATGTTTAAGAATGTCAACAATATATCCCCCAATGGATGCCCCTGGGTACCGAAAGAACTCCTCAAGGGAGGTAGCACTGATCCCATGTATGACTCTTAAGTCTGAATAAGCACGACAACAAAGTAAGATATGAGCCTCATCCTCCACCACACCGTCACTACACAAGTTACAGTGTCTAAGATCATGAGCGATGTCTGCCCATCTCCCTACCTCCACACCAAGATGGTGCGAGCTTAACCGGATCCTCGCAATTGCTTGCCTATGCTTCATAGATATGGGTTCACTAAGATACTGCGCTGCCTTCAATGTGGGATTCATTTGAGTCCGATAGTACTCTTTTCTTCACGGTGGCATACTCCATGTCTTAGTGAGAACACTCTTCCAAACCCATCCCTCAATATCTTCCCCTGTTTAAATCTGCACTCGTGAATATCCATCCCCATTTCACCAGCCATCTACTAATATCCGCGATACCAACCTTTGTCACTACTCTCTGCTGCGGCAATTCTTGGCAAGCTATTCCTGGCATATCATATAAAACCTTATGCGGATAACGTGGGTTTTGCAAAGAGCTTCAGCTTCAAGGGGTATCATCCCAAGACTCTCCTAACATCATATCATATGGCGTTTGCATTTTAGTGCCCAGTTCCGTGTGAAAAAATTTCTTTTGTATTTTTTCGACCTTTTTCCACCCATCATTAGCGAGGCCTGGCCCCCAGGCTTCACAACCATACAAACTCAATCCTTCAGATGTGGCACTTATATTGCCTAGAAAACAACGCGGATAAATGACATTTTCCAAAAGCAACGATGTTTCCAGACTCATTTGCAAGTATACAGACTTAAGTTACATACGTGTATGTATTTACCACAGATAGAATTCTGGCTAAGTGTGATGAAGAAGGGCGACACTAGATCTGTCTGAATTATCACTGCTATAGATGCCACTGCTCTCTCCTGTAAATCCTGAAGATTGAGAAAAGATTGGAGACGAAAGTACTTGGTGATCACCAAAGGTCACGATTGGTTTTGAAATGGGCAGATCTGGAAGAACAGCTCCATAATTAAGTATCTGGCAGCATTCTTTCATGCTAGGCCTCTGATCTGCATCTGGGTGGCTGCAAATCAACCCCAAACACAAAACTACACGCATTTCATCTTGATTATATTCCGAATTAAGTCTGGGATCTGCAACTCCAAGCAAAGCATCCATGGCATGGGCCTGCCAAATCCAATCCAACAGAAATTGGTATTCTTGGGTCTCTGAAGCAAAACTAAAACCAGATGTAGAACCAAGGACAAATTTTCCACAAGCTATCTCCAGAAGAAGAACCCCAAAACTGTAGAAAACAGACTTCTCGTTCGCTCTACCCCTTGTACAATGTAACCCCTGGTACCTTCCTGTGTCATGGTCTGTGTCATGATTTTGAGAGCCCAAAATCACCTAAACGAGCAGAGAATTTACCATCTAAAAGCACATTTGCAGCTTTGATATCTCTGTGCATTATCCTCTGCTCCCATCCACAGTGCAAGAACAATAACCCCTCTGCTATTCCCTTTACTATTTCATATCTTTGACTCCATGACAACAATCTTTCTGTTGAAAACAGATGTTGATCCAGACTTCCATTTGGCATGTAATCATAAACCAGAATCATTTTTTCCTGGTCGTAACACCAACCTCTCAAACCCACCAGATTCTTGTGCTTTAGGCGCCCTATTACAGAGAGTTCAGCCAGGAATTGGTGTCCTTCTACAGCCATGACCTTAACAGCTACCATGGATCCGTCACTCGGCAACATTCCTTTATACACACTTCCATATCCTCCCTTTCCAAGTATCTCGCTCTTGCTAAAACGTTTGGTGGCTAGACTTAGATCTGCATAGCTATATCTTGGAACTGGAATTTCTGGCATTTGTGGCACATTATGATCATGTTCTTTCCTGTTTCTAATTTGGGCCCTCTTGATGCAGACCAAGCAAGCAATTGAGGCACAGGCAGCAGGGATGGTAATGGCAAACACAATGGTAAGAGTGCGTCGTCGAGTATTCGACGGTGGAGAAACAGGCAGATTATTTTGAGGTGGAGGCGACGGAGCTGGAGCAGACAAAGGAATTTGAAGTTGAGCAATATTAAAACTCCAGAAAAAAACTGTATGCAATTCTGCTGTGTTACTGGTACCTGCAGACAATCCAACATGCAAGGAATCATTGTTTTTAAACAATGTAAACAGATCTACATGAGCAGAGACAATAGCTGCAGAAGGACGAGAATTGCTTTTTTGGGTGATTCTCAATTCAAGGAGTTGAGTCTGTGCATCGTAAACCCCTGCTTCCTGGAAATTCCTCGAATTTCCAATGTGAGTTTTTTTTGGGTATTTTTTAGGCAAGGGTTTCCTGGCGGCGGCGCTGTAATTTCAACAGAACATTAATTTCCACAGAACATGGTGCAACAAAACATTAAAATTTTAAATCACTTGAAAACATTAATTAGAAGTTCCAGAAAGGAGTGCAGATAAAGGTTTCCACAAAGTTTCAGATACAGGTTTCCAGATAGAAAGATTAACTCTGCAAAAAAACCAGGAACTTATGACTACATGAATCGAAAATAGAGTTTGAAATTTCAGCAATGGGCGAGAGGCGAATCTTACAAATCTATTCCGGTAAGATGCGAATGCTCCATAGCCACGGATGTCAAAGATCTAAGCTTCTGTTTTAAGCCTAAATCATCAAAAACAGATCTTTGTGGAGATTTAAGCAACACAATGCTGTGGGATACATGGCTGGCCTCTTCTTGGCCGTAATTAATGTTCGATCCTTCAACTGTTTCTGCCGATGCAGTTCTTCTGTGAAAAACAAGAACCCTAATAAAAAACCCATCTTCAAGAAAAACCTAATCTTGACAAAATATAAAAAAACGATCCATACCGATGGAAATCTTGGCAAGAACTCAGAAATCTTGCTTTAATCTTCGTCCACACGCCCGGTAAATGGCTTTCATTCACACGCCCATTTACCTTCAAATGTTGAAACCTTGGCAAGAACTCGGAAATCTTGGTAACAACTCACAAATCTTGCTTAAATCTTCGTCCACACGCCCGGTCAAATTTTACACGCCCATTTACCTTCAAATGTTGAAACCTTGGCAAGAACTCAGAAATCTCGGCAACAACTGACAAATCTTGCTTTAATCTTCGTCCAGAAGCCCAGCGCCTTCAGCTACACGCTCAGCGCCTTCAGCTACACGCCAGCGCCAACACCTACGTGAAGATCGCCGGAGTAGACCTCCGCCATCGCGAAGAGGAGAGAGAAAAAAACAAATGCACGGAATTTCCAGGAAGCAGGGGATTACGGCTGGGAGCCGCCTTTTTGGGTTTCCGGCTGAAAACCGACAGCGGGCGCCGCCAAGGCCCGGCGCCGCCGTCGGCTTTCCAAATCTAAACCCTCAAAGGGGGCGGTTCCCTAGCACATAATCGATCCATGCCCTTTGCCTCCCACTTGTAAGATTTTGATAGCAGGTGTGGTTCACAGAAACAATACTAGTGTTCAAATCTATGCCAACATGGAAAGAAGACGTAGCAGAACACCCGGCAGCACAATCTGTTATGCTGGCGTCAGTGCTATCCTGATTAAGGTAAGTGTCAAACTCCACAGCAAGGAATGGGTTTTGGGCAGTGCCACTTATACCCAGCAACGATCCATTCGCCCAAATAAATGATGTTGGTGGATCAGCTTGGACAAAGAAAGTCATGCCATCGCCAGGACATTTACCTGAGACTGTTTTGATTTCAAAGTCGATGACGCTAGAGAAGGATGCTGCAGTGGTTGCATTCTTAAATCTAAAGGGCTCCTTGTAATACACCTTGCCTTGACTGTAGTTTATGTTCTTGTTGTACTCGTTGATGGTAAGATCGATAGAATGTGCTTTGGTACTTGCGTCCCAAAGGAATATGTGTTAAGATTCCGTGATTCAGAGTCAGCTAGAATCATGGGAGAGTAACAACCATTCTATTTTTATGTTCATCAATTAGGAGATGCTGTAGCCGTTAGGGTTAGGGTGTCAGGAATATAGCATTAAATCAAGGCACTATATAAGCCTAGGATCATGAGGACACGATCATCAGTTCTATTGTGTGATCCCTTGATCTGTAGTTTTCTGTTCCTGTTATTGTTCTTAATTCCTTCTGTTTTATCAAGCTAGGATTCTTTCAGAATTCCTAGCTTCTGTTGTATTTCCCTTGTGATCTTAATACATTCAGTGAAGATTAAGGTCATCCTTTTGTTCATAATCTTTACAGGTTATGGGCCCACTATAAGCTCATAATCGCCTCAGCCGCCATTCTCATTTTTTTTTGAGCTTATTATTTCTTCCTGATGGATTCTATTACTCTTACCCCTCAAACTGCTTTCCGGACCATTCCAAGGTTCAATGGAAAAAATTTCCAAATGTGGAAATGGAGGATGCGTATGATTCTGGAGGATCATGGCCTATGGGAGGCTGTGGATTCTCAGAATTCCAACAATCTGTAAGCCGACCGAGGTTTGGTAGTAGATCTTTCCTCCGATCCTGAAAAGATAAAAAGCCAAACTATGGATCCGCCAAGGTTTGGATGATAATCCCGCAAGATCGGGTCAAGGGTGCTAGCACCAAGAAGGAAATCATCGCCTTCTTGAGCATCATTATGCTTCAAAAAATGCTACCCACCGTGTTATTCTGAGAAACCAGTTGTATAGCTTGAAGCTTGCACTGGATGGGGACGTCAATGAACACATTTGCAAGATGAAAGAATTGGTTGATGATCTGAATGCTTCTGGCACAGAGATCACAGAAGATGAAAAGGTCTCTTCATCGTTGAATAGTTTGCCTAACACCTATGAGGGCCTTGTTGTGAATTTGCAAGGGAAAATTGAAGACTATACCTTTGAGGAAGCACTGGATCGAGTTCAACAAGAGGCCATGAGGCAAGCTCACAAGGCACAAGCATCCAAAGCTGAGACTGTAATGGTTGCAGATCTCACCAAGCAAATGGAATCTGCTATGATGGCAGAGTCAAACTCAAAGAAAACACCAGAGACGCTGACCTCCGCCCCGCACCAAGCAAAGACCATTAAGTGTTACAGATGTGAGAAACTTGGACATTATGCCAAGGAGTGCACTGCAGCAGCACCTGTACATTCAAGAAGAAGCAATGATGGAGAACAAGGCAATCTGGTGGAAGAAGATGAAAATTGCATGGTTGAAGAGATTTTGTCTGATGATGAACCTCTTGATTATCTTTTACATGTCAATGACTCTTTTTTATCTGATTCTTCCACCTGGTTTTTAGATTCAGGGGCCACATCTTATATTATATTATATTATATTATATATTATAATGTTATTGTGTAAGTGTTGGACCCAGCCCTAAATCAAACGGTTCAAATTGTTCGGCGTAGATCCGAGGGCTGGGAAGTTACGTTGGAAAAAAAAGAAAAAAAAAAGGGGCTAAGCCCTAATCCTGCGAGCGAAGACCCTGTCTCGCCTGCGCTACCTATGGCTCCTACGTATGGCGGTATCGTCTGTGTGGTGATGGGGCAGGAGTGATCAGTAACGGCAGAAGCTTGTGACCACGTTTTCCTCTATAGATTTTACAGGTCTTATTACCTTGAGTTGGACCAGATGGGAAGCGTTTTTCTGTTTGTTAAGGGCTCACAGAGCTATTGTTTCTTGGCTACTACAGTTTTGTCAATGAGAGCACAACCGGTTGAACCTACAGGTATCGTCTCTTGCCACAACCTATAGCTGGTTACTCCATGGATAACCTTAAATTAGATCCAGATGGACGGTTGAAGTTGTACTCTTGGACGAACACATCTATACATTTAATTTCCATTCAAAAGAAATTCTCCATTGCTCAGTTTCAAAAGCCCCCTATTTGTAAAGCTGACGGATTTGCTTCCGTTTTTGAGGTATGATAGACATGCTTCAATAGGCTTTTGGAGCTCAAGGACAATCATGGGAACGCCGATGTTCACTACTTGGTGTGAATGTTATGCCAGAACCGGTTTAGCTGGGCTATCAAAGCTGTGTCTGCTGATTTTTCTCATTTTTCTCAGGTTACTTTATTTATTCTCCAACTGACACAAGTTTCTAGGCCTAGAAGCTCATTGCTTCCTATGTTTCTACATATTGAGGTAAGTTCTTATACCAGCTGCCTTCTTTTGCTGTTCCCGTTTCCTCTTTTGTTGTTCATACCTATATTTGCTGCATAAACAAAAAAAAAAAAACAGATAAATAAATGTACAATGTACAAAACACTGGGGCACCTATAGTCCATAATTTTTGCCACTGGAGGATCAGCATCCGCAGCTATCAACACCTGAGCAAATGCCAGCCAGTTAATTGATAGACATTGACATTAATGGATGACAATGCAGACAATGATCCATACAAGATCAAGATCCTTATTGATTGCCTTTGACAACGCTTCGCTGGTTGGCACCACCCCAATCTTCATGCAGAATATTGGTCAAAAAGCCAGCAAGAAGAACTTAATCATCCATTATGTCCACAAGTTTACAGAAATTTATTGCAGATAACTTGAAAAGACATATTTGTCTCAGGACTATGAAATACACACCATGTTCTCTCCATCCACGAGCCTGACCATTGGTGCCCTGCAAGTATTCAATTATTAACATGAGCATTCATTCAGCTATCCATAAAATATCATAACGGAGCATGAAAACTCTGAAAATCTACGGAATAAGAATTTGCCCCTTTAGATATGCCTAATGGTTGTATGTCAAAATGTTCAAATAGCCATAGTACTTTTTTTCACAAAGGAAAATTATGCTGATAAATAGGTTGTGTGCATCAAAAGAAAATGCAAGCCCAGTATAACCTAATATCAATGGATTGCCTGACGTAAACTGCAAGGGCTCAGAAAATGGTAAACTGCTAGGCCTAGAAGCTCATTGCTTCCTACGTTTCTACCTGGACTTTAATACTTCTACATGGAAGTAGGATCTTCGTTTTTGTCAGCGTAGAACATTTTGTGCTTTATTTTATATATCATGAGTTGCAGAAAGAAATGATCTAGACAAGAAATTGTGGAATGATTAAGGGTGACTGCATGCGTCCTATTGCTAGAAGTAAATGAAAAGAAGCTTGATTTAATTCATAGTCACGGTTGTGCTTTTTCTACCTTTGGTGCACATCATATTATCTCATTCTTTCTATTCTACTTACAGGTTGCTCAAAATGAACAGAACAGTAGTTCAATAAGTTTTCAACTTCTGGTGAGATGGATCACCATGCGGGTGCACGTGCATTAGCACATTTTACATTTATTCATCGTGAGACGTGCTGCAGTGAGTAGTGAGTTAAAATGAAAGGGTAATCATGGCCAATCTTCCGTGATAGTAGCAACAAATCCATACTATTTCTTAGAGTTAGATGTGTTATCTTCTCAGTTCTCTGCATGTGGCTGCTCCATCGTATTTCTAAAAAGTCACTTTTGGATTTTGTCAATGAGCTTGATGAAGAGCTATCAGGTTCTTGGAAAACAAGAGTAAGGGATCACAGTCCAGAGATATTCAAGCAATTATTGCAGGAGGATGCTTCAAGGTCTTTTAAGCAGTTAATTTTAGAAGCAAGGAGCTAAGATGTGAACTATCCAGAAGATTATCTAGAAGATTATTAGGCCTCCGAATAAGTACTTTTACAATAAGTACTTTTACAGATCTATTGTCTCAGTTACCAAGAATTGGCAGTTCTCATAAGTATTGTAAAAGGAAGTGATGTGTTATCAGCCTGAACATGATTTAATGTTGAAATTCCATTACATTATTCTATGCCATGTCTCCAAAGCTTAAAAAAAACAAGAACTTAGTCTTCTTTTTATAAATTTAACACCGAGCACTAAAAAATGTAGCCAGCTTGAAGGTAATATTTGGAATTGTGACTTATCATATATTTGTTGTCAATGGTTAAAAACAGAATCTCATTTCCTACAGATATTACATTAGGCATTACATTAGGCACACATGCAATACATCTACATATATTCAAAAAAAATCCATTAAGTCCATCTTTATTCAAGAAAATTCATTAAGCCCACATTTCGTCTTTTGCAATGTTTCGTTTCTAAACGGCAAGAGCCATGAACACAGGTTTAATATTTAACCCAAGCATTACACAATTAGCATTATCTAAGTACTTTTGAAGGTAGCTCTAATTAACTTTTCAAGATAGCTACAAAGGTGCAACACACTATGAACAAGTTGTCTACAATCACATTAGAAAACACAATAAATGCAATAAATACAATGCCTTCAAAAGTTACATGATGTTGTTAACATATCCATAGCCACAACACATTCACGTTCATATACAAGCAACAAAAGAGAGTGATAATATGAGATTTAGCACACAACATCAAGAACTCACAGACATCGATATTTGCAATGTAGAGGTTTCCAAAATGATTCAACGGCCCAAAAATTACTGTAAGCAAATGCATATACTCCCAATATTTGCATAGGTTGGCAATATTTACAGGTTCCCAAATCCCCAGCAATGCTGGGCATAGATTATGTTAGTGTGCCCATTTTATGGTATAGTGTAAGGCATAACCTAATAAATATATTTTCCAATTTATATGCAATAATCCCAAGAACGGGGCATATGCGTACAATTTTAGAGTTGCATGTGCTAGAATTGTACTTATGACTCACAATACCTATCAATCATGAAAATATTTAAGATGTGCGTTGCCAATTGAGTTCTACTTATGCTTGGATTTGATTTTGATAACATGTTTGGTTTATTTGGTCCTATATTAGTACTTCCAAACAGTTGATCTTAATAAGTCTTTACTATAAATCAGCTCATCTACCCTTAGGGAACAGAGGGAACTTAGGTCAAACTTTGATCCCTCAAAATTGTCCTGGGATTTCTGAAAGCTTTGATGCAATTTTGAAGTCCGATCCTGCTCATGGTCACATAAAATTACACTAAAGGCGATCGATAGAATACCAACACCATGGGATCATTCTTACAGTAAATGTGATATACATGCGACTACTTATGCGTTAGGCACTGCTACTATGTTTGGATATTTTTGTTATAATAAAAGATTACTGCACACTTTTCTCATTGCGGTCAAAACATTTACAGACTTCCAACCTATGCCCAGCAACGCTGGGCACCATTACTAGTCTCATATGACACCCATCAGATCCAGCTTCCTCAAGTATTTTCCCCTGGAGCCCCCTCGAGTTGTCAAGATGGGCAATCATTCTCAGCAACTAGGGGTTGCCACTGGAGTTATTGCAATCATTCTTCCTTCTGGTGAGAAGAAATTTATCAAAGATATTCTTCATGTGCCTGGCCTGCACAAAAGCCTCCTCTCTGTAAGTCGAATCACTGATGCTGGTTTCTGTGTTCAATTCACTTCCAATGCTTGCCATGTGAAGGATCCACACAACAAGCTTCTGTTTTCAGGCCATAGATCTGGTAACCTTTACCAAGTGCATGGTATCTCCCAATCCACCGATCTGCAAATTTGGCTTTACTCCTCCAAGTACCAATTCCTTGTGGCACTATAGGCTTGGCCATGCGTGCAAGAAAAAGCTTTATAAATTAGTCCAAAGAAGGATCCTTGCCATCCGCCTCTGCTCATTCATTGCCCCAGAACATTTGTCTCACTTGCAAAAGCACCCCGTGCCTCTTTTCCAAATCCTCCTCCGTTTAGCTACACAATGTCTCCAAACTCGTCCCATACAGACCTCTCGTGGCCCCAATTCGGCCAATTTACGCTGGTGGTTCTCGGTATTTCCTTGTTTTCCTTGATGATCGAGTCGCCATCTCGGTGTGCATCTTCTCAAAACCAAAGACCAAGTTTTTCTTACTTTGTCAATTTCAGATTGCAAGAAGAAAGATTTATGTGTACAAAGTCAAGTTACAATCGAAGTGATGGAGGAGGGGAGTTTAACTCAAATGAATTCCATCACTTTTGTTCCTCTCATGGGATAAGGCATGAAGTATCATCCCCACATATACCCGAACAAAATGGAAGAGCTGAAATTGAAACCAAGTATCATTGACATGGCGGATCCTTACTCATATCCATGAATGTACCGCTATTGGGGAGAAGCTATTCATACCGCAAAGATATCTTATCAACAATGCCGCGACTCCAAAGATTGATGATCAAATTCCGGAGATCAAATGGATCGGTAAACCTCTTTCACTCAAGCATCTTCGTGTTTTTGGATGCAAAGCTTTTGCACATATTCCTGCAGCCAAGAGAACCAAACTCCAAGTCAGAGCCACTCCTTGCATGTTTTTGGGGTATTCTCTCACCCAAAAAGCATATAGACTCCTTGATCTTGATACCAAGAAACTTGTTTTGACACGACATGCCTCCTTCAATGAGTATGAACCATGTTTTCCTATGACCTCTGATCCTGCTCATTCCTTCTTTGAAATTCTTTTTCCAGAAATATGCATTCCCCAACCACCACCTGCACCTATTGATCCCATGCATGATCTGCCCTTCTCCAAATGATGAGCCATCACTGTCTCCCAACAATCCCATTGAAACCATTCATGTCAATCCACCTGAAATTGTCCATGCCAGACCTCAAAGGAATCGAAGACCTCCTGTATGGGCAAATGATTATAGCTTTGTCAAGCTTTACGATCAGCCTATTGAGCCACACACCTTTGCCCAAGCCATGAGCATCCAACATCATGTTCAGTGGAATCAAGCAATGGAAGCAGAGATGAAATCAATCCATGAGACAAGGACCTGGGTATTGGTACCTCGTCCTACACACAAGGCAGTAGTGGGGAGCAGATGGGTGTACAAAATTAAATATGATAGCTCTGGTGTCATAAACAGGTTCAAGGCGCGTCTTTTGGCTCAGTCCATCTAGTATTATCCTTTGCAGTACTAAAATCCATGCACATTCACCAGATGGATGTAAACAATGCTTTTCTTCACGGGGATCTGAAAGAAGAAGTGTTCATTGAGCAACCTGCAGGTTTCATTGATCCGTAAAAATCCCGAAAAGTCTCTCTCTCCTTGAAGGCCCCAGATGCGGCTGAAACAAGCGTCAAGGTCATGGTACTCTAAACTTGATGACACTCTGATCATGCTGAAATTCCACCGCAGTCCATCGGATCCAAGTGTATATTATAAGCATGATCCACAACTCATCATCATCCTTATGTTGATGATTTGCTACTAATCACTGCAGATCTGGCCACTCTTTCTCAAATCAAACTACAGCTTCATGGATAATTTCGAATGAAAGATCTTGGGCCAGCATCTTACTTTCTTGGAATGGAGTTACAGTATGATCAAGTTGCAAGAAGACTCCACCTCAGCCATCACAAGTACATAGAAGACATGCTTCGCCAGTTTGCCATGCTGCATTGCAATCCTGCTTGTACTCCTCTTGAAGCGAACATTTCTTTATCTGCTGATGATCCTGCATGCTTCCCAAACCTTCACCATATTCAAGACCATTACAGAGTTCTCCTTGGCCTTTTTGCAGCCATATGCACTTTCTCTTCCATTGTGCAAGCTTAGCCAGTTTAACCATGATCCCAAACAAAGCCATTGTGCTTCCCTCAAACGAGTACTCCGATATCTTGCTGGTACTAGCACTCATGGAATTCTCTATCAAGCAAATGGATCATCTGCAATCACTGGTTTCTGTGATGCAGATTGGGCAGGGGACACAAATGACAGAAAATCCACATCCAGTTTTATCTTCGCATTAGCAGGTGGAGCTATCAGCTGGAGTAGCACAAAACAGAAGTGTGTTGCACTATCCACCACAGAAGCTGAGTACGTTGCTTTGACACACGCCAGCAAAGAAGCCATCTGGTTACAAAGGTTTGGTGCTGAACTTGGTTTATCTGACACAGGCATTCTCGTTCATTCAGACAATCAAGGGGCTCTTGCAGTAGCCAAGAATCCAATCATGCACAAGCGCATGAAACACATCGATCTTCAATATCATTTTATCCGAGATCTTGTGGAGTCTCGACAAATCACCCTAAAGTACTGTCCAACTGAAGACATGCCAGCAGACATGCTGACAAAACCCCTTGGACGTCCTAAGTTCACTAAATTTGTACAACTGATAAGTTTGGTGAAGCCTTAAGTGGGGGATACCGTTGCTGCCTCTGAGTGGGGGTGTTAAGATTCCGTGATTCAGAGTCAGCTAAAATCATGGGAGAGTAACAACCATTCTATTTTTATGTTCATCAATTAGGAGATGCTGTAGCCGTTAGGGTTAGGGTGTCAGGAATATAGCATTAAATCAAGGCACTATATAAGCCTAGGATCATGAGGACACGATCATCAGTTCTATTGTGTGATCCCTTGATCCGTAGTTTTCTGTTCCTGTTATTGTTCTTGATTCCTTCTGTTTTATCAAGCTAGGATTCTTTCAGAATTCCTAGCTTCTGTTGTATTTCCATTGTGATCTTAATACATTCAGTGAAGATTAAGGTCATCCTTTTGTTCATAATCTTTACAATATGCAGGATCCATCATTGAAGGCACTCAAGGTGAAATTGGCAGAGACCGAGGAGAGGAAGAAGAGCAGGAGAATGATGAAATAAGCCACAAGGGAGCGCATTGCTATGGCCAAGGGAGCAGTTCTTCACTCGCAGCAGAGTGAAGAACTGCTCCCTTCCAACAATTTCCTTGACTCGCTCTGTTGTTCCAACAATTTCCCTTCCAACAATTTCCTTGACTCGCTCCTGGACCCAGAAACTGGCCCATAGGAGGCAGCAAGCGCCCCACAATCAAGTCAGTGATGTTATGCGGTCTTATAGCAAAATTGTAGAAGATATATTGAGATGACTGGTCGAGAATCGCTCTCAACATAGCATACATATAGGATGGATGGTGACTGTTCATTCTAATAGACATGACTATTGGGTAAAGTTGTGACTCTTAATATGGATTGCCAACATGGCAGTCCACCTCAACTGTATACGCCACAACACCCGTATATCTACATTGATCTATACAATCACTTATTCTTAACACCCCCCTTGATCAATAGGTCAATGGGGTTTAATTTGAACTTCCCATAGTACTTTTCTACTCCCCCTTAATGCTCAACCTTGAACACATCTAGATGGCTTTGGACAGCACATCTTTCAATGATGTAGGGAGTTCTAAAACTGCAACTAGAAAATTCAAATTGACTCTCTAGTCCTATATCTCATAACATAAGAAGTGAGGATGCCTAGATCATATTAATTGGCAATTTTTCCCCCTTGATCTAAGCATCTGAACTGCTAAGATCAATTACATTGGGGCCTCACACACTAGACATATATGACACCCATTTTTATATTTACATATATGGTACTTACAAAAGGATATATCTTCCTTATCAGTCGTACTCTGGATGTCCATACGGATGTCTCTTCTTCTTAAGCTTCACACGAGGACGAACTAAGCTTCTCCCATTGTGCATGAATGAGCCATTATGCCATTGAACACTTTTAAGGTTTTGCTTAATGTTCCTTTGTTTATATGCAATAACCGCCACGTCATTATTTGAAAGAACCAACAAAACCTGATTAGATTTTCCTTCACGATTCTTTACAAATGGCCTCATCTGCGTCACTTGGTTTCTGGGCATGATTCCTCCAGAAATCATCATGATTTTCTGTTTGTTTGCAGGTCTGGCGCCTTCATTATGCACTAATCTGGCAATCGCTTTTCTGCAAGTTACTTCACTGGGATTTTCACCATCTGGTATGAAAATTTGGATTTGAAATGCTCCCTCTTTTGTGCAGGTTGCTTCTCTTTTCGGGTTCTCGAAGGCCAACAAAATCACAGGTTCTTTCTGCATCTTCTCGAACTGGTCTGCATATCGAAACATAATCCATGCTCTTCTGCAGTTTGCCATCGCAATTTCTGAAGCAATTTCGTAAGCCACCGTTTCTTCAAGAACTTCTTCTTCTGGAAATTCCTTGGCAAAATTGGAGTTGAAATTCACAAGTTATGCTCATTTACGTCATTTTTTATAGCACTTACTTGAAATACTATAACTTGAAGATTCCAACTTCTTTTTAGACGATTCTACTGCTATTGGATAGTTCTCATTCTTATCTACAAGTTTCTTGAAGGGCACTTTTATAGTTAGTTGATCACAAGTAAGTTATTGCCATTTAAGCCAAATACCCTATTTCTAGGGGTATTTTTGGAATGTTTGTAAACTTGAGGGGTATATTTGAAATTTTCCCTTAAAACAATGCAATAAAAAATCCTTCAAAACCTTGCAAATTAACATATACCCAATTGGCTTGGCATCTTTCCACCCCAGATACTAATTAATATGTTCACAGTAGCATCATTCTGAGCCGCAAAACGAAAAACACCTTGCAAATGCGGGTAGTTATTCTCTGCTCCTCTTTCCATGCTAACAACACCAGCCATAACAGGATTGCAAATTAAACGGGAGTGTTGCATCACTCCCGTTTCAAAGATTCCCTTAAAAAAAACACCAAGATTGGAAAAATGATCATTTTCAAAAGAAGCTTGGGGATTTTAAGTCGAACAAAATATTATATCATGCATTTTGGGGCCCTTTAAAATGATAATCTCGCATTTGTAGAAAAGAGCACTTGAAAATGGCAGAATTCCAGACACTAATACACCAGGAACATTACTAGGAAGTCGAAGACATCCAAAATAAGTAAAAATAAATTTTTTTTTTTATTAATTTCTTTCAAGACAAGAAATATGGCGATTTTTTGTAGCCAATAATAAATAATATAGCAAAAGAAAACTTCGAGAGGTCTAAATCGAAGTCCTCGGTGTGTGGTTTGCTTTCGTCTCACCTTTTTCTATCTCTTCGGTTTGCTCCTTTGGCCTTTGTTTTATCTTTCTTTGGTGTCAACAGGGCTCTTCAGAATAGTAGCTAGAGCTACTTCTTTGAGCTCTGCAAAGGTAGCTTCATCTTCGAGAGCTTGTAAAAGGAGGTCAGATCTCGAGGATGTCATCTTGGCAAAATCGATGATGATTTAGCTCCTAACTCTTGATTTTCATCCGGTAGGGTTGGTAGAGCGGACAATCTCATCTTGATGAAGTCTGACCTCTTTATCAATGTCAACAACAACACAATTCGGCCCTTTTTTAGTGCACATGCTATTGTTGTACCAGAGCCAGAGAAAGCATCAAGGACCCAATCTCCTGGACGTGAGAACATGTCCAGAATATGGTTGATTAGCTTTTGTGGCTTCTGATAATGATTTACAATTCTGCCTTGTGCACTTGGGTCCTGGAGCTTCTGTAATACTGCTGGGAACTCTAGGACATTAGAAAAATTACGGCGGTCGCGGTGTTGAAGTGCTCCATGGTGCGCTTCCGTCCGAAACTCCAAGAAGCTACATGGAGATACTCAACCTTGCTCAGCAGCCTCGGTCCTCCACCATGGTAGTTAATATTAGTTTTGTACCTACAAGATCGTATTCCAGAATAGTAAGTACGTATTCCAGAATAGAACCTGACGGGTTACAATTGCAACCATGAATAAAAATTTGAAAGAAAGAACACATGAACGGCACTTTTGATTCAAGGACTCACCAGACCATGTTTTCATAACCGGCTTGCACAGGGGAACCAAAGTGGTTCTTAAAAGTAGCTTCCACAAGGCCGGCCTGCATGCTTGAATGGAACACAACAAGACGCCAGTGTTTTGCTGTGGTAACCTGCTTAATTCCATCGACGAAAGCATTGAATTCTGAGTTTTTGAAAGGCTGATCGTCGTAGCGGCTATCCTTCAGCTTAAAACCATATGGCAAGTCTGCTATGACCAATGTAAAATCTTGTGGCTTTATACTTCCTGGCAACTTAGTGCAGTCCCCATGAACGATAGAATAAAAATTATTTTGATCGAACATAGAGAACCTCTCGTAGTCGGATGGCTCAGCATCTACAACATGCCTGTCCGCTAGGGTCCTCTCTTCTCTGGCTGTTCGTACCAGGTGCATAAAACCTTCTGGCAGGTCCTTGTTCTTCTTCTTGCTCTGTTAATGATCAAGGTCAGCTTTATGCAACACAAAGGGAAAGCTTTAAAAACAGGAAAACGACGTACCCAGCCCTCAAAATTTGGAGCGTATTGAATAATACGCTCGTCGGATGTAGCAATGGGATAGAGCTCTTTGCACCTGTCCCAGCTGTCCACGTTCAGCTGCTCCATTAAACACGTTTGGCACGTAATAACGTTTTTTTGGCTGGAATTCAACAACAAGGAAACAAATTAAAACTTCTTTTCCTGAAAACGAAATCACCAAGAAGAGAAAACCAAATTGTATTCCGGAATACACTTTTGACTCACGTGATCATGGGAAGTGTATTCCGGAATACACATCCGCTTACAAGCCGAAGCAAAAGTGTATTCCGGAATACACTTTTGCTTTCAACGTGAAGCAAAAGTGTATTCGGGAATACACTTTTGCTTTACGTTGAAGCAAATGTGTATTCCGGAATACACTTTTGCTTTAACGTGAAGCAAACGTGTATTCCGGAATACACTTTTGCTTCACGTTAAAAGCAAAAGTGTATTCCGGAATACACTTTTGCTTCGGCTTGTAAGCGGATGTGTATTCCGGAATACACTCTATACTACTCGCAGAATCCGCAGTGTATTCTGGAATATGCTTAGTGCTAAGGAAAGAAACCTAAAACGAAAGTTCTTTCGTTCTTACCTGTGCAGTTCCTTGGACATTTCTTCTAGAGTAAATTCTTTGTCTACGACCTTCTGCAGTAGCCTTTCTAGTATGTCCGTGTCAGTAAAGCCCTGCGTTTCTCTCCACACTGTTATTGTCATTTCTTTTTTTGGGACATCAGAACCTTTTTTCTTTTCTGCGACCTTTCCTTTACTTTTCAATTCACCACGCTCGAACATGGTAAATATCTCGTTTTGTAGGTCCCATATCCGCACGCGATAAACGAGGTCGGTCGGGAGGGCAAGAATGTTATTCCGAATACAAAAAGAAACTTACTCTGCCCGTCTCACGAAGGCTAATTGAAACCGGTTGTCATGCGGTATGAGTGGCGCCATTTGTTAGCCTCGTCGTTTTGAGGCACAAGACTCCATCTTGCGAGCTTCCTTCGGTTCTAAGGAGTATGCTTGGTTTCTTCAAGTCTTCTCCATATTTTTCTTTAAAAATCATGTACTCCACGTGCATGAACGGATCTTGTCGACAAAGCTCATTTTTAATTTGTACTTTCGTTATTCGCATTGTGTGTGTTGGCAGCGATTTTTCTTTTCTTCGTCGGTGAGACCCGCGATGACTGCACACGGAGGCCGGAGATACACGGGGTTATTTTTTTCCTTGTGCAGCTGCCTTCTTGCCTTGAAGCTATGATTTCCTCCCAAGGCGTAGTGAGTGTAAATGTGCCTTTTTTTCTCTGTCATAGTCACGGGGGGTGTTGCATTGCTCCCCGTCAACAAGGACAACTATTGAAGCCACATGAGCATTAGGATTGCTCCTAATTCTATCCTTCAGGTTCCTTAAGTGGTCGGCATATATTTTACGAACCTGAAGGGGCCTTTCACCAGCTTCATTCTTTGGGGGCAGCCTCATGCAAGTTACGGGAAGATAGATCACCCCTTGTACAAATTTTTCTGCGTTTATTACCTCCATTCTTTCGGAGGTCTTATCAACTTTCTTTTCTTTTATTGCTACCCCGGGAGCTTTTCCTTTTCCCTTTTGCTTTTTTGTGCTTCCCTCGGGGATTTCAGCAACTTCAAGCTGTTGTACCTTCCGCTTCTTTGGTTCCTTAGCAGCTATTGTGGCTCTTGGCCTGCTAAGTTTCTTTGGCGGCACTGTGGGTTCTTCCTCTTCTAGGTCTTGGGACCCTCCATCTGATGACCCCCCGGAATTACTAGGAGAAGGTGATGAACCTCCATCGGACTGCTCTGACTCACTTACAGGAAAATCTTCGCTTGTACTAGTACAAACCTGTCTAATTAGTGAAGACAGGCTTCGTTTAGTCCGGTAGTGTGAAAAGAATTTGTACAGTGCCTGTGGTTGCACACTGACAATTCTAAAGAAGGCGATGTCAACAACAATGAACCCTTGGGAGGTCTTGAAGGATAGCCTCCCCATCTGACCTCCTTGTCCGGCTACCTCAGAGACCTCTTTAATTGTCCCGAGGTTGACAAACTCTGTGTCGGCGTACCTTTTGTTTCCAACACTTTTACAGACGTGCAGAAACGTCAATGTGTTGTACTTTCCGTCTGCACCCCTGGTAATGAACCACTGTGTTTGAAAGTTTTCATAAATAGTAGGCTCGTCCGTGTCAGCGGTGTGCTTCTGAGGGTGTGGACGCCTAATCTTTAGAGATTTTTTTGATGCCCCTTTGCTGCCTTCTTTCCTGCCACTGAAACATTTAAGACAACAATGTTAAGACAGAAAATGAGACGGAAGTTATATTCCAGAATAGGATTTACTAATCATGTGCCCTAAATGCTAGCAAAAGACAAAAAAATCAACACAAATATTGTCTTTCTAACACAATTTTTTTGGCCTTTATTGGACAAAAATATGGTTTGTTCAACCTAAAAAGTGGTCCGTTACAGCTAAAAAGTGGTGTTCAAGTGCAAAAAAACTAGTGTTTTGAAGAAAAAAAGCAAAGTGTATTCCGGAATACACTTTGCCCTTTGGAAGAAGAGCAATGTGTATTCCAGAATACACTTTGGGCTTCGGGCGAAATGCAAAGTGCTTTCCAAACTTTGAAGGGTCGTTTAACTTCTGCTCCTGTGTTACAATTACCAGATTTTGATGCTCAGTTCTTTGTGTGTTGTACGGATGCCAGTGGATCTTCGATTGGGGCTGTGTTAGAACAAAATAAACATCCCATAGCATTTGAGAGCCGCAAATTGAATGCTGCCGAGCTGAAGTACACGGTTTATGAGAAAGAGTTATTGGCCATTGTTCATGCCCTTAAAATTTGGAAGCATTATCTTATGGGTTCTCAGTTTGAAATTAAAACTGATCAGCAAAGCATTCAATTTCTTCTGACACAAGCTGCTGCTTCCCCATGCCAAATCAAGTGGGCAGAATACCTTCAAAGGTTTGGTGTTGACACAATCAAGTATCTGCCAGGTAGCACCAACAAAGTTGCTGATGCTTTAAGCCGGATGCCAGATTCGCAATCTCGGTCCATTATTCAGGTGAATAATTTTTCTTCATGGGAGGAACATACACTTGTGGACATGAAAAGTGCATATGAGCATGATGCGGAGTTTGGGGAAGTTTGGGCGTTGTTAAAGGATAGCCAAACACGCGTGGTGGACAGTTATTACATCCGACGGGAGTATTTGTTTCACAAGGATTGTTTATGTGTGACAAAAGATTTTCGTGATCTTGTGCTGAAAGAATGTCACGAGGTACCTACTGCAGGTCATAGGGGAATATTCAACACCTTAGACTTGGTGTCAAGGTATTTTTATTGGGAAACTCTTAGAAGTGATGTAGTCACGTTTGTGGAAAATTGTTTGTCTTGTCAAAAGACAAAGGATTCACATGCAAAGACTCCAGGGTTACTCATGGCATTGTGTATACCAGAAAGGCCTTTTCAGCACTTGACAATGGACTTTGTTGCTGTACCTCGCAGTGTGCAAGGTAATGATCAGGTATGGACCATTGTCGATAGATTAAGCAAATATGCAATTTTTATACCTTGCAAGAAATCACTGAAGGCCACAACAGCTGCTCAACTTTTCTTGGGAGAGGTGTTCAAAAATCATGGACTTCCAGAAGTAATCATATCAGATCGTGATTCTAAATTTTGTGGCAAATTCTGGCGTGCTCTATTTACTAGTCTGGGAACTAAGTTGAAATTTTCTACAGCATTTCATCTGCAAACGGATGGTCAGTCGGAAGTGACCCATAGAACTTTGTTGTCTATGCTCCGAAGTTATGTGCATGAGCACGTAGGGGAATGGGAGAACTATTTGCCTATGGTACAGTTCGCCTATAACATGGCAACACATTCTGCCACAAATTTGGCACCTTTTCAAGTCATTCAGGGAAGATTACCACCAACTCCTGTGATTAAGGTGGCGGAAGGAGTGATGGAGGCTGACAAGGTGGCACATAATATGGACGAGGTTTTAAAGGCAGCCCAAAGTTCAATTGAAGCTGCTCAAGCAAAGTATGTTAGACAAGCAAATCGGAGAAGACGTGATGTGCAATTTGAAGTTGATGATTGGGTTTTTATACGAGTCATCAAAGAGTGACGAGCTCACCCTGAACAAAAGAAACATAAGCTGTTGACACGCAACTATGGGCCGTTCAAGATCATTGAGAAGATAAATGACAATGCTTACAGACTTGAACTACCTTCGGAGTGGCGAATGCATAATGCATTTAACATTGAGTATTTGCGGCCATTCAAAGGTCTTAACCCTCAGTTGCTGCCCATTGAGGCTGAGCCGCAGTTGGAAGAAACGGACCTAGTCTATGTTCCTGAGATGATTCTTCAACATAAGGGAAAGGGACAACGACGTCGATACTTGGTAAAGTATCAAAATATACCCCACACAGAAGCAGAATGGAAGAAAGAAGAATTCTTCCAGGATTATCTTCCTTTGTTGGAAGCTTATAGGGAAGTTTTTCTGTCAGCTGAAAGTGGGAGGCCTATCTTATATGAGGCTGGACCGTCTGGCACTGCTGGAGGTTCCGACAACTGAGGACAGTTGTCTTTTACCCCGGTGGGCTGTTACGATTCTGAGTAAGAATCTGGTTAAGTAACAGTCACCGAGATCTGTGTAGACAGATTAGAGCATAAAGCTCAGCCTTGGGAGGAGCCTAGCGCCCCAAGAGGTATTAGTCAGGCTAATACTAAGTAGTGTACACCACTGTGCCTTGGATAGGCAGATCGTCCATAGGGACATGGCATCAGAGGAGGGTCTGATGGCCAAGCCGTATGTGTTGGGAGTCATGACCCCAAACATACGTTGGTTCTTACAAGATGGCTTCGGCCAAAAGGCAGCCAAATAAGGCCAGAGGGAAAAAGGCTAAAGAGAGAGCACAGCTTATAAATAGAGAAGAGGACTTAAAAATAGAAAAGTGGACATATGAATAGGGAAGTGACGTTGAAGGATGGACGTGACTTTTGTTGTGGAGTTCTTGCTGTCTCTCTCTCTGCTCGGGGGTGAATCTAAGGATTCTATGGTTGGGTGGAGAGCTCTGCCTTTTCCCTGCTGTGTGCTAGGATAAGTACTTAATTGATTTCAGAGTGGGATTCGTCCGGGAATACACTTTGCCCTTCGGCGGATGAGCAAAGTGTATTCCGGAATACACTTTGCCCTTCGGCAGAAGAGCAAAGTGTATTACGAATACACTTTGCTCACCGCCGGCGTCTAAAGTGTATTCGAAATACACTTTGCCCTTCGGAGAAGAGCAAAGTGTATTCCCATACACACTTTGGCCGAGAAAAGAGCAAAGTCGAATACACTTTGCTCTTACAAGCGAGAAGGGCAAAGTGTATTCCGGAATACACTTTGCACTTCAACGGTGAGCAAAGTGTATTCCAGAATACACTTTGCACTTCGCCAGAAACTCAAAGTGTATTCTGGAATACACTTTGGCTTACAAAAGCAAAACATTAAACACACGAAAGACGTACTATGTACTTTAATTGCTTACCTGTCCATTATTTTAAGCTATGTGAATCGAATACAAACAAATCAATATAGATCGAAGGCTTTCGGGCTGGCGACTAAATCTCTGCAAGCGGAATACATGGCTCAGGCGCTGAATTTTCCTTTTTAAAGGTAGGCCACTGTCAGTTTCATTTTTCTATGTGATGCGGAATACGTCTTGTTCAAACACTTTGGCCAAGTGTATTCTGGAATAGCATATGTGCACACAAACAGCAAAGGCTGCACACAAATTAGTATTCCGGAATAGCATTTACATTCTCGAGTGTCTTTAGTCCAATCGACTTGTGAGTTAGTGACAAGTCCACAATTTTTTGCAGTTGTTCAACATGGTTAACCGCTTCGTGAACAAACTTCCACCACCATTTGCTTGCCCAAGTACCTCTACTTCAGATGGAACACAAGACGGAGATGCTTCTTCAACACCTACCTCGACAAGGTCTTTGTTGTTTCTCGAAGACACTCCGAGTCCAGTAACTAGTAGACTGCCACCACCTTTCCAACCCTCTCCAAGTCCAGTAGGAAACCGGTTGCCACCACCTTTCTAACCCTCACCTGTTCCACGTAGCAATCTTCCACCTCCATTTGTACCATCTCCCGACACTACAAATTCTCGACCTCAGAGAATATTTCGAAACAGACTACCTCAGCCGTTTGTAGTTTCTCCATCTTCACTTACACAAACAAGGAATACAAAGACGTTAGAAGGCGTGAGATTCACCCGCGACTTCTCCCACCACGATTTCACAACAAATGAAGACGACATTGCAACATCTACTCCTCTTCACACAACCATGGTGACACATGGTTTTGCAGAATTTCAGTCTGCTATAAGAGACATGTTTGATCGAACTCCTTGTGAAGAAGCTACAACAACTTTCGCTGGCACATCATATGGTGGCCCATCTCCTCCATTCAACACTGCACCTCCGCCTTATCCGGGTACAGCTTCACGTGGTTTGTTCTCCTCTACAAGCACACCACTAAGGGTAGAGGAGGTCACCCCCAGAGTAGAACTCTCTTCAGAAGATGAAGATACCAACGAAGTGCAACGAGATTACACATTCTCTAGACAATCCACCAAGAAATTCAAGGTGGATTTTAGTTTGAGAGCATGCTCCTCTGTAAGAAGAAGAAACCTTATGGACGAGCACAAAATGAGAAGACTTTTAAGAAGTAAATGCTGCTCATTGGGTTGCATCAACAAATTTAACATGGCTAAATTACGAGCAATTAGAGACAACTTCTGAGTTCAATGACATTGGCTGACCCGGGAATGCCTATTTGGCCTATCATGTAAGACCAGACCGCAACACCTTCTTGCACTACATTAACCGTCAAGAAGTTTGCCAGAAATGCTTTATGGTTGTCCACCGTTTAGGGTCCACCAGAATGTCTAGAATACACAAAAGACTGGACAAAAATCCAGCAATTGATGATCATTGTGGACCAAGAAGAGTTGTAACCATGCATGCCCTTGCTGCTGTGTCATGGATGGAGAAATATTTTAGAGAAACATGTGAGAAGCTGCCTAACAGTAACATGTATCATTTAACTGATAACATCACCAAAAAAGATGTTTTTAATGAGTACAAAGAGACTTGCACTCAGGTACTTCAGCACATCTCTTACTCACACTTCACCAGGCTGTGGAAAAGTGAATTCGGTTTAGTGAAAATTCCCAGGAGACATAGAATGTCTGTTTGTTCAAGGTGTGCGAGAATTAAAGAGTCAAAGAGAAACGCAAAGGCGGAGGTCGAAAAGAAGTAAGCTCATGTTCTCCAATCATCACTTGTTTTAAAGATAATGCTTTGACCTCATTTCTTCTCTGAGATATTGTGCAACGAGAACCTTGCCGGACATCGTGAACAACAAGCGGCCGAGAGAGAAGAAAGCTTGCCAAACCACGGAAAAAAAAAGCTCTTGAACGTCCACTGCAATATATGTCTGTTGTGATTGATGGAATGGACCAAAAAAACTACTCTACCGCATTTCTTGAACATTCCTAAAGATGTGCCAGAGGAATGTTTTGTTAAGGTCCACCTTGTAGGAGCTATGGTCTTCAAAGGAAGTCTAAAGTGCAAAGTATTCTTGGCGTATCCAAACTTGCATGGTGACCCGAACCTCACAATTACAATTCTTAACAAGGTCTGTGCGAGCAAGAGCAATTACCACCGATTGCTTTACACGCAACTTGACAATACTACAAGGGAGAACAAGAACCAAACACTCTTTGCGTCTTGTGCCATGTTAGTGGAGCTAGGGATCTTTAGAAAAGTGAAGTTTGGGTTTCTTACTTGTAGGCCACACTCATGATCAAATTGACCAAATGTTCAAGCCGGATTTTACATAAGCCTCGGAAGGAAGAAGGCTTTCTCTCTTCCTACTTTAGTTCAATTATTGAAGATTCTTACACTCCCCACTCCGGTGATCGATCTTCTTAAAGAGATGCTGATTTGAGAGAGTTTATTTTCTCTCAACGTTCGAGACGGATAACAAAGGCGTGAACAAATTGAATGATCTCACCTTTCAACATCACATCAAGTTCTACTTGAAGGATGACCGAGTTTCTTCTGAGGGCAAGAAGTATACCACAACTAAGGGACCTGGAGTCCACCGGAGGGGATTACGCTTCCTTAAATACATTCCGACACTTCCTTAGGTAGAGCGTCTTTGAGCAACTTCCTCTCAAAAATCCTAAGGAGTCCAAAGCGGAAGAAAAGTACCCCGAGTCATCCTTAAAAGCCATAGAAAATGGAATTTCCTCGGGCTTTAAGTACTTCTTAGAAGAAGATCGAATGTGGTGGAGTAACTTCTTTCTCAAACAGAAAAATTGTTGTGAAAAATATAGCTCTAAGGCAGGTTGCAAGAACCATTTCAATGGCCTAACACCTTCCATCAACCCCGGCACCAAGCGGGTCCAAGCAATGCTACGTTAGCACCTGCAGTAGAAGAAACGAGGATCGAGTCATGTACCTCGGACCAAGGCGCAGGAATGAGCCTCAAGGTAATATCCGCGAAATTACCAAGGGTATGCTAATTGCTCTTCCCTCGAGGAGGATGACAAAGGTCGACCTTTACGGATAGCAAAAGTGCTTGATACGATCAAGGAGGAAGGCTTAGTCACTAAACTCAAGATTCATTGGCTTGCAACACGCCTTTCGAGAAAAATGCTTTTGAAGGTAGATATGAGTTAGAAATGAGAAGCCAAGGAAAAGGGAGAAAGTCAAGAAGGTGGGTTGTAGGGATGAGCTGATCCTTAATGACGTGACTATATTATGCTATGATTTTAAATTGAAATCTGACAATCGTCTACGCCAGAGGACTATCAATTTGCTTAAAAAAGCTTGTAATTACGAAGAAGAGGATGAAGAAGGTGGTGGCAATGCTTCACCATCTGTTGATAGTGATGAGGAAGATAACTCAAGCACTTCCTCTAGTGATAGTGAAAGAAGTGAAGGTGATGAGGATGGCATAAATGAACATGATGACGTCCTGGATCCCTCTCTCATCACTCCTCACACTTTTGTACATAACTGAGTCTTAGAAAAAGACTTTAAATTTTGCATGTGAATATGAAGATTCTATCTTCAAATTTTGAGAATACTACGGTTTGATTCTGGACTTACTTCAATTTTTTGTTAAATATTTTATCCTCTGAAATTAGAGATTCTCTCGTAAAATATACTTCAAGAACATTCTATTTGCTAAGAAAAGTGACACTTTAAAAATGTCAATTCTTTGGTTGCACAAAAAAAATAGTCATTTGGGGGAGGGTCAAAATAAATTTCATGCATCTTTTTTTTTTTAAACCTAGTTTTACCCCCCTTTTGTAAAAAAAAAGGGAATCTTTGAGGAATATTCCTTTCGCTCTCGTTTTGATGATTTGCTCCCGTTTAATACGCAATCTTGTTCCATGCACATCGATCTCAGGAAACCTGTAAGCTTCTCAAACAATACCAAATCAATGTCCACTCCACTACAGGACAGCATCACAGACACATCAATCCACCTACCATCACCAGGTTAGAACAATTTTGCCTTCCTTTTTTTCTTGGAGCATGCAGCTAATGCTGCTCTTACAACATTCGACCTCATACCCACAAGAGCAATAAGAGAAGCAAGAACCACAATACAAAGCACACATACAGCAAGACACACAGCAGCTAACGATATCAAAGCACATTCCATCACAATTCAAATGCCTTCTTCCGAACTAAGGCGCATACCAAAGATCAGACAGAAGAAAAAAAGACACAAAATACCACCGACACCAGCGAAATGGATAGGACAGGGATGCAGACTCTAGGGATGTATGACACGGTCGACCAAGCCCTGCCCTCGCATGCTATAAGCTAGAGATAAAGATAGAGATAAGAAAGCCCATCCAAAAAGAAAATACCAGACATATAATTTTGACCTAAAAAACACATAAAAACCCAATGGTTCCTTGCCAGAAACACTCATTTATTGCAACTTCCCTTTCCATATGGTTTGTAAACCATTGAAAACTGGGACGATTAATGGCATAAGTTAGTCGGCCTATTGGGCTTTATTTGCATTTAGTTTACCTTGGCACATGTAATATTTTGAGTTCCTATTGTTTCCTTTACGGCATAAGTTAGTCGGTCTGTTGGGTTTTGAACCTCAAGTGCATGTTCTGATATCAATTAGACATAGAGTGTTGTTCTGCAAGTATATTGCAGCCATAACAATTGGTGCATGTGCTGCTGATTGTATTCTAGATAAACCAATGCAAGCAGAGTTTCATTTTTTTTGGAAATTTCATGATTCCGATTTCTCGCGAAATCAGTTTCTTCCTTGTTTTATCACATACTTATCGATAGAAAGGGCGCTATTTACTTGAAACGACACTAGTTATTCTGCAAAAACCGCTATATTATAGATTAAACGACGCGGTTTTATTTGGTTAGAAGAAACGTATGGCGCCATTTGCTAAGAAAGTATAAGGAAAAACAGCCCGTGAAGTGAAATGAAGATATTAAGATGCAAAAAAGTGCCAGGCAGGCAAGGCAAGGCAAGGCAAATGGCGTGGCTACCCCGTTTGCTTTAAAATAACTATAGAGCAATTATCGTAGACGCGCTATTTGCTTTAACGTAAAGACCCAGCAAATAGTGCAGGCGCGCTATTTGCTTTAACGTAAGGACCAGCAAATAGTGCACCTGTGCCATTTTCTAAAGATAACACATTATTACAGAAGACCATGTAGTCATATATTAATATAATACAAAGTAGATACGATGCCTTTTAATAGGCGTCACCAAAGTGTTCATCATTGACTTTCGCATAGTCTGCAGGGTTAATTTTACTGCAGTCAAATGTATGTTCTTCATGCTCAACTCCACCTTGACCCGATGTTTCTCCTATCTCTTTATGAAAACCTGATTTGTCGGTCTCATTTTCTTCCTCGATCAATGAGGTGCCTGCTCCACCATCTTTCAGATTTCAAAACTCCGCGCGCGCCAATGGCCGCTGGAGCAAGCAAGAGGTATAGGACATTCTCAACCCTACCCAGAATGCCCACTATGCATTTAAGCTTTCCAAAGCCATCCTCGTACGCCCCATTGATTCTTCGTACATGAAGTGATGCCCTAGAAAAGGCTCCAGAAGAGAAGAAATCTAGGACGACGTTACCCGCAGGGTAGAGCTTATCCACGAGGTAGGACGCAGTTGCAGGACCAATTTGTTTATGCACCAGATATTCTCCTTCTATACCCTGCCAACTGTATTTAAACATGTCTTGCAGAAGCTTTTTAGCCATACTGTCTCCCTCACTTCCAATGGCTTCCTTAGGAATAGCAAGAACTGGTGGGATCTTCTGAGGATGAAGCTTCCTCTTCATAGATTCCTACAAACACTCTGGACCTAGATTCTAGTATTTCAAAAGCACTGGCGAAGAGAAAGTTATGCTCCGGCCTGATAAAACATAGAATCCAGTATGTCTCTTCATCTGTCATCTCTGATGCGAAATCAAAGAACTTGGTTATGGTCTCGTTACTCCAAACGGGAGTAATCTGCCTTGCATCTAAACATATCATGCTGGCAGGCACCGTTGTAATTTCTTGTACAAGACCCCCGGCTGTGACATGTTCCACAAAAAATCTTGGCAAGTCCTTTTCTGTTTCGGGCTTACGGATCTTTCGAATAGATTTGGCCAAGGAGAATGGCATGTTACCATGAACTCCCTCATTCAGTATTCCTTCCGACACCCACTTATGGTGACATACTCCCCAAGCCAGAAGTGCAGTATCAGAAAAGCTTTCGGTTGCCTTCCTTAAGTCCTCAAATTTCTTGCCAATTTAATCTGAGATGAAGTGCAGTATCTCCTTCTTCATGTAAGCAAGGATCCTCAAGTTCTATGCTCTTGTCTTGAAAAAATTCTCACCTTTATAATCTGATGTGACTTTGACGTATATATCTCCACTTAAAGTTTATTCGAGGACCTTTCGACAGTCATCATAGTCCAAGCCCCTCATGCATCTGAGATAGTTGTCGCTAAAGTAATCTTTGTCCTTTGCCCAATTGATTACTATAGCTTGACCCCTATTGTCCTTAAGCTCACCTTTGCTCCATTTGTTCCACATTTGACAGAAGAAGGCATATACTTCATCTGGCATGAAGACGAACCTGACATCTTTCGTGTATTTGCGCCTCAGAATCTTCTCAGCCATTTGAAAGTAGTGCTGCAATAGAAGTCACGATATTAGAAGCAAGAGATGGGAAAAGAAATGGCGCAACTGTGCCATTTACCCAAATGGCGCAGCTGTGCCATTTCCCAACAAATGTATGGTTAGACAGGCATGAGCATACCTTGTACTCGTCACTTCCTGACTGTCTTTTTCCAGCTGGAGCTGGTCTTTTGCACTCCTGATATTGCTCCGCAGATGGTGGATCTGATCCACATAAGGTTCCTTGAAAACCGTCTTGGCCACAATATCACACATCCACACTGAGCTGAAGAAGGTCCAGGTCACTAATCCTTCCAGAAACAACTCTGCATATTCTAAAGTTATAGATCTTCCTGAGCTCAGCTCTGGCATCTTCTGTCCCCAACTTACTGCATACAAGCTGAGCAGCAGAGACTGAATGGTTACTATTGATAATATAAAAACGTTTTCCCACCAGCTCAGATTCTTATGACCAGGTCAGTAACTCCTTTGTGTCCGGATCAAAGGGCACCATATCTGCTGGAGTGAACACTGGATGTGGATCTTCTACAAAAGATTTGTAGAGCTTCCTAACATGTTTGGGGTTAATAACCCTTGCGGTCATATTAGGTGGTGCCTCTTCTAGATCCCAGATGGATACCCTCCTTGTATGTGACCCCAAGTGGAAACATTTGGCCGTGCTTTTGTATTTTCTTCAATGTTTCCTCTGCCATTTCCTCTTCGGCATCACGGTCCATCTTCGATTTCTCAGGCACCTCAAGGTCTGCCATTTTTTGCAACTTTCTAGCACTTGTCTCTCTTTTTGTTTCCTTCTTTCTCTTTGCTGGTGTACTATTCGCTGTAGAAGCTACTACTTTTGTGTGTGTGTAGCCTCCTTGGTGTCGCTAACAGTCCTTTTGGAATCAGCATTTCCGCTAGACTTCACATGAGAATGATGCTGGAGCTCTCTTGCTACGAGACATGACAAGAAGGCAAAGCTCTCGCTTCTTATCGCCCTTTGTTGAGTCTACACCTTCTATCAAAGGTATGGCTCTGACGATCTCCACACACCATGACCTACTAGCCATGACCAGGGTCTTTGATGTTACAACATTATGTGACTTCGGCGAAGTAATGGCTGCAAGACAAACATGGTAAGTAAACAACATGTATTCAATTGACAGCACAACGGATAAAGTAAAACTGCAAACGGCGCAGCGGGGCCATCTGAAGGAAATGGCGTCGTTGCGTCATTTTATATAAATGGCGCACCTGCGCCATTTCCCTCAAATGGCACCACTATACCATTTCCCTCAAATGGCGTCGTTGCGCCATTTCATATAAATGGCGCACTTGCACCATTTCCCTCAAATGGCGCAGCTATGCTATTTCCTTCGAACAGCCTGGTTGCGCCCTTTTCAGAATGCTGAGGTGCAGGTCTCCCTCTGATCTTCATTAGAGGCATGGCTAAGAAATGGCGCAGCTGCGCCATTTCCTAGCCATGCACGTAATGAAGACCAGAGACTTGCACCCCGGCATTCTGGAAATGGGCAACGGCGCCATTTCATATAGATATAGTTAATTAAACTAAACTTTTCCAAAACACTGTGGTCGCGCTATTTCCATACGGAGGGGTAGCTATGGCTTGCCCACGCACTCCATGATATAGAAATGGCGCGTCTGTGCCATTACAACAAACTATGCTACTCTAAAAGAATAAAAAAAGAGACAAAAGTGTGACTAACCCGAGCCTGGCTCCCAGATTTGAAGCAAAAATTGCGCCATTGTATTTCGTATAGCATATAAATACAACTCCATGTAAATGTTACTCCACTTTTTTCAAGGCCACTTCCGGATCAAAAGTCGCTAGAGAGAGAATGCAATTGAATCGGAGAGAGAAAGCTGAGGGCGCTAGGCACTGGCAGAAGGCGAAAATGTAAGAAATGAAAAGTGGCACAAAAGAAAAAATAAGTGCCCGAAAAAAGAAATAAACCGCCCGCAAAATTTCAAAAAGTAGGCCCGCAAAATTTTTTAATTTGCCCGCCCATCTGCCTCCAAATTTTTGAATTTTGAATTTGCCCGCCCGTCCGCCTCTCCTAATTTTTGAATTTTGAATTTGCCCGTCCGACCGCCTGTCCAATTTTTTTCAAATTTGAAGTTGCCCGCCCGTCCACCTCTCCAAATTTTTTAAATTTGAATTTGCTGCCCGCTCGCCTATCAATTTTGAAAAGTGCATGCCCGCCAAGCCTCAAGTATTTTGAAATTTGAATTTGCCCACCCGCTGACTTGCCTTTATAATGAGGGCCTTTCACTGTCTTGAGTCAGAAGGTACACATGGTCAATAGAAGGTGTTTCTGTAGTTTGCGATTTTATGCTCCACGTCCCCGCTTTAATATACGTAGGTACTTGCGCCTGAGAGCACTTGGAAGAGAAAGCAAGGTGCTCATCCGACGTCTATTGCATCTTAGACGTCGGTTTTTTAGACGATAGTAGCAGGCGCTTGCTTGGCCGCTTGTGGGAAATTTTTTTTCTAGGGTTTTTTTGGTTGGGCACTTTGGTTTTTTTTCTTTAACATTCTATAAACCAATAAACCTCATATCAATGGTTTAAGATTGTGGGGTCAACTAGTGAAATTTCAATGATTTTTTGTGGTGTCAACTATTACATCTTTTAATATACAGAAATTAGGTTAGTGTTGTAATGAAATTAAAAATAAAAGAAATGCCAAAAAAAAAAACCAAAGGCATCTTGAGACGTGCTTCCATGCAATACAACTACAGCAGTATAGCAAAATATGTAGAAGTTCCAAAAAGTATAGCTTTATGTAAATGTGCATAGTAATATATAAGGAGATCTAATAACCACGTAAAAAGTAACACATAAGGAAAATTATTATTGTTGGAGAAGAGACCAAAAGACAAGAACACTAATCAACTATAGCTTCATCATCTATAAATAAACATCTTCGATGCTTTCGCTGTTTATGCGTCGGAGAAGAAATTAATGACATCCTATGAGCTATGTCCTCTGCATAAGATGGAAGGACACTGCAAGGGTAAAGGTATGAAGTCATTCACGAGAGGAATTTAATATAAATAACATCCATTATGTGAAGGAAAATTTTTAAAGACAATGAAGTTAGATGCCAACTCACTGACTAGTCTGAAGGTTCATCCACGTCTTCAACATGCACATCACTAGATTCCCCATCGGAATCAACATTATGCCATGCTTCCTCTCTTTTCATGCATCCACGAAGTGACCTCACCAAGTCCACAAGCTCATCGTCATTCTCTATTCCATAGTAATGTGCACCGCGAATTGCACATGCTTCCATCATAGAACCTGTGCCAGCAAAAAGATCTAACACGAATCCACCGTTAGGACAAAAGCAGTGTAAGAGGAACTCCATGAGTCTAACAGATCTCTCCAATCCAAATCTAGAGTGTGATGTATCGGGTAATGTTAATCTCTCTTCCCGATGAAGCACATGAAGCTACTGTTTTGATTCAAATCCTTAATAGAAAATACTTCTGCATTGAAGTACCCAAAGTCAATGCCCACTCTACTATAAACTGCAAGATAACACCAACGATGTGTCATATTTCCCATAACATCCTTTGTGGTGCCAAGTGGATCTCTGTTTGTTAAGCAATACAATCGGCGTCTTTCCAAACTATATTTTCTGGCATGGCTATCGACCATGCTCAATTGGCCAGCTAAACACAAGCATACAACAACCCCATCATCATCAATGCATAATGTAGCCAATGTAAAGGCATCTCCAACTAGCTGCGTTGTACATATATTCCACGTTGGTAGTGTGGAGTGCCCAATAGTTGGCATCTCATTCGTTGGGAAGTCTAATAACACCAGATGTGACCCCCAATTCCTGCTCACTCCTCCTCTTTTATAAGCATGTCCATTCATAACCACTTGTCTTGCAAACTCCATTATTTTCTTGAAACTACTTTCACCCTTCATGTTAATACTTCTTGCAATCTCAGAGACATCCTGAGATACCAGAGTCAAAGAAACATTTGCATATGTCATCTTTCCAGCAGAACTTGATAGTTTGATATCCGTAAACAAATCAATTTCGACATCAGGATCTCCTTCTTTACCTTCAATGTTTGTCCATAATCTTTTCTTTTCCTTTTCTTTTCTGGCAATGGCTCATCATCTTTCTTTGCTGTTGCAGATGAAACCATATTCTTATGCATCTCCTCTTCTTCTTCTGGAATTTTCCCTTGTGGAAAATCAATCCACCATGGGCAATTACATATCTCAAATTCAGATAAGCCACCTGTCCTATCCAAGTTTCCCTTGCTAGAATACATAGACTCAACACCTTTTGATGTGGCCCATCCCAGCTACCAATAGAGGCATAATAGCAATGTACTTGTTCTTCACACAAAAACTTAGTCTACATGTATAAAAAAGACATGAAATGAATGTAAGTATGTTAAGTAACGAGCATATCTGTCCAAGACGTCCAATAATAAAGCTATTGATGCAGAAGGGCTAAACGTGGAACTCCTCAAATGGGGGGAGAAAAAACGTTGGCTACTTTAACAGACCTTCTAAACAAGAGCCTCGTGCATGGATTTCACCGCAAGCTGGAGGATAAACGAGTCCACCCCATTCATAAGGGCGGGGAGACAAAAAGCAATCACAGGAAATTCTGGGACTATTTTGATGGCGGTGTCTTCACCAAAATTTTGGGAGGTCTTTTTGGAAAATAAGCTCGGTTCTTGGGCAGAGCAAGCACGCGAGTCCGCTCACGGTTACCAAGCGGGATTCGATTGAATCCGCGGTACACTAGATCATGTGCTAACACTCGGGACACTAATAGAAAAAGCCAAAGCGCCAAATAATTCCTTGTACATGGCTTTCATAGATTTCGAAAGCCTTTGTCTGTCCCTCGGAAAGAACTTCGGTGGCGGGCTTGTTTAAATTGGAGTCCCAGACTCTCAGAAAGCAGCAATATCTCAACTATCACGAAGAGGTATTGATCAAAGTTTCATGGGATCTAGATACTAAGATCCCGGTAGCACAATAGGAGTTCGCCAAGGATGTCCCTTATCTCCAACTTTGTTCGGTATTTTTATTGACGAGTTGGATGATTGGTTGAGGACTAAGTCACTAGCGAGGAACAAAAATGGGCACCTACCTCATCACTACTTCTTTATGCGGATGGCGTGGTATTACTTGCAAGCGAAAAAAGCCACACTTCAGCATCATTTGGATAGCTTGGAGTTTTTGTGACACAAAGAAAATGAGTGTTAATCTTGCCAAGTCCAAGGTCATGATATTGGGACAAGAGACAGGCCGGTTTTCACATACAAAGGGCGGTCGTGGAGACGGTAGACTCATACAAATATCTCTGGGATTGATATTGCCTCTAATTATAGCTGGAAGAATTGTCTTCAAAGACGAGTTTACGGTGGAAAAGCAGCCATTCAAGATTATCTTTGTACGCTGTAATAAGGCTTCTCTCACAAACCGGCGGTTGAAGAATACTCTATTTAAAACTTTTGGTCCAATCCATAGTTACGTATGGTGTACCAGTTTGGGGACGGATCTTTCATCACGGTTTTGTGGACCTGGTCGAATCTATACTAAAGCTTTTTCTAAGGATCGAGCTTGGAATAAAAGCCCAAGTCCCTTATGCAATGATGCTCGGCGGAGTGGGCCTGCTCCCTTTGGAAGTAGAAGGGTTGTATCATGCTATTAACTTCTATCACGAGTTAAGGAGCAAGGATCTGATCGGCTATCACATGCAGCAATGACCAATTCAAATTGGCCAAGGAATATGGCAGCATGGGCAAACAAATGGGGAGTGGATCTGTCTACATGCCCAACAGAAAAGGGAGAACTCAGACTCATGTTGGAAGAAAGGGCAATACAAAGATTATGGGCTGTTCCGAAACGAATGCACTTATACCGGGCCAATGTGAACCACATGGAGACTTATCTGAGCCAATCATATCTGGTGGCAAATCGCCTCGGTTCAAAGGAAATTGATAGCAAGATCTGAAACCGGGTCACATAGGCCGGCAATAGAAACAAGTCGTTGGGCAAAGATTCCAATTGAGGAACATAAATGCAAATATTACAATCTGGGGGCAAGTGGAAGATGAGGACCATGTTTTCCTAAACTGCCTAGCATACGAAGACATTAGGAACAAACATGATATTAGTGCAGAAGGTTTCTATTCACTACTTTCTTTAGCACCTATAAAATTAGGGTTATATATAAGGGCGGTTGATTCTCACCGTTCCTTGTTACAAAAATTGTAAATGTTGTTATGTGCTCCATAGCCTTTCAAGGCTCAAGTTGAGCATCAGACATAATAATAATAATAATAATATTAACTGTAATAATATATATAAAAAGTGAAACAGAGAAATGAAAATTCTTGCCTGAAGCAAACTCGTTGCGCTGCTCTTTTGATCTCAATAGCATCCTCTAACTTGGAAGTTATGGACATGCTTCTTTCATAAGCTTTGAACATCACTTGCCTATATTTTAGCTTGAACTCCCGAAACCATCTAGCTAGATCCCTGCCACCATGGTTGATGACTAAGTTATCTTCTTCAAGGATTGAATCTAGTGTGTCTTTTGTTTTCACCAAAAGATGCTCCAACCATGTTTCCTTCTTCACCCAATCATGAAAATCTTTGTCATTGTTAGGAACCTTAAAGCTATGCACAATAGCTGTGTTTGCAGTCATCCAATTCAACCATCTAACTCTTACAGGTGGATCGACTTTAGCTCTAGTAAGATCATATAATTTCTCAACAGTCAAACGCAAATATGAGTTTTCCAGTTCCTTGCTAGTGACCAAATTAATCCAATCATTACCAAGTTCAGGATTCAGTATTGCCAAGTACTTTCCCATTTTCTTCACCCACTTCGTCTTCACGTCCTTTTCTGCTTTGGCCTTTAAGGCTAAGCCTCGTCTTGTAGTCAGATATGGCTTCCTCAACTTCATTCTCAATTTGAGACTGCAAATTCAAGAAAATAAAGTTTTTGTAAATAATATTGTAGTATACAAGAATCTTACATAATTTAGAACCTTTACCTGATACAAAATCCTAGCTAGTATGTAACGTGTATGAGGATACCATGGTTCCATCCCCATTGCTTTGACCTCTTGTGCTCTCATTCTCTGAAGCTCATCAACAGGAATATGTTGAATGAAATTTGACAAATTAGACATGGTCATTCTGTGCACTCCGTATAGAATGTCTTTCAGCTTTGCACGCACAATTCCCGCTTCATTGCGCCTTTATCATAATCATAAAATTATTGATAATAAGTACAAACAAAAATACACAATTTAGCCTCACACAAAACAAGTAAATACTTACTCATTAATCCTGCTCATTGCTCTAACAAGTGCTGCTTCTTTTTGTGCATCAATTTGAACAAATGTTGCCTGGACCGAGAAATGCATACTACGTACAAGTGAATAGCGATCTTTAATCTCTTGCATCCAAGCATCGGTTCGGTGATTCCCATCCCAGCATAAAAACATTTTGCCACTTAAATCTTTCCATTCTTCATTTTCTGCAAGCTCACTCTCGAAGCGTTGGTTTTCCTCTAACCAATATGCATCCCAAGTGCTCATTATTTGTTCTGTGATTGGACAATGAGTGCCTACTGCAGTGGTGACAGACAAAATGAAGCTCCCCTTCTCCATTACATAACCATCAACTCGTAATGTTTCTCTCAATGATTTTCCTTGTTGATGATTCTTACTGCCTGATTCAACATTATTCTACATAGAGGAATTAACAGTGGAGCGGCCTACGTACAATTCTTAACTCCTGGAGTGTCAGAAATCATCTGCATCGTGAATGTCTTGGGAAATTCCAGAGTCTCCAAATCTTCATCTTCTTTTGCCTTTTTTTTCCTTTCCTTCTTGAATTGAAAATAGCTTTACTTGCTGGCTTGTCATGCTCAGGTGTAATGACATTCAGGTCTGCAGAATCATGCCCTGTAGTATCATGGCAATCAGAGTCTATTTGCTGGATAATAGTTTCGTGTATTTGCTCTTCATGTGCAACACTAGAATCTGCATCAGCCCTTGGACTTTTAGCACCACTATCACTATCATCTGTATTAGAATCAGACATCTTTTTTGACGGTCGTCTCCTTGGCTCCTTATCTAAGCACTTGTACACAAAATTTGAAGCTCTATTTCTGGTCTGTACCATGCCAATAGTCTACATAAATTAAATTAGAAATGTGTAAATTGGAGATTGAAATGAACAAAGCAGGAAAGGAAATGAAATGCACACTATACATTCAAGAAGATTATATTAATTACATGGGCACAATAGTCTCCTCAATAACGTCTGCTTTTGGTGCATTTTCTTGCTCATTTCTGCACTTCTTTGCCAGTACTTCCTTCAAAGCACTCCAAACGTTTTTTCTGAGGTAAGGGAGACTGCCCACAAACGGTTTACCAGTCGCTAAAATGGATCGTTGAAGGTCTTCCACAGATCAGAATCGGACCAAATTTGGTTCATTGGATGCCCTGGAAATGGGGCTTTCCAAAGACCCCAAAATCGCCTACTGCAGTGCCCTAAGATGAGAGTAACAAGGGCCTAAACAGAGGCTCCTTTTGGCCCTTGATGGTGCACCCCCATGCCCTTCTACGGTGCACAAGGATCCCCTTATCCAAATCGGGTGTACGAACATTCAAATTAAAGCTTATTACAAGCTCTCTTTTTTGCCACATGTCCGTTGAATTTTCGCCTACCACAAAAAAAGTTATTTAGAGTTCAAGAAATTGCAAAAAAGGCGGGAAATTTAAAGCATTTAATCGCAGCCGTTAGATTGCACCATCAAGGGCCTCCCCATGGAGGGCATATCACCGTAGGTGGGCAGTCTCCCTTATTTAGGTGAGGTTTTTGCTGAGGCATTTACCTCAGTCGGCCGATGGTTCTAAGTACTCCCTATTTGGGTTGGGCTCCCATGGAAACCCTTCCAAATTTCCATGGAAACCCTTCCTATTTTCCATGGAAAATTGGAAGGGTTTCCATGGAAACCCTTCCGGCTTTCATTAAAACCAGGAAGGGTTTCCATGGAAACCCTTCCTATTTTCCGTGGAAACCCTTCCTATTTTCCAAATGGAAAATAGGAAGGGTTTCCATGGAAAATAGGAAGGGTTTCCATGGAAAATAGGAAGGGTTTCCATGGAAACCCTTCCTAGTTTTAATGGAAAATTGGAAGGGTTTCCCATTTGAAAATCGGAAGGGTTTCCTTGGAAAATGGGAAGGGTTTCCAAATTATTATTATTATTTTTTTTTCCAAGGCGCACGGCACCCAACACGCACGCCGCCATTAATGATGCACGCTCATAAATATGCACGACACCCAAGAATTTAAATTTAAATTCAAATGGAAACCCTTCCTATTTTCCAAAGCCATGTGAAAATAGGAAGGGTTTCCACAAATGGGGGAAAATAGGAAGGGTTTCCACATTTGATAAAAAATTTCTAAGGGCGCGAGGGGGAAGTGCACGGAGGCGTGGTCTGTGTCAGGGAAGACAGACAAGAAGGAGTTTCAAGATAAGATCACGAGTTTAGATCTTCGCATACGGTGATACCGAACAATCCAGCGTCTGAATAGTTACGCCACAATACACATTGCTAACATCTTTGCTTTGGACGAGAGATTTCCAAGCTGTGTGGAGTAATATGTTAGAGAGAGGACAGGAGTTGTCTGCAGATCGCATGTCATGTTCTTGCGTGTTGGTTCTGAAAGAAATCTGAGATTGCTTGTCATGATAATTATTCCTATATGATGTTCACATTAGAAATTTTATGAGGTGTGACCTTAGAAGTTTCATTTGGCACATTGTATGGTCGGCTGCATTTACTTGGCACGTTATATGGTCGGTGGCTTTAAGAAAAAAAAAAGAAAGAGCATACATGTTCAAATGAAATTGTGGCATGTAAAATGTGTATTTACAGAAACTCCTGAAGACTTGGCGAGCCGACTGCTAGCTGATCAATAAGATAAGCTCTGACGCAGTAGAGGCGGCGATCAGGGAGATTGTGAGCCGGAATCACCTTCTAGGGGGATCAAATGTGAAACATTGCAGTTTATTTGAGTAATCGATCAAGTCTCTTCTAGTTTTTGATCAAGTTGTTGCTAGTGTTTTTCCTTTGCTACAGTCATATCATTCAACCATTGACATTGAGCTAGAAAATAATGTTATGAAATAGGAGGCAAATAAATAAGCATTTGATTACCCATAAAGAAAGTCGTTAAGCAACTGAGCTCTAACTAGTTAAAAGGCATTCTGTAAGTTGTGTCTAGCTCTATTATCGTAAAAAATCTTCAGGTTCCACACGAAACGGGAGTAGGCAATTAGGCTCCAAGCTTAAGGCATACATGTGTGCATTTTGTGTAGATCATTTCATTTATCTGAATAAGAACATACACAACTTTGTGAAGTGCCACATGATACAATCCAAAGGCAAATGCCAAACTTTCCTTTAACATGCTATAAGTTTACATAGTACATAGTCTTGAAGAGATTGTGTTATGGAATTGAGTGATGTTTTAGAAACATCCAACTTAAAATATCCTGCCAATGCAGCAAGGATGATGACTGCAATAATATGGATGATCTTGAGCTCAAATTGAAGCATCAACTAATAAAAAATTGAAGTAGCACCCTTTAGATCTTTCTTCACCACCTCATCTGCATGAGACATTGCTCGATTAACAAACTTATGATTTAAGCATAGGATAAGCAATTATCTAGTTACCATTTTTCTTGATGGGCCTGTCTGTTGGAGTATTCACTTCCTCTTTAATAGATATAACTTTCTTGGCAATGCCATCAAGGTTATTAGAAAGTTCGCCCAAGTCATCTACAGTAGAATCTAGCTCTTCTTCAACAACCTTGGCTTTTTCTTGTACCTAAAAATATATCAAGGAAATATGACCATATTAAGGGTATACGTAAGAGGATATGCAGATGCAAATTTAGCTATTACCTCTTCTAGAACATCTTCAGCCTTCCTAGCATCCTTTGCAACTACTTCAGCAACATGCTGAACAGACTCTGCAATTTTCTCTACTGCCTTGGCTATTTGCTCCGCTTCAAATGCTTCATGAACTATTTTTCCTGCATGTTCAAGAATAGAAAATAAGCTATGCACAAGGCCAAATTGGCTATTCCAGTATCTTACATTAATTCTTATGCAATAAACTAAAGTTTTTTAGAATTCTAAGTACAAAATTCTGTAACCTGTAAAAACTGAAAGGCAAATTTTTAACATTTCACATACTCAACAGAAACTTATGTAAAGAATGAAGATTAAACAGATCTATCAAAAATAGCGCCTACCTTCTATCCCATTTACCAAAGCTTTCTTTCCAGTTGCAAACTTGGCGAAAGTGATGGGAAGCTTTACAATAGTAAGCAAGATCCCCAAGATGCTGTATTTGTGAAATCTATTACTATCTACATCCACATGGGAAAATAACTCAAAACGAAAACCTTTGCTTACATGCTAAACAGAGAATTCGAAGAAGGGCTTGCACTGCAAACACAGAAAGGGGGAAAATCACTTACAAAAGAATGGCGGGTAAAATGGCTTATTGACAAGAAAAAAAATGTAGGAAGAGGAGACATACCTGGTTGCCATTAGATTTAACAAACAAGTAATAGATCATATTGTAACGCCGGGGCAGAAAATATGGATCAAGAAAGCGAGAAAATATGCGTTGTGCTTGCAGGAAATGGCAAGATAGATCAAATAGGATCCTTGTTTGGGGAAGAAGCAAAAGTGGGAACAGAGTAGAAAGCATTTGGGCGGCTTCTTCGTTGCTGCGCTCTGGTGATGGATTGAACGCTTCAAACATTGCCCCGGTGGAAAATGCTCGTGTTTTTTTAACCTATTGCTTAATGCAAAAAAAATGCGATGGCTTTAAAAAGCCGGATTAATCATCCTCACATCTTTCTCCAATCCCCAGGATTCAATCCCTTTCAAAATCCGCTCCAAATGCTTCAAAATCTGCTCCAAATGCTTCAAAACCTGCCTAAACCTATGTTTTGAAAAACCTGCTTCCTATTCTATCTGTGTTGCTGGCTATCCTGCTGCCGATTTGAGGATGCATCAAAGAAGATTTTTACGCACTGCAACTCCTGCCAGAGCTTTCAATCAGTTAAAAAGCAAAAAAAAAAAAAGAAGCAGAATTGAAGCCGAACTCCGGAAGGGTTTCTCTGTACCTGATTGCTCCTAAAAACACTTCCTGGATCGCTCCTAAAAACACTTCCTGATCGGCTGTAGGCCTTCCTCAATCGCCAAGAAGAAAACCGCCGGAGGAAGCGCTAAAGAGCAAAAGAATTTCCTGCAAAAGAGCAAAAAAATTTCCTGCAAAAGCTCTTCAACCGTAAAAAATTAATTCGAAGAATTAATTTGGATATCGTGGAAAGCAAAAAAATTTATTCTTGCGGAAACCTTCCGGATTTTAGGGAAATTTGGAAGGGTTTTTTTTTTTTTTTTTTTTTTTAATAACCCCAATCGGGGGGAGATAGTGTGAGCGAATCGAATGCTGCTACTCCAACAGTCGGCACCGACTGGGAAATTTTCAGGCCATGAGTAAGTAATCTGATCTATTTTCTTACCATTTTTTAGTTGTATCTACTCTACTGGTCGGCGCCGACTGGCTTATTCTGCTCTATTATTCTGCTCTCTTGTTCTGCTCTGTTATATTGTTTTTTTAATGCCCCAGCTACTGGTCCTCTACTGGTCGGCGCCGACTCTAGATTCCCTGAGCCGCAGTTCCCTCAGCCGAGCTTAGTTCCCTGAGTTTTGTTGGTCGATGTTGGAATGTTGGTCGATGTTGGAATGTTGGTCGGCGCCGACTCAACGTTTTCAGAGATCATCAGCATTATCTGGATATTCAGCTGATCATTTTCGATCATTTTCGATCATTGGCTCTGCAAAAACCTGAGGTACTTATCTATGCAAAATACCTCTGCTGTAAATATCTCTGCCGTAAATAGCTCTGCTGTGATTATCTCTGCTGTGAGAATCCCTGGTCGGCGCCGACTGAGAAAAATCCCTCTGCAAAAACCTCACGTAAATATCTCTACAAAATACCTCTATTGAATCGGCTGTTGAATCGGCTATAAACATATCTGCTATTGAATCGGCTGTAAACATATCTGCAGACCTCCACTATTGAATCGGCTGTAAACATATCTGCAGACCTCCGCTATTGAATCGGCTATTGAATCCGCTATTGAATCGGCTTTGCACGCCTGGTCGGCGCCGACTGACGCTCACACTATCTCCCCCCGATTGGGGTTATTAAAAAAAAAAAACCCTTCCAAATTTCCCTAAAATCCGGAAGGTTTCCGCAAGAATATATTTTTTTGCTTTCCACGATATCCACGATAATTAATTCTTCGAATTAATTTTTTACGGTTGAAGAGCTTTTGCAGGAAATTTTTTTGCTCTTTTGCAGGAAATTCTTTTGCTCTTTAGCGCTTCCTCCGGCGGTTTTCTTCTTGGCGATTGAGGAATGCTCAGAGCTTGGATTGTTCAATTTTGTGTTTCTATTTTGTTTTTTTTTTCAAATGTCACATACTTTAAAAACATCACTTTGGTATATCTTTATTATAATGTTTTAGGGTGTGTCTTGAACCACGCCCTAATTTCGACGGTCGAGATTCGTTTGACACGTATCTCTGGATGATTTTCCTCTTTCGTCTTCCATTATGCCTTCGGGGCTTCAAACGAGGAATCCGCCATACCGGGTTTGCCCTTACGCCCCTCGGCTCTTTGGCCTTTTCGGGTTTTTCTCTTCCAAACGGGATTGACTCTGTCTTCCACGATCTTGGGATTAGGTATCCGGTGTTGATTTAAATAGATAAAATCCGGATACGATATTACAAAAGGTTTCAAGAAGGTTTTCGAGCTTCTTTTACGTTTTACGGGCGAGGGAATTGGGATTCCACCATTTTCATTACTGGTAAAGATTTTGCATTGGGGTTTTAGCGATTGCGGTATTTCTTAAGGTTTGCTGAATTCAAAATAGGCGTTTTATTTGCAAAAGAAATCGAACTCCGTGGCGGTTTTGAGGGCGGTTTGAGGTTGATAACTTTGTTTCTTACTATGTGGCTCTCAAAGGCATTGGAGTTGGGCAACTCCTTCCATGTCGAAGCAGCTTGGTTTACTCCATCCCGTCGGGGTTCGGTTTTTCTCGTGTGGAAGCGTTGGTGGTTTTAAAAGCGGATACTAGGATGTGGAAGAAACGAGTTCAACTATACAAGAAGGTCCTCCCACGACTTGATGGTGCCCGATAGCATACGAAATGTGGCGGATACTAGGATGTGGAAGAAACGAAGTTCAACAATACAAGAAGGTCCTCCCCACGACTTTGGTATGCGATAGCATACGAAATGTGATGGACATGAATACCAAGTATGGAAGCTTTGCCGCAGCACTCATAGATGATCCAGTATGGGTGATGAATGTGGTATCATCCTATGGAGTGAATTCCCTTGGAATAATATATGACAGGGGCTTGATTGGTACCTTGAATGACTGGTGAGAAGAAATAAAATCTTATTCATATGTGCATGATATAGTCACTACAATTTATTAACAAGACAAGATGTGATGATGTGCAGGCGCGAGGCCTCTTCCACATATCCGAGAGCATATGACTTGCTTCATGTAGCAGGTCTTTTCGCTGCCTCTTGCCTTTGATGCGGTCTGTGAGCAGCTTCTGGATTTGGAAACTTTGAGCATAAGGGGAAGAACTGCCCTAAGGTAATTAATCTATACATGAGTTGCATTTTAAGCTGAACATACCATGTGCAGTTTCTTTTGTCTTCTAATTGCAACACAAATGCATGCAGCAGATTGGCAGGGGACTACGGCTTGGATCCCTTGGGATTAATGGATCCAGAAGGCGCAGGAGGATTCATAGTTCCACCCATTCCTTCCTTTCTCTGAGCCTGCATTGCATATTGCTCCAGTCCAAAGACACAACCTGGATCATTCAGCACGTCTGCAGCTTGCCCCCTTCCTTCTTTTCAGTTTAAAATATTAGCTTAGAACAGACTCCCTCTCTGATTATCTATAACCAAAGGGTCTGGCTCGGCCTACATGTCTTCTCCCCGTCGGTTTGTTATTGCAAGATGCACCCCTGGGCATCATCAGCATTTCTTCCTTTCAGTGCTTTAGCATACCTTGCCAACATCATAAAGCATAAACCTTAGCTTAACAGTTGTTCCCCTAACAATGCCATGGCAACTGAACAGAGAACTGTAACAATAGCTGATCCATGAAGGATCCGTTCACAGAACATATGATAGCAGTAAAACCTTCCTTTCCTGGATGTTATTTGATGCCTGTCATTGAAAATATTTGAGATTGACTACACTTTTCAAAATTCAAGCTTCATTTATTAACAATTGGTTGAACCTGCGACTTCACCAGCGCAATGTATTGACATCAATAATGCAAAGGCTTTTAGAATGGGTTGTCTTACAACAAATTTGGAACTGCAAATCACAGATTGACAGAGTCTCTGCATGTCAGATCTAAGAATTTTTTCATGTGCATGCCTGTTAGTGATTTAAGGCAATATTTCTCTCAACTGCTAATAGACTTAGTTCTTGCAAAAAAATGGCATCAGATTGTTCCATTTTGGCATCGAAGGCCCTCTGTGGAGATGCCCAAGGACGTAATCAGAGAAGCTTTGAAGGTACTGTTGGATATGAATAATCATCCTCTTTTGATTCACTGCAACAGAGGCAAGCACAGAACCGGCTGCCTGGTCGAAGATTTTTTTTGGGGTCTTTGAATCAAAGTGCTCCTTGACTTTTAGAATGCCACATCACTACATACAATTTTAACACTCCATACAATATAGAAGTCGGGTTGGATTTATTTGTGGCATGTATTTTTGCTTATGCCATGTGTTCATAGCCTACATTACGAAATGGAAATTGGCATTACCATTCCACTCAAAAGGTTGTCAACCGGTCACTAAATGTTAGGGTCAATCGATCACTAAATGTTAGGGTTAAGTCAAGCATTGGAGTTAGGTTAGGGTCTAAGTCATGCCAAATTGCCCAGTTTAGATCTTTGCCCATCTTAGATCTTTGTAGATGCTTCCAATTTAGATCTTTGCATATTCAAAAGCTCTTCGCCAGATCTAAAGATCTTACTGAATCTGAGCCTCATGGACACAACAACCAAACATCAGTGCATTAGCGGCAGGTAAGATGAAGCAAATTCTCTTTTTCTTCAACAATGCACGAGACTTGATTCTTGGGTTGCTTCAACTTGGAACCACTATTACAGATTATGTTGTTCATGAATTTGGTACTATTTTGAGGATAGTCCAATTTCCATGAATTGGCATGTTATTAGTATTGCATACAAGCAATAAGATAAATTTGATATGACAGTTAATGCAGTTGGAATGATCTTCAACATTTTTAAAATTGCTTATAGCAATGCATAACAATGAAGTGATGATGTATTGAAAAGTTCATTCAATGCTATAAAAATGGATGGTTCTATATACAAGGTGAAAAAATATTGAGCATTAGAAAAACATTGTCTTTTTTAAGCATTGTTCAAGCTTTTTTAACAATCTCTGTCTACAATCACATGTAAAGCCCACCAACGGTGGGCAATTTACTAGTAATTGAATATAATTTTGTTAGCCACTTAATACAACTTATATCATATAATCGTTATTAATAATAATCATTATTCGATAACTAGTACTATTCGTTAGCCTATGTTTTTAAATTTGTATTCCGTTTTAACGGGCAAGTGCCTCACAACCACCAAAACTAATAATAACGTAATTTTTCCCTTTTAACGGATATGCTACTTAATTTTTAATTTTAATGGTATGTTATTTTATCGTTATTGTGTCTAGAATTTTGTGTTCATGTTTGAGTCCTTGTCTGAGTTCCTGTTGTATGGCTACTCGCGTTATAGTGAAGGCATGGGAAAGAGATCAAGAAATGTCTATGCCTTTCCTCAATGGGAAATGCGTTCTGGATAGTAATGCTCTTGCAACTTTCTTCCAATTTCCAGAGGATGCTTTATGTATTGTTTAGAGTGGCTATGGTCCAAACTTTCGAAACAACGTGTTAGAAACCGAAAACGTGAATGAAGGAGGCAAAAAGCGTTGTTATATTGTAGAGGAATGTTTTGGCAACAATGTGATGGTATATGGTGGTTTGTTGTCCGACAAACCTAGTAGAGTGATAAATATAGACTCAGAATCATCATCTTCAGAGTCCCTAAAAGGTTGCAACTCAACCTTCAAAAAAATGTTGTTACGGAGTGGCAATAACAAGCTAAAGAAGATACTCATGGAAGTAAAGGAGCCAATAAATGTAACATGTTTGCCTCCTTACTATGATGGCAAAGTAGTGTTCGAATTACCAAGCCAACGAGGCGGGGAGGGTAGCATGGGCGGTATCAAGAAAAATCAAGATCCTCATATGTGGACAACATATAGCCATCACAGTACACCTCGCATTAGATGGCAAAGTGAGGCTTGCATATTGTGGAGGCCATCCGCAATGCCAAAATCCTTGTTGTGATTACTTTCTTAGTAAAGGGAGCATAATTACGTACAATGGAGGGGCTCTATGAATATCGGACCCGGATGTTGGGCCTATAAGGGATGAGCATGGTTCATGAAGTTCGCGATATTGCAAGGAGCGACCATATTGTATTGCACTATGTGATTCTACTATATATTATTGTCTTCCAAAGTGTATCTTAGACACTAGACTTGTTATACACACAGCTCCCACTCCCATCCAATCAGTGCACTTTCAAGATTGGAAATTAAGAGAATGAAAAGCATTATTGATAGTACTCCTACTTCAGGTTGTGCACATGGCTCCAAAAGCGACTTGAAATAATATTGCTATGGAAGAAATATGTAGAAGCATATTGCTGGAAGTGGATGTTGAAGACATAAACAAAATGACCACTGAACAAGTAGATGTTCTATTGCTACGACTTGAACCACTATGCAATCAAAGAAGGTGTGCTTTAAGGTGTGGATTTTCTCCATTGTTGTAAACTAAGCTTCCTTTTTTTGTATGTGCTAGGTTGAGGAAGTGGATTGATGATGCAAGAAAAAGAAATCGCCAATGCCAAGATGAGCTAAGTAGCATGTTGTATTTAAAAAGGAGATGTTGTTACGAGTTCTTCCATGGTTCAAAGTTTCCGGACCAGTTGCATAATGCTCAATATGAGAGGTGCTATTTCTTTAAGATGTCAACTATTGGGGCTGGTTCGGGCGTGGATTTGGTGAACCGAATGCGTCCGTCAGGAGATCTGGCAACATCATGGTTGCATTTTGATCATGTTAAGCGAATAAATGGGTGGACAACAATGGCCTGTCATGTATATGATCCCATGTAAGTATACTTTCTACACCTAATTATAAAATATATTTATTGCACAAAGATATCCATTGTATCTATCCTTCCTATTATAAGGCAGATACATTTTTCTGCCCCGGCCTAATTTCTTCCTTACTAATTCTATTTGCATGACGCGTTGTGGGTTTGGCATTTATTGCGGATTCGTATGAGAGGTGCTATTTCTTTAAGATGTCAACTATTGGGGCTGGTTCGGGCGTGGATTTGGGAACCGAATGCGTCCGTCAGGAGATCTGGCAACATCATGGTTGCATTTTGATCATGTTAAGCGAATAAATGGATGGACAACAATGGCCTGTCATGTATATGATCCCATGTAAGTATACTTTCTACACCTAATTATAAAATATATTTATTGCACAAAGATATCCATTGTATCTATCCTTCCTATTATAAGGCAGATACATTTTTCTGCCCCGGCCTAATTTCTTCCTTACTAATTCTATTTGCATGACGCGTTGTGGGTTTGGCATTTATTGCGGATTCGACATTTATGGCGAGCATTTATGGCAGATTATGCATTTATGGCGAGCAGATATGGCTCGGAGGTTGACCCGCGATGCTGGCGGTTATGGAAGCAGCAAGGCCAAAAGCCCTCAAATATCCATTGCAGATCTTCCACTCCTACACAGAGCTCAGCGGCTATGGCGACATCGTCTCTCCACACATCCTTCATTGGCGCCGGAGCTGAGCAGCCAAATCCGGCCATGAATTTGCTCCGATTCATCACAGGAACACGTTTGTGATCTTCTTATAAGACCGGGCTGAACCAACCAAAGCAAGCAAAAAGCAAGAAAAATGGCGCCGTCTACCAGTTCGCGAAAGCCACTACAAATCTACCAACACCAATGGAAAACGAAATTGAAGCAATTGAATATGGCAGACCCACCTGCAACCCACGCTCTGCATATGCATTTACTCCTCCATGTGCACCTATTTTCCTCTTTTTTCTCTGCTGCTTTGAGCTTCGTTTCTTCCCCTCGGACGAAGATTCGCAACTTATATTCGATTGGCATGCATCTTAAAATGGATTACCAATTTCTTCCCTAAAATAACTTCTGGATCAAAACGCTTACGCTTTTCGGGATTTTCTCCGAATCTAGCCTTGAGCGCGTTGTTCGGGTCCTCGAAGATGCATCCGAGGCCATGGATCGTCCTCCCTTACTCTATTCGATGAGAAGATGATGCATTGAACATCTCATTTGTGGCTCGCCATTCTGCGGATTGATCCAAATATGTAGTCCAACCCCGATTCGAAACCCCATTTGCTTGCATCGATTGCTGCTGCAAAGACATAGTCGGAAATTTGATACGTTAAGGCGAGCGGCTTTTGTGTTGGAATATAAACCGCAGATGAAACACATTGGGATTTCATTTGATCTGAAGTTCGAAGAGGCAAACTTCGGTTTGCCCAATCACATGCGAGCAAAAAAGCGACCGGTCATTGGCTTTTAAAAAGAACGCAAACCCGTGGGCATAGCTTTCACCTTCTCAAAGATCAAAAACTCCATTTTCCTCCATCCCGCATAAATCTTAGTTCCCAAATCTTACTAACCCCAGGAAGCATTCTGCCGGATTGGCCTTGCACCGCCATTGTAGAGTGAAGCGCCAATGAAGGAAATGCAAACCAAAGCCACGTCATCAAAGATACTCTAAGCAATAAATGTGCAGTACCAAATATTTAATTTCTATAAACCTTTATAATAAATGCAGTGCCACCTCACCCCATATTAAATCTATACAATTTCTTTGCACTTTCTTAAGCTTAAAATTAACGGCCAAGATTTAACTAAGAAATCAAATGCCTTACCTTGGCTCAAGCATTTCTACTTCCTTCTGCTAGAATTTCTGTTATTAAGGCCATTAGGGCTTTGACAGGATTAGGGCTAAAAGAGGCCAAAGATGCAATTGAAACTACTCCTAAAGTTGTAAAAGAAGGGATCTCTAAAGATGAGGCTGAAGAGGCAAAGAAGCAATTGGAGGCTGCTGGTGCCAAGTGTAGCATTAAATGAGACATAGTAGTTCTAAGAAAGGATGCAAGTTTAGAGGAAGACTTTGTAGGGCTTTGGAATTCTGTACACAGGGGTTGATGCCTTCTTACACTGGTGAGTTGTAGTTGCCAATTCTGCACATTTATGCCTCTGCCATAATCAATGTCTTATCCATTTCTGTGGTGTTTCAATGTGATAAATTGCACATGTTTTTGGAGGTTCAATCTGGGTTTTGATATTTTTGTGCAGAGAGATAGTGTGCATTCTTTCGAGTGCTTCCAATTTATGCAAAATAAATAAGTGAAGATGCAGATCCTATTGCTAGTTTATGCGTAATTTCTGCCTCTGAAACAAAGGAAGTGGCATCTTGAATTCTCTTCTTTTGGTTTCTCTTTAGTTCTTTTCTACATAATTAGGCCCTAATGTGTTTAATGTCCAGCTGGGAACGGAAATAATTTAACCAAAGCAACTATTCATCATCCATATTCCCTTACTAATACAAGAAATTTATCACGGCCCATTTCTCTTTTCCACACCATGTATCTAGAGAAGCAAATCACTAGAAAAGCAAATCAAGAGGTGAAACGAAGATGAAAAAGCGAAAATGGACTATCTTTTACAAAGTGAACTTATGTAGAAGGTGAAGTTCATGATTACATCTCTTGGGCTTCTGCTCCACGTTCACCACCAATACCACATTCATATGTAGTATAGCTGGCAACATGCCAAATTTTTTAACATTTTTGCACGATCAAATTCCCTTGGGTAAAACATATTTCAACCAAAATCCAAGCAATGCATCTTGGCACTTAGTCGAAAATATTAGCTTCCCAAGCAGTGCGGAACTCAGATTCAGCATGTGTGCAACCTCATGGAAAAATGACAATCAGAATATATAACAAACATCTTCAACCCATATGTAAGTTATGTTGTCTATTTCAAGCTCTAGAATTATAGCAGTTCAAAAGGTACACAGTTCTAACAATAAATGGTATACAGCTACGGCAGTGTGCAATATCTGACATCTGTCTCTCCTCAATCATGCATTCTACAAAGATTATTAAATGAGATTATATATTCTTATCATGCCTTCGTTATAACAAAGGCCTTAATTAAGGAAATAATCTTAAATTGGTTGATCACAGGTTGCTTAATCAACCACGAAGGTTCGAATCCTGCATGTTCAACCACGTATAGATGAGTTGGGGAAGAGAAACGTTCGCGGCGGCCTTGGCCGCCGCGATAAGTTTCTTGTATTGTTTACTAGGATACGAGGTCTACAAACAATTGCTATATGCGAAATGAAGACAGAGGATGTAGAATCTCAAAAGAAGTTTTGGAGAAAAATGAATAAAGTGCTAAAAAGTAAGGGCTTTCCACCAGCACAATTTCATGGATTTATGGCTGACGAAGCCCAGGCAAATTGGAATGCCGTCCGAGAAGTCTTCTTCGGAGGCGAGCCAAATTTAGAAAAGGAAAGATCATGTGTTTTCCACTTTGAACAGTGTTTGCAAAGGCAAACAAAGAAGCATCTAAGCCCAGAGAGTAGACAATATTTCCTAGACCAATGCAGAAGCTGGAGGCTCAGTTGTAGCTATGAAGATGCACGAAAAATCAATATCGATCTATTCTTCAAAGGCTTCCTCGAAATACAACAAAAAACGATGCAATGGCGCTATCCTCATGGTTATCATGGTGGCATCAAAGGGTCAGTAGATGGGGGAATTTTATGAAGGCCAAACAAAGTATAGCATCTGCAATACATATTCCAGACACGAATCTCTCTGAATCCAGACATGGGACTTGGATGGCTGCAACTATCATTGTATGATGCCAGTTTATTTGATTTGACAGAAGCTATTTTACAGAGTGCAAAGTACAAATCATATCTAGATCACAATTATGTAGGGACTGGTCCTGGACTCTCTACGTTATTTTCAAGGCTACAAGGTAGACTTAATAGTGGTATAAAACCTTCTGAGGCAAGCTCTTTTGTAAATAAGGAAGCTATGAGGCAAGGGATGCCCATACATAGCATGGGAACAGGAGGAAACGATCAAACTATACTGAAAAGAAGGAATTTGGGCGTGGTAGCGGTAGTCCGCGATGAAAAGGGAGCACATAGACCAGATAAGGAAGCTATTAACATACCTCGTGTAGCTAGGGATGATCCTGTTGTAAGAAATCTGTTCAATAGTAAGGACATTCTAATAAGAGAAAGGCAGGTTGCAAACACTAACTGGGCTATTCGAAGGACTACAGCAGGCAGTAAAGTCAGAAGGGAGGACAAGCATAAATGGAAAAAAATGTGACAAGCTTGTCAACAAGGGTATAGCATCTACAACAGCTCCTTCATTTTATGGTATCAGAACATTTAGGGGTGGTAATTGTGAGCAGTTCTTCTGGTTCTGTGGAGATAACTTAAAGTGCACATGGTATCCACATCCTAGTTTACAAGAGGTCCCACCAAGACCTATTCTATGGCCAGTTGCAACAGATACATGCATCACACAAGATGAACTTCAAGTTCTTCAAAATGGTGAGTATAACTTAGAGGGCTTACACAGGACTGTTATGGAGCCTAGCCCTGGATCCTACACAGAAGAGACAAGCATCATGCATTCAGGAATATCAATGCGACGAGATGTTAAATGGGTTAAGAGGAGGTAAAAATTAGCCAGGCAGTGTGAAGTGAACTAACAAGGTTTAAAATGAAACGCACTTATTTAAGAAGTGCGTTTGAAAGATTCCTTTATAAAAATTGGAAACTTGAAAAAAATAGACAAAATAGGGAGCAAAATAGATTGTTGAGCAAATAGCATTCGAAATACCCCAAAAAAAGCAACATTTTTGAAGCCTTTTCATTTTTTAGAAGGGCAAAAAAAAAAAAAGCTTGTTTTGAGGAGAAAGACATTACATTTAAGAACTCATTAAGTATTTGTTGTTGAAAATAGAAGGAAATATAGTTTTGTGTTTTTGCAAGCTTAATATAAGTACTAAGAAAATCAAACATAGAAAAGAGAAAAGAGTCCTAAATCATGAATCAAAAAAAAAAAAGAATTGTTCTAATTAAGCATTGTTGAAGAGACAAAGTTTTCAGTTGAGAAATCTTCATCAAATAATATTAAAATTAAGAACACATAGATTACAATGAAAGATAGTTTAAAATGCTGTCTGTATAAATTTATACGGGAGGTGGCTCTTCCCAGTCCACGGGACTCTCTCTCCCCTTAGGATCGAGTCTCTTGCGAGGTTATAATAGCGAGGAGGCCCCTTCCGATTCCAATGGTACAGTGCAATTTGTTTCTCTCGCTCGAGGCACCACGGGGCTCGGATCGGCCAACTCCACCTCCTCATTTCTTCTTCCCGTAAAGTGGAGGTCGGATTTACGTATATGTGCCTTTACATCGCCATGACACCATTTTTGCTCCCAATTCCTCGTTTTCATCGGGAAAGGATCCAAGAGCTTATCCCGTCCTTGGCGAAACTTATTTTGTCCGGTCTATGTCGACCCGGAGACAACATTGCGCCCTCGCAAGGGCGAAACTAATGGTGCTGAGCGGAAAATCGTCTAAGATCCAGTCCCGGTGAGAAAACCATCAGATCAAATTATTTATAAGTCAGCGTAACGATAATGGGACACCACAGTGGCCTTGTCGCCATGGTCTCTTAATTTTGCAAAACCGAACTCAAAACGCATTGCAGGGAGGAGTCTTTTCATTCTGCATTATTAAAGTGAACCATGGTTTTTTTTTTTCCCTCTGCTTGTAAAACCCTATGTGAAAGTGCTCAAACAACTTACTAAGCGGACCACCACCATGACCCTTAACGTTTGTTTTAAGCACCTTGCCACAAAGACAACAATGAAATATTAGTAAAATAAAAACAAGGAAAATAAGTTAGCTCAGTAGTGTGGCGGTATAAATTTATACCAGGGTTGCCTTGCGGTATAAATTTATACCAGGGTTGCCTTGCGGTATAAATTTATACCGCTTACAGCAGTCGTATAAATTTATCTGACATTGCCTTGCTATATAAATTTAAACCTTAGGGCGGTTGAGGTATAAATTTATCACCGTGGAGTTACTAAAAGAAAAAGCGTTAAATGTTAAGCTTACCAAATGCAGTTTTCAAAGCCGGCATTACAGACAGCTCCCATAGGTTTAAGCACCGACATTGTTTGTAGGTCCGAATGGAAAATAATGACCCTCCAGTTAGCAGATAAGGTGACTTCCTTTAGGCCTTCCAAAAAAGAGTGGACTTGCACGTGCGTGAAAGCCTCCTCGTCAAAAGCGCTGTCCTTAATTTTGAAACCATAGGGAATATCTGCAATGCATAATGTGAAGTTCTGCTTCTCCAAAAGTGTCCCGACCTCGTCGCGGTCACCCTCAACAACTCTCGTACATGCGATCCTCACCAAACGTTGTAAATCTTTCATAAGAAGTGTCAAAAGCGCTAGTGGCGACCTCCTTTCCCCTGTTCGATTGCCTTAAGTCTCGCCTCTCTTCCTTGGCCCTAATGAACCCGGTTTAAAAATCCAAATGGGAAGCCCCTTTTTCTTGTTCTGTAAGAATATTGTGAGAAAAAGGCACAAACACAGAACATATTTTTAGCAAAACTTACCCAGCCACTAAAGTTAACAGCGTGCTCTCTAATAATACTATCAGTGGTACAACTTGGGTAGAGAAGCTTGCACTCCTCCCAGTCCTCAAGGTTTAGCTGCTTCATTAACTCGGCCCAGCGGTAACAATGTCTTTCTGACTGCAAAGAGAAACATGTTGTAAGACCAGAAAATGTAGAAGAAAGACGGCATTGCAAATGTGGCTTACGTCTTAGCTTCCTTGGCCATTTCGTCTAATGTAAATTCCTTGGCCACGACTTTTTCCAAAAGGCGAACAAAAATTTCTTTGCTTTTTTAATCCCTCAGAATCTGGCTGCGTCCGGTACAATGCTCATATTTTTCTGTTTTAATTCTCCACCCTTTTTGGTTTTTTCTGCGGGCTGGCTTGCTCTTTAAGCTCACCATCTTGAACATACAAAAATTCTTTCTTGAAGATCCCACACACCGCAAATGGACAAACGCCATTAGTTTAGTGTTGCTTAGCGTAAGAGAATATGTTGCAGCCTACTTTCTAAACACGATGGTGTGTAGTCGGTATAAATTTATACCGTCCTGGACACGGTATAAATTTATCTGCTGACTAGTCAGCGTATAAATTTATACCGGCCTAGTCGCGGTATAAATTTATACCGCGTGCCGGGCATATGATATAAATTTATATCGTCTTCCGCCACCGGTATAAATTTATCACAGGACTAGGCACGGTATAAATTTATACCGCGACTAGATCGGTATAAATTTATACCGTCGGACCCGACATAAATTTATACTGCGACTAGGCGGTTTTAAATTTATACGGGTGCCCAGACTGCAATTATAAATTTATACCGCGCCTAGTCATGATATAAATTTATATCGGCGGACCTGCAGTATAAATTTATACCGTCTTGGCGGCACTGTATACACGCTAAACACTACAAAACATAGAAAGAAGAGCGACTTCTTACTTGACCATCTCCCTGAATGCCGGTGAAAAGTAGTTATCGTGTTGCTTTACTTGCCATAATGGGCTTCTTATCATAGTCATAGCTGAGGCAAAGATTTCATCACGCAGGCTTCTCGGCTCCCCGCAGCTTTGTTCTTTGCTTTTAAAATCCTCTCCATACATTTGTTTAAATTCCACGCATCACTACTCACGGTGCATGAAACGGATCTTGTCTATTAAACTCATTTTAATCAAAGTCATTGTCGAGATTATGACTCACGGCAATGACTTTTGCTTCTTCATCTGTTACACCAACGTATATATGTGCTTCTCGGCTTCCACACTTCGTTCTGGCTTTCCTCTTTTGCTAGTTCTTTCCTTGCCTTGTAACTATGTGTGCCTCCAAGAACGTGGTATGTGTAATCTTCGAAGTCACCTTCTTGTAATCTTTTAGTTGGTTGCATTGACTCCACATCCCACCATAACAACTAGTGGCGACACATGGGCATGAGGATTTCTTCTCATTCTTTGTTTCAAAGATAGCCACATGTGCCGCTATACTGACTTCCGGACTGTAGCACTCGACCCCCATCTTCATTTTTAGGTGGCCTCTTAATGGTGCTCAATGTCAAAGAAATAGTTTGCTTTAGCGGTTTAGTGTCATTCACCAGCTTGAGAATAGCACTTGATTTATCTGCGGGCTTCACAACAATATCTCGCTCCCCAGAGCCTTACTCAAGAGCTTCGTTGACTCCTCTATAGTCAAACCCTTTGTGCCTCTAGATTTCTTTTTTGTAGGAGCCTGTGTATCTACTACGAGGGAATGCTTTCTACCCTTTCCCTTTGTTACCACTGGTTCCTCTTCCTCTTCTTCTTCTACTTCCTCGTCCTTCTCTTCAAACTCTTCGATAGGGATTCGGGTTGCCCGAGACCTTTGACCAACTTTGTTTCTTCATAAAAGCACAACCGACATTAAAATGTCCACTATATCCTGTCTGGCGGGGTTAAGTTAGGAAGATGACCCGGTATAAATTTATACGTAAAGACACTAAACAATACTTACATGGCCACTCTTGTAATTGTCAGATACGTACTCTTGCACATCTTTGGGTTTGCACATGCTTATTCGAAGCATTTTACTTTCAAGAACGTAAAAGACTTCCCCCTTGTCATGCATGCACTTCATTAAGATTTCATCATCGACCTCTGTAGCAATAAGGTTGATAATTTCGCCGGCAGGGTAATAATCGTCACTCTTGTACTTGCCCTTCCCTGATTGATGACACAAGTAAAGGTACGCCTCAGTGGGTTTGCTCTCCCTTGCACCCCTGTGGACGTACCACGTCTGGTCTTTCAGTTCGTATGTCTGTGGCTCTATTGGTGCAGCCTTTGATGACTGGCCCTTGTTTACAAACTTGATCCTGGGGCTGGAAAAAGCGTAAAGAAGGCCATTTTTATGCAAGAAACAGAACCTTTTTCGACCTTTTGTACCATAAAAACAGTAAAATAGAGGCGAAAAGAGCATAAAATCTACACTAAATTATCACTTTTTTGTGTTATTTAAGCTTAAAAGCGCAAGAATATTACTTTGAAATTTTAAGGTTTAATGACACTTCTTTAAGCACTAGACACCAAGATTCCAAAATGGTTACGGATCGGTATAAATTTATACCGCCGAGAACGCAGCGGTATAAATTTATACCGAACAATTCTGATCGATATAAATTTATACGCGGTGCTCGGCGGTATAAATTTATACCGTTCGAAACACCGATCGGTATAAATTTATACCGCGGTGCTCGGCGGTATAAATTTATATCCTATCGTGTTTGAATCCGGTATAAATTTATACCGCCGAGCACTGCAGATAAATTTATACCGATCCGGAACTATATCGGTATAAATTTATACCGATCGTATTCTGAGCGGTATAAATTTATACCGGCTTATACCGCGGCGGTATAAATTTATACCGATCCGTAACTGCTCGGTATAAATTTATAACGATGGTGGTTCGAACGGTATAAATTTATACCGGCTAGTGCTCGAGCGGTATAAATTTATACCCATCCGTAACCATATCGCAGATAAATTTATACCGTAGCGCTTACACTCTAGCATTAAAACAAAGAGAAACTAGAACAATACGGGTAGTAGACTTACGTGGCCATGGCGAGTATAGACCCCGTATAGACGCTCGGATAGCAAATAAGGGGGGTATATAAGCCGCGACCGCAGCCTTCGACTGAAAGCTGCATTATATAGAAAATAGGGTGGCGCGCCCTGCAAGTACCTCTCTAAGTGCCGCTTCATATAGCTTCTCCATAAAGTTTTCAATACAAGTGTCGGTGGAGTTTTCGTTATAAATTTATACCGCTCGTTCTATGTTGCCCTCCTGCTCGTATAAATTTATACCATCTCCGTGATAAATTTATACTGATCTAGCATTTAAGTTTTTCTTCCCTCGTATAAATTTATACCAACTCTGTATAAATTTATACCGTATGGCTCGAGAGAAAAAGAACCCCGAGCCTCAACTCACGTTCGCAGGCTTCCTCCCCCGCAATGGCTTTCACACCTCCTCAACGACACCGTGAAGTAGCCACGAATATTCTACATCCGACATTCCAACACCCAGCTCGTTGAGTTTACTCCGGCAAGACCACCTCGGCTTCCACCACCACTCAATTTACTCCACCACACCCTGCTCAACGCGTCGCCCCCCCACCAATGCGTTTCACCCCGCCTCAGGCTAGAGAGGTCAGACTACCTCCTCCAATTCATTTTAGTGCGTTAAGCCCATAGTCCACAGTAGGCTCCCTCCCACGGAGGCAAATCACACCAACTCCATCCATTTTAAGCTAAATGGTACTACAACAAGTGGGAGCGGTCGGCGACACGCAACTCCCCGGTTCTCACGACACTTCGTGAGCTGGTCAACTACGTCACCGACCTCGACACTTTTTCCCGCAGAGAGGGAAAGCACCTCCCCTGTGCCTTGCCCACATCAAACCTCTCAGCATCTACAAGTACACCTCATGTTGATCTCTCAGACGAAGAAACACCTCATGTTGATGTCTCAGACGAGGACCTACCAAAGCCACAAGACTCCATGTTCGAATTCAAAGCCCCTGCAAGTAAAAAATCTTAAAGCGTAACTTACACAAGACAAAGATGTACAACCGTTAGAAGAAAGAAACTCATGGACGAGGCTCACTTTAAGGGGCAACACATACAAAGCTCTGTTGTTCTCAACGTTGTTTGCTTAAGATTGGACTAAAGGAATTGAGGTTGCTTCGTGATAGTTACAGTTCAATGACTCTGCTAGACCAAAGGGGCTACTTAGCCTTCAATATTAGGCGGATGATGGTGAGAAGTTTACTTACCGGTGACTGGTGGCCACACCGTCGCCCGGGCAAACGGCCTTCAAATTGATTCATGCTTTAGGCGGCCGAGCGACTTGACCGCTGAAGAAAAGGCTTGACAAGAATCCAGGCATCAATGACTACTGCCATTCAGGAGGCATAACCAGAATTCATGCTCTTCAATGTGTTTCCTGGATGGAAGGTTTCTTTAAGGAGTCTTGTGAGAAACTCCCTAACAGCCCTATGTACCACTTGAGTGACAATTTCCGCGAAACAAGAAGTCTACGATAATTATAAGGAGATGTGTGTTGAGGCCGGAGAACGCTTTTATCGCTACTCTTACTTTCATCGCGGAAAAAAAAGAGTTTTCTCGTGTGGCCATTCCTAGAAAGCATAGGATGTCTGTTTGTGCTACATGCTCAAATTAAAAGCTCGAGAGACAAAATGCAAGGACACTTCACACTAAAAGTAAGCTTCCGGGGCGTGTTCTTGCCTAGTTCTACTTAAAAGTAGGTTCTTTCCTAAACATGTTTTCCTTTCGGATGCATTGAAGGAGAAACCAAACAAACGAGAGAACAACAATCTTTGGAAAGGAGAAAATTGACAAAACATAGGAAGAAAGCCTTTGAACAACCACTCAACTACATATCGGTTGTTATTGATGGAATGGACGGTAAGAAGACCACCCTACCACATTTTGTCAATGTGCCTAAGGATCTTCTTGAAGAAGATTTCATACATCGCATGTTGTTGGTGCTATGGTATTTAATGGAAAACTATCTTGCAAGGCATTTTTGAATTATCCAAACATTCATGCTGATCCAAATCTCACTATCACAATATTGAATAAGCTTCTTTCCAATCTAGAACATATACTGCACGGTTCAGATCTTCACTAGATAACACGACAAGGGAAAATAAGAATCGGCGTTGTTTGCTTCTTTGTGGTATGCTAGTAGAGAAACAAATCTTCAAGAAGGTGAAGATTGGTTTCCCGCTTGTTGGTCATACACACGACCAAATTGATCGATGTTCAAGAGGTTCTCTAAACGTCTTGCTTTCGAAAAAAAGCTCTAAGCCCCTGCCACCATGATTGAGGTCATCCAAGATTCCTACAATCCTCGTCCGGACATCGAGTTATTGGAAGAAACTTATGATTTCAAGGAATGGATTTTTCAAGAGATCAACTAGGTCACCGTGCTATTGAGCCCTTGAGAAACATTACATTCCAAAGATCGGATCAAAATTTCACTTGTAGATGGCAAGGCCATCTTACAAGGAAAGAAATATGCCACATCCTTGCGATTGGCGACCCGGTGTTGGTATTCAATTCATTACAAAACATCCCCAATACTAGTTCCATGCTCTCTGCAGAATAAATGCCTCTAAAAAGCTTGAAAGAAATCACAAAGAGTAAAAAGGAGGGAAGAGCATTTGACTCAAATAAATCATTGGATTGTATTGAGACAAGTATTCAGTCCTGCTCTAACCACTTTGGGGAGGCAGATGCTTTATGGTGGCCTCAATTTTTTTCTCGGCAACGTGACATGTTGCAAGCTTCATTACAAGGTCGAAGACCAGTTACATTCAACTGGCCATCTAGGCAAACCCTCCCTCTGCAAGTTGAGAATCAAGAGGAACATCTGCAGATATTGGCTAGCTTCGGATGAAGATGACAGAGTCATGTACACCGCCCTAGACGCCGAAAGACAACAAGTTGCTCGAAAGTATCCGGTTCATCTCTCCGAGATTCAGAAAGGAATGCTCATAGCTGTCCCAGCTGATAATGATGAGTCTGGGAAGCCGTTCTGGCTAGCTAAAGTACTGGAGGTAACAAGAGAGGATGGAATTCCCACTCAATTAAAAGTGCACTGGATGAGAACGACTGCTGCCAATGCTTTCAGTGGGAGTTATACTTTGGAGATGGTAAAAACAGGAGTGGGAAAGAGAGCAAAGTCCAAAGCAAATGCTTGGGCTGTCATAGATCTATCCGAGTGAAGGTTCTTGCATATGACTTTGTTACATTTCTTCACTAATAAGTTACGTATGGTCACTCAAACTTTAATAAAATTCAACGCATGTGGATTAGACAAACAAGCCAAAAAAAGGGCCAAAAAAAAGATGATGATGAAGACTCACTTGTAGACGGTGAGGAAGAAGATCGATCGAGTACATCCAAAGGTCTTTGAGAGTGAAGCTGAGGATGAAGGCTCGAAAGTGATCGGGGAATAAATGAGTCGAGGATGAGATGCATCCCGATCTTGTTTGCAAAATGTAAGTTTGTCCGATGACTTCGAACATGTAAAGAAATGAAAGTGCGGTGATGATTGTCCGTCAAAATATCCTATATTTTTTGACAATTTTGTTCATAATTTTGTACAATTTTCACAACCTTGAATATATCACTTCTTTGTCACTCTACTACCCTTGCTATTTTTTTTATTGCCCCTTTTTTGCTACACTTTATAAAAGTAACTATTTTTTGTTCTAGTTTAGGAGGATGAAAATTGCTATTTAAAATTTTTGCACGAAAGTTATGTTCAATCAACCCCTCAAAAATGGTACCTAAATTACTTAAATTGTCACACCTGTCACAAAAAAATCTTAAAAATGGACTTTTTTAAGGGAATTTTAGGGAATCTTTCAAAGATTCCTTTTGAAGTGCGTTTCCAGCAAATAAGTGCGTTTCATTTTAAACTTTGTTAACTTGGAAAGAAGCAAAGATATGGGTAACATTAGTGTAACTCCGTATGTGCTACAGGTAAATCGGCATGTTGATTTTCTTTTGGAGAGGGAGTCGCAAACATATACTGTCAGCATCAAGAAAGAGCCTGCTTGCACTTGCCCTGAGTTTCGAAGCAAGGCATTGAAGAACAATTATACTCCTTGCAAACATATGTTCTATGTTCTGATGAAGATATTATGAAAAGATCCAACGGCTGATTTGACCTTGATTCAGCCAATTCTATCTGATACTACTTTAGCAAAGTTGTTCGCATAGTAAGGTTTATAAAAGCTTTATGTTCATTACAACTTTGGTATCTATATGAAAGGACATTCTATGTGTCTGTGTATTCATGACACATAATGACTTATTCATTTTATTATATAGTTATGTTCCTTAATACCAACTTGTTTATTATTCTTAACTTCGTTCAAAGTTTCGATATGGATAAAAAAAAACCAAAGTGCCCATGAAAAAAGACCCTGTATAAATTTACACTCGCCGCTTGGGCGCTTCACTTGGTTTGTAGGTGCTTCTCCAACAGTTACCTGGCGCTTCACTTCACTCCGTAGGCGCTTCACTTTATTCTGCAAGTGCATCACCTTCTTTGCTGGCGATTTTTCAACTGTTACCAGGTGCTTCTTTGATTCTTGGCGATTTTCACTAAATAGCAGACGCTGCGATCAATTCCTTTGATGGCAGATCCTGAATCTACAATGACCTCCAGATTAGAGACTATTTTGTTTTAGTATGTTAATTCTAAACAATTTCAGGTTTTGAAGGGTAGATCTTCTCTATTTTGCTTGAGTAATTTAGTTTTCAACAATTGAATGTCTTAAAGGGTACATATTCTATAATTGCTGAAGCAGAAAGTTAGTAAAAATCCATAATCTAGTTATTAGAGATGAAAATACATTATGTTTTTGTGCTTGTCAAACTAGATTGAGCAAATGACACTATCGCGTTATTTTTGAAATGGCGCCTCTGTGCCATTTGCAGATAAATGGAGCAGTCGCGCCATTTACTTGTGCCATTTACTTGTAAATGGCGTAGTCGTGCCATATGGCACGGCTGCGCCATTTACATTAGATATAAATGGCACGACTGCACTATTTCATAAATGGCAGGGGGGCGCCATCTGGCCTATGGCGAGTACTTTTGTCTTAATTTTCGCGCTATTCTTTACTAAGTCTATGTCATCGAGGGTTGCATGTCCTTAACAAGTATGTGTCTGTATTGAATTTTATAGGAAAAGGACCTTGCGTAACCTTCTCATGAATTGGGACATGAATTGCGCAGAGGCCACCTGCATGGTAGCAATATTGCATTTAGCAATGTGGTCGTGGAGGTCACTGAAGTCATAGTGCCCTCCCATGTGCTTCCCGTTCTGTGTGCGGGCACAGATAATATTGCTGAAGTCGTGGGGACATTTATCAAATGGCCTCGAAATGATGTGAGAATCTGTGAAACTGCCTCATCTGTGTCATTTGGAATGTCTGATACTGAAACCCCCAACTTGCCTGCTAGTCCCTCTACATCATCATCAGACTCGGTGTTGACTGCTCCTCTCATTGAGACAATAAGCAGCACAAAGAATATGGTGAACCTAGTCAGTAATAATATTGTGGTTGGTAGGGGTCGCTGGCTGAATAGAACTTACATCCATGGGAAGAATGTTGATGCACTGAACGTAGCAGTGCAAGTTACTAAGGCTGTAGTGCCTACCCATATCCTTCCGATTGCATGTGCGGGTGCAGACAACATAGCAGAGGTTGTGGGCACGTTTATCGAATGGCCGCAGCAAGATATAAGATATCATGCCACTGATCTAGCTCCTTCATCACTGAGCTCAAATAGAATCTGTAGAGGCAGTGTCAGATGCAGATGAACCTATAACCCCAAAATTTGCTCAACGTGTAGTTTTTTGGTATCTTTTTTGCAAAAAAACAACACTTGAAAGTCACCCATAGTTTTGTTTCGAAAATGCTAGAAACAACATATAGTTTTTGGATAAAAAGTCTATGCATAGAAAATTAACAGCCTTTTAAAAAAAATCAATGCGTTGTTTTTAGGTGTTGTTTTTTTGTTTTTAATAAAAAAAATAACACGTGGTTTTACATAATATCCCCATGTGGTTCTTAAAATAGTTGTTGTTTTTAAGTGTTATTTTTCTAAAAAAAACATGTGATTTAACAGAATATCCTGTGGATAGTAGTTGTTTTCAAGTATCGTCTTTATTAAATAATGATATGTGGTTTAATAGAATAATCACATGTGGTTTTTTAAAATAATAATTGTTTTCAAATGTGGTGCTTCTCAAACAAAGACATATGGTTCTAAAAAATATCTACATGTTTTTTAAAACAGTTGTTTTACATGCTTCTCAAATACGGTTCTAAAGAAAACTAGTCATCGTTCTTTTTATTGTTCTACTCTTGATCAAATTCATACTTTTTGTTTACTTGTGCTTTGCTTATGTTTTAAATAGCCCTTTGGGAATCGAACCCAAATAGATCCAATCAGGATATGATACTATAACAATCTTACATCATATGCATTACAAGCACGTGCTAACAAATTATTTTTCAAAAGCCAGATAAAAGTTGTTCATCCAACTAGAGCACTTCCATATGTTATCAAGCATTAAGAACTTTTCCTAGGTAAGGAAAAAAACATTTAACTCTGGACTATTTCCACTTAGTGAAGAATGTTATGCTAGACCTAGTTTTACATTAAAAAACAAAATTGCATATACTAATAGTATTACAGAACAGAAGAGAAAAGAAAAGTTGTTGCAGAAACCTAACAGAACAGAAAATAGACTATGCAAAGGCCAAACAAAGGGGACAACCGATATAGGAGTAAAACTCTGCTGAATCTGGTTGCAGAGCGGCCCCAACGCATCAACCAAGGAGCTCCTCTGCTTCAAACGTAGAAAAAAAAAATGCTTCAATGTATGAAATAGAGAAAATCAGCGTAAGACTTTAGATTTTATGAACTACTTCAAAATAAATATCAGGAAGAGTACTCTACCTTGGAAGCTCAGAACTAAATATCCGACCAGATATGCTAGGTAGCGTTTTTTACTGGGCAAAGCATGCAGAAACAAAAAATAAGAAGAAAAAGGAAAGCTCGATATGCTTCATCTGCCACAGTCTCATAGAGTACTCCGTCATAGCAATGATCTAAGTACTTCAAACCCTGGGGGTTTCACCTACTATAAAGAGGATACGCCACGTGCGTTAATGGGGTCAGCAAAAAACCCTTCGTATACGCCTTGTCCAATCTTCTAAACACCCCTTCTCGTATACATATTACACTGGATTCCCCTCCAAAAAACCCCCTAGCAAAGCCCCTATCCGTATGTATACATACGGTTTAGGGTAAAAAAAAAAACACCACCCGATTCACTCACATGTTATATACGCCTTAAACTATGTGACATCCCCGGGCTTCAAACAGATTAAGACAATCTAATTAAGCTGGAAAATAAACCAAGGGCGCTAGCATTAACCTGGACATGATTAAAAAAGCTGGATATTCGTCCAGGTAACCGCATCAACTTCATCACTCCTTGTCTCTGCTCACAATCTGCAAAAACATCTTAAACCTTATCGACTGTAGAAGAAGGATGATGGATGGCAGAGATCAAGAGTACCTGCAAGTCCTCTGCCGCCCAGATCCTTGTCAACAAAAAATTAGAAAGACCCAACAAGAACTCTGGTGATGTCGGCTAGTTGCACAACAAAAATCAAACACAAGTAAAGGAAAAGAAATAGAAAAATAATCAGGCCTGGACAGAAAGGAAATAGAAAACTAGGGGAGCTGCAAAGGAGAAGAGGAACGGAGTTGGACTGTTGGAGCCGCTGGAGTCAGGGAGCCGGAGTTGGATCCGCCATTGGGGCGGAGTTGGAGCCAGGCTGCTGGGGGCCGGAGTTGGATCCGCCAGTGAGGCGTTTCTTTTCAAATAGGGTTTAGTTTCAAACAAATAGGGTTAGATAAGATAAAAAAAAATAAAGACATGCTTTTCAAATTTATCCCGCCCATTGGATGGGAGGGCGGGATAATAATTTGAACTAGCCTAAGGCCTATTGCTTATTTGTGGCAATCTATCACCATTTGAACATAGCAGTCTAAGTAACTAGAGAAAATGCCGTGTGGCATGCATTTAAGACGGCCGAGATAAACTATTGATAGGGCATTTTATAGTTTATTTTGCTGGATTTTTTTGCTTTTAAAGCTGGAAAATTGTCGGAAATATTTTGACTTGTCTAGAATTTCAAAAAATGGGCCTCAATGTGCTTTTCAAATTTCATTTTGTTATTCAAAACTTTGTCACTCATAATATGTATGGTTAGTTGCATTGCATAACTTTATCTAGTCGAAATTTTAAATGCACTTCAATTCTACATGCTATGAGTTTTGGATATACTTATACCTAAACTTTAGGTGCTTAGGGTGCATCCCCATTAGGCCGTTATCCCGGCTTGACTTTGCCACATGGCAAACCCAGTTAGAAAATTAGCATTCCCATTATCTTCAATGCACCAGAGTTGTCCAGGGCAACTTCCTTTTCTTCAAAAGGTAGCAGAGACTTCGTGATTGCCCAATTTTGAACTGGGTTTATCTTCTAGCAATGATGCTTTTGTCTTCTTGCCATCAAGACAAATCTTGGGTGTTTGAAGACAAATCTTGATGAAACGGGGAATTAGGTGAATAAGAACAGGCATCGTTCATGCAGAAAATCCAGCTCTTTCCTTATGTGGATGCACCCTTATCGTACTTGACTTATAGTACTCAAAGGAAACAAATTAAGATACTGCCAAATCCCAAAGGCATTTTTGGACTTTCCAAAAAAATTTCAAGGAATTGTAAAAATGTGACGTGTGCCAATGAGTTGTCATATATCTCATGTGCCACTATTCCACTCTGCATTGCCACTCTGCATTGCCACTCTGACAACTTATTCCAAGTATCCGGAAATAGTCTCGTCCTTTTTCTTGCAAATTGGGCAGAATGCTGATATTCGAGGATCAAATCTGTAGACAAGCACATTGACACGAGGGCATCTATGGACCACAGCACAACCACCTTAGGATAGAGTAGTTTATCCCAAGTCCAAGCCCGCATACGTCTCCAACTAGGAGGGGGGGAGCTGAAGGGACCACTTAGTGGATGGCGGAAGGATATCACCGTTAACAAGTAGCTTATACGTAGAATTCGCAAGCCTGTGCTCCTGAACACTTTAATGAGAGATCCACATGCACCCTTCAATAAACTCTGGAGCAACAAATGGCAGAGTACCAGCAACCTTTTGCCAAATAGGTCTATCCCATCGAGACAACAAGAATTTATTTGAAAGAACTTCCAGGTCACTAACTAACCGGAATCATACCATGCGGCAATTGTCAAGATTCCTGTTAACCTCCAACGTCGCTGAATCAATGGATGGACAGAGGCGCAAAGGGGGAGATTATTTTCCACAGGTAGCCACTAAGAAGGAGCACTCAATTGATGACAGACAACAGGATTGATACGAAATAGATGGAGACCACTTGGAGCAAGTTATAGCAGTTCGTAAATACCTCTCAATAAAAGTAATTGAGATTGCTTAGCAAATTGCTGGACAACCACTGTCGACCATAAATATTCAGTGGTGGATATTAGGACTACAAAGAATACAAACTCGTATATCTAGTTGCATGACCCCAAGGGAAGAGAGAGAGAGAGAGTAGAGAAATTGGACCCGATGTTTTTCTTAGAAGAATGAGTACTAAGTCTTTTAAATTGATTGATGGAGGGCCATATTGTTTGCATTTTTTGTTTAAGTACATGGAATGTTGGGACCTTAGTGGATGGCCCATTATATATAGAGAAAATGAACCTTATGTTTTTCTAGAAGAGTGCATGCTAAGTCCTTTAAATTGATTGGGGAAGGGTTATACTCGTTTGCAATTTTGTATAAGCACATGAATTACTTGAGAAATTTGGTTGATAGCCCCTTATATGTAAAGAAATTGGACCCCATGTTTTTCTCAGAAGAATGAGTCATTGGTAGCATCGGGTCGCAAGACTCGAAACAACGGGACTGAGGATGAGGAAAAGTGTGGCAAATAATGTTGGTCACAAAATCTTCTCGTAGAAGATTCTATTTCTTTTCAATGTTTAATGCTGGTGGTGGTTGGTACGACTATTAATTAATGGTATTGGCAATTGATTTTTTTGCATTGTTGCATCCGATGAGTATTGAGGCCAAAGGCCTCTTAACTGGCTTTGCAATGTTCAAATTTAAGGCTTGATCACAATCAGCAACCAAACTCTATGCAATTCATACCATTTGTTGCTCCATTATCTTCCCATCCTATTCCAACTTACACATTACATTATTCGAAAAAAAATGTCGGTCTAATATTTCGGCGTTTTTCATTTTGTTTTTAAAAAGTGAAAATTGTCGTTGATGCACTATTGGTTTTTGGTGCGATAAAATTGCCGGAAAAAGCTTCGAACACCGAAAACATCAGGCCAGAGATTTTTTTGTCAAGAAATTCTGCCAGCAGAAAATTTTAGGGCGCGCGCCCAGGCTTGCGGCTACCACATCTCACCAGGGCTTTCGCCTCGAAATTTTCTGCCGGCAAGAATTACCTGTTCCGTATTCATTTCTAAGGTGAACTCAATCCTTCAGACGTGGCCCTTATATTGCCTAGAAAACAACGCGGATAAATGACACTTTCCAAAAGCAATGGTGTTTCCAGACTTATTTGCAAGTATACAGACTTAAGTTACATACGTGTATGTATTTACCACAGATAGAATTCTGGTTAAGTGTGATGAAGAAGGGCGACACTAGATCTGTCTGAATTATCACTGCTATAGATGCCACTGCTCTGTCCTTTATTGAAGATAGAGAAAAGATTGAAGAAAACTCCGTTCCCAGTGCATAGTATAGAAGGAAACTCCACTCCCAAATATTTATAGGTGGGCCCTCGATAACTGAAGGAGGGGTCCTCGCTGATGTGAGGATGATATGAGGACCACCTTAGTCTTGGCCAAGTTGACGCACATATTAGTCATCTGGCAGAATGTATCCAGGGCATCAAGATGGCGTTGTATGTCCACTATATGTAAGCTAGGAGGTCCACATCATTAGCATATGTTAGCTGCATAATGATCTGGTGCATAAGATGAGCTCCATCGCCCGCATTGTTAGCGAACCAGGTTCCCAACTAATCAATATAGAGCCCAAACTGTGTTGGAGAGAGGGCATCCCTGGCGGACCTTAATACTGCTATCGAATGGTTGGCTTGCTGGCTGCAACCATCCTGAACATGTCCCATACAGCCTGTACACTACATTCTGCAAATCTGTAGGAGCTCCCAGATGTCTCAATCTTGCCCATAGCTTTTCTCGATGCACTGTGTCAAAGGCCTTGGCGAAGCCCATGAAGCAACAATAGAGGTGCTGCTGGTGGTTCTTGCGGTCTGCAACCAAGGTTCGCAACATGAAGACGTGATCAATGGTAGCGTCGGGGCTTGAATCCTGCCTAGATGAGGGCCCCCACCTCTGCTGCCTCTGCGCAGCCTGTTATTTGCTACTCGATAATCCCGGATAGCAGTTTTACAAACACCGAACCCACCATGATTGTTCGGTAATTGGCTGGGTAGTGTAGAGCGCCGGCCTTGTAGATGGAAATCACTGTGCTCATGGTCCATTGCGGCGGGAAACCTTCCTGTAATGCCCTATTGAATAAGGCCTTGCCCACTTCAGCAACTATGCCTCCATACCATCCAGATCTAGGGCTTTCGCATTGGCAAGAAGTTGTAAGCCCTTCTCAACGTCTGCGATTTCCAGCACCGGGCCTTCTTGTGAGGGTAATGCTTCTTGTACACCCTGAGGGTCGTATAGCTGTTGCAAGTATTGCCGCCACTGCTCGGGAGTGATGTCCCCTGTGGGCTGTACTGGCTTTTTGAGCACTCTTCGCCACAAGATTCTGGGATGACAGTCCAGGAGATAGAACATTTCCCTTTGATGCGCTGCAATGTGCCTGGCTTTCTTAGCTTTAAGGAAGAGGCGATACTATCTCACTGCGTGTGGGTGTAGTGCAGAGTCTGTGATCTGGCGGAGCCAGTGTTTGTGTCCCTACACTCTAGAAGAAGACATAATGGAGCAACTTTTAGTATGGGACATGTTGTCAGGTTTGGAAATATGGCAATTTGTTAGAAAAGAGCAAGATAGAAAGGGGTATGGCTATTAATTTAGAAGAAGACGAGATGGAGACGACTTGGGGCAAGTTATGGCAGTTGATATAGACCACTCAACAATTAGTTTAGAAGAAGATAAGATGGAGACAATTTGAGTCAAGTTATGGCGGTTGGTATATATACTTAGCAAGTAGTTTAGAAGAAGATGAGATGGAGACAACTTGGGGCAGTGTTGGTATATACCACTCAGCAAAAGTTATTTAGATTGTTCTAGCAAGTTAATGAGCAAACACTATTGACCACCAACATTCAATGGTGGATATTAAAGAACACATCCTCATATATCTAGTTGTATTGCCCCAAGAGAATAGAGAGAGAAAGATAGAGAGAGTTCATTTTGGCTTCTTGCAAAGAAATGTTCGTGGTAGCCGCAGCCGCTACGATAAATTTCTTGTAGCCATAATCCTATCAATGTGCGACTATGATTCCATTATGTATATCTTGCATCAACGTGCTTTGTTTTTCTAAGCTTGGAAAGAACGTTATCCATTGTAAACTAATAAATACCATGAGCACGCAATTGTTACCTACACCCATCTTTCACCTCTCATTGCACATAGACCCATTAAACATCAATTCCAATACCCAATTATCTACTACACTCCAATTGCAACTGCGTTGACTACACAATAGATCTGCTACCTTTCCACAAAATCTTAAATCATCATAATTAGCAACTAATACCCTAAACCCTATGCAATCCCAAACCATCTATTACTCCATTATCTACCCATTCTATTCCAACTTGCACATTCCATTATTCATATTCAAACCAATCTCGACATTTGGCAATGGACACAATTATATTGATAGCTCTTTATTTTACCTACAATCTCCATTACATCGGCCCCTGCCCTTAACCACTTGTCCTTGCAGGTTAACCAGATCCAGCCGCTCTCCACCGTCCGATTGAATCAGGGTTATAATGCATAACTCTTGGAATATTCTTCTCTTATAGAATATTCGTGTGATTACTGCGGTAATCTCTAGAAGATTCGAATATTCGAGGTATTATGGCGATAATCGTGTTCTCTTCTTGTGCCATGGCTCTGTTCCTGTTTTGCGATGTTTCTCTCTCCATTCTGTTATGTTTCTATGGCTCTGGTTTGAACAGAATCTGGTGCCGCTCTGGTTTGGTTCTATGTTTCTATGCTCTGCTTTGCGATGGCTGTCACACCGGTACTCACTGCTCTGCTTTGCGATGGCTGTCACACCGTCGATACAGACATCTATAGCTCAAGCCCATTTCTAAAAGCCTGAGATATGAAAAATCCGGCAAATGCCATGAACTGTAATGACCAGGCTTGAAATCGGGGGAGTACAGGTACGTTCCACTCTAGAAATAATTTCTGATCAACCCAGATGCTCCAAATTCGAGTTGAATGTCATAGGCAGAAGATCTGTATCGACCCAACTATTCTTTAAAAAATTGGGGCCAAACAGGGGATCCCCTGTTGCTAGACTAGAACTGGAGAATACTGGAATTTCCATATGCAGATTACCCTTTTGGACAGTAGATCGGTAATTTGGCCTCAAAAATGCTTTTGTCTGCATGGACTAGATCCGACTTTAACTCAGCTAACCAATTTTTACCAAAATTGGGCAGGATCTTTCTGCCCACGCACTATTCTAAATTCAAGAATGATGGTTTCTGTCAAAAATTTCTTCATCTCGTCTACACAACTTGAACTGTATCTTAGCTGCGAAGAATTCCATGACAGATCTGGGCGTCAGATTGGACTCTCGTATATCCAGACATCTAATTCCACGATTCAGCTTCTCATAAACTAAATCTGTTGGCATTGAGCAAAGGGTCTGGAGAAGCCCAAAATTCCATTTTCAGTTCTGTTCAGGCACCTAATCAGCAGCTCTGATTCTTCCTCAGTCTAATTTAACCTGCTCGGACAAGTGGTTAAGGGAGGTCAACCTCCTCTTCTCGGGGATCATGCAAAATAACCCTCTCGGCCTGCCGGCCTCGAGGGTTATTTTGCATAATCCCCTCGAGGAGGAGGTTAACCTCACTTTGAAGGAACCGCCCTTAGGAGCCCATCAACCCTTAGAGTCTCAAAGCATTGCCTTCGTCGTAAAAAGGACTTCGAATTTAAAACTTCAAACATGTTTAGCAAAGAAACACTTCTTCTGTAAATGATATTCCAAGACTCATTTGCGAGTAGACAGACACAGTTAAGTGGCACTGAATCTGTTTGAAGAAGAAGGGCGACACTAGATCTGTCTGAATTATCACTGCTAAGTGTGATGAAGAAGGGCGACACTAGATCTGTCTGAATTATCACTGCTATAGATGCCACTGCTCTCTCCTTTAAATCCTGACGATTGAGAAAAGATTGGAGACGAAAGTACTTGGTGATCACCAAAGGTCACGGTTGGTTTTGAAATGGGCAGATCTGGAAGAACAGCTCCATAGTTAAGTATCTGGCAGCATTCTTTCATGCTAGGCCTCCGATCTGCATCTGGGTGGCTGCAAATCAACCCCAAACACAAAACTACACGCATTTCATCTTGATTATATTCCGAATTAAGTCTGGGATCCGCAACTCCAAGCAAAGCATCCATGGCATGGGCCTGCCAAACCCAATCCAACAGAAACTGGTATTCTTGGGTCTCTGAAGCAGAACTAAGACCAGATGTAGAACCAAGAACAGATTTTCCACAAGCTATCTCCAGAAGAAGAACCCCAAAACTGTAGATATCAGACTTCTCGTTCGCTCTGCCCATGTAGGCTAATTCCGGTGCAATGTAACCCCTGGTACCTGCCTGTGTCATGGTCTGTTGTGTTTTATTGTCTTCCATTAGCTTTGAGAGCCCAAAATCACCTAAACGAGCACAGAATTTACCATCTAGAAGCACATTTGCAGCTTTGATATCTCTGTGCACTATCCTCTGCTCCCATCCACAGTGCAAGAACAATAATCCCTCTCCTATTCCCTTTACTATTTCATATCTTTGACTCCATGACAACAATCTTTCTTTTGAAAACAGATGTTGATCCAGACTCCCATTTGGCATGTAATCATAAACCAAAATCAATTTTTCCTGGTTGTAACACCAACCTCTCAAGCCCACCAGATTCTTGTGCTTTAGGCGCCCTATTACAGAGAGTTCTGCCAGGAATTGATGGAGTCCTTCTACAGCCATGACCTTAACAGCTACCATGGATCCGTCACTCGGCAACATCCCTTTATACACACTTCCATATCCTCCCTTTCCAAGTATCTCGCTCTTGCTAAACCGTTTGGTGGATAGACTTAGATCTGCGTAGCTATATCTTGGAACAGGAATTTCTGGCATTTGTGGCACATTATCATCATGTTTTTTCCTTATTTGGGCCCTCTTGATGCAGACCAAGCAAGCAATTAAGGCACAGGCAGCAGGTATGGTAATGGCAAACGCAATGATAAGAGTGCGTCGAGTATTCTTACTGGAATTTGAAGGAATTTGAAGTTGGGCAATATTAAAGCTCCAATAAGAAACTGTATGTAATTCTCCTGCAGAACCGGTAGTTGCAGACAACCCAACATACATGGAATCATTATTTTGAAACAATGTAAACAGATCTACATGATAAGAAACAATAGCTGCAGAAGGACGAGAATTGCTTTGTTGGGTGATTCTCAATTCAAGGAGTTGAGTCTGTGCATCATAATCGATCCATGCCCTTTGCTTCCCTTTTGTAAGATTTCGATAGCAGGTGTGGTTGACAGAATGCATACTAGTATTCAAATCTATCCCAACATGGAAAGAAGAATGATTACTGGTACACTCAGAACCACAATCTTTTATGTTGGCGTCTGTGTTATACAGATTAAGGTAAGTATCAAACTCCACTGCAACGAAGGGGTTATCGACAGTGCCATTTAGGCCAAACGATCCTCCTCCTATCGATTGTGTCGGATCAGATTGGATGAAGAAAGCCATGCCATCGCCAGGGCAAAGACTGGCATTGGTGGTGATGAGAAAGTCGATGACTGTAGAGAAGGATGCTGCAGCGGTTGCATTCTTAAATCTAAAGGGCTGCTTGTAATAAACTTTGCCTAGACTGTAAGTTGTGTCTTTACGTCCCCAAGGCGGACGCAGGAGACATTTGCATCATTGAAGGGATCAAAGATGAAATTGGCTGCAATAGACACTGGACGTGGACGTCCAGAGAAGAGAGGGGTTGCATGCATCCATAGAGGGGTTGCATGCATCCCTAAGAGGTTGCATGCATGCATAGAGGGCTGCTAGCTATAAAGAGGCTCGGGGGAGAGCTCAAGGGGCATTCAGTTTCTGTGCTGAGCTTGTGGTTGGGTGGCGAGTTCAGCGGCCAGAAGACCACAAAATTGATCTTTTGCCGGGAAAGGAACCCCCTAATCACGCTCCTTATCGGAGAATGCATGGGCAATAATCTGAGATTAAGTGCCAACTTGCTGAGTTACTTCAAGCTGGTTTGATTCGACATAGTTCTTCACCTTTTGGTGCACCAGTTTTATTGGTCAGGAAAAAGGACAATTCTTGGCATATGTGTGTTGCAAGTCTTTGGAAGAATACTATTTGCATTTGCAGTTATTATAGACAATTTGTTAAGAATTTTGCTAGCATTGCTCTCGGAAGAATAATATGATTTGGACAGTTGTGGATTGTTTGACTAAGCAAGCCCACTTTATTCCTTGTTCAAATAACTTAACAACTTATGATGCATGCAAATGACTTTTAAGGAATGTGATTGGGTATGGATGAGGATTCACAAAGGCCACTTTAAGAAGGACGCGCGCAAGAAAGACCTTAAGTTGGTGCCTCGATTAATGTCTCATTTGAATGATAAATCCACTAGTGGTTCTAAGCAATATTTGGTTAAGTTTGTCAATAGGCCTTTGGAGGACGCTTCATGGGTTCGTGGCAATTTATTAGAGGCCTATTCCGATATTCTGCATGAATATAACGCCCGGCAGGCACAAGACATTGGGGAGGCTTCTAGTAGCCGGCCTAAAAGAGGGCCAAGAAAAGATTATGCTAAGATGGCAAAAGGACTCTAGTCCCCTTGCAGCAGAGGACTGCTGCGATGTCAAGGGGGAGGGAATGCAATAGACACGGGCGTGGGCGCCCGAGAGAGGGGTTGCATGCATCCATAGAGGGGTTGCATGCATCCCTAAGAGGTTGCATGCATGCATAGAGGGCTGCTAGCTATAAAGAGGCTCGGGGGAGAGCTCAAGGGGCATTCAGTTTCTGTGCTGAGCTCGTGGTTGGGTGGCGAGTATAGCTAGCACGTCATTTGTGCGTTTCATTGGCAGAGGCCAAGGAAACAAAGAAGAGCAGGAGAAAGATAAGATAGGCCATAAAGGAGGGCATTGCTAGCAGTTCTTCACTCTGCTGTGCCCCTTCCTCCAACAATCTCGTAACTATCCATCCTAGAAGTTTCAAAAGGAGTATTTCATGGAAGTTTCAAAGCATTAATTTTGATGAATAAAAATTGTGTGGAATTTTATGTATCGCCAGCTTGCCTTAAATTTTCTGCCAGCTCAGCATACCTATTTCCTCCTATCGGAAAATTTCCTGTAGTTTTCTCACTCAATCGGAAATTATAATTTTGAATTAGATAGTTCCTGCAAACAAAATTTAGTAACCAATTCCCATTTTCCCAAGACAAAAAAAATTTAAAGTACACTATAATCAATTATTGCCGCTATTCAACAAGTACTAAAAAATGGCGGTAGGAAATCAAACAAAAAAATACAATAACGAGAATAAATTACTGGATGCAAGAAAGCAAGAATTAACATAGAGGAAAGGGAGAAAGTGAGCCATAATAAATATAGATGGGCTTATTGGGACTTCGCGCAGCACAATAGTGATAACTTACATCACAACACAGATGTGGATTACTTCGAAAAGGATGGGAACATATATAATCATTATCAGTATTTTCATATTTCAATGGGTTCTAAAAATGCTAAAAATGCAGTAAATGTTTCCAAGACAAAATACAAAAAAGAGATAAAAAGAATACAGAAAGAGGGATTAGCTTTGAGATAGTAATAGGACGATTGATCTTAGTTAAACCATGTATTGTAGTTGTGTAGCTTTAAAGTGATGAGTTTTGCTTTTCGTGAAGCTTGCTAGGCGACCTGTGTGCGTCGATAGCTTATAAGCCAAATCCATTTGTCTTAATTTCGTGTCTCCATCTCCATTTTCATAGTTTTTTAATACTAATGGAGTTCAAGTTCTGTGGGTTTCTTGCTGTGAAGGGGCCGAAAATGGTCGGAAGAAAAAATATTCTCTCTGTCTAATTCTGCAAACACTTGGCATGCATGAGCTGTTTTTATTTTTTTATTTTTTTTTGTGTTTTCTAATACTGAAGATAATGCTCTGCAACGCATTCATAACATTGTTTGGTTAATCAGACAAATCGAGGGCAACATGCCGTCAGAATGGCATTCAGAACACGCATTCAGAACGATATCAAGAAACAGAGAAATGGAGTAGATGTCAAAACGAACCCAATGAAGTAAATTTGTCACAAGGAAGTTGGAAAGAGAGAAATTTCAAGAGAAGATCTCCTGAACCTTGTTCTCGATGCCACACAGCCCTTAACCGGCAGTTGCTCGACTACTTTCGATCCTAGCCGTTAGATTGAAATAGTTATTAGCTGTAAAAGCTCATATTCGTCCTGTTTATCTTGATAAACCATCTATTTATCTTGATAAACCATCTGCCAAGCATCTCAGCTATCAAATATTTGCCAAACAAGCATCTCAGCGAAGACAGAGCTCTGGCCGGCCGTCTTGAAGGCTTTGCTTAAATTGGAGCTCTGGCCTTGCACTACCATGACAAAAACAAAATCAAGGTAGAGCATGTTGCAGAGGCTGCCATCGCTGCAGCTGCCGCCAAGCTCTAAAATCGCCCGCAAATCATCCAAACCCTAGCATTTCTCCTCTGTAGCCCATTTTCGACCAAACCATCTACGAAAGCCGAGCTCTGAACCTGAATGCTTTTGAAGGGATACTTTATTCCATTCAGACCCTGTTTTATGCCGTTCAGCCTTTTGAATGGACTTTGTTTGTGCAGCTGGGCCATGGCTGCGCCTGATTTTGTTTGGTCATGGTAGCAAAAACCTTGTCAAAAACAAGGTTCTAACACCATGACGATTGCGCTAGTCTTGGAGCTCTAGCCTTGCAGTCTTGAAGGCTGCTTAAATCGCTGCTTGAATCTTAAATCTTGCTGCTTAAATCTTGAATCGCGTCACCCAAACAGGAGCTCTGCTGATGCAGATTTTCTTTGTGGCTGCTAAAGCAGTCTCGGACCCTGCCGGTTAAAGTGGTTAAACCCCCTTTCTCGCCCATTATTGCAAAAATTAATGGGCTCGCCCCTCTGGGCTCGCTCATTTATTTGCCGTAATGGGCTCTAAGGGGGTTTTAACCCCTTCTTAACGAACCTCCTGCTCGTCTCATACTCTGATAACTCATCAATCATGCTGCAGACCCGCCATTACAGAGAATCATTGGAGAAGAAAAATGAGCTTTTTGTTTCCCTCCTTTTGCTTATGCCGCACTCACATGGACGAACGATTTTGCACAACTGCAACCAATCTGGCTTTATTGCCCTTTGTATTCACATGATCATATTCCTAACTGAGGACGCAGGGGCTGGAGAACGGAACCGAAACCCACAGCCGCTAGTCTCTGAAAACGTGGTCATGTGAATATAACATGCTGCAGAAGCTGTTTTGCAGCCACGTCTTGCAGCCAGGCAATTCCAGCAACAGCCAGATCTGCGTGCACCTATCAGCGTGGCGGTGGTTTAGTTTGAAGCTGCGTTGAAGCAGCTTGCGGCAAGCTCCCGCAACGTGCCATTAGTTTGTTGCCCAAAATGCATTAAATTTTTGCAGCAGGGGTGAGATTTCCGATGGGCGGCGATCCGATTTGTTATTACAAACACACAAACAAATTTATTGCTACAGTAGGAGTAGGACAACTACAACAGAACAGAAGATGTAGTAAGTGCCGGTTTGCAGTTTTGCTGTCGGCAATATTCCGAAAATCACTATTTTTTGTGCAGAAGGTCTTCTGCCACTTTGCCACACTGGACGACGAATTGACAATTTAAAACAACATATTTGCCTCTGCCCCAAAGTTTTCCCAACGTTGTGCCAGCTGACCTAGTTGGTCCCGCTACAGTTGGCCCGTTGCGGCCCGCTAGGTCAGCTGGCAGCCGCTAGCAAATTTCATCGCGAAATTTTCTCCCCATCAAAATTACCCGACGAAATTTCAATCACGTTCAGATTTTTCCTATTCTAGAGATCTTACATTTTTTTTCTTCTTTCTGCTCAAAAAAACCAACACAACAACAAGATTTTTTGCTTTTTAAAATTTTGTCGATTTAGGGCGAAATTTAAAGGTGGTTGATTTCGTGCTTGTCTTTTAGGGTGTGTTACCAGTGCTCTGGTGTTCTCAACTGTCATTATTCAACATTCAACAGCATTTCAATAATAAAAGGTCTGATGGTTTTAATGTCAACTAATCACTAAAAACCAATCAAGAAGTACTAGTAGATTTGTGCACGGCATTACCGCTCATAACTAAGGGCGTGTATGTTATTATAGACTTTCTAATTAGACCCCAATCCTATGGAGTAGGTATCAAATTAGGTCTTCCATGAATCTGCCATATCAATTTTTGTCATAGACTCTATATAGCCTCCTCCTTATCTATGTGGTTCCAACAAATTACATGGTTGTGTTTAGTATTTTTCACTCTTTTGTTAAAGTTTTACACATCTAAGAAAATTATAGTCAGATCAAAATAGAAGTCATACGCGATTAAGACGATGTTGTAGAGACGTGTCTCAAGATGGATTTTGATATATGCTTATCAAGATAATGCAACATTTTGAAAGTCTCTAGAAGATGTGTGATCCATTAATTAAATGCAAAGACCCTACAAATCATTAATTTAATGTATTGGTAGTAAGATGTCCAATTGTATAGGTTGACGCATTTATGATGAATGACCAAATCCTTGATAAAACATTAAGCGTCATAGGATATGTTCAAGAACGCAAGCCATACGTCCCTAGCAAATCGGTTGCTGACAATGCCATGCCAGGCATAATTATGTCACACCATGTATCCATATGGACTTTCAATATATATGTTACATGTTATTGGTGCATAAGGATTGTGTTGAAAACTGTACAAGTGGAGACCAATGATATGGAAACCGTTGATAGAGTGTGCATGTTTAATGAGTACGTTTGTAATTGTTGGCATTTAGCCATACTCCAAATAGCAAATTATGTCTTAAATTGATGGTGGGTTGGCATGGGCTCAAAGTTGCACTTGGAGTGTAGTAGACAATTGGGTATTGGAATTGATGTTTAGTGGGTCTATGTGCAATGAGAGGTGAAAGATGGATGTAGGTAACAATTGCGTGCTCATGGTATTTATTAGTTTACAATGGACAACGTTCTTTCCAAGCTTAGAAAGACAAAGCACGTTGATGCAAGATATACATAGTGGAATCATAGATGCACATTGATAGGATTATGGCTACAAGAAATTTATTGCAGCGGCTTTGGCTGCTGCAAACATTTCTTTGCAAGGAGCCAAAATGAACTCTCTCTATCTTCCTCTCCCTATTCCCTTGGGGCAATACAGCTGGATATACAAGGGTGTGTTCTTTAATATCCACCATTGAATGTTGGTGGTCAATAGTAGTTGCTCATTAACTTGCTAGAACAATCTAAATAACTTTTGCTGAATGGTATATACCAAGCGCCATAACTTGCCCCAAGTTGTCTCCATCTTATCTTCTTCTAAACTAATTGTTGAGTGGTCTATATCAACTGCCATAACTTGCCCCAAGTTGTCTCCATCTCGTCTTCTTCTAAATTAATAGCCATACCCCTTTCTATCTTGCCCTTTTCTAACAAATTGCCATATTTCCAAACCTAGCAACATGTCCCATACTAAAAGTTGTCTCCATTACGTCTTCTTCTAGAGTGCAAGGAATACAAACATTGGCTCCGCCATGTCACTGACCCTGCTCTACATCCACACGTAGTGAGGCATTATCGCCTCTTCCTTAAAGCTAAGAAAGCCATGCACATTGTAGCACATCAAAGGGAAATGTTCTAACTCCTGGACCGTCATCCCAGGACCTTATGGAAAAGAGTGCTCAGAAAGCCAGTACAACCCACAGGAAACATTACTCCCGAGCAGGGGGGGCAATACTTGCAGCAGCTATATGACCCTCAGGATGTACAAGCAGCATTACCCCCACAAGAAGGCCTGGTGCTGAAAATCACAGAGGCAGACGTTGAGAAGGGCTTACAGCATCTTGCAGATGGGAACGCACTAGACCTGGATGGTATGCAGGCATAGTTGCTCAAGTGGGCAAGGCCCTCCATGGTACCAGTATTGACTGCCTTGTTCAACACGTCATTATAGGAAGGTTTCCCACCACAATGCCCAGGGGATTCACACAGAAGACTCGTGTCAACCTAGTGTGTGTGTGTGTGGAAGGGGTATTTTCTTCATGCTTTCGTATATATACTAGGGGTTTAAATCCTCCTCATGCTGACATTCTAGTGTATTTTCTATACGGAAGGGGTGTTTTTCCAACACTTTTGCGTACGTATATAGGGGTGTTCTTTCTCACCTTAAGCACGCAGGTGGCATATGCTCATGTGATAAAGATGAATCCCCCGGGCCACAATGGACCACGAACAGAGTGGTTTTTGTCTACAACGCCGGCGACTCACACTGTCCAGCCAATTACCGAATAATTATGGTAAGTTCGGTGTTTGTAAAACTGCTAGCCGGGATTATCGAGTAGCAATTAACAGGCTGGGCAGAGGCAGCAACCAAAATTTTAGTGGCCCCGGCGGGCCATTCAGCCACAGATTACCGATTCAAGCAAAATATGACGACTAACTTGAGTATGATCTCTTACCTATGGAGTACCTGCAGATTCGCCAATTCGTGGCACTTTATTGCCAATTATGACATTAGAATGGCTAACTACATCTTGGTGAATTCAAGCCAATTTAGTCCTAAGAGAGAACTAAATATGCTTAAGGAATGGCCATTTAGGCCACTTGGCCAAATTCTATAAAGCCATGTTTCACCAAATCCCAACTCATTAAAAGGCCCCATCATAACACTACAAGGTGCAAGGGTCTTTTGTCACGGCCACATTTGTCACGACAGAAATGTTTGTCACGTATTTTAATATTTGCCACTCGTGACAACGACAAATCCTTTTTGGTTAAATTGGCTATATTATTACAAAAAAGAGACGTGCTTAAAAGCAATTCTATGAAGCAAAAATGTTACTTTTGTGGTGTTAATTAAAAAGTTCCTTTTCACAGAAACTTGCATGTAGCCATATGGCATTTCACCTCTTCCTATTTTGCACGCAGTATGCCTTTTTTTATATAACAATTAACACACAACTACCATTAACATTATTAACATAAACCATTGCATTAAACACATTTAAATTAAAATCCCCCTTAAACCCCCTTTGGTTTGGGTGCATATTCACATGGGGGGTTACGTAGGGCAGCGAGAGCCCCAAAAATATATTTATAATACATGTACAAAATTAACACCATTAAGTACATTCTCTCAAACCTTATAGTATTTTGTAAACTTTAATATACAGTATACAAAAACTTGTACATGCATACCCCACAAACGAGGATCGCTATGTACGGTCCAGATCTTGGAATAAAGGGCAAATATGCCCATCCGACAGCTCTCGTTGCCCGGAGTAACCCCCCATGTGAATATGCACCCAAACCAAAGGGGGTTTAAGGGGGATTTTAATTTAAATGTGTTTAATGCAATGGTTTATGTTAATAATGTTAATGGTAGTTGTGTGTTAATTGTTATATAAAAAAAATTTTGGGCCCTTCGGGCCCTAACTAAACCACACACTGTTATTATTTCACATCAAGAACACAAGAATGCAATATGTACCTCGTTGGTAGCAGCAAAGCAATTGCAAGTAATTTTCATCCATCCAGTAGTGCAAATCTCCAACCCACAAGCTTCTAACATCGTCATACTGGGCCTGGGGTGAACCGTTGGTCTTAAGTTTTGTTACAAAGAAGCATGTACAAATTGCTTGATTTTTCCGCACCATATTATGCAATATTCCCTTGACTGGGAGTAAACTACTAGATGAACTCTGTTTGCATTCTTGTAAATTTGTAGCAGATATGAATATAATAAGCTAGCATTTTGGCAATCTAAACTATAATTTAGCATTCTTGGATCTCATGGGCAAGATGCTGAAGAGTTGTATTCTATGACGCCGCCCTAGATGCCATAAAATGAGAACTTTCCTTCATTTACCCCTTATGCATGTTCGCTTGGATCAGCCATTGGGACATTCAAAAACAAATCGAAAGAAATAATGTAAGATCCAAGGATATAGCAAGCAGTGTCACACATGGGCTGTCTAATGTTAGGCTAAACAGCTCTTCAAGCTTGACACCACAAGTTTTGCGGTCAAATATCCAAGGGGAGATATATGTGGAGTATTTATAAGTTTCCATTGTGGATATTCCAGCACTTTGCATGACCATCGTATTTAATGTTGAAAGTTGCCGTCCCAGACCAAAGCACAGTCCTGACCATGCAAATCTAAGCTGTGATTTCATACTTCAGGCATTGGTGTTCCCTAAAACATATTTCCGTTATATATGCATCTACGGATTTGCAAGGACGAGTCTTTGATGCAGCATAACAGTGCCATGTTCCCTGGTCTCCATTTTTAAAGAAGATCCACTTTTCGCCATGGCAACAAACAAGCTTATGCTATAAGCCACAAATTTCCTTGATATTGCAATGAGCAGATGGAAAACAATAAGGAAAGGGAGGTAATTGAGATGCAGGGCGACTCTTGCCTCAAAAAGAGTCTACCGATTTGAACAAGGAACTCGAAAATGCATGTTGCATGTATTTAGTGATTGTCTTTGGTTAAGCAACCTAGACCCCGATGCAAGAATCCGGCTAATAAATTTAACATGATCCCTTTAATGCAACTCCGAATAGTCTGTCACTTTATTCTGAACCGGGCTAAGTTCTCTCTGCAAATATCTTTTGGGCGACTTCTCTCCGCTCTAATCGATATTTCTGAATCTTGCAACCACAAAGAAAGCAACAAACTTACTGGAGGAATCTATTTTCAACAAAGAAAGCAACAAACTTACCGAGGAATCTATTTTCAAGCAATCTCGGCTCCGTAAGGCCTAGCGACCACCCACAAAGAACCCAACGACTGCTTTAAGCCTATCTGGCGTCGATTTGTAAGAATCGCCATCGCTTGTGGTATCATCCGGTCTAGCCTCGGACATTGCTTCAGACTCCGATTCCCGCAAAGATGCCCTAAATGATACCCGTTCTAATCTTCTTTCCCTTTTCTTAAAAACACATTAATTAACACAATCTCCATCCTTGAATATCATAGGCACAAAAAATCTAGCCTCGGATTGCTTCAGACTCCGGTTCAATCTCGGCTCCGTAAGGCCTAGCGACCACCACCACAAACCCAACGACACGCTTAAGCCTATCTGGCCGTCCGGTTTGTAAGAATCGGCCATCGCTTGTGCTATGCTCCACCTCGGATTGCTTCAGGACTCGGTTCCTAAGCAAAGATGCCCTAAATGATACCCGTTCTAATCTTCTTTCCCCTTTCTTTAAAACACATTAATTAACACAATCTCCATCCTTGAATATCATAGCTACAAAAAAATCAAGGGTCCAGAAAGAACGCACTCTAGAAATACTATTTAGTACACCTCATCAAATACAGCACCGAAATCATAGAAAAACCTTAGTAAAAATCGTACAAAACCATAAAACAAACCCCCTGTTATTATGCTACATATTGCTCCATGGAGCCACATTACAGTTTTTCAAGGAAAGGTTGCATAAAACTCATACAGACATTGGGGAAATTTCAATTGCACATGTACAAAAGGGCAAATATGTCCTAGACTTTTGGATTCCATTTCATAGCCCTAAAATATGGCGGTCGTCATGTCCAAACAAATGCTAGTTTTTTGCAATAGCTTAATTCGTGTATAGATATGCCTCGGCCATTACCATTTTGGATCCTCTATTTCAGCTACTCTATGGCGTTCATGTTAGTTGCTGCAATAGGTGGTTGTTAGTTTCAAAGCAGCGGCTTATTTTGCTGTGCATTTGCAATGGTTTAGCTTTTGAAACATATTCTTATCAAGAAAATATGTTGTGTCGACTCTGCTTGAAGAACGTAGATTTTGAGCTGATGCCACATAAGAGCATTCGGAGAAGGGGATTCGGACCCAAAACGATTTACAAGTGACTTCAACTTTATATACTAACAACGTGCTTCATGTTTTTTCCTGTTTCTAATTTGGGCCCTATGATGCAGACCAAGCAAGCAATTAAGGCACAGGCAGCAGGTATGGTAATGGCAAACACAATGATAAGAGTGCATCGAGTAACAAACAACATTACATCACACTTGGATGAGTTGATGTTGATGTTGATGTTGTGTTGTGTTATAAAATAGAACATATTGACGGTGCAGGAGCAACAACAATCGGGCCACTAAAAAAACGTGGTGTGCAATGTCAAATGTTCAATCTGAAACTGGAATAATGGATATGAATGTTCAATCTGGAATACTGGATATGATATTGTGACGTTCATGTTCATGTCCAAAGTACCAAAACATTCACACAACATCCAACAACATCCAACGTTCAAAACATTTAACGTCAAACCAGTGTTGCACTATAATTATCAGTCTATGAATTCAGACATGGTTAAATCCTTTGCAGCTTTTCCTGCTTGGTGTGCATGCTAAGGCTTCTAGCAGCAGAACTGTAGAAGCAACCGATATTCAATAAGGAGCCCTTGTGAACAAGTTCCTCTGAATTCCCAACAAACTGATGTCAACACCGATGCTAATTGAGATTTTGACACCTAATCCTAAAAAAACTTTTAACCAAAAAGTAGTAACAAGTAACAGACATATAGAGCCACATAGCTTACAAGCAAAGAGATGATCATGCATTGCATGTTATTGTGAAGTGGAAATTGATGCCCAAAAGCTGCGTTAACGAAGAAATTTAGGCATTTGGCTATGAGATTAAAGTTTTTGATGCCAAATTTGGGCAAAAATGAAGATTTTAGCGGAATTGTGTATTTCCTTCTATGGGAACAGTTTGAACTAGTAGGAGACCATCGTGAAGCATTATATACCTTAGAGAAAATTGGCATGAAGACTATGCTAAGTTATTATAACCTTTGTTATTATAACATTTGGACGGTTTAGATTGATTTTATTGACGGTCAAGATTGAAGTTTAATTGTATAAATAAAAAACTGATGGAATGAAAAGACACGCTTGTTTTGAGAATCCAACTGCAAGGGCGCTGGAGTGTGTCTCGTGGTCCTGAGTGTTGTTGGTTTGAGGCAAGTGTGTTGCATATATAGCCTTTACACATGTCATGTAGAAGCAACATGAAGCAACAAATGGGAAACCATGCATGCGGGCATGGCATGCGGGATAGTTGCATGCGGGCAGCATGGCAGATAGTATAAGAGGAGACTCACGGAAGCGGAAGCAGGAGCATCCTGGGTGGAACAATCCAGTGATTGGATTGAAGGTGAAGTAGCTGAATTGCAGGTGGCTTTAGGTGGAGTCTTGTTTATGCTTGAAGGGATAGAGCTTGGGCTCTCGGCTGTACATACAGCAGAAGAGTGCGGCTGTGGCAACAAGCCAGAGTACTGCTTAGAATCCAACAATGGTATCAGAGCCATGGTCCCAAGTAAAGGGTGCTTAACCGCACCGAGATAGTCCCCAGTGGTGTAGGGGTGAGAATGAGCAAAGCTTGGCCAGTGGAAAGCCCAACTCCCGCAGTGGTGGAGTTGCCCGAGGAGGGGAGCATGTGGATTGTGGTGAAGGCTGGAATGGATTGGTGTGCCCATTAAGGGGGAATGTTGGAGTGTGTAATGGGCACACATGAAGAATGACTCAGTGGAAGAGTACCGGAAGCCCGTCAAAGGGCCGGTAGCTCAGTGGTAGAGTCAATGCTACTGCTTGATGTCTGTTGTTTCAGATCATATAAGGATGATAAGTTTTGAGTGAATTATTTTGTTGTTTCTTTTTGAAATCTAAGTAAAGAAAAAACCGTCTGTTTCTCTCTGGAAGCGAGTCTTCTACAAGGATTTGCCTGAAGGAAATCCTTGTGAATGCTTGTGCTCTGGAGTGAATGCTACTAAATAATAAAAAAAAAATTAAATCTAGAATAAAACCTTATGTACTGTTAAATCTGTGATACGTAAGAAATGTGAATGAATGAAAAGAATCTGGAAAGGGAAATAAAGACATGATCTGTGCCATACCAACTGCGAAAACCTGTGCAAAATCTAAGTGAAAAGCAATTTATTGGGATAGCCAAACTCTGCAGAAGATTTTGGAGCCATAGCTGTGGAAGACAAATGAAAATCGAAACCTTAAATGCCACCAGACTCGGCTTATGCCCCAAAAGAAAATCGATTTAGTGCATGCTTTATGTAGAGCCCAAGAACCGGCAATCCTTCTGCCAGAAACCGGCATCATTGAAATTTTTAACCTGAAAACAAAATAAAACACAGAGGTAAGGAAGGAGTCGAATCGGCCAGGCCATAGCCAAGTAGACCTATTCTTTGCCATAACCCTGTTTTTTTTTCCTCTGGCCATATCCATCTGCCCTGTCGAATACTGCACCCGAGCCTGCAAAAAACCCAGGAGGGATTCGATTCTGCATGCCCTAACGACTCTGCCATAGCCCTGATCTGCCTTCGTTGCACCATACCTACCCAGAGGAGGAAAGAAGAAAAAATAAATAAAGTAAAAAGAAGTAAAATAAATTTTGCTAAGGTGAATATTAAACAAGCTAAATATTTCGATTTCCGTCACCTCGTACCTTGAACCTTGGAATTCATGTGATAACTCATGCACCGCATTGCCTTGATCCGGGCTTGGGCTTCATTTAGCTCACAGTTATTGCATCCAAAGGTACAAATGTTTTCTTGCGTAACATACCTAGGTTTTCTACAGATCTTCGCAGATATTTCTTCAGCTCTGTTCAATTTTATACTGATAGTTCCGCGTGAAAATATTTTTACCCCGGTTATTGTGATTCCATCGCAAAAAATTCCATCCCGTAGAATCACAGACCCTTCGGGAACGGGATCCATTCCGGAGGCCCCGTTATCCATACCTGACTGTGTCAGGTGTACCTTCTGATTGATCCCAGCCATCCATCTAAAGGGTGCATCCTGACCGTCCATTTTATACATTCCGGCAGAATCACCTCCGCAAAATACCGCGGGACGGAATCACCGCACTTTTATTCCATGCCACAGAATCACCATCTGGAATATCTCACTAAAAATTCAAATTTTTGACGATCGTTCTTGTGGGAGGTTTTTCGGCTATGGCGGCTTGCTCTACTGGGGTTTCCTTCGCTTTTATTTGTTGTTGTTTTATTTTGCAAAGATCTACGTTTTTCAATCTTGGTTAAATGCTTGCAGATCCGGGCCGTGGAAGGAAATAGGCTGCCCATGCTTGCAGATCCGGTCCGGACCAAGAAGTGCTCCTGCTTCGGCCATCTTTGCTCCGGATCTTGATGAACTAATCCAAGAGGCGGTGTAGAGGAATCCGCAGGCGAGATAGCGATGGAATTAATGGCGTCGTCATGGGCGCAGAAGGAATGGAGGCATTTGAGGTCGGAGAGGCGCCATATCTTGATGCTGCGGTCCCAAGAAGCAGAGTAAAGGGTGGATCCGCGAGGGCAAAGGGCGAGGGCGGATATGGCGTCGTTGTGGGAGATCCAGAGGCTGGATTCATGGCGCCGGACTTTGGACGTAGTTCCTGGCCAGGAGGCAGGCCACGAAAAAATTCTTGAACGTGGGCAGAGTGGCCAGAAGCCTAAATGGAGCAGATTCGGCAGCCTAAGATTGGGGCTTTCAGCATTAGGGTGGATAAATTAGAACACGAAGGATGTGTAACAAGCTGAGGCGAAGATTTAATGGCCGGAAGCTGCTTAGGACCTAACCAGGGAAACATAGGGGGCATCAATTGATTCTTCCCTTGCTGAGCGCCCAGATCTGCTCTCATATCCATGGCCACATTGACTATGGCATCGGAATAAGGACGCTTAGATCCGGTGATGCTTGGCTTAGCCAGATTTCTGGGTTCTGCAAAAGGAGCCTGCTGTTGCTCCACTACCTTCGAATTTCTTATGTTCAAATTTTAGGACCCTGGAATCTTCCGTTATATGCAAGCCCAAGATCATAAAAGCTTCGCAGAGGATGAGCTATTCCGAAGGAGCAGTTTCGATCCTTTTGTTTTGTCAGATTTTTCTCCAGAAGATCTCCAAAAAAAAAGATTTTTCTCCAAAATAAGAAAGAAAGCTTCACGGTTAGCTTGTCTATGAGAAGTTTTAAAGGTAATTTATACTGTTCCATTCATTATCTAGTTACTCTTTTGAATTGCATTTTGAAGGAATTCCTCCTTTCATTGCCATTGGACTGATCTTTCATTGCCTGCCATGCCTTTTGAGCTTCTGTTTGCTGTGTCTGTGGGTTGTTGAAATATTAAGCAGCCCTAAAGTTGTCCCAATTTCTCTACCCACTGATGCCGGTGAGCAACAAACTCTATAAGCCTTTTATTGCTCCTACATAATTTAAGCTAACACGAATCGTTACGGTTTTCCACAGAAAAATGTGAAGAATCCATGCAAGATTTAGTTCGGCCATGGCATTGCCAATATTGGCAAGGGGTTCAAATCCCCATCCATAAAAATTCTGGGCAGTGCATAGAATAACAATGGACAGGCACACAAAAAATGGAGTAGCACAAGTTTATATTTTCTTCCAATTCAATCCACCGCTTTGCTTTTTGCAAGCAAATGTAGCAAGCAAATGTAAGTTATACTTTGAGAATCTGCCGCTCATCTGCAGAAATTGAAAATGGCAAACATTGGGCTTCTCCAAGTGATTCCGTCGGGAGGAATCCCATCTGGGGTGATTCCATTGGACGGAATCAGAATATGGTGATTCCACCCCGCGGAAGTGGAAGGGGGTGATTCCACCGCGTAATCGCATGGTTGTGATTCCATCCGGCGGAATAGCAATGTTGTGATTCTCGCCTTTGCGAATACGTAAGTGGTGATTCCATCTCACGGAATCAGACGTTCGTGATTCCATCTGGCGGAATAGCAAGGTTGTGATTCCGTCTGGCGAAATAACACGATTGTGATTCCGTCTCGCGGAATAAATAACACGGTTGTGATTCCGTCTGGCGGAATAACACGATTGTGATTCCGTCTCGCGGAATAAATAATACGGTTGTGATTCCATCTGGTGGAATACATGAGCGGTGATTCCATCTCGAAGAATCGTAAATTGGTGATTCCATCTGGCGGAATAGCAAAATTGTGATTCTGCCGGAAGGTATAAATGACCTGAAAGCGACCTTGTCAGGTACGGATAACGGGGGCTCTGGTACAGATAACGGGGTCTCCGGCCTGGTGATTCCGCGGGATGGAATTTTTTGCGATGGAATCACAATAACCGGGGTAAAAATATTTTGTTCCGATAGTTCCATGCTTGGTCTCCAAAACCAGCAGCAGTTGAATAAGTTAGAGGCCATCTTTTGGCAACAAGAAGTCGACAGAAGAGCTTAGCAGATAGGCATAGAACTGAAAGAGAATTCAAAATTGGAGATAACGTTTGACTCAAGATTAAGGTCAAGCAAGCAAAGCTTTGAATTGGGAATTGTAAGAAGCTTGCTGCAAGATGGGCGAGACCTTTCAAGATTATAGGGCGGGTAGGAGAGCAAGCCTACAAGGTCAATTTGCCAGCCCATCTCAAAGTCCACAAAGTCTTTCACATAAGCCTATTAAAGAGGCACATTCCAAACCCAGAGGAGGTCTTAGAGATTATTCACGCTAATATATTTTTAATCTAGCTATATAAATCCAATTCACGCTCTCAAAAATTCCATTCCTTCCAAAAAAAAAAATTCTGCCCGCCATGAAGCGTCGGCCTCTGCAGTGAAGCTTCATGAAGAACCCGAGGTCTCTTCAAAAAGACCTCGAGTTGAATTCCCCCCATTGATTTTTTATTTGCAGCAATCCTCTGATTCCGATTCAGAGGATGAAGAGGAGGAAGAAGTGGAAGTATCAGAGTAGGATTCACAAGAATTCCTGACCGCTCTACTTCAGGATTGGCTCGATCCTGAAACAGAGAATGAACTGTTTGAAGAAGAGTCGGAGGAAGAAGAAGAAAAAAGATTCAGAGGAAGAGGACGACTTCGACGAATTTCTCACATGGCTGGCAGAGGACTCAGGTTTGCATGTCTGTTTTTTTTTTTTTTTTCCTTTTCGTACTTTTGTAGTGTAATTCTAACACTCTTCTTTCTTGCAAACATGGAAGAAGAGAAGTGATGCAGTTCTCGGGCCATCTTACTTAAAATCAATTTTAATTGAGGGCTGTAATTTAGCCTTGAGAACAGGAAAAGACATATAAAATATCTAAATTCTGATTTTCCAAATGCATTAATGCAATAAAATGCCGTGAGAATTTATTGCATTAAATGCAATATTCTCCATATATACCCTACATGATATACCTGGCGGGAAGACCGTACGCCAGACGTGTTATTTCAAGCAATCAATTATTCACACTAATATATTTCTAATTATGCCTATATAAATCCAATTCACGCTCTCAAAATTTTCTACCTATTCTTCATACCATTTGGCGGTTGCGCTTCCGCTTTGTTTTGTTCCGCCCTCCTAGGGTGCTTGGACACAACTCTAGCAACTTGGGCAAAGGAGAATCAGGCAACTTGGATCAGAAAACAACTATCCCAGTCACAAGAGCACAAACAAGAGCTCAACCTGTAGTGGCAGCGGATATGCGAATAAATTCTTGGGGCACAAAATGCCCAGGCCATTATGTTGAAGACTCGTTGTTCAGGGAATAAATTACTAATCGCATATTTCTTATTAGTCAGAATGACTTTAGCTAAACTTGCTCGATATTAATCTCAAAACTTTCTGTGGTTTAGCTAAACTGTACACATTTTTCCTTTCATACTTTCTAGTGTTTTAGCTAAACTAACCCAAACATCATCCTAAAAATTTCTATGGTGTGGCCAACATAAAATATTAAGCGAAATTGTGTGTTTGGTCACTTTTGTAGGGCGAAACAACATAGATACCCTGGTCTGATCGTGACTGGGTTGCTCTGGAAATGAAAAACAATGCCAAAAATACCGTGAGCTCAATTTATGTCATTATTTAGCAAATTCAAGGTAAGATGTTTTGGCTTTAAGTTCAAATAGATGACAAGAGATACATTCAACATAGTTGAAAGGCCATGCAAAGGGCTTTTTCTAATCGATGTTGAGTCTCAGTGGTATGAGATCGAGTAGATAAAGGCAGGGAGGATACTATTTTTTGTGTAATCCGGCATTATTTTACAGCGTATTCGCTATATGACCAAATCTGCCAAAATGTTTTCAAGAGACACGAGCTTTGCCTTGAAGCTTAAGCAATATATGATCGTTCTGAGCTCCATGGCTGCTTTTACAAAGGCGACCAAGCATAGGAGCAATCTGTTCTGTGCCATATCATGACCTATTAATTCCAAGTATGTACTTATTACCATATATATCTTTATGCATACATTCTAAAATGCATATCCAATTCAATCACTTCTTGCGCATCTTTGCTCATTGTTTTCAGGGACATGCACTTCATTAGTTACAGAATTGTAGCTTTAAATTTAACTTCGTTTCTACACTTGTTTTCATCATCTTCTTATCTTTCTTAGAAGCATTGTTGATATTGTAGTCGAAAGACATGTTGTCTGCTGGATTTGCAGCAGTGAATTTTGACAGGCATGGATATAGATCTTACTGTGAAAGGTGTCAACAACATGCAAATTCTATGCAGCACTGGTTTTTGGCCCACAGTCTGGAAGGTATTTATGCAGTATTTTTTGGTTATTTTCTCAAATTTTTCTGCTTTAGGGTTGAATCGCTGCCATTTGGTAGTTATATCTATTTGATTAACATCTTAGTCTTATCGTTTGTATCTATAAGACCCCATTGCAGGTCCTATGCCCTTCTTGGTTGCTGTAAGCCTTCATTACATGCCCTTTTTCCTTCTTGATGGTTTTGATTTAACAGTGATGCATTGGGTCCAAGATGTGAGATAACTATCATAGAATGAATTGCAGTTTAGGCACTAATGGCAAATTCTAGAATGGGACTCGCATGAAACCAACAAACCGCCCGACTTAGACTTGCTTCTCATTCATCTCAGCAGATTTTCTACAATGGTGGATAGTGGGTAGCCGCACACATGCGAACTACCCATAACAAATAAAGGGAAAATCCAATTATATCATTTGGACCCCAACAAAATACAATGCTAATAGAGATCGGGCTAGTGTACTGCTTAAAAGCTTATCACCGGGATTAAAAACCCGCCCTTTCGGGTTTTGAGGAAAAACCCTAGTGATAAGCCTTCGGCAAGGGCTTGGACAAGCGTAAGGCATAAAAATCGCTCCCAAAACCCACGAATAGAAAAGTCGAAGCGGATGTAAACAAGCTAACTTTGTACACGCACATCACCAACAAAACAACAAGACAAAACAAACCTCCCAGAGTGGAGGGGCTGATTCTGTAGCGTGCCGCGATAAAAAAATACAATAACAAAGAAGGGGGAGGGTGGGTTCAAAGAGAATAAAGATGCTGGCGAGAGAAGAGGAAGCGTCGATGAGAAGTCGAGCGAAAACAACCTAAAATAGCGAACTCCCAACCAGAATGGGCATGCGCCGCCCGCATGCATGCAAAACATGCATGCTCGTCCCATTCTAGAATGGCGATCCGATGTCTCGGATCGATAAGATAAATGTAATGCAAAACATATTTAGACTCATTTTATAAGGGTTTTATGTGTTGGATCTTAGTGAATGATAGCTAAAGTATTGCAAATTTTCACCTATGCAGGTTTCTTGATGGTTTTGATTTGGCAGTGATGCATTGGATCTAAGATGTGAGATAACTATCATTGAATGAATTGCGGTTTAGGCACTAGTGGCAAATAATTTTAATGCAAAACATATTTAGACCCAATTTATAAGGGTTTTATATGCTGGGTCTTAGTGAATGATAGCTAAAGTATTGCAACACATTTCCAGTTCTTGTTTTAAGGCTTCTATGCAGGTCGAGATTCAGAATCATGTGGTTGTTAAGGCTCTTTATGCTTGAAGCCTTAATTTTAGCATTTTATTTGTTGTTTTGTAAGTGCCTTACTTGATATAACATTAATTTGGACTTCCATCCAGATAGAATCTCTGTTTATACTGCAGAAAGTTGGAGCCCAAATTTCTGCTCATTCTTGTGCTTTTTCCATGTTCTACTTTTCCAAGCCTGATACATTGCTTCTCACGCATGTTATGATTTCCCAAGCTCTGATACACTGCCAAATTTCTTTGGGAAACTAAGTGCGAATTAGGCTGGACAAAATACATGTGGCAAAGTTTGAAGGATTGCAAAATTGAAGTTTAGTTTCTTGGGCTGCTCCGGAACGTTTTGAGAAAATGCAAGGAGGCTTAAAGCTATATAGAGTTGCATATTTGAATGCTTTAATAGCATGTGTAAATGTTGGAGCTATGGATCGAGCTAAGCAAATACACCATCAAATCATCAAGTATGGCCTCATAGAGGACGTGCTAATTGGGAGTGCACTTGTGGACATGTATGTCAAGTGTGTAAATTTGGGAGAAGCTCGCAAGGTGCTTGATCATATGCCGAATAGAGATGTGGTATCGTGGGTTGATCAATAGAAAGCTGCATGAGTTTAGTTTGAAGTGATGAAATCCATACCCAATTGCAAGAAAACTTTATGGAACACAGTTTTAGAATGTGATTTTAGAGCTAAATGCATCAGATGATCATGGCATTGATGTGGTCAGACAACAAATACAGGATTTTACAAGTACTTAAAGTATCTCATTTGGGTAAGTGGCGTAAATGAGCATTTTGGTACTGTTGATCAATGTAACAATTCATGTTGACATTATCCACTTCATTTCCTTTTCAAATATTTATGAGATTTTGATATTTCCTACTTTATTTCATAGAAGCATATATTCTTCAGATGAAAACGAACAAGGTTTATCTCCAGCCATAAGTTCTCTCATTTGTACTATATATCTTATTAGAATGTTTCTTATAAGTGCTTTATTTATTTATGGGGCCTTTTTTTTTTTGGGTGGTTCTGGTTTGTATTCAGCTAAATGTGCCCACAAATGTATGGATTCCGCTTATTAATACTCTTGTGGATATTAAGTGTTGGCTTGCTTATTAATTAACCTTCAATGTCACATCAAAAACAGCATTATAAGAGTCTCTAGAGCCACGCATAGGAATGCAAATATGTAAATGTTATTGGATATGAAAGGAAATATTCAAAACACAATCTACAGAGCAAAAGTTAACAGTTTACCTTGGTTTCATTGATGTGTTTTTGAACTGCACCACAGGTATCGGCTTGCGCCATGCAATAAACTACAACTCGGAGCATTATTGAGTGTATTCATAAAAGCACAAATAGCTCTTATTGTTGTGTAAAGTAGAACAATTTCAATAAAATATCTCTTTGAGACTCAAACTCAATTCTATTTGTCAAAGAATGACAAGGTTGTTTCCAACCCTAGCGAATGGAGAAGTTTTCAAAGGAATGAGCAATCACGACATTGTCCCTCACAATGTCATTTTGATGCCCCTCAAGCAACTTTGACATCATGTCTGGATTTTAAATAAAACATTGATGCATCTAACCCTCTTTTGGCAATTTTAAAACTAATGTGTAAAGTTCATTAGAGAGCAAAAAGGCTTAATTGAATAGATGCACCCTCTTTTGGCAATTTTTAAACTAATGTATGAAGTTCATCGGAGAGCAAGAAGGCTCTATTGAATAGATGCAAAACACAAAGTTGGACAATTGCAATTTCCATAGTTGGAGGAGTACACCACTCACAATTTATATGTTTTTGGCATTGGAAGGAAAGAGCTATGGTGATTGGATAGAAAGTTCTCATAAATGAGATTACGCACTTGGTAATTTTCATGAGGTGGGTGTATAAAGGTTTCCATGATGATGCCATTATGCTTGTAAAGGCATGTAAAGGTTTTCATGAGGATGCCATTATGCTTGTAAAGGTCTCTGGTGGCCCCAGGAGACTTGATAAGATAAACATAAATATTGCGGGATTCTGATCATCCTGCACTCCGGTGCAAGATACTCCAGCAAACAGTTTATGTTGTGGTTACAGATGCTGTGTGCAGGTTGCACTATGTCTTATTTAGTCATTCTATCTTTGATTGTATTGAATGCCTTGCATGAATTGCAGAACGTACCTCATTGGGGTAAGACCAAATTTAATGAGTCCAACATTGATTAAGACTCTACTTGCAAATCCACATTTTTTATGAGCTCTGTGGCCATGTTTCAATACCTTTCAGGCTCTTTCTGAAGCTTATTCTAGAACTCTTATGTTGTCCTTTCCTTACACATTTTGGCACTTGATGTTTGCAGGAGATCCACAGGGTAGAAGCATGAAAGGGTGGGCAAAAAAAGGGACACTTTTATACATTTACATTTGGCAAAATGTAAAAAAATTCCCCTTGAGGTCTCATTTATTAGGGGGTACCTAATTTTCAAACGGGTTGGGAAACTTTAATGCACTAATTTTCAAAAATTAAAAAAAAAAAAGAAAAAAAGACCTCCTTCGATTCTTTGATCCCGCCCATTCCCAACCCTGCTGCTCCCGCCATAGCCAGACCTTTGCAAGGTCGATCATGGACCCTAAGCCCTGATACTCTCCCATTATCACCTAGACCAGGGCGCTAGGGTTTAGGCTGCAGGAGGGTGTGATTTTGTGCATTCATCAGTGATTGATCAAGCCCTATTAGTAGCAGCAAGAAGCAATGAAGCAGCAAGGTCGGATCAGTCCCAGGAAGTCGCCAAGAACCAAGGGTTTGAAGCCCATGGCAACCCCAGAGCCTAAGCCATCGAAAGCGGCGGGGAACTAAAGACAACTTCTGGAAAATCTTCATTGCAGCCAGAGTTGCTCAAGGTTAGCATTAGACAGCTTAGGACCTACAATTTTGATTCGGTTTTTCCAGGTCTGTTGCAAGTGGTTCGTGATGTTTGGGGCTCTGAACCACCAGCTGTTAGGGGTTACCAAGATGCCAGGATCCAAGGGGTTTGGATGGCAGATTTTCTTAAGAAATATGAGCATGTATTCGGCAAGACGGAGATCAATAACCATCACATTCCATTGTACTTTGCAAGGGCCTTTGCACTTCATTACAAAGGCATAGAAATTGACTGGAATGAGGTAAAGGAGCATGCTATTTCTGCTAAAAAAGAGCAAAAGGAGTCTGATGTTACACATGCAGGGACCGTAAAATCGTCCAATGTAAAAATATGCAAGGTAAATCTGCCACAGGTCGGTTTAGTACAGATGGATGGGTTGAAGAAATTGGTTGAGAGTAGACTTGTGGATGCTACTATCTTGATTAGCAGATTGAAGGAGTTGAAGGACAAGAGGAAGCTACTTGAATCCGAGATTTGCAGGCTAGAGAGTGAGAGAAGCACATTAAGTAGGGTTGTCCAAAAATCTGATGCACAGATAAACACTCAGCTTGCCAAAATTCTGACACTAAAGGCAGCAGGGACAGCCAATAGATTTGCAAATGGCATTGGCAAGTCACTTTGAAGAGGAAAAATCAAGTTTTATGGAGGAGATGAAAAATTTAACAAAGCCAATCGAAGACATGACTTCTGAGTTGCAGACATTAGCCACTGCCATCCATGAAATCATCAAGGATTTGGAGATGAATGAAATTAGTGAGAGTAGGATAAAGGACATGATATTACATCTTGAAACATCAGATGTAATTACCTTGCATCCCAGTCCTGTTCTTGCAGCAGATAGTAAGGCATCAAATCCTCGTGTGAAGAACACATGCTGCTCTTGCAATGCATGCCTTGACAGTAGTATTTTGGTGTTGCCATCATGTGGACATCCCTACTGCCTTCTTTGTCTCTCATCACCACAGGTGTCTCTACTTCGAACCGGTGTGTTTTCATTGTCTTTGGCCTCAAGAACTTCGTTGCAAATATGGAATTTCTACTCAAGGTAATTACGTTCACTTGATTTCATTTTACTGATTGTAGGAATACTTTTTTTGATATGCAAGTGATTATCTTTAGATATGTATTTGTTTGGTAGAGTCTTGAATCGACATTTACCTTCTACATAGACTTAAGTTTTGTTGTTACGGAGAATGAATGTAGTTCAAGGTGCTTGGATTTGGATCTGTACATTCTTTTCATCATTTACATTTCTTTCATGTACATGCTTTCTTGCTTCACTTAAATTTCTGTCATGTACATGATTTCTTGCATAACTTACAGACCTGTCTCATGTAGATGCTTTCTTGCATGACATACATTTATTGACACTTTACATTCTTGATTCCTTGTTTGTTAGTGTTGATTACATTTACTTTTTGTTTTGCAGAAACAGGGAGCATCAAGAAACCTGAACCTGCTGTAACAGGTAATGTAAACATGTAGATGATTTGTAAACATGTAGAATTTTTTTTAGATCTGAGTCTAGCTAACTAGCCATTGTCATATCAGGTGTGAAGCCATTCCTTGAAGGAAGAACCTTGCTACCTGAATTCTCGGATGTTTGAAACCTAAACCAACCAAGGATGATGCCATGTCCGTGGGACTCCTTCTACATCAGCATCACCTATTAAGGCATTCTCTCCGCATTTCGGGAAAAGACAGAATCGAGGGAAAGTTTGTGGAGATGGCAATGGCGAGAATCGATAAGTTCAAATTTAATTGAGTTGATATAAGCTTCAATATTATTTCAGGTTGCTAATTTGTAAGATGTGTGATTGCAGGTGGAATTAGTCTTCAAGAGGAGATCCCAAATTTGGATGCCGAGTTGGCTTCCTTGACTTCGAAGAATGGTTCCTATCAAAGGTGAGCCATTTTAAAGCTCATCAAACGGTAACATTTGTTCATGAGGTGCATATTCTCTAACGGTTATGGCGGATGAAGATAAGAAAGCACCGGCTGACTATAGAAGCGATTATCGTGAAGGAGGAGGATGCTCCCCAAATAACAAGCGGAAAACTTCGAGCGAGAAAGGATGCACCAGGCTAAGAGTGCAGCTAAGAAAAGGTATGCACTTCATCTTAACTCACACCATTTCTTCAACTCACACCATTTCTTGTAGGCAAAAATCTGTTGAAGACACAACATCTCTTGAAGATTCTAAATCCGATGAAGAATCTGATGTTGATGCAAAGGTAATATTATGAAACATTTGTTTTATGCACACCGCATGATACTTGACACTTCAATTTGATCCTTGTAGGAGCATCGTGAAACTGTGTTCTTACGCCTTTACGTGCCTTTCAAGGATAGCCCCACGATCCTCCCATGAAGGTGGTCGATATTGACCTTGAAGAACTCGTGCACCCGGATCAAGAATGACAAAGCCGCCTTATTGAATCTGTATGGCGGTATGCACAAGGTGTTGTAGATGTAATTCTGATTTCATCTCCTATTCTTTGTGTATTTATAATGGCGTATAATTATGACCTTATCTTCTTGTAGGTACCGCATCATAATTTGCCATCCGAGTGGAAGAACAAGATTTTCTTTTATCCATCTTTTTAACTTTCACTTGTTCAAGGAAGCTACAGCAAGTAAGAAAAAACCGAGGCCTCAAGAAACATTGTAGATATCGTGAAACGAGGAATGAAAGGGCTGGTTATGTCAAAATGCCGATGCGTTCTTCTACCCGTGCTTGAGAATGAGCACTTTGTGTTGGCTATATTTGCCTTTGCGTAAGGGAATCCTGCGGTTCTTAGGTGCACCATCGATTCATATATTGAATAGTCCGAAAGCTTTTGCGACAAATGAGAAGGCAATTAGAGGGTATGCATTTCTATCTACTTTCTCCCATTCATCTACTTAAATATTTACATTTCTACTTTTAAATGTGCATGTGCGGGCTTCATACGGATATTGACTCAATCAATGAGTCAAACCTCAAAGCGGTGTTGATTTTATTCGCGAAATAATGTGAAGGGGCTTGAACATCTTGAAGTACCTCGGCAGCCCGATCATTCAATTGCGGCTTGTATGTGATGGCCTTGCATGCACAAATTTGTGAAACGCGGTTATTCGGAAATAAGGAGTTGAAGGTAAGTGTCAATTCTCTTGCAAGCTTTTAGTTAACACCATTTTACATTTCTGTTTGCTTTAATGCACTATGCACAGTTACAGCGGGCTGGTTTTCCACCGCGATTATCGCTAGGTCGGCGAGCATGTCTGCAAGAAGCCACTTAAACGGTGTGAAGATGGAGAAGCCATTGATGTGTCGATTGGTAGATGAATCTAACCATTTGTTTATGAGTTTTGTGGATGAACAGTCTGTTTTCAGATTTGATCAACACTTGGTTTATGCTCGATATCATAACCCTGTATAAAATTCGGATATTGGTAATACCTTCGAACTGCCTAATGGAATCACTCTGCATAAAAATCAGACTTTGTTTTGGCCTAGTTGCCTTCAAAATTTCGGATGTACTTGGCCAGAGTGCCTCAACCAATTAATTTTGAAAAAATGACATAAGTTGTCCCATATGGCATTATTCTAAAGCATGTATCTGGTTTCTGCCAGTGTCAATTTATCCCAAGTGTTTTGTATGTCTTTCATTTCAGTCCTGTTCTTAAATTATCCTCATAAAAGTTCTACCACTTATTGACAACTTAAGCTCATATTAGATGAGTGCTTCAAGATGATGAATGTGAGGTCATGATCTTACATGACTTGATCATTTGAGATGGGTTGGATGAATGCTCCAAGATGATGAATGTGAGGTCATGATCTTACATGACTTGATCATTTGAGATGGGTTTGATGATAGTGTATGCTTGATACATCCCATTTCTTTTCCGACTCACTAAGTCCCCAACACTTGACTTACGAGTCGCGGTGACTCCGGACTCGGACTATGTACCTTCACATTCTTCTCCGCGGCAACCTCTCGCTTTTCGGGACTCCAACTTTTCATGGGGTCCATGGCGAGGAGGTGAAGGTACAAATTGACTTGATGGATACACTTTCATCCCCTTGAAATGTTAGTGCAAAGGTATTTCAGTTTTTTGATAAGTGCACACTTTTTGCTTCCATCCCATCTTTGTGACTTCATGATCTTGAGCCCATGGGATTGAGATGGACAAGTGCATTGACAATTTTGTAATCTCGACCATGTACATGAGATATAGTTGTAAATTTTGACATGTACATGAGATCTGATTGTAAATTTTGAAGTCGACCATGTCAATATTTTGACATTGTGAACATGTACACTATTTTGACATTGTAACCACCCCTATCTAAATATATAAAATCTCTATCTCCTTCTTGTTGTCGACACTTCATAGAACTATCAAGCCTAGCATCCAAAGCATAAATTACGCCGTTGTATTGTCGAGAGCACAATTAGGAGGAGATGTTAATAAGTTGTATAAGTGGTCAAGATGTCAAACATTGCACAAAAGTACTAGCACTTTGTGCACAAGGTGTTAACACTTTGTGCACAAGTGTTAAATAACTTGTATAAGCGGCAAGGAAAAAAAACTCGTGTCCCCTTTTTTTTTTTTTTTAAGGTCAATAATGTCTTGCCAAGGTTCAAGACCTTTGTGCAACTTGTGTCAAGATGTCAAACCTTGCACTTGTTGTCAAGATGTCAAACCTTGCACAAGTGTCCCCCATATAAGTCCCCCATTCTAAAGGATACAATATAAGTGTCCCCCATTGTTTTGAAAGAGGCATCTTGAGCTATGTCGGGTATAAGTTATCTTTGTAAGCCCTGAGGATCAAACAAGCAAATTCAAAACCACAACACTAGGCACTTCCAAAATGGCTCTTACCATATATACACTCACGAAATTTGAACCATTAACCTAAGGTAGCCATTAACCTTGAGTTTTCAAGTACAAGTACAAGTGTCTCAAGTACATGTACAAGTGTCTTGAACCTACCTGCTGCCAATGTATTCACTTTAATATTGAAAACAAGTGATCAGAATTGTTCTGCTGGCCAAACACATGACAATAATTATGTAGCCCCGATGTACAAAAGGTAAACCTGATACAAGAACAGAAATTCACAGTACATCTACAATCTCAGGCAGATTTCCTAATAGCATCTCGTGCCAATACTGAGACAGTTCATATGCATAAGCAACACCTTTTATCTTGTGCTTGACTGGCTCCAATGCGAAGCGAACCCCTATTACAGACTCGGGAGGGACAAAAACCTTCTTCTCTTTTAGTAACACTGTATTACCCGATGGCAGCTAGGGATCAGCTTCAAGTAGTTGCTGTAATAACCTCATCACCTCTGAAAAAAAGTTTCCATAGTCATCCATGGTATCTACCTCGGTACATGTTTTACTTGGTTGCATTGAAGGATATAATAATAAGGGACCCCCTCATGATTGTCTGGAGCTGTGAAGCATCCAAAATAATCACCAACCTGCAGCGTCTCGTCAATATTATCCTCGTCATTTGCCCATAAATCCTCAGCCTCATCAACATCTCCAGGATTGATCTTACTAATTGGCTCTAGTTTTTAAACTCCCACCTACCACAATGGTCAGCATTCTCACAAGCAGGCCAATTAAAATTGATGCATGCTTTGCAAAAACATGAAAGAGGTCTGCACAATAATTTTGTAGCATCGTTTGAGTCGCTTGGGACCGATCAATGTCAGTCACCTCCCAGAATACCCTCTCCACATCTGATTTTTTCTCCCTCAATACTTGACACGCAGTTGCTGCATCTTTTACTATCTTCCCATCCTTTTTCCTTTGTTCTGCTTCAAGCCACAATTTAGAGATTGCCCCTTCCCCATCGTGTGTTCCCTTCCCATGTCCTGAACCAAAGAAATTCCACTGCATTCTTATCTTATGTTGAACATGGTATCTTGTCACATGATAGAATGCTCTTCTAGATTTAAACTGGGCTGCACAACCATCGGACCAAACCAAATGGTATTTCAAATGGCCACCACCATTCTCTTGCAACCATTTGAGGTGCATCTTGAATGCATCTTGTACGAAGTGGGTATCATGAGTTTTGTCGTCTGAAATAAATGAGTGCACACATTTTCTCAATCTGCCATTTACCTTGAACATGGTGATATGAACCAGAATACTAATTTGTTCATTGTACCAATGCTGAGCTTGAATCTCGTTGAATGGCTTCAAAGTATAATTTTCAGAAAAATCAACAACTGATAGCACCCAAATCGCCGAAGTGTTCGTATGCATTCTTTGAACTGCTTGCTTTGCCAATGTGCCACAAAATTGTGATATATAAACTTAGACATATGGTCGAACATGCTGTCCAACATCTCCTTTGCACTGCCCTTCTTGTCAACTAACTTTAGCCTTCGGGAAGTTCCCTTCTTTGAAGGTTCATTAACATAGTTATAGACTTGCCAATCGACCGAATCCTCGATGCTTCCATCCTTCTCTCTGGGACACAACTCAATTAACTGTTTCCCACAACTGTCACATTTTGTTTCCATGCAGGCTAGCTTGTGCCACTCCTCATCGGCCGCCCTCGGGCATACCATGGCTCTCCAAAGCGTGCTCACATTATCATAATTACGCTTCTTAGCTTGGCAAATCCCGGCATTAACTACAAAGCACACACATTGCAATTGCAAGTACAATTCTCGTGGAATTTTGACCTCATCATATTGAAAGCCTTCTTATATAAATCTGCCTGCTCATGCTTCACACAACAGCAGGTATTCCTCTCCTTTAGCTTTCGTATGCAAGGAGGTTTTAAGTATTCGAATTGCGATGCCAATATTGACTTTTGGATCTTCGATCAACAAAGATTTGGTATAATTCAGCTGCAAAAAAGTACCTTTGTCGAGAATCTTACAAAATATTAGAATGTACATTCTATATGTTTTAATGTATCTTCCACATTCTTACATCTAAGTACTTTCTTCCTCAAAACCCCACATCCTTACATAATAGCTACTTTATGAAAAGCATTCACATATTCCTCTTGAGCTTCCTTGGGTTTTATTTTCTTACATCTATAGCACATATCTACGGTTAGCATCAAGTATACCTTCAAGTTGGATTCAATGTAAAGCATGTCAATATAACTTCTACAAGAAAAACTGAATAACATTTCTTGATGCATGATGTGGAACATGCTTGTACAGAAAAGACTACTGTCACCTGCAAAAAATGTAGAAAACATCTACATACATTCCTAGCTAAAGTACATTTGATGTTGGTCGAAAATTCAAAAACTATGTGACTCCTCCATGACCCTAAAATACTAGCATGTACTGTTGTAATGTCGATGTAATTGGTTGGTTCAGGTCCTCTTCTTCATGACATCTCTTACCTTTGGTGATACTTTTGTATTATCTAACCAGAACTGAACAACTCTGTCCTTCATAGCCTGATCTATGGCATTTTTTCTTGGCTTTCGTCCTGCTAATGCCCACAGATTTGCTCCACACAGTGACATTTTTTTCCTCCTTTCTGCTGCTAGCTTCATATTTCTAGGATGCAATTTGAGGATTTTGGCTGCCCCGTGTGGTCTTGCTGTAATACTCCTTCCTTTCCAACTACCATGGAAAGAACACTGTGTTTGGCAGCAAGCTTGTCATTGCTATTAGCACGTTTCACTTCTTGGAGGCCATCCTTAAGGTTTTCAAATAAATCTCTTTTCACAATAGCCTCTTTAGGCCTTCCAACAACAGGGCCAAATAAAAAGTCCAATCTACTATCCTGGAGCAATTTTCCAGCAAAAGTTTTTTTCTGTTTTGGATTCAATCTAGAAACTTGATTTAGTATGTGATTCACAGAATCATTCACCCTTCTTCTAATCTGTTTTGTCCCATATCCGGCCTCTCTCTTGCATCTTTTTGATGAAGATTGGTTGTCCCCAGAAGAAATGCATGTAGAGTCCTCCTCAATAGCAAAATTCGAATCTGATGGTAAGTCCTCCTCAAGAACAAGATCCGAATCTGTTGTTGCTGGTGAATTTGATTCTGCCATAGCTTCATACATTCCAAGATCGATCAAACAGGCATAGAAATGGGGATCCTATTCTTGGTTCCAATGAGAAAGGGGTTTCAATCCGGTAGCTTCAATCCTGTGGAGGGAGTTCAAAACTCAAAACGTGCCCCCAAATTCGTGGGTTGCCAAAAATAATTGCAAAGAATCTCACGTGGACCACAAGCATTAATGATAGGCAGCCCATGTAAAATTCAAATTTTACCTTAAATTCACTTTAAGCTAGTGTATTTTTTTACATCAATTTGCAAGAAATACAAGACACCCTTTCATGCTTCTACCCCACAAAACTAATAAAGACGTGCACAACCCTACTGCTAGAACACATAGGAAATGATAGTGGCATATGCAGTATGTTGAACATGTTCTTTGTTGCCAGTCTTTATGCCCTTCTTTGGCTAGGATGAAGGGGCTCAAATTACTTTGAATGTGGTAAAATATCACTGTCCATGACAGATAACATTATATCAAAGCCTCTTATGAATCTCTCTTAATGTACAATAAATAGTAATGAAGTAATACAGCTAAAACTTACTTCCTCACTCAAATAATTGCAAGGGCATAATCAAGCTATCATCCTCCATTACTTTAAACTATGATGTCAAATACTCCAACCTCAAGCGGATAATTTCCCATTGACACTAACAGAAGTCACTTGACATATAGATGTTTGAGAAGGCTTTCGACTATAGAATGAGCCCACAATAAGGCTTTCACTTCAGCAAAGGCACCGTAGACAATATAAAGAAGATGGGCATCGACATTCTACTTTGTCTCAGTTCATGTACAGCAGGACAATCCATATAATAGATTTTTCCTGCTTTGCAACCGGGTGCAACTTTTTTTAAGTTTTTTCGAACTATGTTTTCGTGTTTTTTTGTAAGGAATATTCGTGTATTCCTCTTAATACATACTCTAAATATGGAGATAACTGAGTATATAAAAGTGGCAGGAATCTTCATTTTTATATAATATCTTCAACACTTTACACCAAAATTTGATCTCGCCTGCAACTTTTCTAGATATACAATAACAATTACTTTTGAATAATTTAATTGGCACCTAAAATCATTGCTAGTGTAGCATCCGTCAATACTGCTTGAATCACCTCCTTGTTATCTTTTGGATTATGTCCCAACACCTTGTTGTAGACATAACACATGTGTTTGCAGAGGAGAAATCTACCCTTGCAATCATGTTTCATGAATTCTGGACAACTACATCTAGGGTTTGCACTAATCTCAATCTTGTAAATGTTGGTATCTCTTCTGAGCTCATAAATTACATGCTTTCATGTGATAACTGCTTTCCAACTACTACGCTTCCATGTCATAACTTCGTTCTAGATTCACATCTTCATCGATTTACTCAATCCGGCTCTTTTATTGACACGCCTTCCATTTCTAACTCGACGAAACTACTCGCGGAAGGTGCATCAAGAAATGTCGATGGAGTACTTGATTAGATGTGGATGATACCCTCTCACCTCCCCAATCCGCTACTCATCAAGACTTGCAATTCTTCATCCTTTATGTTGATTCCTCAGAGCCAGCGGCCAACTACCAGGTCTGCTAGGAGCACTGACTATACTGTAATCCGGATACCATGTATGTTGCACATTGGTTGAACAAAACCACATCATTTGTTCCTGCTCTCCATTACGATGTCTTCTGATCATTAAAAAAAAGGGGCAACAGTGGATTTGTTCCCTTTGTTAATACGTGTTTGGCATTTACGACCAGTTTTTGAAACACGACCCATACATTTCACTTCACTTCCAGCAAGTGTCCTCCTCAAGGCCCAACTAGCCTGATGAATATCTAATTCTATGACTCTAATTTGTGGACTGCCAAAATTTATTGTCCTTCTTGCTGAGTCATCAATTCTTGAACGTGACATAGTGTGGGTCACCTTATCTGGACGATGACTTCCTGCTTCAGAATTAGTAATTGTGGATGTCTTTCTCAAGATGGTTCGGTTATTACCACCAGATCCAGGATTATATTCTGGCATTCCACTTCTTGACGCTTCTTCATTAATTATATTCACTCCCTGCATAGGGCTTATTCCAGAGCGAATACTTCTTTCTAATCTTCCCAACAGATTTGAAACAGTAGGTCCTGTTCCCAAGTGTCTACCCTCCAACCATGCTTTGTATTTTGAACTTTGCAAGAGTGCTTCTGTCATGTCAAATATGCATGCATCATATAAATTCATAGTCTTTCTGTATCCCCTAGCTGCTAGCCAGCTTCCGTGCTTGGATTCAGACATGTTAGTGTGAGGGACATGTATGGCACTGGCTATGTCCATTCCTGTAAGCATATAATTTCCCCATCTGCTTACCCTCTGATGCCACCAAGACAATCACGAACCTAACGACTTTATGTCCACCTCGTCCGCTTTTCCAGGCCACCAATCAATGATTTCATGATAAATATCTTCTGCAATTTCAATAGTTTCTGCATTCCTCCATTTCCTACATAAATCCAGATGCTGGATACGGTAGGCCTCATAAATGTATTTATTTGTGTGACATTGCAAGCACTGCTCAAAATGAAATTGACATGAGCGTTATCCACCTAAAATTTCCTGACCATTATTGAACACATCTCGTACTGCTGTCCAGTTAGCCTGTGCTTCATCGGCCATAAATTTCCTAAATCCAGCTGCCGGAAAACCTTTGCCCTCCATCACCTTATTTAGTTTTTTCCAAAACAGTCTTTGTGCAATGTAATCTTCAGTTTTCATGTCACACAAGGCAATAGTCTGTAGAGACCTTATCCTACATGAAAGGAATTACAAAAATGAAATATACAACTTATTTTGGATCAAAATAAAAAGAAACAACTTACTTTGGATCATAGATGACACCCCAATGTTGTCCAAGTTGGAATACGTTTCACATGATCAAAATGAACCCAAAATGTTCCAAATCCCCACCTGGACGCATTCTATTTACTAAATCTACTCCTGAGCCAGGCCCGACGGTGGACATCTTGAAGATATAACATCTTTCATTATCGTCATCATGTAACTGGTAAGGAAATACTGAACCGTGGAAGTACTGGTATCTGCTATGTTGTTTCAAATATAAAATTTGAGAAAACTCATCCCCTCCTTTCTTGTTCTGAGCTTTAGCTTTATGAATCCACCTTCGTAATCTGAATTTCCAAAATTAATGATAAACGCCAGGTAAAGACATTGGATATAAATCGTGAAATTTAATACAATACCTTCGTTGATTATTCAATGGTTCAAGTTTTTGAAGAAATCTATCCACACCCGCAGAGTCCATTGTTTGAAAAGCCGAGATTTCATCTTCAGAAATTATATTACCATTCACAAAATCCATTGCAAGATCGTGTTGTGTTTCTCTGGCCCCTTTATAGTTGATGGTGTATTTGCACCTCTAGTGTTCAAAAGTGCTTTGGCCATATACATACTTTCTCTTGACTCTGCTACTCGATAGGATGTTCATGACTTCCATGTGAAAGGCCAACCTCGTAAAATTTGTATTATCCGAAAGCGATAATATATTTTGCATGTGCACTGCTTATGCATTCGTTTGTTCCCCCAAAATATACAATTAAGGGAACCATTGATCAGATAGTTCTCCTATAAATGGTGTGTTCCTTAAGGTTCCTCTCCATTGCACCTCATTTGGTTTCCCTGTTCCCAATAAACATTCACAACTCATATTCTTGCATTGTAAGTGGCCACAACAATGGGCCAATTTCACACAACACGGAAAACTTGGAACAATCAGATGAGAAGGGTCTGACCAAACATGAGGATCCATGTTACGCTCCATTCTCGACATGGGCTTGAACATTTTTTTCACTTGGGAGCTCGTAAACTACAAAGATTACCATTATAAAACTCGGCAAATGGTTCACCCTTACGGATCTTCCGACCTCTAGTGCCCAACTCTTCAAACACTATTGCTACCATTTGTGATCAAGTAATCGAACATTGACCTCTCACTTATACTAGAATCTATAGATTTTGGAGAGTCTACAGATATGGGACATGTTGGAGAACTGATAATTTCAGGCATACCAGTCACTATAACACGTGAACCAAATTCTCTATCAATCACATAAACTCCATCAACATTCATCTTCACAACGTATGTCAAAGAATCATCGTCCACTTTCACGACACTTGTTGCAACATCACACTACCAAAGTTGAAACCCAAAACATTGTGAAACTAGATTGTTACTCACAAGGCAAATACCATTGACATCAAATGGTAACTGCATAGATTGCAGTTTGCCTGGAGAAGTCATGCTAAGCACGGCATCCATTTCTCACTTATACAAATTCCCTCGAAAACAATTCCCCGCAAGTTGATACAAAGCTCAAGGACCGTTATTTTTTTTTACAAAAGCAATCCACGAAGATCGAGTAAGTAATATACGGACGTTTTAAAGTAAATAATAATGATCCTATAGTTTAGCATAATTTAAAGGAAATCACATTATAGATTACACGTTATGTTATTTAAAAATAAAAAGCTACTTAGCAAAATCGACCATTAAAAATCAAAAGATATATATCAATTGCTTTTGTTATGCTTTTGCTTTGGGCGCTTACTTGTTGTTGTCGATGATATATATCCTTCTTCGTATCGAGGTCAGATTTGCTATCTTATCCTTCTTCGTATCAAGGTCATATTTGCTATGTTAAATTAGTGTACATGTTAAATTAGTCTATATATTACATTAGTGTACATGTTAGATTAGTTTACATGTTAAATTAGTGGTACCCATGAAGTATATCCGTAAAAATCTTAAACATAAAGTATATACCCTTAAACATCTTAAATAGCATGTCATATTTACAATAACGTCAATAACGTCAAACTCTTTTCTTGAATATCGAAGCCTTTTCATGTATTCATGTCAAAACGTCAAATTCATTTCTGAAATATCGAAGCCTTGGTATTTTTTGAAACGTGGAAGCCGGATTTACATTGCTGCAACATCGAAGCCGAAATCTCTGATACCAAGCCGGAGCAGATGGGATAGCTTAGAACCGGGCTTCCAGGTTTAAATCCGGTTTAAATCATGCTCCAGGGTTTAAATCATGCTCCAATATCCGACTCCGGGTTCAAGGACTGTAAGTATTGATGTTTGTTTTTTATTTGAAACTAATAGGGGACGGCGCCGTTGCCCTTAGAAACTCTCAGGAACTCTCAGAAACTCTCAGGAACTCTGCAAGGGGACGGCACCGTTGCCATTTTTTTGTAACAGATTTTTCTAGTCCATTCTTCCAGCCGATGCCAGTCTTCTAGAACATTTTGCCAGCCAATGCAAGGGGACGGCACCGTTGCCATTTTTTTTATGTCCCATTTCTAGAACATTCTTATAGCCGATGCCATTCTTCTAAACCATTTTGCCAGCAAATGCAAGGGGACGGCACCGTTGCCATTTTTTAAATCGGATTTTTCTAAAACATTCTTCCAGATGTTTAGTTGTCAGAGTTTATCCAGATGTTTAGTTGTCACATTTTATCAGAGTTTAGTTGTCTTTTGTCGTCTTCAAGAACACATTGTCTTATTATGCTGTAGAATGCTGTTCCAGAACACAGAATATTAAACAGAACTTTTGTCATCTTCTATTTTAAAAAACAGAATGTTAAATAGAAATTTTGTCCCTTGTCACTAATCAAATGAATTGTGTTTTCTTGCAGTGTGGCCTCTGTTATGGTAGAAACAAGGAACATTAAACCAGATTTGCAGCCTACTAGACTCGTCACTCCTAAAAGAAAGCCAAGAGGTCGTCAGATACATCGAAGTCTGGCCATGTCGTTTGAATCTACTGCAGATGTAGTAGAGACAATAGAAGACAATAGCAGATGCACTACAGACATAGACAAAGAGGCAGGAAATATTGATATGCAGTTGGATGACAGTACATTCATTATGGAAGAAGAAGAGGGAGCATCACTTATTGAGAAAGATAACAATACTGCAGATAAGACTAGAGCAAACAGAAAAGAAAAAGGACAGAAAAAAGGGCAAAGTTCAGGATCTGATGATGACGTTCTCGGTGACTTATCTGCGTCTTTTACTGTGGAAGTGATTTCGGAAACCTTGGATGCACTAGCATTAAAGAAGGATACAGAACCACCCATGATTCCATTGTGTCGGATTAGGATAAATGAGGAGGTCCGCAAAGTGGGTTCAAGATCACAAATACTAAGAGATACCTTCAGACAGGATGGCTGTGTGAAGTCCAAGGGGAACTTCATTTTATCTATGGCTACAGCAAAAGGTGATGTTATTCCAGTGACTGATGAGGACATTGATGGTTGGGACCCGTATTGGCAAGAAGTGAATAAGGCATTTGAAGAGTCATTGGTACATAACAAAGACTGGTCAGATTTGCGTGGTAGAATGTTTCTTTGCTGGGATGGCAACCATCGAACTGAGGCATGGATGTCTGAAATCAATAGTACATACAAACATGTCAAATCCAAACATATTTGTGTTCGTGCTGATTTTATAAACATCGACGAGCCGAACGAGACAACACTAGTTGCTGCAATGAACAGAATAAACTTGTGAGTTTTTTAGCTTTTCTATTCTCATATGGAAACAAGAATTTGGCGCCGGCGAAGCCGGCGCTGTATATGTTTCTGGGAGTTGAACCCAGAGGTGTCCTTTAACATGGGCCCGCGGTGTAGAAGGAATATCGAGCCTGTAGGATCGGTATTCCGTCTACATCGCCGGCGTGTAATGGAATGGGATGTTTTTTTTTTTTAGCGTACCTTAGTCATGGCAAAAGCTCTTTGTAGACGACGTTTGTTGTAGTATTCGCTTTATTGGTATCATCAAGTAAGATCAATACATCGTCTCTCGTTCGAACTCGAGTAAGTGCTGTATATAATTGGCCGTGTGCAAAGACTTCGGTTCGCAAGTCGAGGACTATTTTGTCAAGAGTTAGTCCTAAACAACTATTGAATGTTGTTGAATTTGCTGGGCGTAATGGAAGTTGGCGTCTATGAATTGTCCAGGGCCATTTGTCAGGTTGGTAGAAGAAATCGACTCGAGAAATTGGATGGATGTTTCCTGTGTGGTGTGGTTCTCCAGTAAGAAGTTTAACTGTTACAAATTTGTTATGGGTTGAATGTACCATCACTCTAGCATTTTTTACGAGGCCTCTGTCTTTGTCAAGTGTTTTTGTAATGTGGCAAATTGTATTGGGCTTAAGTTCAAGGATGTGTTGTGGAAGTGACGGATGTTTATAGCCGTTAAGAAAGTCAGTTGTGGCCATTGGATGATCTTCTATAGTTTGATCATTTTCTGTAAGCCTGTCCACGCTAAAATATAATTTGGGTATTCCTGAGAGCATTTGTAAAATTATGTTGTTGAATGCATCAACTGTAATATTTTTAGGCGATAAGAATGCTCTCTTTTCGCATTTTTCGGGTGTTAAAAGGATATATGTGTTGTATAAGAAGCTGACAGCGTCTTCAAGGCTGTAAGTTGTTTTGAATAGTGTTAATGGAATGTTAGTGAGTAGGTTTCCTTCTCCTATGGCATCAATAAATTGTATAAGGTCGGTGTCTTTAGCATTTCTTACCGGTTCGTTGAGTTGCAAGACTTGGAAGTGGTGCCATAGATGTGATGATCTAATGGAAGCGTTAATGGTTGCAGTTTTGCCTGCTCTCTTGACGATAGGAGCAATTTGTCTAAAATCTCCTGCTGCTATGAACAACTTTCCTCCAAATGGTAGGCTTGTATTTGTTATTTTTTGCAACAATATATCGACTGCTTCTATGACTGCTTTGTTTGCCATGGGAAATTCATCCCATATGATAGCAGTTGCTTGGCTAATTAGTGTTGCTCTTGGTGAATGTGGATCGAGTAGTGAATGTATACCGATATTGTTCTCAATAACAGGTATCTGGAATAGGGAATGTGCAGTTCTGCCCGCAGGATATAGAAGAGATGCGAGTGCTGTTGTTGCACATGGTAAAACTATTTGGTATTTTCCTCGTATGTAGAGGGAGATTGCGTTGAGAAGGTAAGTTTTTCCGGTTCCGGCTTTTCCATAGATAAAGATTGGGTTATATGGTTGTGCATTATCGATAAGATTACGGATATGAGTGTAGATAGATATCTGATTTGTATTCATACTATCGAACATGGCTGAGGCTTTAGCAAGATATTGCTGATAACAAAGTTTAAAATGAAACGCACTAATTTGCTCAAAACGCACTTCAAAAGGAATCTTTGAAAGATTCCCTAAAATCCCCCCAAAAATGTCCCTTTTTGTGGTATATTTGTGACAAGTGTGACAATTTAAAAATTTTAGGCATCATTTTGGAGGGGGGTGTGAACTTAGCTTCCATTCAAAATTATTTGACATCCCTTTTTTGCCCCCCTAGTTTGGTTTGCGAAATAGTAATATTTTCAAAAACTAAACAAAATAGACATTGAAAAAAACAAAGAAGCACACTAAAGTGCCAAAAGGTATTTTATTCAAAGTTTTCCAAATCAAGACAAAACTATGAACAAAATCAGTAAAAAAATGCAACACATTTTGACATTGCCTCATTGAAGCAAATATTTTCACATGAAAGTATGCCTCATTGAACAAACTTACACTTTGAAGCGCAAGTTGGAGTCGAAGACGCCGCTCTTAAATCTTATATACTTGCTCTTATTTGCTCATCCGTCTTGCTATAGACTTATGTATACCACGATGACAATGCGTGGACATAACGTCTTCAAAATAAATTTCTGGGTGGTATAGATTTATACCACAATAGGTAGTCTTTGTCGGGATATGACATGCCGAGAGAGTTAAAGATGGTATAAATTTATACCGCAAGTGGACTTGAGCGGTATAAATTTATACTGCAAGAGGACTCGAGCGGTATAAATTTATACCGCGAGAGCTCTCTCGATTCACTGCGAGAGCTCTCACGGTATAAATTTATACCGTGAGAGCTCCCTCGTTATACCACGAGAGCTCTCTCGGTATAAATTTATACCGCGACAGCTCTCTCGGTATAAATTTATACCGCAGAAAACCTTCAGACAACCAATTTATACACATATATGTGTATATATATACAAGAAAATTAATACGTCCTACGGCGCATTGTTCCAGTTTTAGCATGTCCTTATATTCCCTTTAATTCTCCTAAACTCCCTTACATTCTACAAATTTCTAGAACATTTTAGAACTTTCTGGAACATTTTGAAACTTTCAAAACGTGCTAGAATATTATAGTCTATTTTATCTTAATTAGAACATTACCCTTAAGTATATTTGAAACATAAATTATCCATAGAATTAATGCTTGGTCTAGTGGTTAGAGTGGGGGGTTTGGGGGGTTGAGGACCAGGGTTCGAATCCCCCCAATAACATAAAAAATTTTAAAAGCCTTTCCTTAAGAAACGAGCATTCAATATGAGCCTTAGGATCTTAGACTTGATCAACGATCAAGATCTCACCATATAAAAGCAATATGAGCCGTACGATCTATTATATATAATTCCCAAAGCCACGTGGACCGTAGGATGTGTTCCCAAGCCACGTGAGCCGTCGGATCTCGGATCGACGGTCAGGATCAGATCAATCTGGACCGTAGGACTATGGTGCATATTATATATGTAAACTCCCAGGCCATCTGGGCCGTAGGATACGTCCCAAACCCAAGTGAGCCGTCGGATCTCGAACGGACGGTCGGATAAGCGCGAAACATAAGAACATATATAGATCAGATAATATATACACATAATTACATATATATACAAGAAAATTAATACGTCCTACGGCGCATTGTTTCAATTTTAGCATGTTCCTACGTGCAAGTTCTTATAAAAGAATCTCTTGAAAATACTCTAAATTCATAGATTATCTAACATTCTACCAAGGTTCTCTCAGATTCTACCAAGGTTCTCTAAGATTCTACCAAGGTTCTCTAAATTTTATAAGATTCCCTAGATTTTCCAAGATTTTATGAAGATCCCCTTAGATTCTCTTAGATTCATTTAGATTTTATGAGATTGCCCTAGGTTCCCTTACATTATATGAGCTTCAAAGAGATTCTATAAATATTCCCTTACATACTCTAAGATTTCATCAACATTTTCTTAGATTTCCTTAGATTTTATGAAGATTCCTTTAGATCCCCCAAATTTTAAGAGATTCCCTTAGGCTTGTAAATATTTTTCTAGATTCTCTTACATTTTATAAGATTTTCTTACATTTTATTAGATTCTTCTGGATTCCTTTACATTCTAGAACTTTTTAGAACATTCTAAGACTTTCTGGAACATTCTAAGACTTTCAATATATTCTAGAACTTTCTGGAAGTATTTTCCTAGATTTCCTCACATTCCCGTAGATTCCCCTACATTCTAGAACATTCTAAAATTTATTAGAACAATTTAGAACTTTCTGGAAGTATTTTCTTAGATCCCCACTAGATTCTCTTATGTTCTAGAACTTTCTAGAAGATTCTAGAACTTTCTAGAGCCTTCCAGAACATTCTAGAGCCTTCTTGAACTAGCTAGAATATTATAGGCTATTTTATCTTAATGGCAATATTACCCTTAAGTATATTTGAAACATAAATTATTCATTGAATTAATGCTTGGTCTAGTGGTTAGAGTGGGGGGTTTGGGGGATTGATGACCAGGGTTCGAATCCCCCCAATAACATAAAAAATTTAATAAGCCTTTCCTTAAGGGACGAGCATTCAACATGAGCCTTAGGATCTTAGACTCGATCAACGATCAAGATCTCACCATATAAAAGCAACATGAGCCGTAGGATCTGTCACATATAATTCCCAAAGCCATGTGGACCGTAGGATATGTGCCAAGCCACCTGAGCCGTAGGATCTCGGATCGACGATCAGGATCAAATCAACATGGACCGTAGGATCGTTACATATAGTCTATATAAGAACCCCCAACCCATCTGGGCCTTAGGATACGTCCCAAAGCCACGTGAGCCGTAGGATCTCGGATCCACGATCGTGGATCGGATCAACTCGACCGTGGGATCGTGTCTATATGGGTCAGATGTAAACTCCCCAAGCCATCTCGGGCGTAGGGATACGTCCCAAAGCCACGTGAGCCATCGGATCTCGGATCGACGGTCGGATTCAATGGGACAAACATAAGAACATATATATGTTAGATATTCGACAAGAAAAGAGAACTCTTGCGGTATAAATCTATACGGAGAAACGGTATAAATTTATACCGAATTGCATATATATATAAGACTTTTATATCTGATATATATATGTTCTTATGTTTGTCCTCATAAATCCGACCGTTGATCCGAGATCCTACGGCTCACGTGGCTTTGGGACGTATCCTACGGCCTAGATGGCTTGGGAGTTTGTGTATAGACTATATATGTAAGCGATCCTACGGTCCCGTGTTGATTTGATCCCGATCATCTGGGTCCGAGATCCTACTACTCACATTGCTTTGGGACACATCCTACGGTGCACATGGCTTTGGGAATTATATGTAATCGATCCTATGGTCCAGGTTGTTCTTGATCTTGATCGTCGATCTAGGATCCTACGGCTCATGTTGCTTTAGATTTTTGCCACATGGCATGATCTCGACCCTTGATCGGGTCCAAGATCCTACGGCCCACATTGAATGCTCATCCTTTAAGGAAAGGCTTTTAAAATTTTTATGTTGTGTGGGGGATTTGAACCCTGGTCATTGACCCCCCCCAGCCCCCCATTCTAACCCCTAGACCAAGCATTAATTCTATGAATAATTTATGTTTCAAACATACTTAAGGGTAACAATCTAATTAAGATAAAATGCAGTATAACATTCTAACTAGTTCAAAAGAGTTCTAGAATGTTCTGGAAGCCTCTAGAAAGTTCTAGAATCTTCTAGAAAGTTCCAAAATATTCTAGAAAATTCTAGAACATAATCTGAAGCTACAATTTTATAATACTCGAGAAGGGAGATGAATATTTCCTAGAGTGTCCTAAAGTGGGGAATCTATGAAAATTCTTCCAGAAAGTTTCAAATTGTTCTAATAGGTTCTGGAATGTTCGAGAATGTAGGAATCCATGGGAAGGTAAGAGAATCTAGGGAAATACTTCCAGAAAGTTCTAGGATATTTTGAAAGTCTCAGAATATTCCAGAAAGTATTAGAATGTTCCAGAAACCTTAGAATGTTCTAAAAAGTTCTAGAATGTAAAGCAATCCAGGAGAATCTGACAGAATCTAAGAAAATCTCATAAAATGTGAGAGAATCTAGGAAAATATTTACAAGCCTAAGGGAATCTCTTAAAATCTAGAGGATCTAAGGGAATCTTCATAAAATCTAAGGCAATCTAGGAAAATGTTGATGAAATCTTAGAGTATCTAAGGGAATATCTCCTTGAATCTCATATAATGTAAGGGAACCTAAGCCAATCTCATAAAATCTAAAGGGATCTAAGGGAATCTTATAAAATTTAGAGGAATCTCCACGAAACCTCCAAGAGAACCTTGGTAGAATCTTAGAGAACCTATGAATTTAGAGTATTCTCAAGACATTCTTTTAGAATGTAGGGCACGACAAGAACTTGCAGCATAGGAACATGCTAAAACTCGAACATGCACCGTAGGACGCATTAAATTTCTTGTATATATATGTATATATATATATGCAGTCTAGAAATAAAGTATATATCGTGTAAAATCTTTTGGGGTCTTTCTTGCTTGCCAAAGGGTTTGGCAACTGAAAACTACTAAAGTAACACACATAAGGGATAATTTTACACACTGTTCTTAGTTTTTTAGTCTAAAAAGTTCTAAAACGGTTCTAAATTTTCTGAGCTTGTAATGCAATGTTAGAGCATAAAGTAGTCGAATCATGTTGTTATTTCTACTTTTTTTTCTCTACATACATGCGAACTTCACTCCAGGCAGCTAAAAAATTGCTACTAAAGGCAAAGAACTCCAAAATATTATGGTGACACAGGTGTTTGACTAGAAGGAAACCACATGGTTTATCCAGAGGAGAGCGAGGAGTAGCAACCCCTCAGAAGTTTACCTATTTATTTAGAAAATATATAGGAAAGGGTAAGGCAGACGAATACTTCACTGCCAGAGAAATGTGCATGGTGCCCATTGCTACAGATGATGTAATTGTGATGAATATGCTCAATATGGCTAAGGAGGTTGACTATCTTTTGAGCATCACCATGTTGTAGATTGGTATGTGCGTTCAGAAATACATCTCCGAGAATAAAAAGGAGGGCATGTAATCACATGGCTTCATTACTTCAACTTTTGTATCCTCGGTATAAATTTATACTGCATCATCAACTAAAACTTCAGCTTAACTACAAGACATCGTGGATGTATTGGTATTTGTAATACTATGTGATGCAAAAACAATGATTTGTCATTCAAGAAGTTTGTTCAACTGCCTTTTAATGTGTTTTAGGGTCCATTAGGATGTTCAGCCAAAATGGTTGTGAAATAACAAATTTCCTGTCTTCTAAAACAGCTAATATAAAAACTTTCAGGGACAAGGTACAAAAGCATCTAATTTCTTCATACGAATTTGCCCCATAGTCAATCTTTGAATTTCATTGTAGTTCTTTCCCCCTCTACAATGGGATTTTTTTTTGTGTGTGTTTTTCCTCAATATTAAGTCTTCTTAAAATGTCTGTTTTCACGAGCAGTTTTATAAATCTTTGGACTAAAGGTAATAAAAGGGCCCTTTTTAGAGGGATTTTAGAATTTTATAAAATTTCAGAAGGAATCTTCCAAACGCACTTCTTAAATAAGTGCGTTTCATTTTAAACCTTGTTTGATGGTCAGGAAATTTTTTAAGTTCATTCTGGACTTCTCTAGATAATGCATTGTATACTGGTAGTCCAAAGGCTTGGATATTTGTTCCATGTTGAACTAAGATGTTGTTGATGGCTAAGAGTGTCTCATTGACTGCAGTGGGTTTGTCTCCGTGGTATTGATCTAGAAAGTCGGCTGTCAAGTGGTCCTGAAAGGTATTCCAGAGTTCCAATGTTGGGCTGTTATCAAGTATGAGGAGTGCGAAAAGAAATCTAAGTTGTGACGGTGTGTGGAAGTAAGATATGGCTTCGTCCATTGTTTTAATGGATTCGGTTGCTGGTGCAATTAGTCCGATTGCTTGTGCAGTTTCTTGATAAGTGGCATAGTGATGGCCTTCGTGGGTTTTTAGATCGTTCCATGAACGAACGGATTTATGGAGTAGTATTGTTCTTAGATAGAATGCTTCTCCAACTTTTGGAAGTAGCAACCGTATTCTGCAAACGAGCTCTCCTCTTGCTCGTTTGTGTACTATATATTGTGTAGTGTTTGGAGACGGTTGTTCGAGGTAATCAGTAGGGCGCAATGGTGTGTCTGATTTATACACAGTAAATGTATAACTTTCATTGTAATTTATATAAGTCATAGAGTCAAATATAGGATCAAGAGGTCGAAGAAAGTAGCTATCTAGTGTGGAAAGTCCGATGGCTGTTGATATTCTTGCAAACCGTTGTCTGTTTTGTCCTTCTAGATGAAGAGGAAGACATTTTACAGATGGGTGTTTTTCTGTTATATGATAGGACATGATTCTCCAGGTAGCCTCCATGGACGATAGATAACGTGCGGAGATGTAGTCTTGGATTTCATTCCTTGGCTGGGGTTTCTTTTCGTGAGTAGCAGTTTCGGGTAGGTTTATGGCATAAGGTTGGGTTTGTGATTGAGATTCTGGCTGTTGTGAAATAGTGTTAATATGAAATCGTGTTGTGTCAAATCCTTTATAGATATATCCATAAAGGTATGCGAATATATGTACTGTTGAAGCAATATCTGCATATATGTGACAATCCATTTCTTTTAGTAGAAATGGAATATATGGTACAACATTAACGTCAGCTTCTGTTCGTCTTCTGTATTGTGTGTATCCTTTTTCGTCAATGTATGTTGTGGGATTGAGGGGTTTTGGATAGTTATAGCAACATTTGCCAGTGTCTTTAAGGCATCTTGATGAATGTCTATGAATCATGTATTTTTCAACTAATGATCTGAGTGCTGGATCCGTTGGCAATTCTGCAGAAATGAGTTGGTCAATTATAGAGATTGGAATATCGTGCTGGGTTTTGACGACGATATGTGCGTGTGGCAATCCACGCTTCTGGAATTCAATGACATGCATCATGTAAGATATGGGACCTAAGTATTTTCGGATGATGTCTTTTGTGTATTGGACTCTTTCGTGACATGCACGAACAACAATCATAGGAATGTCTGATGCATTTTGACCATACTGCAGTTTGGATTTGATCTCTGGCCAATTGGGATTTGTTGTCATTGTTATAAACAGGGTTGGTCTTCCTTTTGCTCTTGCTAGCGCAAGTGCGTCAGCTATTTGTACAGCGCACCATCGTTTACAGCCTAGAAATGAGGCTGGCAATATTCCACGACGAATGTCTTCATCCTCATCGTCAATAAAATCTTCTTCATGTTGCAAAGTATTTCGTCGAAATCCTTCTGTTGCAATATAGTTAAGACGTTCCTCCTCAACTCTTGAATACATATCGACTAGATATTCGCCACACAAACGGCCAAGCTGCAGAAAACGAGGTTCATGCAACAGTCTTGTTCGATACCAATCAATCTGGGACATTTTGAATTCATTTTTTGGATGCCATCCTAATGTACCATGTGGGTAGAAGAGGGGATATTGCAGAGGTTCGTATTCGGCGTCAAGAATACTTATAAAAATCGGGGGATGGTTAACTTGCATCCAAAATAATGCAGTTCTTGGTGTTATTGTGGTAGTGTCATTTGCGTGCATAATAGCAGCAATCTCATTTGATGCTGGGGGGTCAGCGAGGGTTAATGTGGCAGGTGAAGAATGCAGCTGCTTGATTGTTTTGAGTTTTTGGGTATAGGGGTTTGTGGATTGTAATATGGAAGCTACTTGCATGATCCAGGTAGCTGGAATTTGTCTCTCAGCGGCGATATCATATCGTCTGCTATCATCATATATGTACCAATGTAAAGTGCTAGTAGGTTCATCTGCAGATAAAAGACGATGGTATGTTCGTCCCATGATGGCTACTGATGATGGCATTTTTAGATTTATGAAATCTCCTTTAATACCGAGTGCAGTGAAGCAGAAGAGGTTGTTAATGATACGTGAGTTTTTAGCGAAATCAGGTATGTCGTATAACTCTTTCAGTTTATTAGGAAGTGTTTGAAGTGGTGGAAGTAACCTATGGCCATTGTTACAACAAAAAGTAGGCCGTTCAGTGTTTAGCAATTCAATGTGACATATATCACATTGTTTACTCCAGCTTAGCAATTCGTGATTTGGCGGTCTAAGAATTTTATTCATGGTTTCAATTTGTTTTAGCCAATGTTCGCATGCTGTTGTGGCATTAGAGGGGTCTACAGCTGTAGCAACTGTAAGCTCGCTGGATGAGGGCGTAGTATAGTTAGTGGTTAAGCTCGATATTCTATCTAATTTAGTATCCACGAATTTTATTTGTGTCCTAGTAATGAACATAAAGACAGAATTATTAAAAGAAGTAATAAAAAAACATGACATTTGCATGTAAAAAGGGACTATAGACTAAGTGAAAATAGTGATTAAATGTAAACATACTTGGAATTTGTGCGTTGCCTTTTGTTGACGCTGGTAGTTTCCTCGTCAATACAATGGACCATATGCCTATTATCATTATTCAATAAAGTATAAGCAATATGCAGATCTCATGTTGTTATTTTGAGTTATAGTTTTTAGAGAAATATAGAAATTAGAAGTATGTAAATACCTCGGATGATTTTTTGTTTGATCAGTTTGGTGTAGCTGGTTTTGAATGGTCGAGTTTGCATAATCGCCACTATAAAAAATAAATAAACTGCTAGTTAGATATGCATTTCATAGATAAGCGTATGTATATCAAATGTTGAAATGTTGAAATGCATACCTAGGAGGTTTGTTTTGATTGGTTGATACATCAATGCAAGCTTGGCTATCCTTGGATGTATGTCCATCGGTTTTTCTATAAAATTTCTTTACGTTATACTATAGCTTTCGTGAATGTATGAATGTTGAAGCATGTAAATACCTAGGACGGCCTCGCTTTCTTTTACATAAATCGAGTTTAGGCTGAGTGCCAGTATTCGTATGAGTATTGTCCTTTCTGCATAGAGATGGTAAATGCTAAGTATCCTTTGTCTTAAATTATGAAATAATTACAATGGTTTTAGAAACATACCTAGGGCGACCTCTCTTTTTTTTAGTAATCGTAAGTTGACCTTGGATTTGGTTGATTGAATCTTCATTGCTTTTCCTATATCCAGCTCGTTAGTCGAGAAGTAAGTTGTAATAGGAAAAGAGGACGAGATACTAACTTGAGGCGTTTATTTTTCTTCGCTTCAGCGCTTTTATCGTGTTTAGATAGAGAGACAGTATGCTTTCTATATAAAAATTTTCAATTAGTGTATGAATCATATATGTAACCTTGCGTAAATTAACAATGAATGAAGTAATTAGATAAATACCTTGGGCGGCCTCTTTTTTTACTCGGTGTAGTAAGTTCATTGCCAGGTTCACCATCCGTGGTATCTCTGTCATAGATGTAAAAGACCAATTAATTATAGGTCATTAGTATGCATATCTATTTAGGATTGCAATGATGTGAATTGACATACTTGTTGTTCGATCCACGTTCGCGTACACTGCGTTTTTTTCGATAGTTTCGCATGTATTCACATCGCGTAGTTGTAGATGAATTTCTATCATTTTTTTATTCGATTAATATACATGGTGGACGAGAAATAACCCAAACGTGATCTAGATACAATTTATTTAGTCTAAAGCATAATTGTTTAGCTTAGTTAATTCGAAGTATAATTCATCGACATTCTCGCTCAATTTGTTATTACAGTATTTTCAAATGACTCCATGCAAGACTATAATATGAAACATGTAGGAAAACCCTGGAGCACTATTACATTGCGAAAATTATACAATGTACATATGGTAAACAGTCAGACCTAATAAACAGATACAAACTTCTTAAAGTTTTCGTTTTTTGCATGCTTCGTTTACTGCGCTGTTAACATCCATGAGTTTCAAGCATTTTTGCAATTTTTTTAAACTGTTAGCAGCTCGAATCAAGCTGATGAGAGTGCATCCTAGCTCTGTGGCTATGCCACTAGCTTGAATTCGGGAATCCTCAAGGATTTCAGTTAGCTCAAGGAAAACATACCCCAATTCACTCGCCAGACCGGAAGCCCTGAGACGTGCAAGCTGGACAGGTGTTGTGGCCGTTTGAAATGGCAGCTTCTCGAAGTTTGGCAATTCTGCTATGACCGAAATTTTGTTCTGATTAGGCGGAGCCGATGGGAGTTCGGACGGAGAAGATGCTGTTTTAATTTGAATTAGGCAATATTAATAGATGTAATAGTGTATAATCAACAGCAGGATAGATAGATAATTTCTAAATACCTTTTCCTGGATGGGCGTCTTCGTGTTCATGGGTCTTGTTCTCTGGAATTTTGTGCTATCAGTAATGATGATGTCGAACAATTACTTCTATAAAGCTTACCAGTGGGATTGACGTTAGTGGGATTGACGCCAGGCATATCAAATTGTGAGTTTGTGATCGAAGGTATAAGATTTTCTCCAGCACTGGTGCCTAAAACAGACGCAAGAGCTTCTCTGCCTGCAAAAAAAACAATTTCTTGATGTTAATAGACATTAATCGATGGGTGGAGCATGTAATTTTAGTCATAGCTATTAGCAATGCTATAACCTGAGGCATCTGATTGATTCTGTGAGGCGCTCATCTGTTGGAATTTGGGCAGCGGAGAACTATGGAAATAACTGTGTTGAAATGTTCATGGGCGGCTCCCATAGTATTTGCTATTTTAAGACAGAGAGCTGGCAGTTATATTTAGTAGATTTTTGTGTTTTAACACCTACAGTTGTCAAGGTGTCGGATACAAAGGGAAGTGTATTCACTAATTGCGTCCTTAGTCCACGTTATTTTTTGTCAGTTGTATTAATATGCTAGCTTTTTGTTTTAGACCATACGTTGCTTCTGGCGAACAAACAAATGTTTGCTCTTGGAGATAAAAGAAGATGAAACTCTGAAGGCAACAGTAACGGTACAGGTTTTGTATCCAGAAACCCACACATAACATAAGTATTAATCAATTTCATACTGTTAAATGTTTGTTTGATGTAGGTTGGGATAAAAGGCATCAATTCACTGTATATTATGCATACAACAACATATGATTGATTAACTTGTCTGGAAATCATATTACGTTAACATTCTAATAAAAGAAAGTCGTTAGTCCAGAACTTCTTAAACAATAGCTTCGCACGATGATGGCTTAGTCATTTCTTTATACATGCTACGATGTGATCATGGTTATATGCTGTATGTCAGGCACCAATATGCTAGGCATCATGATGCTTTTTACATTCAATTTTTCGTAACAGCAGGTTGCATTCCGTTCTCCAATCTATAGCCATAACTCCTCGGACTGTGACCCGCCGTTTTGTTTGGCCTTTGTATTCAGTTTCAAGCACACTCAGTCGAAATAGCTTGAGTGTCCACATTACTTTCGCTAACTGTGCTTCTTATGATCTTCTTTCAGCCTATAGATCATCCAAAACTATAAGGCATATCGCATGCAGCGGAAATCTTTTGCCCGTTACAGCTACCCCGTGGATAAAAATCGGAGCCTTAGGTCCACCCTCCTGCGCAGCCACACCATTCCGCATCTTCTTAGCCTCCTCTAGATACGAATTCTGCCTTACAAATTTTGCCAGTTCCCCTACAACTAAGCATGCTTCTCCTTCCATCATGCAAACTCGTGCAAACTCCTCACTGGAAATAAAACCCCCCGGCCAACTACCCGCCACAAAGCCCTGAGCCGGATCTCCTCGCAGACATGCGCAGGCCGCAATTTGAAGCTCCCAGCTAACCCTCACACGTCTCCGCCGGAACTGACTTCCGACATGCCAAAACGTAATTTTTCTTGCCTGAAATATTTATTTTTGGATTTTTTTTTGCCTGAAAATCACTTTTTTTTTTGCTACTAATCATATATGTAGGAAAGATAATTCTTGATCATTTCTAGAAATTGCTTGTTGTAGACTGAACGAGATTGGTGTTGTTCGTACAAGTCTACAAGATACACTAATGATTGTGCACAGAGTTGCTACTGCTAAACCAGATAAGTATATGAAGGAATTATCTCCCACTGAGTTAAAAGCACAGAGGACAAGGGAAATGATAGGGTCAAACGAGCCTTGGTATCCTCTCACAAGATTGGCCTATGCAAAGATATTATATAACGTAAGTTTAATGTTGTTTCTGCTGTTATATTTCTTTTGCTGTTTAAGATTCAATAAACTAATTACTAAGAATCCGTTGATGCAGGCTTCAATGGTTAAGGACATTGAGGATTACATAAAATCAAATCATGAAAACATTTCAGAAGTTGATGTCTTGAAGGCAAATGCTGAAAGGGAAGTGAGGCGAAAGTGGACAACTAAAATGCAAAAATATCTAGCCATTGTGAATCCTAGTCTTGGGAATGTTTGGTTACGCCATGTCACAACCAAAGATTTAGAATCTAAAGGAGTTAATGTGACAGTGGAAAAGCTTTTGTTTATGGTCAGATCAAAGGTGCAGAACAGTGTGAGAGATAATTGGATTAAGACAATGACTAGCACATCTCAGTTTGGTAATTATCAGAAGATACCAACTAATGACAAGAGCTTCAATTCTTGGGTAAAGAAAGAAACATGGGTAGAGCATTTTATCGACGCATCATGTGACTTGGTGAAGGGAGCAATTGAACAACATAATTTGCGCTTGTTAATACCCCCGACCGTGATGTGGAGACTTGGTACAGAACATTCAAAGCTAGAAATCGAGTTGAAATGTTTAAGCATTGGGAGAGACATATGCAATCTACGCTAATGTTTCAAGCTTTTGAAGTTCAAAGGACAAAATGCATGAAGTTGCATACGTATTTCAAATATTTGGTTCATATTAAGTGCATGGAATCAATGCATCCACAGATACAGATATGGGTGTCTCATTACAGTGTTGATCATTCTTTACAAAATTCAAAAGGTAATCTAGACAGGGAGGTGGAATGCATAAATGGAAAAGAGAAAATTGTCCCTGGTGGATTGATTTCCCTTTAGGGTCTTATCCAGAAGAAGAAGAGTCAGATTACAATCGGATCCGTGGAGGGCAGAAAATTAAGGTGGATCCAAATGAGGAAAAAGTGGATGTTGACAAAAGAAAGAGGAGCAGGAAAGACAAGTCAAAGGTATCTGATGCAACTAATGAAGAAAATGAGGAAGAGGATCTTATTGTCGATTATCAAACACCTCCACGAAAGCATATGCCTGATGTTGTACAAGTTCAAAAAGAATGCCATACCGAATTTCGAGTTGTCCAAGCAGATATATATGTGGTCTCTAGGGCTGTAACATTAGGCGGCCATGAAGTGTTCACATCGTTGAGAAATTTAGGAAAGGAAGTCAAGAAATCATCCATGTACTACAGGAATGGAAAAGTCCGAGATTGGGGTGCTAACTTGGTTCTTGTTGATCTGCCAACAAATGAGCCTACAAGAAGTGACTCAAACGAAACACCATACTGGAACAAACTTGACACACAACTAGTAGATGGATGTTTCAGTTTAGGTGAACTCTGTTTGGATGATAGTGGATGGTTAGTGTGCATTAGCAGCTTTGAGTTTCAAAAGATGGTAGACATGGCAGCCAGAAAAAAGAACCTTGAACTAGGAAGATCATACAAATTGATTGGGGACGCAACCATTCGGCCATAAAGATAAATACTTTATTCTATCAAGAAATGTGATGATAGTATCTCTCTACAAAAGAGTCGCACAACCGATATTTAAATCCAAGGAGGTATTTAGTCAACATGAGTTGGATTATAGCAAAGGAACTTTTGAGGCATTACTTAGGGCGGGGTGACGTAATAACATCATTCATCGCGGCATAATTTGGAGAAGAGCACCGCTTTAACGAAGTTCTTACTCCAACCGCTATGTGATTGTGGTGATTATGTCGTGGATTTATTGACAAGTACGTGGTCTATGGTTGAGGCCTCGCGCACTTCGAGGGTCCGCATTGCTATGCAATGGATTTTGATGTTGATATTTGTGATGTGGTCGTAACACTTCGAATGTCTACATTCAAAAACCATTAGCGTATGGGGCTCCTTCTATGCAGCTGGATTTGGAGGAAGAGGATGAGATAATCACAGACGTGATTGAAGAACCGGCTGATTAGTTAGTGAGCTAAAATTTCTATTTTTTGCTTACATTAACTATCTAAACCACAACTAACTATCTTTGACATATATTGCAGTTTCTTGCCCGTCTATGCCGAGCAACATGCCACAGTGTTGTCCTCAATGTCAAGTATTGAACAAAAAGTAAAGAACAACGCAAACGATGTCTTTACATCGATGACGAGGCACAAGAAGATACTTGATCTGAAAAATATAAAATATCTCTCATTATTTATACGTACATAAAATATTATTATCTGACATAAAATATTTCTGTGTAATCTCTGCAATTATTGCAGTGACATAAATTACTATGCTATTCGGATTTTCTTATACTGTAATCGACCTGTCTACTTTCTAGGTGTAATTCTCCAATTCTTCTTGTTTATATTATTAAATGTTGTTATTATCTAGATACCAACATTGTTCTATGTTTAGGTTGATTAGGCAAACATTGTATCCTGACGATTCTTGGAATATTAAGAATATTCCATAAAAACTAAAAAAACATGTTTCAAAAAAACCTAAAAAAAAATTCCCCCTTTGCAACCTAAGTTAAGGTTTGATAACTCCAAAAGCAATGAACTATAATGGCATATAATGAGTCTAACCTCAATAGCTTTCTCCGAGACAGGTAGCAAAGCATCCAAAACATCTCCTTTGACTACCATAACAAATCTCATTACACTGTTGCCAGGCGCCAGAAAAACTAAATGCAGTATTCTTGCTCTCATCTGCAACATCAAAAGTCATATGGCGCATTTTTCCTCCTATTCCAGATCCCCCTTTTCGTGTCTATAGAATATCACATCTTATGGATTCAACACGTCTGTTCCGGGCCATGGGCGTGCACCATCAATCTGTGCCATTTTCTTGGTTCATAGTAAAATAATTACATGTAGCAACTATCTGTCATTAAATTAAAAAAGCTTGCCCTGCCCAAGAGGATATTACAAATTAGTTGAATATCTCATTTTTAATAATCAACTTGAGTGTGCTACAGGTTTCAATATACCGTCAAAGACCAATCCTTCAATGGCAAGGAACTTCCCTCTTGATTTATGCATCTTTTCAAGCAAATTGTAGATTAATTTAGAGCATGTTCCAGAGGAACATTACCCCGACTTAAAAGATTAGTTTTTATGTGTCCCATACTGTCTGGAATGCCAAACATTGATGGGTCTGGAGCAGGTGACCTTTGATTGAGCACAACATTCACGTCAGCTTTGCTGTCCTGAGCAAGGTCAATAAGAACAGCCTTAGTTTGAAATATCTATCAGTCAAACTATCTATGCATGAGTCAATAGAATAATAGGTATATTGTTCTGTAATCATGACCCTCAAAGAAAATTGTCCTTCAAATGAACGCATACTACTTCATTATAGCAGTCAATAACCTATAAAGCATTCATCAAAGAAAAGTAGAGAACAACATTTCTGAGAATATTAATACTACCTGAGAAGTTGCAGCAAGTTGTTGTGCGCGGTTTTGAACCTATTGTAATCCTGGTGTAGAGTTGTTCGGAGCATTATGAAGCAGAGTTCTAAAAGCAAAACCCATGTGTTAACCGTGATGACTTCTATATTTAATACAACTAATTGTTAAGCAAAAGGGAAAAAGACAAAACAACAGACCCAACAGGTTGTTCGGGAGTAGATGCACCCTTTAGAAGAGATGCCTGGCTAGAGTCCAAAAGCTGATTTGGGGACTCTCCATACCTCTGCACAGAATCTGAGTAGGTCATACCAAGAGGCAAAGCCTGTTCAGAAATAAAGAGAAATGAGTCATATACTAATACAATCGAGGAAAAAAAAAAAAAAGCAAACCGCAAGTTTGCTTACCAATGACGTTTTATATTCTAAGTGTTCCAGAACATCTCCAATATCAGACAGATCCCAATACTTTGGGAAGATGGGAATTTTTCAAGGAGCTTACACCCCTCCATTCCTTTGATGTCATCAAGCACTGTCTTCGTTTTTCTCTGCAACTCTTTCACCGAATGAATTGTGCTTCGCCAGGCTTCATTCAATGGCCGCCCTTGAACAACGGGAAAGATTCCTAGAACATGGTTGGTTGTGATTCGGCGTTCCATAGGGCAACAAAATCGTTGCCTTTTTATGTTCTTTGAACTGATCAGATGGTAACAACACAAATGCGGCGCCGTCCTTTTGCTTCCAAAGAAGCTCATCTGGCAATATATTGGATCACAAATTTTATAGAAAACACAGGCCGTTATAGCTTTACTGGAGGGAAAGAATCGATCAATCCGTTGATGTATTAAACCCTACGCAGCAACCCTAACGAAATTCACGCATCAACCACCGTCCAAAATTTTAAGTGAAATCTGGGCAATTCGTATTTGGGTTATAGAGAGAGGCAAAGCCTATTCAAAAATCAAACTTTGAAATTTAGCTGGAATGAATCAACACTACAAACCCAAGCTCTCCTTCTGGTCTCCACACACCAAAAGGAGCTCTGCTCCTACTCCACGACATCAAATGAAGAACTATTATAGACGTCAATACAGTGGCTTCCCAGCCCTCGAAAAAGGTAAGACCATAGGCTATCTCGGACGTTTAATCTCTAACATATAATTATAAAGGGACAGATTCTAGAATGTTCCATAATTAGACATTAAGGCCAGATATTTCAATGGTGCGTGAAGGGGAAGAGGACGAGGCGTTATGTGGAAGGCTAACAAGGAGCCTATTCCTGGCCTGGCAGGGGAGCAGGCTACCTGCAGCAGCCAGTAGGCGCTCCTGGCTGCTGCAGGTAGCCTGCTCCCCTGCCAGGCCAGGAATTGGCGACTTGTTCGCCTTCCACGGCGTCAAGCAAAGAACAGGGATGAACAGGGATGAAGGTAGAGCGATGAAGGTAGAGCGACAACCGGATCTAGCAGGTTGCCTCAAGAATGACGAGTGATTTGCTATTCTTGAAAAGAATGGCAGCCACATGGCAGCTTCGCATTGGATCGTAGCCAAGAATGCACACCTACTTTGCTTGACGTTTCTAGAAGCAAGGCATCGGGGCCTTTCCAAAAGCTAAGCAGAATGCATGGGGGCTTCATGGAGGCTTCTCGAATGATCCCGAGAAGCCTTTGTCTTGGTATAAAAGGGAGGAGGAGCCGGCCAGTTTAACCCATAGCGACTAGGTAAGGGAGTCTGTAGAGAGTGGCGAAGCACACTGTGTTTGGGTTGAATCAAACCTTGCGTTTCAGATTTGTGAAAGCTGTGTTTGGCTTAAATCAAGCCTTGCGTTTCAGATTTGTGAGAGGGAGGTGCGTAGGCTTGCTGATGGTGCAGAAGGCACAGGAACGTGGGGACAACATCGTTTTTTGAACTCAGAAACTTTGATTCATAGCAGGCATCGATTGTAGCTGAAAAGGCCTGGCCAGGCGAATTCGCCCAGCATCGAATCTGTGTGGAGGACTAATTTAGGGAAACACTTGGCTGTTCCGCTGGAATGTTTTGCTTTTTCTAGAAGCTTTGTGAAGGTCGATATTTGGTGGAAGATTCTAGAAGAGTCAATTTGTGGCTAGAAGGCAAGGAGTTGTGATGTAGGGTAAGAGAGCTATTAGACTCTTCTGGAATCGTACATACAGGTCTGGGTGCATTCGCCTTTATTAAAACGGCACCTCCCTTTATCAAAACGGCATGACAGATCTCTGAAAAAGTTTTTGTCTGGAACTTGTGCGCTGGGCACAATCAACAGAATCGAATTTTGCTCTTCTTTTGAAAAGAGTCGGAGACTATAGCAGATTGTGATTGATTTGTGAAGCGGACTCAGAAGATTTTAACTCTGCTAAACTGGGTTTCAACTCTGGTAAATTGGGTCGTTGATTAGAGGCTTTTAACTCTGCTAAAACTGGGCATTGAATAAACGGAAATAGTCGAAGCTCTAAACTCTGCTACGTTGCCGTGAAGCTTAAGTTCTATGGAAGGTTTAAGCTGTGAGTAGAAATATCCTGAGTTGAATGATTGAAAATAAAGCTATTCTATTCTGAATTACATAATTGAAAAGAAACTGTTCTGGGGTAGAACAGAGAAAGGAAAAGCTCTAAGCTTTGCAAAACCTCTAAGTTCTACTACGTTGGGCTTGAGTAGAAATATTATGAGTTTGATGTTTGAAAACAAAGTTGTTCTATTATGAGTTAGATGAACTCAGATTGGAAATAAAGCTGTTCTATTCTGAATTAAATTATTGAAAGGAAAATTGTACTGAGTTAGAACAATGAAATTTCTATTGCCAAATTTATGGTAAGTTAATCGGGAGCATTTGAATAACTTAATGTTTTTCCATGTGCAAGTAATTTCGATGGAAAGAACACGGGCTGTAAGAAATCGGAATCTAACAATGGAAGACTAGAGAACACTTGGAGCAATAAATGACTGCAAATCTGTCTAAAAGCAATTCAAGCTTTTCCATAAATCGAGAGCAGAAGTATGGCTTCCCAGATATTTGGATAGCTGTTTAATGCCTCAATTTTCCTTTTATAAGCATCCTGTAAGTAAGGGACAGAAAGTTCTACAGGACATTATAAGAATTATCGGCCTGGTGGAAATACATAGGATCTTTTTGTATAAAACTAAGATCTTATTGTGCTTTGCAGGTCATCTCAAATAAGGACCAAATGAAACCTTCCCTAAAGACAGTGAAATCTTCTAATTTTGTCTGCTATTTCGGTGAGTCATGCAAAGATAATAACCACGTATGCAATACTATGTTGCCTAGCTGTGAGTTATTCTTGCTCTATTGTTATGGTTTGAGGAACCATCTGCTCTGGTGCAAACAAATTCAGAAGAGACATAGACATGGTGCTTACGATCTACATATGTGGATGTAAAAATGAGGGCACATGTCATTGAGTTGGTTTGCTGCTTGAACTCACTTCCTATATTACAACTGTGCATAGCATAACTCCTTACATCTCTATTAACAATGGACATCAAAACTTCATACCCTTAGATAATGCTTGAGGATCAAACGTATTCCTCGATAAAACGCCTCAAAAAAAAAAAAAAAAAAAATGTGCACGGCGGCCTTGGCCGCCGCGATAAATTTCTTGTAATTATAAGTCAAATCTGGGCCATTGGATCTAGGGCGTGATGCAAAACGGACATACCCTATAACATTATAATATAGGATAGTGTGGTTATTATTGTGGTAACAAACGGATAAACCAAAATGGCAGCTAATTGCTTTCGCATATGAGCCTACACCTTATACTGGATAAGACAACATACCACCTCATGAATAAGCAAAGGTTTTAATTGATGAAGAAGTAATCACGTTTTCCTATTCTCCATGATACTTGTGGGCTTTTGGTGTATGATGCTCCAATGTTTCCTATGTGGTTTATAGCAAGATCATCTGACAATGGATAAACTGAAGAGTAGCGGTGCTCTTGTTCCCAGCAGCTGGGAACAAGAGTAGATTAAGCAGTATGAAATCCATGCCCATAGGTTTAGGTGCATATGACGGCCTAAAGATATCAGTAAGATCCTCACATTAAAATGAGATGTCTGTCTCATATTCGGTGTGCACATCATCCCAATACCTGTGTCTTCTCTTCTCAATCCTGTCAATTGGCTTGATGCACTCACTTGAGTCAAAAATCATATAGGCCACATCCTTGGCAGAAGCAACATGGGGCTTGCAAGAAAATGTCCATGCAGCATGGACACGGTTCTTCTAGATATAAGCAGAATTATCCGGGATCACCCAAGCAGTGGAGAAGCAGAAGTTACCTGTTCTAATCATTTTTGTCACAACATAAATTAAATCAGGGTTCATCCTACCACTTATCTTATAATTTCCAAAGTGGATTGCTCTCCTAATCAAGTTTCTGTGATCAAGAACAACATTTTTCATCAGCTCCCTTGCACCATACATAGCATAGAGCCGCTTTGCCTCCTCAGCATGCTCAGCGGTTATGTTATAGAAAGCATATTTATGATGCGGTTTTCCTATATCCTTGATTGTAATCCACCATCCCCTTTAAAACAATGCAATTTAGAATCCTTCAAAACCTTGCAAATTAACATATACCCAATTGGCTTGGCATCTTTCCACCCCAGATATTGTTTAATTATATGTTCACAGTAGCATCTGGGAACAAGAGTATAGCCATCCAGATTAAGCAGTATGAAATTCATGCCCACAAGTTTAGCTGCATATGGCGGCCTAAAGATATCAGCAAGATCCTCACGTTCAAATGAGATGTCTGTCTCATATTCAATGTGCATGTCATCCCAATACCTGTGTCTTCTCTTTTCAATCCTGTAAATTGTCTTGATGCACTCAAAGGCCACATCTTTGGCAGAAGCAACAGGGGGCTTGCAAGCAACTGTTCATGCAACATGGACACAGTTCTACTGGATATAAGCAGAATTATGCGGAATCACCCAAGCAGTAGAGAAGCAGAAGTTACCTGTTCTAATCATTTTTTTAACAACAGAAATTAAATCAGGGTTCATCCTACCACTTATGTTATAATTTCCAAAGTGGATTGCTCTCCTAATCAAGTTTCTGTGATCAAGTACATAGCATGAGCCGCTTTCCCTCCTCAATATGCTCAGCGTTATGTTAAGGAAAGCATATTTATGATGCAATTTCCTATATCCTTGATAGTAACCCACCATCCCCTTTAAAACAATGCAAAACTTTGCAAATTAACATATACCCAATTGGCTTCGCATCTTTCCACCCCAGATATTGTTTAATTAATATGTTCACAGTAGCATCGTTCTGAGCTGCAATACAAAAAACACCTTGCAAATGCAGGTAGTCATTCTCTACTCCTCTTTCCACGCTAAGAACACCAGCCACGCACATCGATCTCAGGAAGCCTGTAAGCTTCTCAAAGAATACCAAATCAATGTCCACTCCATTACAGGATAGCGTCACAGACACATCAATCCACCTGCCATCACCAGGTTGGAACGATTTTGCCTTCCCGTTTTTCTTGGAGCATGCAGCTAATGCTGCTCTTGCAATATTCCTCATACCCACAAGAGCAATAAGAGAAGCAAGAACCACAATACAAAGCACACACGCAAGATACACAGCAGCTAACGATATCAAAGCACATTCCATCACAATCCAAATGCGTTCTTCCGGACTAAGGCATATACCACAGACCAAACAAATGAAAAAAGGATACCGATACCAGCAAAATGGATGGGACAAGAGCGCAGACTCCATAGATGCATGGTACGGTCGACCAAACCCTGCTCTCATATGCCATAAGCTAGAGATAGAGATAGAGATAAGAAAGCCCATCCAACAAAAAAATACCAGACATATAATTTTGACCTAAAAAAACACATAAAACCCAATGGTTCCTTGCAAAAAAAAAAAACCCATTTATAGCAACTTTCCTTTCCATATGGTTTGCAAACCATTGGAAACTGGGACGTTTGATCCCTGTGGCCAAGATTAATGGCATAAGTTAGGCGGCCTATTGGGCTTTATTTGCATTTACTTTACCTTGGCACATGTAATATTTTGAGTTCCTATTGTTTCCTTTACAACATAGTCGGTCTGTGGGGCTTTGAACCTCAAGCGCAGGTTCTGATATCAATTAGAGATAGAGTGTTGTTTTGCAAATATATTGCAGCCATAACAATTGGTGCATGTGCTGCTGATTGTATTCTAAATAAACCAATGCTAGAAAAAATGTGGTTGTTAAAGCCAACAAAGAGAGAGACACTGGATATTATTCCAGACATTACTTATATGTTAATACAAAGTAGTGGCAGACATCCATTGCCAATCATTCAGCATCTGGCAAAGCAATATTCAAGTTTGATGTTGGGCACATCTTTACGCAAGTACCGAATCCATTTTTCAAGCAGCAATAGCGAGGAATACCTTTTTTGCACATGTATGTGCATGATCCAAAGCCATTTTTGAGACAACATTCATACTCAAATGTGCTCTCGCATAGCTCTAGGCAGTTGAAGGGGTTCGAGTGGCAACAAAAGTATTTAAGTCCAGAATCGGATTCCTGCTGGCAGCCGAACCCATCCTCTAGGCAGCAGTAAGTATCTCCTGCTACATTACATACATTCCATGGCGCAAGTTAAGTTAATATCAACAAACAGAATAGAATAGAAATTTTTAACGTCAACGAAGATAAACAAGATGAAATGATAGAACAGAATAAAATAGACACACTTTCAATACAAGAAAGAAGAAACAAAAACCCACATTTGTTGGAAGTAGGATGGTACTCCAGCACAGTGGTGGCATTTATATTTAAAGGCTGCGCAAATTGGACAACAACATAGAGGAGGCAGAACAACGCAAGGAGCATTCGAAATGAAGCCATTTGCTTATAATGCTTGCTACAAACTGAAGCCCCATGTCGTCTTTTATATGTAGAAGATGGGATAATCTGGGTGTGGAGAACCACAAACGTATCCTTTGGGGAGCCACAAACATATCCTACGCCTTCGATATGCTGCAATCACTGTAGATATTGTAGGTATGTGGGCAATCAAATAAAATACCAGGCCTTCTATATGTCACTCCACCCTCCAACAAGAGGGTTGCCCCCTACCGGCAACCCAAAAAGAGAAAAATGCTCATGTGATTCAGAGAAGGATCGTATGGTCTTATCTCTCGGATATGCAGAGAGAATGTCCACTAACAGAAGTCTCATATCGAGTATTGCAATTTGCAAATGAGTTCTTTCCTCTTCTTGACTTCAGAGTTGATCCCAGATCGCTGATCACAGCCCTGAAAAAACCGTTGCATGGAGAATTCCTACTTCATAGTCAACCTCAGCAGCAAAACGAAGTCATGCCTTTAGGGTTTCAGAATTTCTGATTTTGCTATGGCAGCAGATGGTTGGATCAGTCGAATCATCTGTATGGGAAGCCTAGGTTCGGTTATAACGATTTAGAAAAGAATATCTCGGCAGGCTTTAGCAACTGCGGATTCACAGGTTATCAGACTTCAAAGAAAGATTTCAACTAAAAAATATGAGCTTTTCGAAAAGAAGCAAAACTGAAAGCCTAATCTTTGGGCCTGTCCAGGCAAACAGGATTTATTTCTTGATTTCTTCTAAGAGTTTTCAAGTTCTAATCTAGCAGAGATGTAATTATATAATGCTCAGACTTCTCCACTAATAGTTATGGTAGAATATGCCAGCTATAACTTCCAGCTTGAGAAACTTTCTTATATTGAACTGATATACATGCCGGCTATAGACAGTGTGGATGCTACAAATTAAACATGGGAGCAGTGATCTGGTAAATGATAGTGGCTCCTTATCTTGTTATTTTTAGTACCCTGTTTATAATCTATTTCTCCTTTTCCCAGCTATGACGAACAGCACCATCTATCGGGATTTGTACTCTCTAAGCATTCTAAGGCGAATAACTCCTATTACCAATGGATTTGATTCTGATACCATGATAGGAAGTGCGCTTGTTGATATGTATGGGAAGTATGGAAATATGAGACGTGCAACAACTGTCTTTGATACTATTCCTAATAGAGATTCGAATTCTTAAACTGCCATTATCATCGCCTTTGTTGGGCAGGGCAGTCTAATAAAGTGCTCCAGATTTTTTGGCAGATGATGCTAGAAGGTGTGTTCCCAGACATTGTCGAGTTTGTAGGGATACTATATGCCTGCAGCCATGCATCACCTTAAGTGTTGTAAATTTTTTACTGTGGTATTGGCTTACTTGAGCGAACATCATTTCTAGATGAATCTGAGCAATTTATTTTTGTTATTTCAGTTCAGTCATCTGAGAGATCCGAGAAGACATTGCTTGCAGCCTGGAGACTATATGTCAATGTAGAGCAAGTTAATCATGGTGGAAGGACATTCTAGATTAAGCTTCCTCTAAGACAAACTTCGCTATGAAGACTTTCAGGATGATATAGTGCAAAGCTTTTCTTGACTAAACTCATCCTAGAGCAGATGGTGGCCAATGAAGTACATATTATTCATCCATAATTAGGCAAGAGATCAGGAAAGCAGTAAAGAGAATTCTTCTCTATAATGGATGTGCAGAGGTTGTAGAGAATTCGCTAGATATGAGTGTGCCTCTTCATATGCTCTGCTAATTGGTCTCGTGACTTGATCATTGGTGGCTTACTTGATAAGTTTGTTGGTTCTTTTTAGATGTAGTCACATCTCTTTTTAATTTTTTGTAAATGTATGTGTGTCTTGAGACTGCTGACATTTCTCGACGTTGTGAAGAAGGGTAACATTGGCACAGGCAGGAAGATGCTTATGGCCAAAGATGCAGCCCGTTCTACCTCTAAACCTCGAACAACAAAGGCTACCCTGTTAAGGTTAGAATGTCCTATTGGCAGTGGATATTTTGCCATCACTATAATGCAAAGATATATTACATGAAAGAATTCATCTAATTTGGTTGACATTGTCATTGATAGCGTGCATTCTTTTGGTGGAACAAAAAATTTACCAGACCGTTTTCTAGCAGTGCACTAGTTGCAAACTTTGATGAAGGTCTGTCTAGAGTACATGGTTACCATTGCCCTTTGAAGTTTGCAACATCATTGCTTGGTGGTACATTAGCAAGGGGTACGGACTTTGTATTGGCAACAATTATGGGATGTTAGATGGTCTGGTCTGTACTTCCCCTATTGATGCTACGTCTTTTGTCAATTTTCTCCTCTATTATACAAGGACATGACGTAAGCTTTGTCTTGCAGATGGAAGAAGAAAACAAGAAATAATTCCCAGTTTTGCAAGCTCCTCTGCATCCCGCTTCTTCTGCATCCCTGACTTCCCAATCCATGAGCTCCTCTGCTTCCCGCTTCTTAGGCCTAATCCCTGGTTTCTCAAATCCTTTTCAAACCGATGTTGGTATCAGCCAGCCGCCATGCTCGGACGGCGGCCGCCACGAGTTTGCAACTGCCAACATAGCTAAGGTCCAATTTTTTTTTTACCAAAACCCTAACCCCTATTTTCTGCCAAACCATTAACAAAATCGTGGTAAGAGATAATTTGCCAACCTATGTGGGTAAACAAGATGCTAACGCATCAATGGGTTGCCCGTTGAAAGACCCAATGATGCATCCACAACTAGGCATCATTATAATCATCTATGCCCATTAAGAAATGTTGGGTTCACATAATAATGCACAAGATGTTTATTGCAAAGTCCCATACTTTGCCATAATCAATTGTTTGGCTTATTTAACTTACTTTACAGTGTACAACTTTCATACTTATGCTTCTAACGCATCCAAATATATTCTTGGTATTGCAATGACATAACAAAACTACCTAGAAAATGCATTGAAGTATCTTATAATGCCTATTTATCAAATGCCACAAGTAAAGACTACAACGGAATCACTTTACCCTTTACATTACATTGGTTTTGATCTTTTGGTCTTCTAATCTTGTATTCCACCTTAAGTTCACAACTTACACAGTTAGAATACATAGATTATTCGTGCAGAGGTAACGATATCATGGAAAGGTAAACAGTCAAATGCAAAACAATATTTTAGGCATGAATGTTTAAAGACAGAAAACAAAATGCATATTGGTTCTCTCTCTAGGCATAATAATGTGCTCAAACATGCCACGTGGGCTCTAACATGCCACCTATCTTCCAACTTGCCAAGGTGGCTTAAATATGCCACGTGGGCTCCAACATGCCACCTAGGCTCCTACATGCCAAGGTGGCCTAGGCTCACCAAGGCTCCAACATGCCAAGGTGGTTCATCCACGCGGGCTCCAACGTGTCATTTAGGCTCCAACATGCGAAGGTGGCTCAAATATGCCAAAGTGGCTCAAGCATGACATGCAGCCTCCAACATACCACCTAGGCTCTAACATGCCAAGGTGTCTCAAACATGCCACGTGGTCTCCAACATGCCACCTAGGCTCCAACATGCCAAGGTGGCTCAAACATGCTACCTAGGCTCCAACATGCTAGAGCATGCCAAGGTGGCTCAAACATGCCACATGGGCTCCAACAGGCCACCTAGGCTCCGATAACATACTAAGGTGGCTCAACATGCCACCGGGCGCAAACATGCCACATGGGCTCCAACATGCCACATAGGCTCGAACATGCCACGTGGGCTCGAACATGCCACCTAGGTTCAAGCATGACAACGTGGCTCAAACATGCCACCTACCCTCCAACACCGTCATGGCTCTAACATGCCAGTTAAGCTCTAACATGCCACCTAGGCTCTACTATGCCACCTAGGCTCCAACATGCCACCTAGGCTCAAACATGCTAAGGTGGCCCACAACATGCCACGTAGGCTCCAATATGCCAATAACATGCCACCTAGGCTCCAACATGCTAAGGTGGCTCAAACATGCCACCTAGGTGCCAAGGTGGCTCAAACATGCCACGTGGGTGCGGACATGTCACCTAGGCTTCCAACATGTCAAGGAGGCTCAATCGAACATGGCAAGGTGGCTCAATAAGGTGGCTTAAACATGCCACCTAGGCTCCAACATGCCAAGGTGGGTCAAACATACCACATAGGCTCCAACATGCCAAGGTGGCTCAAACATGCCACCTAGGCTCCAACATGCCAAGGTGGCTCAAGCATGCCACTTAGGCTCCAACATGCCAAGATGGCTCAACCATGGCACTTGGGCTCCAACATACCAATTAGGCTCTGACATGCCACGTGGGCTCCAACACACTACCTAGGCTAGAATATGGTAAGGTGACTCAAACATGTCATGTGGGCTCCAACATGCCACCTAGGCTCAAACATGCCAAGGTGGCTCAAACATGCCACCACATGGGCTCGAACATGCCAATTAGGCTCTAACATGCCACGTGGGCTCCAACACGCTACCTAGGCTAAATTGTTCTGCACAGTTAGAGTTTAGCCTTAGAATTATGTTTTTGTAAATGAAAGGAGTGCGCAAACATACTGCTTTGTTGTGCATCTCATCTGATATTTAGTGTGCATTTTTTGTCTTTGCATTCTCACTTAATAAGAAGCATAAGAACTTCTACATTTTGGAATCATAATTACCACTGGAATTTAGATGACAGACTGACAAATTATGTAGGTAGGGGATAAGATGGAGTAGTATAATGTTGAAGCACAAGTTTCTATAAGAGCAAGTTCACAGTCTGCATTCAGATACTTTGTTTGGACACATTTAATCTAAATCATGATGTCATGTCTATATGCATATATGCTTGGCATGAGTACTTCAGAAGTCCGGAGTCCGGCATGAATTTCGAGCCATTCGCGCTTGGCACGTAGCCCTCTAAACAATTTTCCATGCCAAGCATGTATGAACACTCAAGCCAACACGTTTGCGCGTTCACGCCTAGTTAAAGAAGGGCCGTTAACTTTAAAACAAAAAAAATAAAAAAAAAAAAATAAATCAAAAATCAAAAATCAAAACGACATTACACCATTAAAAATCACTACGTAGGGTCTTTTGCGGGCCTTGGTTTTTGTGTAATAGCATAATTTTGGAAGTTTACAAAGGTTGTGCTTCTATAAAAGATCTTGGTTTCGTTAGTAGGGGAAAATAACTCAAAGTAAGGATGGAATGGTGGCACAGTATGACCACGACAAGGACACGACAAGGCAGATGTGTGATTTTCAGTCGGTGGGTACTATTTAGTTTAGTTTAGTTCGTTTTGGAAATGGATCTGACCCTTGTGTTAATTTGAAGTCGGTACTGGCACTTGACACTGTCACTGTTCCTTATATAAAGGATTCGAGTATCTGGCAACTGGAATTGGTGGTTTTCGATCAATTCTTGGAAGAGTTGGTTCCTGAGCAATTTCAAGCTAGGAGAACCAAAAAGGAATTCATAACACAATATACCCAAGCTCCAAATATCTACACCAGCATCGTGTTCCTTGCTTTCCACTGTAATAATGTGGAAATCATGTAGGCTGTTTTGCGACTGTTTTGCGAACATTTCGGATGGTAGGTAATCAAGTGTTCCACACATTGTACGCCTCCTGTTGAAAGTGTGAACAGACCACCCAAAATCTGATATCTTAAGTTCCCCCTGCTACAAATAGGAAATGGTGAGCCTCGAAAAACACATTACAATAGGGGGATAAACACTAAACTTACCTTTATTCCAATAAGCAAATTCTCGGGTTTAATATCCCGATGAATAACATGTTTCTCGTGACAATACAAAGAAGATTGCGTGCCGGAGAAGCAATGTCTTCAAATCTAACACGTTAAGCATTAGAATAATGTTACGATATACAATACAATAAAAATTACTCATGTCTTACAGTTTGCGGCCACGCTTCTCACTAAAAACTTTGCATACAAACCCTAAGGATGTTGGGGTGCCTTAAATGGCTCAGTATTTCAATTTCTCTTTGAATTATTAGTTCCAAGGCCATTTCGTTGACCCTAATTTCAAAAATTAGAATTTCAATGCGTAATCCACTTAATCAACCGTGGAGCTCTAAACCCAAGAGAGCAATCACTTATTTAGGGCTCCATTATTCTTTGTAACAAGCACCTATTGAACAAGCAAGTAGAATGTACCTTATTATCCGAGGCTTCAACCATCTTAAGCAGACTTATCAAGCATCACATATGACCAAAAAAACCCATAAAGGAAACTCAAGATTTACATTTCGCTTTTAAGTCACCAGTCCCACCCAAAGAAGAAATGCATCTCGTTCTAGAAAAATGGATACGTTTGCCCCGCCCCTATATCCAAGCGATAGTGTTAATACACAATTCTAGAAACGAACAAACGCTTATTGCCAACAATCCAAAGGCTCTTGTATATTATGTACCTCCTCTCCGGTTCCCGTGAGGAAAAGAAATCTACAATGGTAGAGCTGGCACATGAAGCAGCACAACTCTGATCATTTCCTCCATACAACTAGGTTGTGTTGGCACTGTTGCTTCAGTCACAAAAGAACCACATTTGTCCGGGAACCAGATAGCATTGAATATGATAAACATGGCAAACAGACAAGTTCTTGCCTTCCTTCGGTTGAGTACCTTCTCCAAAAAACTAATGCCCACAAAGATCCAAAAACTAATGCCCACAAGATCCAAAAACTAATGCCCACAAGATGAATGGCATCAGTTCAATTGTAACCATATTTGAGTACCATGTTGGGCTTTCATAATTTGCAGATTTGCATGCCATGCTTCGTATTCATACTTTGCAGATTAAGAAAATCTGCTGATGATCACTTACGTTGTCATGTCAGCAATGCAACTTCATGATCTCCCTCTACAGAACTTGTCAGTAATTGACTGTCCTTCTCAAGCAAGGTATATAAAGCACATTGCTCCTGCGCTGAAATTGAGCTCCCTTTTTAGCTTGGGAGGCCAATACCGCATAAATGAATCTTTCAATAATGTTTTTGACAGGTAATGGACCCCTAAAACCATATTAAATAGCTTAATGAGTACACTTTTCCACCCTAAGAAATCGTCTGAAAATAATTTGAAAGTTTCTCACCAAGCATGAGAATCACAGCTGTTGTTCCTATTATCTCCCATTACAAATACATTCCCATTGGGCACATACTGCACATAATCCAAAGACAAAATTTAAATTGGGCCTCTAATCATTAAGGAGTAGAAGTTAACAGAACTTACTGTCGTATCCATATCATAAGTTGGAGGCTCAGCAATAAACTTCTCATCCTTTGGAGTTCCATTGATCAAAAGTTTAACATTGTGCACCTACATATGTTGATGCATAGACAGAATTAAGGCCTCAAATAATAATCAACATTGACTAAAATGATCGTGAAGCCCTCTTTCTGTAGGACATTGGAAGTGTCAACACAACATTCTGGAGGTTTGGGACACTACGTGCATGTTGGAGCTTTGAAAATAACAATTTCGTTAACATTTGGGCTTCTAAAGAAGTAGGAAACCTGCAAACAAATTAGCACAAACAGTATGAGCACTAGATCGTCCTAAGACTCAACATAAAGCAGCCAAACAACAATCAAAGTAGTGAGACAAACCGAGGCAACATGCCTGGTGAATTTAATAATTTCATATAGCAGTAAACTCAGACAACTTCTTGCAATCCCAATTGTTCTTTTATGGGTTAAACCATATTATTACAACCTGGACCACAGTCTGATAAAAGAATTGAAGGAAAATATTAGAACACAGCTTTTTCAAACCTACAAGCATTTTGCAGTATATAGCATCTATGAGAATGTGTTAGCGGCCTTGTGTAGTGATACAAAGCCATGGAGATGACAACCAGATTTGAATATAGGCCGAACATAGCCATAGTTTAAAAAGGAAGAGCAAAATAAATATGATCCCACTTAATATCATATGGGAAAGTTTCTATGTGCATATATGCGAAACCAAAGTATGCAGATAGACCAACAAAACTGTCTGTTATTTGTGCCTGCAACAACATGCACTAACATGCGTAACCTGTGCAAACAATTTTAAAGTAGACACATAGAGTGCATCTCAGAAATAAGGTATGGTGCTTAGACATAATGGCAGATGATGATGAAGACCTGTTGATTAACTAAATTTATGTCTATAGTCCACAAATGCCTGTCATTGGTGCACAGAAAAACACGCGCCCACAATTTGCTTCACATAATGTTTTATATGTGAGAGCATGCAAATTAGAATGCAGCTTGCAATCTATACAGGACCCAAGCATACAAACTAAACTCACAAAATTGCGTTTATCCTCCATGGAGACCAAACCTCTACTGACCGCACCTTTACTGTAACAAAGAGCAAACCTCGAATATGGCAATCTACGTCTCACCTGGTCACTGAAGTCGGAATGCAATCTGCAAAAATAAAGCCTTGCATATGCTTAGCAACTGCACAATCCGTGAATTCGACCCAAAGCCATTACTGGAGCTTATATTGCCTCGAAAAGAAGTGCAAGGCTTAATTAAAACCGATTACTTTTAATACCAAATGCGGGCGATGGCAGAGCAAAGGCATCGGATCAGAGAGCGAAGAATGAAATATATTCTTCTTGCTTGCCATAGCCAAAATGTGAAAGGAAGAACGAGTGTCAGAAACGCAAATCATGCCAGAGTCTAGGATGGAAATAAAGAAAGAAAGAGGTAATATCTCGAGAAGAAGATGAAGCTTTATTTTCAATTGGTCGGCGAAAGTACGAATGACGCCCTTCTCCTTCCCGAATCCAATCCAGAGAATAACAGCACAACAGATCCAACAAGAAATCCTATGACCATAGCAGCTTACCCGAAATCCGTCCCTGGTACAGGCATCAGCGGACGACGGGCTTGGACCCTGAGAGATCTGCCGACCACATCCTCACCCTCCGCCAAGCTCATGTAAAATCCACGCCGTCTAAGTGTATCGAGGGGTCCCTCAAATCCCAAAAGTCCACAGCCGTCGATGACGAATATGCTACAACATTCATCAATCGCGGCCCTCTATCCGTATTGCCCCATACTCCCCAAGGGTTGCCCTACGGGCAACCCAAAAAGAGCGTGACATTCAGGGATAAAACAATTCGCATGGCGGGAGCTTATTGGAAGCCAAGGCAGAATTTAAAGTACCTTGTCTTAGAGTGTAAAATGTTTGCGTGTAATTTCAACATATGCAAAGTGTTTTTCTTTATTTGTTAAGTTGTATATAACAAAGAAAAAGAGATTTCAACCCTTTGGCTACCTATGGAGAGAATTACCTACAATACAATGAGAACATATTTTCATTAATATATGAAATGAAGGTCACAACTAGAAATTGATGATGATCAACTAGAAATCATCAATTCTCAGCCAATAATTAATCGGGCAAGATTCTAAATAAAACATCCTCGAACAATATTGGTTGTATCATAGCAACATCTGTCGTAGGATCCACACCAAGCTCTTTATGCATGATGTAGAACAAGTGTTTGCAAGGAATGTACCTATGTTTCCTTTCACTGTTCATGAAGTCTTCACAAGTACAACTAGGCTCTCTTCTGATAGAGACTTTATAGCTATTGTTGTCTTTTCCAATAAAGAAGTCCACATGGCTTTTATTTAGCACAACCTACTGAGTCACAACATAGCCTTGCATCTGGTAGCTTGAATTTAAACGGATCTCACTATCTTTATTTAGTTTATTCCTCATATGCACCACTCTTCCACCTCTTTTTAGCTGAGATTTAGCACTATCTCTAGCCCTTTGGCCGCCAGCCAAAGTTGTTGGGACAACCTCTTCTACATGTCTACCCAAGCCCTCAATGCTGAAACCTGCATCCTGTAACTTGCTGATTTTAGATTGTGTTAAGTTCACCCCTTTCGCTACAGGCCACATAACAGAGCGCACAGGCGGGGATAATAGCATTTTAGAAGGAAACCAAGTATGCTTAACATCATCAGAACAAAACCAAAAGAACTGAGCTTGAGTGCCTCCAGAATACTGCCGGACACCATAGTAACAAGGGGCTACAGTAGAGGAAGTACCTTTGTTTATAAGCTTGTCACATTTTCGTGCTCCAGGTTTAGTTTGTCCCTGGCACCTAACTTTGCTACCTGGTTCTGTCCTCCTTAGAGCCCAAAACGAGTCATGTAGGACCTTCTCTTGCACAAGGATGTCTGTTGTGTTCTTGAATAGGTTCCTAATAACAGGATCTGAATTTGGAATCCTAGATGTATTTCTCATTTGCTTGTCGGATCTATGTGAACCATTCTCATCTGTCAGATCTATAGTTTCTGTCATTCTAGCTCTTTTATAGACAAATTGTTCATTGCCTCTGCTCCAATCGTATGAACCGCAAACCCATCTTGCTAATGGTCTGCAGTTTATAATATTGATCGGCTTCAGTAGGCTTCCGCGTAACTGGACATTCTTTGTTCAAATCTCTCAGATAAAAGAGCTGATGCCGTCCTGCTCCAACATAATTGTGGTCCAAATGTGATCTCAGACTTTGTACTTTGAAGAACAAATTGATGAAGATAAAAATGCAAGCAAAGATACAAGCTCATTGTTTTTTTGTAACCAGCTGCAGCTAGCCAACTGCCATGTCTTGATTCAGACAAATTTGTGTTGGGAACATGTATAACTGCTTCTAACCCTCTATTATTTAGCATGAAATTACCCCACCGGCTAGCACGATGGTGCCACCATGACAACCAGGTTGTGAGAGCTTTGATGTCATTGGGAGCTGCTTTACCCTCCCACCAACTCATAATTTTGTAATAGCATTTATCTGCATCCTCTTTTGTGCGGCCTCTTTGCCATTGTCTACATAATTCCTTGTGCTCTTCTCTGTGTTGTTGGTATATATATATTTCTTTGTGTGCCTTTGCATGCACTGTTCAAAGTGAAAGACACAAGAACGTTCCTTCTCAGGTAAATGTTTCCTGTTGAAGAAGACCTCCCTTATGGCATTCCAATTTGCTTGGGCCTCATCGGCCATAAATCCATGAAAGTTGGCAGGAGGGTAATTCTTGGAAATCATGACCTCATTTAGCAATTCCCAAAAGAGTCTTTGAGAATCTAGGTCTTCTGTCTTCATATCACATATAGCTATTGTGAGTAAGGCTTGTAGGCTGGAAATAATAGACAGACCATAGAATGTCAATAATTAGGTAGTCTAGATAGATACAATTGAAAACAGCACATACCTTGGGTCGTTACATTGGCGCAAATGGTTGTCCAATCACTAATCCTTTTAACATGATCGAAGTGGATCCAAGATTTATCAAGATCACCTCCAGGTCGCATTCTATTCACCAAATCAACACCTGATCCTGGTCCTACAGTTGACATCTTAAACACAAAGCACTTATCCTTTTCTGTATGGTTTTGATAAGGGAATCTCGAACCATGAAAATACTCATATTTCAAACGTCTCTTCAAATGTAGAATACTAGATTGGTCATCAATACATTGCTTATTCCTCTTCCGACAATCATCCAACCATTTTCTCAATCTATGTGCACAAACAACCTTGTTAAACAATGAATGAAAAACATTTACAAAGAAGCTTCATTACCTTCTTTGATTGCATAATGGCTCAAGTCTCTTGAGAAGCTCATCCAATTGTTCAGTATTAAGCATTTGAACATTATCAAAAGTATTACTATCCAACAAATCATTGCAAATAGCATCCATGGCAAGCAGATGTTGAGATTCTCTTGTGCCATTAGAAGTTGATCCTTTCCTAGCTGACACACTTATCAACTGCTTATACTTAGCTATTTCTTCTCTGCTTTCAGCCATTCTTATCGGATGTTTGTGCACACCATGATGAACAGCTAACCTTGTGTCATGAATATTGTCTGGAAGTACATAATATAAAATAGCTTCACAACTGGATATACATTTTGGTTGTTCCTTGCAGTAATCACACATCAAAGAACCAATATCATCACTTATTTCTCCAAGCCTAGGTCTTTCATGGAGTGTTCCACGCCACTGCAACTCATTAGGAACCCTCTTGGCTAATAAATGATCACACACCATATTTTGACATTGCAAATGACCAACAATCTGCGATGCAAGAAATTTGCTCCAGGAGAAATGGGTGTATGTGCTATTGTTGGGATGGGTCCAAACATGGGGATCCATGTTTTGCTGCATTCCTTCCATACTACTACCAGCCTCTGCTTGAGATGGCAATTCAAATACGATAGTATCATTGTAAAATGGGGGAAGACATTTTACCTTTCGAGCCTCTCCAACATATTGCAGTATCTTCTGGATCTTGTTCTTGTTGGGATTTTTTAGAATGTTGTAGAACGTGGAATTGTTACTCCTCCTTACGAAAGTTGGGGATGTGGAGGACTCAACAGATATTGGAAATTGAGGGGAACTTCCTAACAATGTTGTGCCATACACTGTTATTGAATGTCCATTTTTTTCTTCCACTTGAAACGTTGGCTCTCCAACCTCATCAACATTGGGCAACAAATTTTGTGTCCTCTGCACATCTTCATCCTCTCCATCCCTCTGAACAACAAAGATGGAACTATTAGTAAATCCAAAGATTTGGCAAAGATAGCTCTGTTTTACAAGTGCAATGCCATTTTGGAAAGGAATATTAATGTACTGCTCCTTCAGAAATCCTCTAATAGTCAAGAAAGTCGCCATTAGCAAGGTGAGAGTTCAAGAACGATACATTGAACATTTTGGTGCTAAGCAGAGGTGCTAAGTACTATAATTACGAAAAACGTTTTGGTGGGTGAACGTTTAAATAATCATTGAAATTAGTGCTTTAATTTTGTATTATACCCTACCAACCTATAACGTTTTCTTTAATGAAGGAAAAATTAAAAAATTGATTAAACGGTAATCTCTCCACATTCTAAAACAATTCTAAAAATGGTAATCTCTTCCAACATCGAACGGCAATCAAGATCAAACCAAGATCAAACGACAGATTCGTGAGCTGCAAATTTTCCATCAAAACGAACCATAAGCGACCTCATGTTCGGCGCCGTTTGCCTATCTGGTATGTCCCTTTCTCTTTGTAGATTTGTAGATTTTGGGCTCTCTATGTTTGAATGGCGCCGTTTACAGATTTCATATGTTCTTGTTCTCTTCTTGTATGTCCCTTTCAATTTCATAAAAAACATTGGTTATTTGGGCTCCTCATTTTTCTGAACTTTTCTGAACGGCGCCGTTTAGAAAATTCACATGCTTTGATTTCTTTCATTTACAGAATTGTTAGAGGCATAAAATCTATTTGCTGCATTTGGGCTTCTTCATTGGTTGTAGTTTTTCTTGATAGGCAACAAGAATATAATATGAGCACATATTTGTTTTGGTGATCAAGTGCGGTTTTTCTGTTTGGGCGCCGTTTAATCAAATGAGCATCCGATTTGTATGAAGCGATAGGGCATGGTGGTGACCTTTTTTCAACGTATTTTATAGTATTTTTGTGATGCAAGTCTCTTGTTCGGGCCGCTTTGATGAAATTGTGTGTTTATATGCTTCCGCTAGGAAGGGCATGGTTGTAACTTCGCCAACATAAAGAGGAGTTTGTATACACTCTTCTTCGGACCCCACCTAGAAGATCAAGGAAGTCTAAGCCTTTTCATACAGAGTTGCAAATAGATATGGCACAAGAAGACATAGAACAAATTATTGAATATGTTGAGCCAGATGTGTCTGTAGAAGGAGAAGATATTCAATCAGATCAGAAAGAGGTTTTGGGAGGTAGTCCTTCAAAGAATGCAATTCTTGCAAAAGGAAGAAAGAAGAAAAAAGAAAGCGAGGATACTGAGACAGATGAATTTTCTAGAAAGTTCACAGTTCAGCAAATTTCTGAAATTTTGCAAGAGATCAGAGTAGTTAGATTGAGCCCTCCACCTTCTGTTCCTTTTTGCAGGATTTTGATAAATGAAGCGGTTCGTCTAGTATCCAAGGGCTCTCAAGCAATGAGAGATACCTTGAGAAATGATGGGTACGTGCAAGAAAAGGGAAGTTTCATATTGTCTTTGTCAGGCGCAAGAGGCAATTGTATACCAGTAACTGATAATATCAAGTCTTCATGGGATCCTTTGTGGGTCAAAGAGAATGATAGATTTGAAGATGAACTAGTCAGCAACCTAGATTGGCAAGATCTTAGTGGCAGGATGTTCTTGTGTTGGGACGGCAACCATCGCACAGATGCTTGGATGCAGGAGATAAGGGAGAGGCATCAACATGTTCGGTCGATGCATTTCTCCGTGCATGCCACTTTTGTGGAAGTAGATGATCAACATGAGACACAACTTATTGCAAACTATGCAAAAGATCAATCGATGAGTGCTAGTTGCTTTTTGTACTTCCACTTTATGTGAGGTTTATAACTTGCATATTTATTTGGCCTTCAGTTAAATGAGATTGTGTGTGGTGCGGATCAAGTTGAAAGATATATTGTATGGTGTACACAGATTAACTACTTTAGATCTTACAACATATACTTCACATTTATCTGCCGAAGAGCTCAGGTTGAGTATAGATCGCGAGAAACATGTTCTTGGCGAAGAGCCATGGTTTCCTCTTACTAGATATTTGCTCGCAAAAATTATGTACCAGGTACCACAGTTCATTGAAACTGTACTTGCAGATAAATTTCAAACTTTTTATAAACTTGTTTCAATCAATTAGTACCAAGTAAATAATTATTGCTTTGCTGATTTGTTTTCATACCAGTCCACTATAGAGGCTGAAATTGCGGAGGCTGCAAACTTGATGGAAGAGCCACTGCTTAACACTACTATAAAAATAGGTAGAAATGGCACAAAAGTGACATTTATCCTCCGCCTTTTTACGGGGCATAAACGTCACTTTTGTGCCATTTATGACGTTTGTGCTCCCCAAATGGCACAAAAGTGACGTTTATGCCCGGCAAAAAGGCGGAGGATAAATGTCACTTTTGTGTCATTTCTACCTATTTTTGTAGTAGTGTTAAAGAGGACAGGGTTGCTAAAGCTGAAAAGGAGGTAAGACGAAAATGGCAAAACAAATTTCAAAAATATTTGGCAGTTGTAAATCCTGTACTAGAATCCGATTGGCTGAAGAATGTTACAAATAGAGATTTGGATAATAAGAAAATGGCACTCACATTAGAGAAGCTGTTTGCCTTATCTAAATCCACTATAAGTAACCAGCAAAGGAATAAGTGGCTCAATATTATGGCATCTGGCATAGCAATGATAGACACATATGGGATACCAAACAATGACAAACAATTTCGTGAATGGGTTAAAAAGGAGACATGGATGGAGCACATGTTGAAGAAGGCTACTCAGCAAATGGAATCAGTATGTCTGGCAAGCGAGATTGCTATTAGCCACAATGATGATGATTTGGACTCTTGGTTTAGAGAATTTTGGTTGCAACATCACTCATTAACTACTTATATTCTGGTTTTCATCTACTTATATTCTTAACTCATTAAAATGTATATCAGGTACTTCAAGTATGCACTTGCAAGGAAATACATATTGAAATTTCCAACAGTCTTGAAGTCATGGACAGTTACTAGTGGTGAATCATGCATGTATTCTATACCGGGACAGTTAGATCGTGAACCACCCATGAAAAAATGGGAGGTAGAGAATTGCCCTTGGTGGCTCAACTTTAAATAAGGATGTATGCCTGAGGAAGAGAAGCAAATTTGGGCTTGCTAGATACAAAACGATTCTAAAGATCTAAAAGATCGCTAGTGCTACTTCTATGAAAAACAAATTGACAAAGGATGATTACCTAGATGTGGATACAAGAAATGTAAAAGGAAGAGAAGATACATTCAATTGTCCGATGAATCAGATCCCGTGCAAACACCTACAATGCATAAATTTCATTCAAAGACCTTGCAAGACACGCAAAGAAATAAGCGACAAATGCCTCTTAATATTGATATGGAAGCTGGTCGTGTTTACAAAAATGTGGCTTTGAAGCTATTAACGTAAGATGTTAGAACTGTTTCTCGCTACTTTGACATCCAAGAATGTTGATACACCATTTAAGGTGATTCGTGAGTTCGTAAGTCGGTTAAGCTTTCATCAAAAAGATGTATCGTAAATGGTGAAGCCGAGAGATTGGGGTGTTGATCTTTTGCTGATTGATCTTCCCAACAACCAATATCCTACTATTGGTCACCCACATATCCCCGATTGGAACCCGGTGTAACAACCCGACTCATAGATGATTGCTTCTCTATTGGTAACCTTTGCTTGGATGATAAAGGCTATCTTGTTTGTATGTGCACAATTGATATGTTTAAAAGTGTTGAAGTAATTGCAAAGAAAAGGAACATGGAACGGAGAAGAACATACATGCCGATCAATGATGTCCCTTTCTTTTATGGAAAAGATATGTTAGGTTTTATTGATACAAGCGGTTTGTGTGTGATGTTGTATGGCGAAATTGGTTACTAGGGCAATTTAGTTCATCCTATGGCTTTTATGGAAGGAAAACTAGATCACATGTCAAGCATTCTAAAGCATGAAAGTAAACAATCGAGAAGCTGATATCGATGGTTATGGAGGTTGCGATATAATCTTCAAAAGAGTATTGCTTTCATGCAATTTTTATTGCACTCATTTTGTGTCCCAAATGGATTTGTGTTGGATCTATTTGTTTGGTATTGGCTCCATGATGGAGGCAAATTGGTATTTGGGGTGCTAATTACTTTGGAATAGAGAAGGACAAAGCGTTATGTCGATTGTCATGGAATTGCGAGTATCAGAACAGAGGTCCCTCGGTGGAACCAGAGGACTAGTGGGTAACAAAACTTTCTTTGCACTTATTGAGAAATTCATGTCCATTATTTTAATGTAAATGACTAACAAATAATCTTGGTAGTTGTTTGCACTGCTCTGTGCAACAATTGGCATCAATCATGGCCTCCTGCCATTCTCCAATTTTGCAAACGACCAAGTATAAATCATGTTGCTATGTAGATGATGAGGCGTAAGACTTTTTGTAGGAAGGCGTGGTAGATTGGAGCAATTGTTATGTGCAACCAAGATTTTATGTTGGCATTAAAATGCCTCGGACCCGAATTTTACCGTGAATCAGATTATCCTACTTTCGGATTTTTAGTTTTGTCAAGCAAGAGTATTTGTTTTTCTCATAGTTCAATACAATTTGTGCTTACTTAAATAAACAAGGCCACTTGGCTGGTCCTTTTGTGGATAGTTTGTCTACTTGTTAAGCATGGCTATGATTCAACTTGTGATATAGACTTTGGTAAATATCATCCGCATAATGTCCGCAAAAATGGTTTATAAGCAAGTATTTTCGATGTGCAAGTATTTTGTTACGATAGTGAGATCACCCGATTTACCATAGATATCACGAGAAAATAAGAAATGATGTGAAGTACAGATAAATCTCTGATCTTCTGGAACAAGTAGTTGCTTTTGATCTTCAGGTGTTGCATCGCTGGAGTTTTCTGCCATGTGTGTGTTTGTTTTATGCTGAATCTGGCAAAGTTACAGCTGAATATGCTGTGTAGTTTGTTTCTGCTGTGTAGTTTGTTTTCTGCTGTGTGTAGGAACGATTATGTCGTCATTCAAAGTTAAATGTTAAAAAGACCCATCAGTGATCTGCTTTATCTTTCTTTCAATAAGTATCCATTCATTCTGTTAAGATGAGCTTACATGTTACTGTTATTCAGTGCTTCTCCTTGTCCCGTGTTTGCATCTTCAGCTGGAAATAGGGACTTTAATTGCACATGGAGAAAAGAGACAGACAATTGTTGAGCAGGTCTTGTCATTAGTAAGTTTGTCATCCAGATTTATGAAGTTGTTCTACCATCGATTCAGTAAGGTTTTTCTTAGCATCGTGGAGTTATCTTCCCCAGTTTTGAAAGGAAAATGAAGTACATATAACATCTCTGCGGAAGTTTGTTTGAATCTTCAGTGCATGATGGCGAAGTTGTCTACACACGGATGATCATCTATGGAAGAAGCTACTAGATGTAGGGTGCATCTATGGTTTATCTACCCTGATATTTGCCATGGGGCATATACAGTCCTCTTTAGATCGTTATCCTGCAAGAAAGAATTAAAGAAAGGATAGAACAAAGGTGGTTATGATTTATAGCTACAGTGCTTTCTTCAATTGCTACAGTGTTTTTCCTTAGCTACAGTGATATGGGGTCCCCACTGGCTTGGTTTCAAAACAACACCATCAAGGAATGCTCCACCAAATCGGAATTGCAGCCTGCTGAACCGGATTGATCCTCCCGTCCTATAAAACAGGAAAAACACAGGGAATCGACTTCATTTGGGCACACAAATTGCGAAACTAAGACCTATTCATGTGCTTCTATTTGAGTGCGCAATGTATTCATGTGCTTTACTTCAACACTTCCAATGACTTTAGCCGCAGGTTTAACGTAGGGCTTTACCTGTTGTATTTTCGGTTCCCGCTCTTCTTCAAACACAAGGGATAATCTAGCGTTTTCTTCACTCTTAGGATCGATGTATAGCTTGGGGAAAGTGAAGATAAAACACCGAGATCGGGAAGTGATAATATAAGCTGAAAATTCGATATTTATCATCAATATTGAAGATAGGGATAACAAAGATTTTTCGGGCAATACTTAGGATAATATTTCTAAGTAATATTTGGTATATTTTTTATATTCAGGGAGTAACTGTGAAACCGAGAAATGCAAGACAAGTGTAAAACAACGCCCTAGGCTCCAGTAGAGGAAGTTGGAATGCAAGCTATTTTGTTCAACTTTATTGAGCAGATTACATTTGAAAATAGGGTGCTTATTGAGTGTTTTCTAAAGTGTCGTATTTTTCTCTATAACTGAATAATGGCAACCTTGATTTTCTCTAGAGGTTTTGCATCGAGTAACATCAAAATTGCCATACTAAGCTCTTTGAGTTCCCAAGTTGTTGGTCTTGTCTTGGAACAGTGTTCTGGGTACAACACCTTATGCCTTTAGATGTTCATGATTTTCTTGTGCTATATATAAGTGAACAAACGACTTAATGGTAATGGGGTCAACACAATTAATTGTGAAGTTGCAAAATGTGCAAAATATGGTAAAGTTTGCAGTACAATACAATAAGTGGTTTTGGGACAAGCTACGCCAGCTGATCATTGAAGGTAGAGGGTAGGTTCTCTTCCACTATTGTATGATTTTGCCAAGCAAGAAAAACACTTTGCACACAATAAAAACACTTATAACAAAGATTTTACCCTTGTCTTACTTTATGATATGTTGCGTGCCGACGGGTGGTCATGTCGTTGAAATTCCAAACCCTAAGATTCTACATTCTTTGGGTATCAAACAGGATATGGCCGACGAGGAACACTCTCTGTTTCTTCTACCTCGGTATGCTCTTCATTGTTCTAAAATCTCGCATTCCTTTCACTCAATATTAGTGCTACTCGTCTTGTTTTCGCCTCTTAAGCTTCTGGCTACGGCTTTGTTTCTCTGATCATGGAGATCCTGGAAGTGCCTATGCCAGAAAATAGTCCTCAAATGATTCTGAAACTGCCATCTACAAATGTTAAGAAGAAAATGAGAATCCCATGTGAGATTCCGCCTCGAAGAGGCAAGATTAAAGCTGCCGTTTTTGCACGCCTATGGAATGCTTCTGCTTCTTACATCCTAAAGGTTGCAAAATGGTTATTGCCTGTTTCCAAATGACGAGCCTTTGGGCCTGTATTTCGCTGGGTTTCACTAAGTTATATTTGCTAGCAAATAACAGTATCGTATTAAGGTTGTGCTCTTCCATAGAAGACTTTTCAGTAAGTTCTGAAGTTTCGAACTGTGCTTTCTACAAAAGATCTGCATACCCATTTCTATTCTCTTGTATTTTTGTCATTAATAAGTGAAATTTGTTGCTTGATAGTAATTGAACTTTTTGATTCCCAAGTTTGTATTCAGGACTAAGAAATTAAATGTTTGTGTTACAAGGGGTACTAGTTTACATCAGAATCAGTTTATTTGCTTCTGCTTGAATATGATCTTGCGGCCGTCGTTTGTGTTTAGTCAACTAACAATCACTTAAGCCAGCTATCATCTAGAACTAATCTTTTATTTTACTTTTGAAACCTTCTATAAGACAGATGCTGTACATGACAACCTGAGTGCTTGGTTACTTATGGGGTCCTTGCCAGAACGTAAATAATCAAGAACCAGGAGATGGAGATAACAATAGGGGCAACATAATCGACAAAGCATAGGATAGATAAATTTTCCTGTTGACGTTTTCCAATTCGACAGTTTCTGGTCTAAATCAAAATTAAACAATCAATGGCTAAAGGAGTTTTAAAAGCAACTCTTCCCTTTCAGCTTTCCTTTCCCAAAGAGAGAATGCGCTCTTCCCTATGGTAGCACTGGCCTTCCCTTTCAGCTTTCCTGAAGAGATAATGCGCTCTTGTAAAGCTAAGGCAGAATCATAAGAGAAATAATGAGACAAAGCAGGAACTCTTCAATTCATTGAAAGAACTTGAATACAAAGCAAGGATCGAGTGATCCTTTTAAATGAGAAAGACAGAAATCAAGACATGAATTTCTCCAGGAATTTCTCCTGGAATTCTGGCACCGAGCTGGTGGCCGCTAGTTCTTGGCCACGTGCTGCTATCAGAGAGGATCACGATCAGGGGTTCCACGTGTCAGGCAACGACATCCTCAACACTCCTGCTTGGAGTTGTCTGAGAGGTGGAGCTCACATGAACTACTCCTGCTTAAGCCTCGGTCAATGACATGAAGCTGAGCACGGTGATGAAGGAACTTGGCAGCAGCAAGTGGTTTTGTGAAAATGTCAGCAACCATGGCCGAAGTATGACAGTAAGGCATGATAATGCGGTGTTCCTGAACCTTCTCTCGAAGAAAGTAAAATCGAACCTTCATGTGCTTGGATTTTGGATGAAACTTGGAGTCCTTGGCAAGTGCAATGGCACTTTGATTGTCACAATTGACAGTAATGGGCAGCTCCTGCTGAAGCTCAAGATCAGCAGCAACTTTGTGGAGCCATTCTGCTTCCTTGGCGGCTTCGCAAGCAGCAATATATTCAGCTTCCATTGTGGACTGAGCAGTAACCTCCTGTTTTTTGGAACTCCAGGTGATAGTGCCACCATTAAACAGAAAACAGTAACCAGAGGTGGATTTGGTGTCTCCATCACCAGCATAGTCTGCATCACTGAAGCCTTCAAAAATATCAGAAGTGACAGGCTGAACAAATTGGAGGCAAAAAGAAGTTGTGGCTCGGAGATAGCGCAGGACTCGTTTGAGAGCAAGCCAGTGAGCAGATCCAGGGTTGGACATGAAGCGGCTGAGGAAGCTAACTGCAAAGCCAAGATCCGGGCGTGTAGAGACCATGAGATAATTTAGACAGCCAAGGATGTTGCGGTAAGGCAAGGTGGCCATGGCTTCTTTCTCTGCTGGAGTTTGAGGGCAGTGGGCTATGGAAAGATGGAGGCCAACTTCCCAGGGAGTGGAGACCCCGTGACAATCAAGCATGGAGAATTTACTGAGAATATCCAGAGAGTATTGCTCCTGGTCAAGCCAAAGAAGGTGGTTTGCACGGTCCCTGGTGATCCTGAGTCCAAGACAACTGCGGATTTCATGAAGGTCATGCATGAGAAATTGGGCAGCCAAGGACTGTTTGAGTTCTTGCAGGGCTGAAATGGAGTTGCAGACGATGATCATATCATCAATATAAAGGCCCAAAAGGGTGAAGATGTGGTCATGCTTGCGAAGATACAGGTTAGTATCAGAGTAGCCACTGCTGAAACCTAGAGACAGAAGAAAAGCATGCATTTTGGCATACCAGGCGCGTGGGGCTTGCTTGAGGCCATAGAGAGCTTTGTGCAGCTTGCAGACTAAGGATTCTTCACCAGGTTGAATAAAGCCCAAGGGTTGCTCAAGGTACACTTCTTCGGCAAGATCCCCGTACAAGAAGGCGGACTGAACATCCATTTGGTGGATCTCCCAGTCATGAACAGCAGCAAGAGCGAGAAGAATCCGGATGGAGGCCATCTTAACAACAGGAGAGAAAGTGTCGTGGAAGTCAAGACCTTCAACTTGAGAGAAACCACGAGCGACAAAGCGAGCCTTAAAACGGTCGAGCAGGCCATCAGAGCGCACCTTGATTTTGTATACCCATTTGGAGCTTATGGGGTGACGATCTGGTGGCAGAGAGCAGAGAGTCCACACGTTATTGCGCTGGAGAGCATCAAATTCTTCTTGCATAGCAGCTTGCCATTGGGCAGAGTGAGGATCAGCGCATGCTTGTTCATAAGTGGCTGGTATGGTGAGGTCATGGACATTGGCTGCTGCCTGATGATAGAGCAAGAGTTTAGAGGTGGGTTTCCAAGTGCGGGAGGACGTGCGTAATGGGGCAACTGAGGGTGGGATGTCAGGGGCATCTGGAGCAGAGGCGTCTGGAGCAAAAGAGTCCATAGATGCTGGAACAGGAAGCTCATTTGGATGCCCAATGGGGGCAACAACACGAGGCAAGGAGGATGAACGGGCAGGTGCAGGAGACAAGAGAGAGTACCCAAGCTGATTTTCAAGAAAATGGACGTCTCTGCTCATGAAAAATTTGCGGGTGTGAGGATCAAACAGCTTGTAGCCTTTTTGGGTGTTGGAGTAGCCCACAAAGATGGCATGATGGCTGCGAGGATCGAAGGCCCCCTTGGGACGTTGCTTTGACTGAAGGACTAATGCTAGACAACCAAAAACTTTGATGTGGCTGAAATCTGGCTGAGATCCACTCCATAATTCAAAAGGTGTCTTCTGAGCATGGCTAGAAACAAGGCGGTTCTTCAAGTAGGCAGTCGTGTGCAATGCTTCGGCCCAAAAAGAGGTAGGAAGTTGAGCTTGAACAAGGAGGCAACGAGCTTTATCTTTCAAGGTTCTGTTCATCCTCTCAGCCAAACCATTCTGTTCAAAGGTCCCTGGTATAATAGTCCGATGTTCAATCCCATGGTGGGCACAGAACGCAGCAAAAGCATGTGATCAATATTCACCATCGTTATCACTCATGAGACATTTGATTGGAATGCCTAGTTGAGTATGGACTGCTGCAACAAATTGTTGAAAAAGACCCAAGACTTCACTCTTGTTCCTGAGAAAATATACTGAAACAAAACGTGAGAAATCATCAATGAAGGTGAGGAAATACTGGGATCCTCCAAGAGTGAGATGATGGGGGCCTGAGACATCAGAGTGGATGCGGGCAGCAGGTGCAGAAGCACGATTTTCAAAGGAGGCAAACGGCAATTTGTGTTGTTTGCCAAGGAAACAGATTTTGCATGGTGGCTCATTGGCAAATCCTATGGGAAAGCCTTTGGCTGCTCTTGTTTTTGCAGTGTGTTGAAGGCTTTTGTTGCCTAGATGGCCAAGGCGCTGGTGCCACAGGGAGCCCATCTGAAAAGTGTAAGTGTGCATAGCAAGACCAGAGAATGCAGAATGAAGCTTGTAGAGATTACCAAAACGAAGGCCCGTGGCAACAAGCTGAGAGTGTTGTGAAATGGTGGCACGATCTTTGTAAAAGGAAATTCCAAAACCAAGGTCAATCAACTGAGCGATGCAAATCAGATTTTGGTTGAGCCCGGGCACAAAAAGGACATTTGAGAGCTCAAGACTTTGCTTATTTGGTAAAGGGATGTGCACAGTGCCGATTTGAGAGGCTTGAAGGTGTCCACCGTTGCTGGCTTTGATCAAAATCTCAGTGGGAAGCCTGGCCAATTTGCTGAAGGTAGAATAAGTTCCTGTCATGTGTTGTGAGGCTGCAGAATCAAGACACCAAATGTGGAGGTCAGGAGAAGATTGGGTCTGGGTGATGGTCATGAAGGCACTGGCCTGAACAAATCCTTTTGCAACAGCAGTGGTGCAATTTGCTTGAGCAAGGGCTGGAGCTTTACTGGATTGAGGAGGAGCAAATTTGCCTCTTGCTTCATCTGCAATCAATTTCCAACAGTCAGTTTTGACATGACCACGGCGCCCGCAGTACTCACATTTGGGACGGGACTGCTTGGCTTCATGCTGCTTGGCATCCTGTGCCTTGGGGCGAGTTCCAGAGAACAAAGCTAGTTGAGAATTTGGTGCACCTTCTACTTGCAGGATGCGGGTCTCTTCTTGAAGGAGACGTGCGCTTACTTCCTCCCAACTGAGGGTGCCTTGATGCTGAGACAATACAGTTACGAGATTACTGTAAGCAGGAGTAAGACTTGACAAAAGAGCCAAGTAATTGTGTTGCTCAGAATACGCTGAGCATTGAGAACACATTCTTATTGGACCAGCTTCATCAAGTTGGTCCATGATACTTCGCAATTTTGTGATATGACTGCTCATAGATTCACCCTCCTGAAGTCTGGTGACATAGAGCTTTTGCCGAAGCATCACTTGGGCAGCAAGAGACTTCTCTTCGCACATTCGCAGGAGTTTGCTCCAGCATTCATGGGCGGAATTGGAAATCTTGAGTCTGTGCAAGATAGATGGATGGATGCTGCTAATCAGGACTGAGTGAGCCCTAGAATCCTTTGCAATCCATTTTTTGAGTGCATCAGAGCTCGTATTGTCGCTAGCCGGTTGCGCAGCTTTCCCATTCACAACATCCCAGAGACCAGCTGCTAAGAAATAAGTGGAGATTTGATACTTCCACATGTGGAAGCCTTCTCCTCTGAACCTCTCAATGCCATATTTTTCAAGACCCTTGGTGGGGTCGAGAAGCTCAGGAGAAGAGGGCTCAGGTGCGGCTGTTGCAGATGTTGCTGATGTGGTGGAGCTTGAAGCCATTTTGAGTCTTTGATTATTCCTCAGAGATTACAACCTTGCTCTGATACCATGTAAAGCTAAGGCAGAATCATAAGAGAAATAATGAGACAAAGCAGGAACTCTTCAATTCATTGAAAGAACTTGAATACAAAGCAAGGATCGAGTGATCCTTTTAAATGAGAAAGACAGAAATCAAGACATGAATTTCTCCAGGAATTTCTCCTGGAATTCTGGCACCGAGCTGGTGGCCGCTAGTTCTTGGCCACGTGCTGCTATCAGAGAGGATCACGATCAGGGGTTCCACGTGTCAGGCAACGACATCCTCAACAGCTCTTTCCTTGGTAGCACTGACAGTTTTAGAAAGAACATGTATAGGTTACCCTTACATGCAGTTGGACCTTCAACACCAAAATAAAGTGGTATTATCTTCTCTTGATCAAACCTTATAGCTGCTGAGAGGTCCTCACTTTCCAGTTAGGCAGTCCAAGAATATGTGTCATTATAGCACCATGCATTTTTTTTGGGCTGATAGGTTTTACGTTTGCCTTCTTAGAAAGTACAAGAAAAATAAGACAACAGAAATAGTGACGGTAAAGAATAGGGGAGCATTAAAGTTGCTCGAAAGGGGCAAAGTACAGACATGGTGGCACTGGTAGAAGTGGATAGAACTAACTTCTATTATCACATGGGTGTGGCGGATTTTTAATGCTAATATCTGGACTGATGTGTTACAGGGAACAAATACTTAAGATGTATGAATGTGCATAATTAATCATTCAAGTTTCATCCGCAATTAGATAGTATCGCCGATAGTATCAACCTCTCCTCAGGTTCGTGGATCCGTCTCCTCTAGTCCTTCAGCTCTTGTCGATGTCTATGTAGATGTTTGGGGACACAGTTTGGCCAATAACCATTTGAACAATATTCATCTGAGATAGCAAATGGCTGGCCTGGCATGAAATGCAACTGCTTTGCTCAAGATCATTATGACCAGCTCAACAATGTTCACAAACAATATAGGTGTAATTTGATATAGCACGTTTCTAATTAATCAATCCTCCATGTCCAACAGTAATCACACATCATATTGCTGCTGGTTGGAGTATCTCATAGACAGTTTTTTGTTAAAAACATAATAATTCATGCTACGCACTCAAAAACCTTTACTTATGACCATAATCCCCATAGGCGGCACTTATGATAGGTCAATGTGTTCTTCCTTCATGTTTCCACATTAATAGAATTTAACTCACGTCCACTGTCGCCCACCTTTTGTAAAATCTATCAAGCTGGAAAAAGTTTCAGCTGACATGAGTAATTTTGGCCTTAGTCCTCATGCACGCATATGATATGATAAAGATGCTGCAATGCCTGTTATGTTGCATCCATAAAATTCCATAAAACCATGTTCCTCTCTTCTATACCTTCAGAAAGCTCCAGAAATGTCAGAAGCTCGCATATATTGAAAGTTCCAACAACATGACTGGATATCAAGGATATTCCTGTGCATCGGCCTCCCTTCTCCAAAGTTGACGTGAAGGATGAAGCTGAAAGTGAATCTTTCTTGCTGCAGCATCTGTCCTAAATTTGCATAAATATGCTGGAAAAGTGCTGCAAAAAGCAGTCTCCAAGCAGCTACCATAATCGTGTTAGAACATCTAGGTGCTATCTACATGATAACAAGTGCAGTTCGTATGACATCTGTTTAGAACTGATATTTTCCTTATTTTATTCTTTTATTTTTATTATACATTGTTGCATTGGGTTCACAGTAAGGGTTTCATGTTGGCTGCAAGTCCAAAATTAGAATCTTCATGTTTTCTCAAAAGCACTATGGTTGTTTTCCATAGGAGAAATCTTTCTGGGTCGTTTTTCACTCAAGCAATCTTTCAGAAGCATCCAAGAACGTACACAAGAGGTAATGTACTTTAGAAATGGAGCAGTATGCAACAATAATGTTATTAGCACCTGGATCTCATCTTGGACACCATCCAAAACTTTTACTTCCCCTGAGTGCTTTCTAGTGATAGTAGTAGGTTTAATTTAGGGCAAAGTCCTCCACGGCTACAAGAGTGCATGGGAAATCGTTGGAGCCAATTTGCTCCAAGTTGCAAATCAATTTCATAGAAATATAAGTATAGCTCTTTTTTTTAAGCAGGATGGAGATAACTGGGTATAAAGTTCACCAGATAATTATTTGGGATTCATCCTAGTGGCAGATTAAGTATATAAATGGATATAATGTCTGGATTGGTAACCTAGGCGGCAGAAGATGGATCTTTGCAAACATAGGACTCTATTAGTACAGGACTACAGTAATTGGTCTTGGGATGAGTGTGCTGCTTATGATCTGCCTGCAATGTCAATTTAGTATATACAAAACAACCAAGTCTCAGATTCACTATATTGGCATGACATCTTGCCAATTTTTACATAGTTATTTTTACATAGTTACCGTCCAAATCATCAATATTCAGAATAGATTTTGTGTCTCATAACAGGGCTCTATTGAAATTCAATATGGTTCAGGCAGGTACTGCAGCATCATTATGATGCAAGCCCGGCCATTTGCAGGTCAATGTTATATTTGTAATTATTGATCAGGACTAGAGACCGCAGATTTAACCAGTTAGATAAAGTACATTATGCCTGATTCTGCCCAAAGGTTTCATCTTTGTCTACATGTGCCTTCTTCGGGTCTCACTTAAACCCAGGCTCTTCTCACATGGATCTTCTTACTCTGTAAGTTTATGTTGTGTACATGATCACGAAGATACTGCATTTTGGACCTGTTTGTTACTAGGCTTTTATTTTATAGATGTAGTCACATTTCTTTTTAATTTTTTTGTAAATGTAGGTGTGCCTTTGAGATTGCTGACATTTCTCGACGTTGTGAAGAAGGGTAACACTGGTTTTAACACAGGCAGGAAGATGCTTATGGCCAAAGATGCAGCCCGTTCTACCTCTAAACCTTGAACAACAAAGGCTACCCTGTTAAGGTTAGAATGTCCTATTGGCAGTGGGTATTTTGCCATCACTATAATGCAAAGATATATTACATAACAGGGAAGTCCAAAGTTGTGTTGCATTTGGAGCTTTTGGATTACTGTTGATAGCAACAAAATTGTGGTGGGTTACCATGGTGGTAACATTGACACAAAAACAAGTTATTTGCATCTTGGAAGTCGTTTTTAGCATGTTGCTTCAGTTCAACCAATAGCACAGATCTATGTTTTTTTGCCATTGATATGAGAAATCTCTATTGCCTTGATCAAACAGAAGCAAGGCGGTCTTTTATGTAACAAGCAAACCCACTTGATATGATGATTTAACCGTGATAAAATGATCATAGAAACACAAGGCAAAAACACGGGCCCAAATCCCGAATGTTCATAAGCATCTTCCTTAGCAAGGATTGCATTATCAAATGCTGGAAGTTAATAATGGGTTCAAAACCCACAGGTTTGTAACCAACGAAAACTTGAGGCATAGAAACTTGAACTAACGAAAGTGGGTTCGACTTGAGGCAGCGTGACTAAGATGTAGCTAAGAGCCCGAAGCTATTGCTGAAAAATCCGGTTATCTCACTTTCAAAAAGGGCGCCAACGGTACTACATGTTCACCTTCATATAAAGGCTTTCATATATAAAGGCTGTGTTGCTAAAGGGAAAGGTGCATATAAGTAAATACCTGAGCTGGGCGGCGTAGCCAAGAGCACGATGATGATGCCCAGACAAAAATTGAGGCTGAGTAATAGGAGACAAAATGGGGTTGTTGATTTGCCTTTGCTGCCGGATGATATTTTGATAGAAGTGATTCTTTTGTTGGACGACATAGCCGATCTTGCTCGATTTTCTATGGTCTCCAGAGATTGGTACAAAACTATTCACTCCCACTCCTTCTGGGATATGCAACCTGCTTGCTCTCATCGCATCTTATGTTGTTTGGATCTTGATAATTTCCACTTCAGTTGGGCGGATCTTCCTACATACCATAATCCCAATCTTCCTACGTATTATAATGCAGAGTGTTCATGGAAATATTTGAGGACACTCCAAAAGGAAGAATGCATACAACCTATTCGCATTAGATTTTCCAATGGTCTTTTGTGCATTACTAAGTTCTTCGGTAAGGGGAAGCGCTGCATTCGTATTTTTAATCCATTCAAATCTAAGGCCCTAAGGATGTCCTAGTTGCTCCCAAACACGTGATGGATTCCGGCTCCCATGTTGCAGGTCATTCTTTCTATTTTGACATGTTTACCAATAGCTACATTGTCATCCTTGTTGTTGGATATCTTGAACATCTGGAGCTATGTCATCTTGCCATTTATCAGTCAAAAACTGGTAGATGGAGTAGAAGCAAACCTGTAGAAGATGTGTTTGCTAAATGGGGCCAAACTTGCATGGGAGATTCTATGTATTTTCTAGAAGACAGCCTTTGCATATGTGAGTACAACTTTGGTAAAGACTCCTGGTCCAAGAAAAAGGTTTGCACATAAGGAAAAAGGATTTATTATGGGCAGTTGGCACAAAGTAAGGGCAAGCTTCTATTGGTTGGAGAGGTTGGGGGTGATTTGTTTGTGTGGATTGCTCATGAGAGGAATGGAACATATGGTCTCACAATGCTCTCCTCAATGAAACTACGTACTAGTCCATGGTTTAATCCAATGTGGGTTGATTCTTTTATGCCTGTAGACGATCTCTTGCTGGTAACTGGAATGAAAGGATTATTAATTTATCATACCTCCATCAACAGCTTGCAGCTTTTGGACTACTCTCGAGAAGCTCTAAGCCACCATTGCTTTATATCTGAAACAAAGAGTTTCTTTCTTTCTGGCTTTCCAGGAAAATGCTTAAGGCAACTTAAAATGTTGACAGCAAATCTTTATTAGGAAAATGTGTTCTTGTTAATATTAGTCAATGCTAGGTATTATGTACTAATTTCTAATGGTTTTGGATAGTAATCCTTAGTTAATTGTCTGCTTGATGTATTGCATGTCCAACAATCCTTCAGTTAAATTTTGGTTAGGATCTATCTTGTGTTTTAACTCTCTTCTTGCTTCTAATTATGATGCCTCTAAATATGATGCCTGAGACTGTACGAACATATGACAATATATCATGCAAACATATGAAAGTTTTTCAAGCAATGTGAAGTACTTCAATTGGATTAATTCATTAAGAACCTTGCTAAGCTAAAAAGTGGTGGACCAGTCATATCTGCTTGTCTTCCATGCAAAAAAATTCAAGTTAAAGAGCAGCACTCCAATAGAAAATATTCTTGCCTATATTTGTTAAATTCACCAATATTTGATATCTTGCCTTTAGTCAGTGCTCTTTATTTTATGGTATCTTGCCTTAAATCAGTGCATGTGTGCCCCTTATAAAACATTTTTTAGATTTCTTTTTTGAGTCCAATCGTCACATTTATGATTATTCGAGATTGTAACACTCTTGAACGATCATGTTGTTTGTAGTGCTAGTTATGTTATAAAATAGGATAGGATTATGACAATTTTGTTTTCCATTTTTTTAGGTCCTAAGTTCTTTTCCATGGGGTCTGAGGCTGCAATGGCTCAAGCTATTACTATCCGATTGCATCTCTTTATGGAACTAAAGTTAAAAGCACAGCTACAGCTCATGTATGCATAAATCTTGACCTGCTAATAATTATTTCAAGTGTTATTTTCATGTAAGCAAATTGTTTTGGGGATTTTAGAGCTTTGAAAGCATTTCTGGAAGCGTAAACTTGTTGAGTTACAATTGGGTTTAGTAGTGCGGAAGAAAACATCACGCGTTGCAACAAATAAGGCAGCTGCAGCTATTAATTCAAGAAGATAAGCATTTGGTTGTATCATTCTTCCATCTGGTAATGGTGGTCTCAGCTGGTCTCAGCTATACCCATGTCTATATCATTTTAGTATTATCATTGTTTTCAATACTTCTCTTATATTGTGAGGTATCAAGATAAGAAGCATGGAGATATATCCTTGTTAATGAGTCAAACATCTCTGACCCTTCAAGTAGATTATTTAAATTTAACTTGAAAAAGAAAGGCCCCCTTTCTGATCCTTCGAGTTGAATTTGAACAAGAAAGCCCCCCCTCCCCCCCGGTTTTCCATTAGAGAGTAGTTTAAATAATTATTTGATCACAAAGAAATTAAAAAGAAATTAAACACACATGCTTAAGCAATCATATACAAAAGCGTTAATTCAAATTTAAATCTAAAGCATCATTCAAAGGTTAAACATAGATTGAGAATTAGGTTAAAGTTCAATGATTGATATGCTTGTATTATATTTTTAAGGGCAGTGGTCGATATTATTTTATTTATAATCGAAATTTTTTGAGATATCTTAGAACGAAACTGTAGATATAAAAGGCAATTCCCTCTCAGCAAACCGATTTGCTAAACCGACTACTACATTGCTGGAATTATAATACAACATTAATATATATTTTTAAGTCCATGAAGACCAAGAACATATAAACAGACATTAAACCTAGCATTAACTCAGATCAGAATGCACATTTGAGGAGGAAGTCCTCCATTTGCTCGAGTTTTTTGTTGAGTAAATTTTGGTCAATGGAGCTGCAATGTTTGAATCAATCACAATGCTATAATAAAAACATTCCAATAGTTCATTTATTTGTTTAAGTGTACAATGAATATTGCATTGCTAAATTAAGGTGTATTGACGTATATAAGTATGATTTGCTTGGAACTTCTTGATGTAACAATGTTCTGAACAAAGGAACATCCAAATTCATTTGTTTCCTAAGTTAATTTTGTGTTCGCTTTGCTTTCCCCATAGATGAGAACGAAGACAAAAAAAAGGGGGGGGGGAGGAGAAAAGAAAAAAAAAGAAAGTGCCTTGAAATCATTTCAAAAGAGAGGCATGATAGCAACATAATGAAAGGTGGCATCAAAGCCTTGCTTAGAGCGACTAAATAGCATTTGAACTAATTTTGTGTGGCTAACGTGTTTATTTGTTGCTACATATTCTAAACCAGTTGCAACCTGGACTACCACAGTCGTCGGATTCGTCGATCCTACGACCCAGATCGTATGTTGTGGCCTCTCGGCACCTCTCGTTTTGCTTATAGTCATTTATGGTTGGAGGCGCCTATGATTTTAAAATATGAAATACGATTTTGCCTAAGGTTTTGAGGGAATATCGAACCTCTATACGGCTTTGCCTAAAATTTTAGAATATGAAATACGGGGATTCGAACCTCTATCAAAATAACTCAATGTCCTAATAAAACAATTTTAACCAATATATCCAGTGAGCTAATGTGATTATTTTTTTTATCTTGAATCTATGTTTTTTTTTATAACCCATTCAATTATTTTAGGGACATACTATCTACGGTTTCAGGATTTGTTTTTTTTTTATATCCATATCAGATCCCCCTGTTATTTTTCTACATATTATAGTTATACTAAATATCGAAGGGGATCTAAAATGTTGTATTTACCTGGTCGCATAGGTACCATGAATTCTTAGTAGACGTTAATAAATTCTTTTTTGACATCTAATAGGTTTTTAGCAGGCAATAAATTCTTTCTTCCACCTGTCCATGTGATGAGCTTCAACCTGCAAAGAGATGGGTGAAACCATCGATGGGGTTGCTAGATTGGAGTTGCAATCATTCTTGGTTATATTTGCAATTTCCTTGGATTGAACGTGTACATTATCAAAGCTCATTGTCATTAGAGTTCTTTAGTTTGGTAAGGAGATAACCAGCCATTAATCCGCTTTCATCGAACATTGTTACTTTGCATGCATATATTTAGAAACGTTATCTATGTGTATGACAGTACTCCAACCATAGAGCATTATGGGCATGCAATTGATTTACTTGGACGTGCGGGGGAAGTGCAGGGGAACTCGCTAAGGCCTTTAACATTATTGAAAGCTTGCCCCTTCAAGCTACACCTATGTTGTGGATGATCTTTCTTGGAGCTGGTGTTGTTCATAGTGGGTGATCTTAAGCAACACTACGTGGGGTTGTTGAATGTATATACTGGACAAACCATCTGCTAGCTTGATCTTGGCCTAACAAAGCTTGTCTGGCTGGAACGAAGACATCATAGTCCTTCGTACCTGAGGAAAGAATGATACCATGTGATTGCATATGGCCTCGTTAGTCTAACTTGAATAATCCTGCAGGTATGTATTTTCCATGGTGGCTTGGTATGTTGGTTATTTCTGCACAATCACTTTAGCATTGGCAGTGCTAACTTTCTTCATCTGAGTTAGAAAGTCAAAATACGCAACTAGGAGAATTTACCATATAAATACATTATTCTGATTCTTAGTTCTCTTCTACCTTCAACATTGGTACAGCTGAGCTTGGTGGATTGCTGCCAAATTTGGTCCATTGAAGTTGGTGCTGTCGTTCTGCTTTTCCTTAAAACGAGATTACAATGTTTCATCGGCAGCTCAAGGTGCAATCCAGCACATATTTTTGGCCAAGTGCATGTGTTTGAGTAGAAAGAAAGAGAGGAAGCCCGCGTCTTGGCTTTTAGGCTTTTCTCAGACTTTTTCTCGATAGATTTCCTATTCCAGTTTTCAACGGAAAGATTAATTCCACTATATAATGTCCCCATATTATAGAAGAACAGAAAACAAAAACCTACCTTATGATAATGGAATATTTTCTCATAATGTTTTTAGTAGGCATCAGTTTTCTTCTGTAATGCAAGATCAATTTGAGGAATTTATCTTCTAGTTCCCCGTGGTGTCGATTCAACTTGTATTTATTCTCGGTAGATACCCCATTGTTTCGGTTTAAACTAGACAATCTATGGACAGGTCTCTACCTTGGATTACTAATCGCCCAGTCCCTTGAGTATGTAATTTCCAGCTTTGCATCTGTATCCTCTACTATCCAAAGCAAGTTTAAGTAAACAAAACAAAGAACCAAGAGGGTGATGCCAAGGACCTTACAAAGAAGTTTCGAAAAGAAGAAATGCAAAGCATACTTTAGCATCTTGTTGGAATTGGCCAATGGTGTCGGTCATGTGCAAAGATCGCAGCTCGGCGTCCTCTAATTTCCAACACAACAGTTAGGCCTTTATGTTTTTAGTCATGTCGGGTTAACCGCAAGATTATCAACATTGATATAAACGGTTACCACATTACGGTTGTGTGAGCACCGGAAGGCATCTTTGCCAAACATTTTCTTTGTTTTCGGATGATTGCTTGAGGGATAAGGGATTTTCATGGTGGCATCTTCTGCTACAAACACCAGCGTCAGATATATTTCATATTAAACCAAGGCCCTTCAAGACAAGTATTAGATTTCCACGGCTGACGTCGGTTTAATATAAACTTGATGATAGAAAAAGACAATATAAACCACAAGTGATAAGTATTAAATTTCACGATTCATCAAGGGGCTCAGTCAAAAAATCTTCAAATTGATTATTACAATACAATCACTCTGAAACTTCAACAGAAATCAAACATTTTATGTCTTTACATCATACATCTCTTTCAACAAATATCAAATGGAAATATGAATCTACCTGATCATCTGAAAAATATGGCCTCGAGAAATAAGAAATAAAATTTGCCTTGATCATCTGAAAACAAAACCAAGCAGGCAACAACGCTTTCCACTTCTCAGGTTGCAGGGCACAGAAAAGTTTTCTCTGTCCTCTTTCAGGATCAAGCTTTTCGTGTTCTGGCGTGCGAAGAAATCAATCCACATGCTTGGAGCATGCCTGCGAAAATGGCAGCTTTGATTCTTCCTCTTCTGGGCGGAAACTTACATGTGTTTCTGTTTTTCTTCAGAAAACTGGCGCGGGACATTTTCCCAATGCCACAATAATCCGTCATGGAAAGCTCTTACTTGCTTAATCAAGGAGAAGAGCTTCCTTAGAGGCTCAAGTGACAACCCGCTAAATTGAAGAATGAGAACGCAATGCAATAGGTTGCAATTTTTTCATTTTAGGTTGCAATATTTTCATTTTTCCGAAATTCCCCAACTTGCAGACGACCCTCCTCAATCTTTGACTCGGAGAATTCTTTGAATTGCACGAGGTTCCTTTTTCTGTCACTTTGACCGAATAACAGACCTGATCTCGCCAGATGGTCGACCCATTTGTGTCCATCCAATTCGGTCAAAATGGCATGAGTTTTTAAGTACTAGATAATTTTCCCGCCAGAGAGATTCCGGTCGGTAAAAGTTCGAGGTCGTGCCACGCGGCGCACGAGCGGCGGAGCTGCGAGTGCGCCGCCGAGGCTGACGGCTCCACCGAGAAATTTTTCCAACCAGAATCCGACGGCCGGAAAATATCAAACATAATGAATAGGAGTCTCAAATTTCGCCATGAAAAAAAAAATTAGGCTCTTCGTCAGATCTGAGCTTCTTGCATGTCTGTTAGAACAACCTGCGGAAGATGCAACATGTTTTTTAAAAGATGGAGTTCCAGAGTGAAGATTGCAGCCAAAGAATGCCAAAAGCACAATCGTGAAAAAATGATGAAAATTTTACTCTATTCCTCAAATCTGGCAATAAAATAGGCCCAAGACAAGCCCAAAAACCTAAATCAGTAAGCAAAATCGACAAATCAAGCAAAATGGAGAGCTATGGCCGTACCGAAGAAGCTTTGGATAAGTTATAGACAGCTCGGAAGAAGTCTGTGCGAACAACACTGTGCGACGTCTGTGGAAAGGAAGGTGGTGCCGCTCCGCAAATTCCGGAAGAGAAATCGGCATGGTAAAAAAAGACTGAATAGAGGCAAAATTTGAGGCTCCTGTTCATTACTGGCTATTAGGTTACCTTCACAACTGCTGTTAACTTAGCACACTGTTAAGATTATAGTAGTTTTCTGGTTACCAGAGGGCATGCAGGCACACCTAGATGCCCTGGACACATTCTGCCAGGCGACGGACATGCGTGTCAACCTGGCCAAGACTAAGGTGGTCCTCATATCCTCCTCACGTCATCCAGCACCTCCGGTGCTCACTTATCGAGGGCGGATGGTAGAGTCACACCCGGCTACAAGTACACGGGTGTGGAATTTCCATCCTCAATGTATTGGGATGCATCCATTAAGCCTTGGTGACCGCCAGAGGTTGGATGGCTATGCACGCAATGCAAAACAATAGTCCGCTGAGGCGGCCGTATGATCGGGGCCACCATCACATTTGTTCCGGAGCGATGGAGCCGGTTCTTACAGATGGGGTCGAGATGTGGGGCCCAGTGGTGTCTTTGGCGACTTGGAACGCGACTTAGAGCAGAGTCCGAAGGCATTTTTGACGCTGGCACTTGGGGTCAAGCCCTCCGTTCCATATCAGATCTTGTTGCGGGGAGGCGGATTCATGCCCCGCGGCATCGCGACCCTCGATAGACACATTGTTTATTTCCGGAAGGTGGCCCGGCATGGGCGACACTTTCGGCTCCGGGCTTTTGCTTCTGGCTGTGGCGATGAGCCCGCGCGACTCGGGGCTTGTTGGAAGGACAAGAGAGCCCGGTGGGCGCCTTGAGAGCGTAGACACATAGGTGCGTTGGTGCACCACGGTACCGTAGGGATAGGCTGAGGGGTACTTGGACTCTTGTTTCTGGGAAGCTCTGGGACCACCATGCTGCGAGCAGGTAAAACTCCACCACGTTCGAGGCCCACGACTCTACCTTTTTTTCAGTTGCCCATGAAGATCGCAGCGGGATCATCGCATCCATTCGAGCGAGGGGCCCACCATCTTCGGCTTGAGGCGAATTGGGTTGGGTTGGAGAGCAGCGCCCGGGGCGAGGCTTTGTCGGTGTTGCCGGGGGTTGTTGAGGATGAAAGCCATGCCTTCCGGCTATCCGACCTATAGTCAGAATCTGGGCTAAGCTTCGTTCTCTTGGTGCGACACAGTGCGCCCCTACACGAGCTACTCGTCTGTAGATCAATTCGATCCCTTGGCTCCTACCTCCAGGAGGTTTTGGATCTGCGGACTCACCTCTGCCCCCGGGCGCCTACCTGAGGTGCCGGAAATTCATGTGTATATGTATATTTGTACAGCTGCCAGCAGGCTTGTTGCTGCGAGGATTTTTCCCTCCTAATGGGGGTTAAAAGCAGCAAATTTCTTCACGAGCACCCCTTACTCTATTGAAGCAATATGTGCAGAACATTCAGAGAAGCAATTAAATATCAAGAGAAATGGAGAGCCAGATGTTGCACAACGTACTAAGCTTCATCATTTGAAATCGAATATACTAATTGGGCTCATTAAAAAACATATGCTTTAAGTATCTTCTAAATTGTAGGTTGATGCATCTACATGATCAAAGTGCAGTCACTGGCTTGGATATAGTTGTTCCATTATGAATGCAGTAGCTTGAAGAAAAACTTGTGTACATTACGAGAGAATATGTCAACCTAATCCTACCATTTTGAAGCTATCCTAAAATTCATGGTGTTCTTATCAACGGCAACGTATATAAACATGCTTTCTTTAGAGATTGAAATGTGGCAAAACATAGGAAGTAACTAAAAGAGTGGGCTAGAGTACAAAATGCAGGAGATTTTAAATAACCAATTGTAGACTCCTGCCATAGCCAACAGCAAAACACAAATCTGCAGTTAGACATCACTTGTACTTCGAAGCAAAGTCATAGAAAAATGCCAAAAAAAGGACAGGAAGATGTTTTCCATTATCTCCCATGGTCGCTTCATTGTTGCTCGTGGCTACGCAACATGGTGGAGCAAATCAACTGAAGTTAAACCTTGCTGCTTATGTGACAGACCAAAAACAGATATAAATTTAGAGAAAGTAGATGTGTTTACCTTAAATCTTAGCAATCAAAACTATGAATTTGCACTGACGCTGAAGCATGATTTTGCAACTGAAGCCGAAGCAAACCAAGTGGCTTGCCTCCTTCATATTTCTCATGGTATTCAGAGCAAGTAAACATATACAAATGATAGATTTGCCAGAAACCTTAGCTTGCAAGAAAGCTGTAGAAAAAATCGTGGCTCTGCAACCGTTGAAGCTCCAGCCCCGTGCTATCTGGGATATGACCACGGCAAGCAAGCAACGAGATCAGCCTAGAGAAGTGCGACCGCAGAGAAATAAGAATACAGGCGTCTTTGGGCTGCTTTTCTTGAAAAAATGGGCTTTGGAAAGAGATGACGTAACTTCAGAAATCAATTTACCTGAAGCAGCCATAGCCTTTGAAACTCCAGCCCTTCTGCTATCTGAGAGCTCTAACAACTGCAAGCCAGACCGGCCTTAGGTTCATGCGGGAGATGCTATGCGGAAGAGGGAACCGAAGAAGAGCAAAAAATGTGCATTGAAGAGGAGTTGCGCAATAGCAGAGTAGGGAAAAAGATGAAGAAAAGGTTGGAGGTCACCATAATGCATCTGTGCAATCAAAAGCTTGGTCATTTTCTTCTGATAAGCCGAAACCCTTTCAGCCAAATGCTTCGATTTGAAAAACTCTACGGCTGCTTCAAATTTTTTTGATTTGCCTGAACCATCTCCCGTTTAAACCTAATAAAAAAAAACATAGAAGGAGGAGGCCATGATCTTCCCGCTAAACAGTGAGTAATGAGCCAGAACAACACATGACCATCTCATTAACACTCATGCTCATGCCAGCTCATGCCATACATTTTAATGTTGTTGGCTTTTTTAATAACGGTGGGGATTAAATGTCTTAATTTCAAGGGCCGAGATCAAATGCCCTAAAAGTTGCACCTAAACCTCTTCTAATGAATGGCCAAGATTAAAGCCCTCTTGCGGCAATGGTTCAGATCTGATGCCCCAAATGTAACACCTTCCTCCCACCTTCTCACATAAATTGGACGGCCAAGATTTTGGCTGCCCCCTTCCATCCAACGGTCTGAAGATGGGCCTGCATGCCCATGCATGACCATCCCATGACCTATATATGGTGCCCCATGACGTGTCAAGATCTGAAGCCTTCTTTTTTATTGCAAATGGTGGGGGTTCAAGGGAATCTATGGGTATGCATGCATGGGTTGCGGATGAGGGGGCATGAGAAACCCCCCTCATCCTAATAACTATATAAATATTAGGATAAGTGGCGATCGTGTATGTATGGCATTTGTGTGAACATCCCCCAGCAATGGCGACGAGTTGTCAGGGCTGAAGCTCAAGTACTTGGACTCTGCTTATTTACGTAACATTGGTGATTAGGAACATTAATCAGATTCTCTACAAAGTTCCCTTATGTGATCATTTGGAGGATATCCTTTCAAACGCCAAAGTAATACAGACATCGTCAAACGAACTTAGAGTCCAAAATTTTATGAACCTCGAATTCTTCATGATCATCAATGTCAATTGGAGGAGGCGGAGGAAGCAACTGCATTAGGAATTTATAGCAGAAAATAATATTATTCTTCATCAATTGGAGATTCAAATGCCACAACAACATTTTTTGCATGTTACAAAAACTAACTTGCATTCTGCTCTCTTTTGTTTTCTTTTGCATGTTAACAATGCAAATAAGCCTAAGCATAGGCATTGGATTCATGAAAATGCCATGCAATGCTATAAAAAAGGTATTTGAGGTAAACGGACAAGATCAATCCCCCCAACATCGAAGATGGAAAGCCTTTGGCATTTTTTGTAAATAGCTCGGGTAGATGCGTTAGGGTTTTAGACCAGAGCAAGGTTCTTCATCAATTTTCTTCATTTTAATTTTGTAAAGCACATAAGTTGGAAAGCGCAAAAGGCTTTTAGCAGAGCAAGGAGCAAGTTTGGTCATCGATTAAAGAGCACAAGCAAGATTTTTGGGAATTAAAGAGGAAGCAAGGTACATAGTTTTAAAAAGCACAGTGAGATACAAAGTTTCTTCATCGATTGAAAGGCAAGGTTAGGTTTTGGAAACGGTTCAATACAGGATATGGGGATACGCCGATAATTGGCTAACTAAAATGACAATACTTATGTAGTGCTCGTCCCTCCCTAGAATCTTTAGGAGAAAGGAGCTACAGAATTGCGTTGAGGGGTTTTGAGATATTATTATGCGAGCTATGAAGAATGGGCAGAGTGGGAATCTCCGCCTAACTTTAATCATCCAAATATCATGCCCCTTAACTCTGTGCATGCATAAGATTAATGCATGTATCTAGTCTTTAAATACATGGATCCCAATCTCTTTTGACTCATCCAAAGATAACCACTTTCTGAAGATACAATTCACAATCTAGCTTCTCAACTGCTGCAAGGATTGAAGTACATCCACCGAAAAGGATATTTCCATAGGAATATAAAACATGAGAATTTTCTCCTGCAAATTGGGGTTCTTAAAATTGCGGATTCTTGCATGGTTAGGTGTCTCAATTAGTGTCCACTCTTTGATATACATTATTGGAGGTTCTATTAGGAGCACAAACTTACAATGAGGCGATTGATATGTGGGTGGCTAGTATGATTATTGCAGAGCTTTACAATTCCGAGCCTTTGTTTTATGAAGCTAACATGATGAATCAACTGTTAACGGTTTGGAAACTGCTTGACGCTTCTGGTAATTGGCATTATGGCTTGCAACTTGCTGAACATGGCATATTTTCTTCTCCATTTGCTAAAAAGGAAAACCTCCACTGGACTCTGAGGCAGCATATTCCAAGAGCAAATAATCAGAGAATAAATTTGATTCAAGAGTTGATCTTCTGGAGTCCTACCAGGCATTCCTTCTTCCATATGCAGAAAGGAAATCCGCAATTTTCCATTTCAAAAGCAGCTCATCTTCATGCATCAGAATATATGCACCCAGAATAACAATGTGAAGAATCATTTATATTGTTTTGTACATCAGTGTAAACACTGCTGGATTTGTACCTATGCTCACTGTTTAATAAAGTGAGAACTTTTTACTATCAAATATATTTTACCATGGTGTCATGAACATGCCTTCAAAGAAAAGGTCTAGATGTCATAATCAGTGTTGAAGGTCAAATAGAATTTTTCAGGTTTGAACATCCCTGGGGATTTGGCAACCTTGCTCAAGTCCATTTCGTTTTGGACATACAAGGATCCACCAAAAAAGTTAAATAATATAGTGTTACAACTATGGATTTTGGTTTGCAAACATTTAGCATAAGGATATCTCCCTAATGATAATCTTCAACAAACAAAGTATGCCAAAAAAGTTGAATAACATAGAATTCTTTGGACTCATAACAATTTTGTATATACAACCCAGCATGAACATTTCTCTTTATCGATAAAGAAAAGAGAGGAAGTTTTCCCTATACGTCTTGCTATACTCCAAGTGTCAATCCAATTATCACATCAAATCCCTTCCAAAAACCATTGCACTTCCTAGTTTTGTAGAATAGAATAGTTTTGTAGAGGAAGAGATTTATCTTCTTAGAATATAAATACCAAAGTCAGAAAAGGTTTTACACCATAAAAGCATCATTGACTGACATGGAAAAGAAAAGAATATAAACTATCCTGCATCCTTGAGCATGTGCTAGCTGAATTCATGCATTGACCTGCATCCTTGAGCATGTGCTAGCTGAATTCATGCATTGACCCACTGTATTTGTAGCTCAAACATATAACCTCTATAATAGCTGCAGAACTATCATATGGAAAAGTTGGTTAATCTCAATGTTGTGAACCTGCACTGAAAGAGACAACTTGAAGCTTGTATCTTATTACAGCTTTAAGGTTAAAAGTGCTTCCTCACTATGACCATAATGCCCAAAGGCTGCAATCATAGTTGTCCATGAAATTAAAGTGCGCTCATCCATCATATTGAAAGTTTTCCATGCATTCACCATGCTCCCACATCTAACATACATATTAATAATGGCATTACCAATAATAGCATTTAGCTCATGTCCACTGACAACTATGTACACATATACCAGCTTGCCCTCTTTTAAATCTGTCAAGCTAAAACAAGTTTCAAGAATGCTGATGTAGGTGATTTTGTTTGGTTGCTGCAGCGCCTGTTTTGCATATCCTTCTTGAGTATAAATCGCAATCATGGCATTCCATGAAACCAGGTTCCTCTCTTCCATGGCTTGAAAAATACTCCAAAAATCCTCAATGCATGCACGTTTTCCATACATATTGGGAAGAGCAGTTCCGAAAACATGTGGCAAAGCCGTCATAGCATGTATCAGCTTCCCTTTTGCAAGATGTGACCTTTCAGAACATGCATCAAACAGTGCTGAAAGTGAAATTATTGGGATTTAATCCTCTTGCAGCATCTGTCCAAATAGTTGAGAAGCTATTTTTCAATACCCATGCTGGACAAACGCTGCAATTACAGAAGTCCAAGCAACTACATTCCAAATAATTATCCTATTAAACATTCCCATACATCTTGTAGAATACCAACCTTGCTATACATAATGACAAGTGCAGTTCCTACAACGTCGCCAGTTGCAAAGTGATGCAAGACAATGCTGGCATGAATGAACTTACCTTGTAGAAGATCCACCTGAGTTGAAGATGCATTCAGGTAAGTGACTAAGGAGATCTTATTTGGCATGATGCCTTCTCTTTGCATTTTTCTGCATCCAGGATATTATATTGGTTTCAAACCTCACATCTGCATTTCATTGAATAAATCAACTGCAGTGCTTTTGTTATCAAGCTGCACATAAGACACAATCATGATAGTCCAAGAGTACACATTTTTATGGTGTCAAAACCTTCTGTGCTTCCATCACAGACCCACATTTTGAATACATCTCAAGAAGTAAATTACCCATTATTCTCTCTTGCTGAAATCCATTTCTACTAACAGCAGCATGAATGCACTTACCCAATACGAAAGCCTTTTGTTTGATACACTGCCTTAGAAGGGATGCATAAGTAGCAGCATCGCCCTCCATTTGCAGCCCAGAAAGATGTGTCAATCCCTGCTTTAGCGATCCACACTGTTCCGAAACGCCAGCGTTCCTCTTTGCTGATATTGAAGCGGATATAAGTAAAAAGCCTGCATATCTTAGGCTCGACATCTTCTAAAATCTACTAACTTTGAGCTCGTTGGATACCGTTGTAGAGAGCTTGGCATTGCAAAATTTATGCAGCAATTTGGATGAAAATCGAGCTATGAGAGATTTTTCCGCATTGTACTAAGGGTACCTTCGCACCAGCCGTTGTTAGAATTACGTTAAGGTTTTAGAAGGTTTTCCTTTCACACCATCAGTTAAGTTAGTTTTGCATTAATAATTTGCATTAATAACCTAAAGGTGTTAAGGTGTTCAGACATGTTTACGTTAAGTTAGAAAATTAAACTCAAAGTTAACGCAATTTTAAAATTACACTAAAAATTAAAGTAACCTTTCGAGGTCACTGTAAACTTAACCGAGGCCGGAGCTGTCGTCTGTCGGAAGTCGTGTTGAAATGGCAGACGGAGGTCGAGCTCGAAGTACTGGAGGTTCTCTTGGTTCGGGAAATTTTTTACTAACCAAAGGAAAATTTCCTATGTTTTTTTGGTGAACCTGTTAAGAGATAAATGTTGCCTACAATTTCCTCTAAATTTAAATACAACCAGCAAATTTCTTACAAATTGAAATCTTACCTACAATTTCCTATAAGCTGCAAGTCAAGAGGCAAGTTTCCAATACATAACAAAACATTAAATTAGCCATTACAAGTGGGTATCTTGAACAACAAAACAATGGCAGCTCTAGTTGATATCTGAACAACAAGACAGTGGCACCTTGTAAAATATTACAAGGCTTCTGTAACAAACAATAAATATATATAATAGAAAAGAAAACAAGTTTACATGAAACTTAGTAATCCAGATCAAGTTCAATCTTCATGTCTATGCTCAACATGCTGATCCCTTTCATTTTAGTCACTTCAACCTCCTGTTGGTCCAATCATTTGTAAAATATTAGGTGTGATGTCTTTCGAGGAGCCATTAACTAACCTAAAGAAGTAAAAGCCATTTGCATTAAAATTTAGAAGCATTTTGTACTCAGATCCACACAATATCCTAACAAACAATAACAAAACAACTTAGTGATTTGTGTTCTATGAATAATAAAAAGGCCATCCCCACAACGTGACAAAAAAGATCTTGTTTTCTCTGCTTTTATGTTAAAAACAGTACAACAAAAACACACACTAACCTGGTTCAAGCTCTTCATTTGAATCTACGAAAATACAGTGTAGTATCAAATTATCCAGAGAATATCACACCAGCAAAAACCGTGATGTTCTTGTACTGACAATAACAAAGAAAGCAAAAACAAAATAAGAACGAAAAATCTTACAAAATAACAAAGACAAAGAACTCCAGCATAACAAACCTTATCTTGATGGGTACGGCGGGCTTCTTTGTTGGAGCTGCATGAGCTAGAAAAAGAAGGAAAAATATGAAGCGGAAGCTTATATTTGGTATTAGAATCCCTTTCTACCAAATCATCCATATCCAGCCTGATGGCGTTCTGGTGCTGCAAGCAAAGCCATAAAAATGCAATGGGCAAAGCCTTTGGGAGATCCACGCTTTCCAACCCAGCGGCAGCCAAATCCGCTTTCTCTGGCCTCTTGTCTTGGAAAGATCCACGCAGACAAATCTGCTCCTCACTGGCCTCTCCTCTGATACTACTGGTAAACACTCTCTCTTCTGGTAAACGATGCCGCCTAAAACCCATGTAGCCCTAAACCTAAACAAAAAAGGAAAATTCAAAATGGGTATTCGAGGAATATCCGGCAATCAAAATGCCACGTTGAAAATTTTCCCCCTCTTTTTTTAGAAACCAGACCTTTTCCTAAAATGTGACATTCTTTTACGGAGAGAGAACCGGTTAACTTTTAGTTAACATGCTTTTTTTCAATTTTGCACGGTAGCTTGCTATAGTTCCGGGGAATTTCCCGAACCAAGGAGGTTCTGTTCAAGGTCCTGTCATAGGTCGCGGTCGCGGGATAGGTGGTCGCAGTCGGTCTTCTTCTTCACAAGCTGCACCAGAAGAAGCGGATGAGGATCCCTTGGAGCAGGTTGGTTTTCTAAACGTATAATTTCTAGAATAAGGAGGCTTTAGAACACTGCTTCAGGATATGGGTTGAGTAGTCTGAGCGATGATAAATGCTCCAAGCAATGATCAACGATCCATTGTTAATGGAAATGCTAGCCTTAAAAATCCATCTTTCATGGCCATATATAAATAAACAGTAGAGTGCATTATTTTGGCTGCTCTGCGTTGTCAGATTTTTCCGTCTTGCCCCTTCTTGATGTAACAGTCTTTGATGATCAATGTTCACACAAATTTGTAAGGAATCTACAAACTTTTTTCGTTTAGACTATCAGCATTTAAATCATACATTCAGACAAATTTGTAAGTACCTTACATGGTCAAGCTCATACATTATACAGTCATTCAAGATTATATCTAGAATCATTGCGCATTGTGCTTGATTTGACAGGGAATTTGTTTGTGTGTAGATTAATACAAGTCGATTTGGCAGAGCAAAATCTATAGGAACTCAGATCCTTTTGCTGGAGAAGACAGACTGCAAAGGCGTGTGGCTATGGAAAATCCATTGTTATTTGTAATGGAAATGCTAGCCTTAAAAATCCTCTTTTATAGCTTTAATCTGGCCCCATTCTGCTTTAGTAGCCCTCGAACACTTTTGTTTTCTTGTTCTTCCATGCAAAGCCAAAAGTCCAAAGCCTATTCTTTGAGTTTCTGGGTCTCTAACAGAGTTCTGACCATTCAATTGTTTAATTTTCAGATCGTGCATGCTGGTGGTCGAGGTCATGGGGCTTGGATTACTGCAAGGGATTGTACGGTAGATGATGTTGAGGGTCCAGATCCAAATCTTGGTCAGCATATATTATAGAATTGAACTTTTTTGCATTTAGTTGTAGGCAGATTCGTTGCTTGTGGTTTGTAAATGTAGGCAGATCCATTGCATGTGGTATACCATATCAAGTGTAAATAACATGTGAAAGAAGTATGGTTCTTTTCTCAAAATTAACATCCCATATGGAGATGGATTTACTGGAAACTAGACTGGAGTGGGCAGAACTGCTGTGACAACAACATTGGCAGGTTGTGCAGCTGCCATGACCACTTTGTTTGGAAAAAGGGCACTGAGTGGCCACTGGTCTGTCATGGATGTCTGCAATGGCCTTCTGGATGGCTTTGCAGCTATAATTGCTGGCTGCTCTGTGGTAGATCCTTGGGCTTCCATCATTTGTGGTTTTGTTTCTGCCTGGGTTCTCATGGGCCTCAACATCCTTGCTGAAAAATTCCACTATGATGACCCCCTTGAAGCTGCCCAGTTGCATGGTGGCTGTGGTGCCTAGGGCCTCATCTTTACTAGCCTCTTTGCTAAAGCTTTTTGCTAGAGCTTCGGCTGCTGGCGATTATGTTAAAGCTTTTTGCTAGAGCTTAATAAAGATGCTGGAGATTAATAAAGCTTTTTGCTAGAGCTTCGGCTGCTGGAGATTATGTTAAAGCCATGCAGTCAGTTTGAAGCTTCAAAAAATATATTGTTTGTATTGAATATATACTCTTGAAAACTTTTTGTTACTTGGTTCAAACTTCTTTTGTTGGATTTGAGCTGCAGAAACATATGCTACATGATTGAATGTTTACTTGTCTTCCCAAATTTGTGTGTATGTCGTCCTGTCTTATGCCTTAGAGTTCAGAACTTTCTGTAATGAAGTCAAAGACTAACTCTGATACACAGTGCCCTTTAAGTCATTTAGGAACCACCTATATGTCAGCTGCTAAGGTAATTTTTGTAGTGTCTCATGATCTCAGATAAAAATGTCCTTCTGAATTGTAATGGCATCCTAACATATATCAGGGACTTTAACTCGTGATTCCAAAAGGCACTGCTACTCTGATTATTAAGTCCTATTTGAAGGATATTTAGTGATAGGGGATGTAAACAGAGAAAATTTGCTGCTTAAAGGTTTGAAAAAAAAAAGGGATACATCTATGATGGGTATAATTATGTTGTAAAAGCTGCACTAAGCACAAGCATTGTGTTTTACATGGTGCTTATAAGCTGGCTTTTTAAAGTACCTACTTACTCTCAATCAATTGACTCTATGATAGAAATGTTAGCTGGTTATATTGGATCCTGCTAATGAACAATTAGCAAGCTAGTTAGTGGAGATTCTTGACTATCGCTCCCAAGTGATGAAACAGGCCTTTTTGCCAACATGTAAGAGGGCATCTTTTGCTCAGACTTGGATTTGAGCATAGATTCCAAGGTATTTATCTGATTAGCATGAAGAGAGTTTAAACACTCAGCATAAATATCTAGCTGTTTGAGAGAGTAGCATGAGAGGCAAGTACCATCTGCTGGTATTCAACAGCCTTTTTCTCTGACGCAGCTAACAAAGTCATAATTCTAGCCCTGTATCTGGCAATCTGAATAAAATGGTAATCATTAGATTGGTGCAGAACCTTCTGATTGTGATAAACAATCTTTTACCATACCTCATCATCCTTCCCGTCTGATTCTCTAGAAAGCTTCTCCAACTCATTTCTCACGCATGCCAGTTCTGAAACGTAGTTATGAATGGACCTACAGTTATATAAAACGTCAATATTGGATGTCATCAGCTTGAATAAGCATAATAGTATAGTCTGAAACCTGTTATCATCATCCATGTCCACAACGCATTATGCGAACAGGTTCTATTCTTCACAGCTTGGTTCTATTCTTCACAGCTTGCAACTCAGATTCGAGTTCTTCTCGCATTAGGCATTGTCTCTCTGCATCCTCTTGGATATTCATTATCTGGAAAATCCTATTAGCAGGTCACCAAAAAAACAAAACCATCTAACTTTAATGTTGCCCCAGTGACCTTTCTTTGCAGACCATCTATTACGGCTCAGGATACTTTTACCCTTGATTCGGTGATCTCGGAGATAAATTTACCGTCCTCCGGATCCCGCACCGACGGTCCGTTGGGGAGACCCCCGCTCGGTGGTACGCAGACACGCCACGTCGCCCGGTCCATCCCCCCGCCCAAACCCTCGCGGTAATCGCGTCGTCCGCTGCCTCGGAGATCCCCTCCCGATCATCCACGCGATCCCCTCCTCCCGATCCCCATGGTCGCTGGAGTGCCAATCCGGACGCTATCCGCCGAGGTGATCCCTCCTCCGGGATCCCCTTGGCACCCGACGCGATCCCTCCTCCTCCCGATCACCCAAGTGTGATAACGGCGGACGCGATCCGGCCAGGTGATCCACTCCTCCGGGATCCCCCGACAGGTGGCGCGGATCCCGTCCTCCCGATCACCATTAGATGCAAACCGGGTGGTTTGCCGATAGCCGTTAGATCCTGGGTGATCTATACCGCCCTCCCGGATCACCACGCCTTTGCACCTCGCGGATTCCAGAGGCCGCGATATGACAACGTTTGGGCCCGGTGGAGATAGCGGCGGGACTAAACTCCCCGCACCCCGGACCTCCTCCCGCCGGAATATAACGGGCGACGCTTATCCGCCGAGGTGATCCCCTCCCTCCGATCCCCAGAGAACCCTGGCCGTGGATCCCTCCTCCGGATCACCCGCCTGGTCGATAACGACGCACGCTATCCCCCGAGGTGATCCACTCCTCCCCTGATCCTCGCACCCCCAGACGCGGATCCCTCCTCCCGGATCACCCGCGCCCGGTGATAACGGGCGACGCTATCCTATCGAGGTGATCCACTCCTCCTCGATCCCCGATCGTGGCGTGGATCCCGGCCCTCCCGATCACCATTAGATGCAAAACCCGTGGTGGTTTGCCGATAGCCAGTTAGATCCCCGGTGATCTATCTTTAGCCCCTCCCGGATCACACCACGTCCTTTGCACCTGATTCCTGAGGCGGCGATATGACAACGTTTGGGCCGGTGGAGATAGCGGCGTGGACTAAACAGTGGTCCAAGTTTGAATTTTGCCCGGCCCATGCAGACGGACCAATACAATGAAAACACGCGGACGTTTCGGAGACCACCCTCCCGATCACCATCCGAAAGTGTGGTTCTTCCCTGCTATGCGTGTTGATGTCGATGTAGCGAGGCATGGAGGAGGAGCGAAATGCGGCCGTGTGCTCAGCCTATGGACCAATTAGAGGAGAAGAGAGAAGAGGTAAGTATTCTTTTTCATTCATAGCAAACTTCAAGAGCTGTAAACAAGCATTGTCATTTTGTGTTTAATGTTTTTTTTTTCAGCTTAGTGTTGAAATGGCCTGTTTGATCATGGCAACTTACATTGGTATCCTGAAGAGCATTTTGTACCTGATATTCAAGGGGTGGCGGATGCTTGTTTGGACTTGCTACATCATACGCACGAAGTCCAAGATTTCGCTCTTGGGGAGCAGAGGAATTGTGAAGCACCTCGCTAATTTCTATCTAAGAAGTTCGGTTCACAGAGAGAGTGTTAAAAGACCCTACAAGGATTCCTATATGACGTTGAAGAGGCATTGGTTTGATTCATGTGTTTGTGTTTTAAATCATGAGTCCAAGATCCAATAGGACCATCCAATAGGTTATGTGTTTGATTATAATTCTTGTTTTTTTAAGTCATTTGAGGTGCTTGTCATTAGGATTACACCTAGTAGATCAAAACTAACTTGTAATGCACAATCTGATATTGGTGTTCATATGGACCTCAAGACAAGACAAAGAAACACTCATGTGGTTGAGGAAAGACCACGCCCACCGCACACGTGAGGGAAAAGGGTTGAGAGGGGAGAGGGCATACGTAGGGGCTGCCAGTGCCATTTCACAATCAGGCAACTCTATTTCCTTCCAGAATTTTCACATATCACTTATTATGGGTTTGATCACAAGAATATCCAAGGTTTGCCCTGCCATGGTAGGTTTGGTTGACCCATCCTCTGGAGTTAAGTTCAAGCTAGCACCCTGGATCTCACAAGAATTGAGGGAATGGGTAAGAGAGAAGCTTGTCCAATGGCGCACGCCATGTAGTGTCATGAACATGCATGAAGAGAGGTGGGGGTTGAGACTTGAAGTGAATGGACAGGATTGATTGGCTCCTCTACATTCTAACCAACAACGTGGAGACACACATGGCATACATCAGGTATAACTTCTAATCATCTTCTCTACCCTATTTTGATTTTGCAAGAATATAATTCTCTTGTCATCTAGGTCCATGAAGAAAGCAGGGTTTGTGGTGAACACCTCACAGGAAGAGATAGTACAGTGTGCCATATTAGGTGCAAGGAAGATTGTTGATGAACAGGTCACATTCACTAACTTCGAAGAAGGTGAGGCAGAAGTGCAAAGTGAACGCACTCTAGGGCAAGGACCATACTTTGTGAACGGGGCACACAAGACACGGGCATCTTTGTGGATCCTTCCTAGGGGAGCCAAGGGCAACTTATGTAAGCACCAAGTTAAGGTCATGCAACCTGTTGGGCAACTTCAAAGGATCGGGATCTTTTTGTGCTTGGATCCCAATATGGGACAATTGGTGGGGGCATGGACTATTTGAGGCCATGTGAGGATCATGGGGCCTTTCATGGGGAGGAAACCACATACCTAAGATGTGGTTGAGATTGTAAGCTTGGGCGAAGTCTCCCCCTCTCAAAAGGAAACAAGGATTAACCTGGATAAGACAAAGAGATCCTTACAAGAAGTCATTGCTAGAGTGATGTCAAGGGGCGTAAAAAGATCCGTGCATGCTAATTGCAACCCCATTCACTCATGAGACAACTCGACCACGCTTTGAAAGCATGGATGATGTTGGCCACACAAACTCTAATGTAACCATAACATGTATCCCCACTAATGCAAAGGGAAAGAGGAGTGTGGTAATAGTTTGGTAAGGTACAAAGCCTCGATAGAAATTGGGAAGAGGAAAGACAAGGAAACCAAGAAGAGTTGGAAGCAAGTTGAGATGGAGGGCCTGTTGTGAGAATGGCATTGTGAGTTTGTTGTTGTTTAATGCTCATGAGTTTACCTATGTCCTTCTTGTAAACAATAGGTATAAATAAATCAATATTTACCTATTTACTTATTACTTAACCTATTGATAAATATTGTTAATGTTATCAATGTTTAATGTTAGGAGTTAAATGTTAGGATAAGTTAGGACCTTGAGTTAAATGTTTAATGTTTAGAGTTTAGACCATAGGATAAAAAAATAATACAAGGAACGTACGGGATCCCCTCCTCCGGGATCCCGCGTCCGCCTGCTTGGTGATCTCGTCCTCCAGGATCACACACTAATTAAAACGGGATCCCCTCCTCCGGGATCCCGCGTCCGCCTGCTTGGTGATCCCGTCCTCTGGGATCACAGCATTGAATTCCCTTAACCATTGAAATATGTCTTGGAATAGTGGAAACATTGAAGTGTTACTTTTAATAAGCTTTCAAACATTGAACTTAATACAATGGCTTAAAACTGACATTCCAATTCGGAATCACTCTGAATCAACCTCAAGCACTGTTGCCATGGCTTCTGCCCGGACGTCCTCAACAGTTACATCTGGCACACCGCAGGGTAGTCTCCACATCATGTGATCGAAGATATCGCATAGGGTTGGATCAGACCCCTCTAGGACATCCCTGATCAGAACCTTCTTTCGCAGCCTCCGTGCAGCATACATTTCCTCGAAGCAGGCTTTTAGGGTGTTGCCTTCCCAGACAACGTCCGTAGCTAGCAAATGCTTCAAAGCCTTGCCCTGGATAATTCAATTCTCAAAGCAATGCCCTATGGATTGGCCTACCGGGATCATAATCGAGAGGCCTAGGGGTCTCTCTGAATTCCCCATTCTCCACGTTCTCTGCATGAACCGTGAGGGGATCATGAAAAGATTAATATGAAAGTAGAACATGAATATGAAGGAAGACAACAACATGTTTACTTCTGAACGTTTTGATGCTGTTAGGTTGGGCGAGACCTAGCCCCACATCCTCCTGAATTTCATTCAAGTGGACGAGAATATCCTCAAGACTGTGGGCATTGATGGCACTGCTCTCAACAAGCTGTTGTCGGGTCCTCACCATCTGTCACTTGGCTTGAACAGTAAGCAAATGAACTCGACTGCTACTGAACTCAACTGAAACCAACTAACTTTGTACCAAGAACAAGTAAGGCAAGGGTATATATAGACTCATGAATCAACTGTTGTACTATCCGTTGTACAACGGTTAAGCCATGATTTCAATTTCTATGGGTAAAGTCGACCATAGGATAAAAGGTTTAGAGTTTAGACCATTGAGCCTTAGACCATAGGATAAAAAAGTACTAAAAATACGTGCGGGATCCCCTCCTCCGGGATCCCGCGTCCGCCTGCTTGGTGATCACGTCCTTCGGGATCACCCGGGGGTTTCACCTAGGCATATGGGGATACCACATCTGCGTGCAAGGGGTCCAGAGGAAACCCCTGTATACGACTTTTTGGAGGTGGAAAACCCCTACATACGTAAATAGGAAAAGGCAGTTTCCAAGCCCCTTTCCGTAGATGTACTTTCGGACTATCCTAGTTTTTACATACCCCTACCCGATCTTGTACTTGAATTTGTGCTTGTGCACCCTACCCTATGTACAGAATAAATAAAATTTCAAAATGTTTTTAATTGACATTTCTCGCATCTCGGTCTCAAGATTTCCCTTTTCATGCATGCGACATTACAAGGGTAATTCTATGCTAAGGACAATACATACATGGAATACATGCTAAGGACAATACATCATGGTAATACCTCAAATTATACATCTATAATATACTACACCCTAATAGATGATGGTAAGAAATGAAGTAGCACATGATCGGTCAGTCTCTATTTATTATTCTTGGGTCATCTCAGACTTTGTACTCCAACCACGCATAAGCAGCAAGATGCCCTCATATAATATTGGGACTTCCTATATGGTTGTAAACTATATTATCAACTTTGCATTAGAAGCTGCGAAAGTTTGAGGTATACAACATAGCTTTTCTAACGTTACAAAGTGGAGTTGAACCACTTAAAGCCAAAATCTTAGATGGTCATTCTATGTAAGTACATAAGGAATCTTTGAATGGAAGGACCCTCAAGCCGGGCGGTGTGGCACAAGAATTCCGACCGTCCGCACTTTTCGAACATGGGCTAAGATGACTTTTAAAAACAAATTGGCTTGTCTATCTCGCTTTCCTCGCAATACATGAGTGCTCATGTCATTTGATGGACTCTTCATTTGACAGCTTCAAATCGGCTTGTACTTTTGCAAATTTTACAAATTGCCTAGGCTGAAAGGGGTAGCAGGTTTCGGCTTTAACTTTCCGTGTTCTTGGTTTCCTCTCTGCAAAGATGTGCACTCTCTATCCGAACCCCCTTTTTATCAAGATGTACTTTATTTTGATTAAGGTCCAACTTGTTCTTACAATCGCTTTGTAACGATCTGCCATTTTGCCTGTGACTTAATAGTTTGCCTTCTTGTAGGAGCCATTGTGGTGACATGCCATTTTTCCTCTAGTTTGCACAATTCATCTTTTTGTGAAGATCTTGGTTTACCACCACCTACTATCGATCTTTTACATGATCCTTGGAATCTATGGTGTAACGAAATGGTAAAGCATGTCAGTAGATAATATAAAGAAGAACGAATCTAAGTGGGGATAACACCATATCTTGAGCACGAAGTAAGATTTCGTGTTCTTCCAATTTCCTTGGAGCTTCGTCAAGTTGCAAGCAACTTCGCCTTGACATTGTAATGTTTTATCTACACTCTTCTCATTATCAACCGCATACTTCTTAAGGCATTCTGCAAAAACATAAAGAATTGTTTTAATAACATAAAATGTACATGTGTTTTGGTACTACATTGACAAAATTACCAACTAAGAAAAAGAAAAAAAGAGCACCTAGTCAAGTTAGATTAATTACTCTAGAGCACCTAGCTTATGATAACATCCCGATGACCGTGCCATGGATCAAGACCGTGCTTTGGATTCCGTGAACCGCAGCAAGAATTCAGCTAAACTTCCAGATCGGGTCTACAAATTTTACATTCCCAAAAGAAGCTGGGGCGCTTAATTGACCATCAATTAATTGCCTATGCTATTATCAATTACGTATTGATTTGGCAGCCATACATACTGAGCTTTCTTCAGCAATGATTCTACAGAGCTTATTAGCCTAGATGCTAATAGATGATCATGTATCAGTACCACATTATAACATCAGCACATAAGGAATTAGTATTGCAAACACCTTAGCTTTAGAACTTTACCGTGGATGATAAATCATAAAGTAGCAATAGCAGTTGCTGCCCTTTCAAATGTGCTGAAGTGTTGGTGCGGCAGCCTCACTTGCACCAGTGCTTGCTCACCCTGCATTTGTTACAATCTTGATAATTGCTCGAGACACAAGTCCCTTTTAAAGATTCATTTAAATAATTCCCATCAAATGATATAAATGGTCATAAAAGCATCATTATATTTTGTATATAGTAGTTATAGAGAAACCATCTAGCTATCACACTTACAATATTGACAGTTATGCATAGATCAAAACAGAACGCTCAAATGAATTACCCAACAATAGGAAACTTACAGCCATGGAGTCTAATACTAACCTACCCAAGTTCAGTTTGCCATTTTCCTTGCCCCAGCTACACTAGCTTGACGACCAGCTTGCCATATCTCTAGCTAGACCAAGAAGTACACAACAAGCAAGTGCACTGCCTCACGGGCATAACAGTAGCCTTGCTATATAAATGCTGCAAGCCCAGCACCCCCGGATCCTGGCCCAAGGAAAATCTGTGCATCCCCAACCAATGTAGACGATGGAAATGCTAACAGCTTGCATTAGCAGCTCCCATGTACTCAACCAGATGCGATTGATAAAGCATAAGCTCTGGGAATTCTATGGAAAAAGAACAGAGTTAGCCTATTTCAATATTCATATTTAGGAAACCCCATCCAGAAGCACCGGATTTTGTACCTCAAGCTCATCAGACTCAAGCTCATCAGAATGGTCGAGTCGAGCAGGCAAAGTCGGATTTCGATAGGTAAGAATCAAATGCCTTTGCTTTTTCGAGCGTATCGGTCCACAACCGTAATAGGTTCGCCGAAAAAAAACCCCGCCACAAAGAAGACAACAAAACCTCAACCTGCAAGCAGCACCAACAAAACCTCATCCTGCAAGCTTCTAGAATAAGAGAGGAACTGCGCCATAACATAAAAAAAAAAGGCAAGTGAAGAACCCTACAAAAATATGGCCAGAGCGCCCAGCTTGCTACGGCAGCCTCGAAATGCATAGCCCAGATGGCCTTGAAACGCAGACGGAATGCCGAAGACCCAAACTCGGCATTAGATAAGCCGAGAAAAAACGACCGCAGAGCTCATGGAGTTGGAGTAGGCCCTAACGTGGATGCTACGGATCGGACCTTCCCCACTAACTCCCCTTCCAGGACCACCTACGGGAAATGGTGGTCGAATCAGATGAGGCGGCAACCGGTATACGGGACGTCTCAAGTTCAAAAAAACCCCTACCCAGTCATGCTCTTGGGTCATACGGGGTTTCAATGGTGAAACCCCCGGGCGGGATCACACACTAATAACGTGCGGGATCCCCTCCTCCGGATCTCAGCGTCCACTGTTTACGCTCCCGTCCTCCGAAATCACATACTAATGAAACGGATCCCTCCTCCGGGATCCCGTGTTGCTTTTGCATGGTGATCCCCTCCTCCCGATCACACACTAAACAAAACGGATCCCTCCTCCGGATCCCGCCCGCCACAGCTGGTGATCCCGCCCCTCCGGGATCACACACTAATTAAAACGATTTCGCCCCTCCGGATCCCATGCCCATTCGCTGGTGATCCCGTCCTCTGGGATCACAGCATTGATGTTAATATATTATTTATCATAGCCAACCATTGAAATATGCCTTGGAAACATTAAACCATTGAATAGTGGAAACATTAAACCATTGAACAGTGGAAACATTAAACCTTGGTGTTGAAACTTTGGTGGAAGCTCTGAAACATTAAACTTTGGTGCATTGAGCCATTGCACTTGTGCACTTTCATAAACCAATAAAATTACACTAACTCAAAAGCCAAAATCACATTCAAGTGTTCACATTAAAGTCATCAAGAAAATATTCACATTCAAGTGTTGAAGATAATATTCATATTCAAAGTTTTCAGATTAGTATATTCACAGATTTTTACCAGAATGTCAAGGACCATGAACCAGCAAGCGGGTCTGGGGTCTACTATCACCCGTGCCACCCTGGGGTAAGTGAAAGATGGACTTCCCTGCAGCCAAGCAATCATGCAGTTACTGGAGCATTATCTTGTAGCCTGACCTCATGCAATCTATGTCTTCTTTTTTGAACCAATCACGGTTAATCAGAACCTGCATTAAAAACATGCATTTAGCCATGAACTGATAACATGCACACACAAAAAAGAAACAAGAAAATTACATAAACTCAATGACTCACATTATCCTCCTTGCCACTGATGTCTCTAACAAATTTCTTCACATAATTTATGACATACACACCACAGTCCGAATTGTTGTGCTGTTGGGGAGTTTCTAATGGAATGCAGGGTGCATTATGCAATGCACTTTCCTCATGCCTCCACCTCTTAAACACGTCTGTGAGGAATTTGCGAGTATCAATAACAAATTAGCTTAAATCATAAGGCAAAAGATTAAATAATTCGAGATAGAGAGGAATACTTACAGTGTGACAAATTCTCGGGTAGATGCATGCAAGGGATCATATGAATCAAGGTGCAGAATGCAAGGACAGGGCTTTCCAAGCCGAGCACACGCTAGGCCATCAGTCACTAAGATGAAAAGGCTCCAATGGCCACTAAGAAATAGCAAATTGAAAGACAATTAAAATAGATTTAAAACAGAATTAATCAAGCCAAAGAGTTTACCCAGCATTGACATGAATATAATAGAATTGTGTTGTCTGGATCTTCCAGCATGCCCTACCAAACGGGTTATCAGGGATGAGCTTGGCAAACTGCTCATAGGCCCCTGCCAACCCGGCCTTGCTTCCACTCAAGAACAGCCCGAATGCAGCAGGATGTAGGAAGACATGATGGCACCTTTTCTGGATAGGAATTGAGTGCAGAATTACCCTGTACAACGAATTAAGTGCAATGATCAACTGAAATTCATGAAACTTAAGAACTTAAAAACTTACAGGAGATAAGAACCAATACAATCCGAGTCCATATCGCTCTCCACTTCCCCGAGGCCAGAAGGGATTGTCATAAATTTAAGGGCCTCGGCTTCCTGGATGTAAAAGTCAACATTTGCTGACTTGCTGCCGACCTTGATGAAGGGGCTCTCAACCACCACAGGGAAATTTAAAGTGAAGGGACACTGCCATCGATCGGCATCAACACCTTTTTGGTAGTCCAAAACTGAATCTAGAAAATGGGGATCAACAGAATACAGATGATACAACATAATCTTGCTGGGCTTGGGAATATTTTCCTCAGTAGTTTCAAGCACGATCCGGTTAGGGGCCATGAATTCAGTGGATTTAGGAGGGGGTTTTGGGGGTTTTGGGTCTGCATGATGCCTCAGAGATTTTTTTGGGCGTTCCTTTGGCAACACAGGTTTAGGCTGTGGGGACGAAAACTTACCTCCTGCTCCAGCTTCGGCAGCCACCTCCTCGTTCACATCATCATCGTCCAATTGCCTTTGCTCCTGCTCTTTGGTTAGTGGAGGCCAAAGCTCATCATCAGAGATTAAATTTTTGGTGTTGTTCCTGATCTGTGCCTTTATCTCCTCGATCTGCAATTGCTGGCTTTCCAATTCACTTGCTTTCTTCCTCTGGACTTGTAAATTAATGAAGGCTTCTCTTTGGCTCTTATCCAGAAGACCCATTTCAATTTGCTCATCGGCCACCACTCCAGCATGCCTCCTGGCCCTCTGCAATTTTCGGGTCAGGTTGTAGGCATATTTATAGTCTGGATCCAAGCTTCTGGCCACAGAAATTTTCGCATAACTCCTCTTCTGCTGATTGGCATTCGTCTTGGCAGGCTCTGCATTGGGCAAAAGTATTCGATTTGGACTCTGAACCTATGATTTTCGAGCTCAACCTTGCTGGAGTAAGTTTTGGTGCAGTCCTCAATTAGGCACTTCCATCTCTTTGCCAGCTGATCATAACTGTAATCAGGGGCCTCTTGGTTCTCGAAATACACTTGAGCAGGTTCTGGCGGCTCGTTGTCTATGACCTGACCCTTTGCTACCCCTTCCTCATTCAAATCACCGAGCAGTTGAGCGTCCACAGAAATTGTGGGGGTCACCTCCACCTCTGGATTCTTCCCCACATCCAATTTTTCCTGCCCTACATCCGATTTTTGTTGCCCTGTCGGCTTCGGGGACTCCACCTCGGCGTCCAATTCCACTTCAGTGCGCAGGAACTTTGGAATCTTGAATGCATATGAAGCGCCTGAGTCAAGACAAACATTCTCGCCAAAAGTGGTGTTGAGGCTAACTTCCAGGGTTATGGACTCGTCCATCTGCAAGCCACAGTAAGATTTAGTTAAGAATAGTAGGAAATAGTAAAAAACTTGATAAAACAGAGTGAAAGGGTTGATTTTACCCCGTAACTTCGTTAATACCGGAGGTAAACGACTTCGCGGCGTAAGCGTCGCCGCCCGATAAAAACACCGCCTGAGGAATCCGGGACCCACAAATGAGGAGAGGGCGCTTAGACTTGGACTCTTCGACATCGGCCAGGTGCTCTCCCGCCCTCCCAGATCCCCAGCGCCACGCGGGAACGCTATTGGCCACGTACGCATCATTAATGGCCTGTCCGAATTTAATCAAAATATAAAAGGTACCGGCCGCTCGGGATCCCCGTGAGGGCGATAAATCATCGGATCCTAACGGCCAACGTTGCAAACCACCTCGAGTGCATCTAACGGGCGAGAATAACTCCCCGCTTCCACGCCGGCCAAGCTTCCACGCTGGCGCTCTCCATCGCCGGGCGAGGAAATTGCAATCCCCAGGATTCGGCCCACTCATTCGGGCGGCCCGATCCCGGAGGAGGGGATCAAGATACGGATAGCTCGCCAATGCAATACGGCCGGAACAGCTTGAGCGGGCCACGGATCCACGCCACGCGATCGGATCCCTGAGGAGGTGGATCACCACTCGCCCGATAAGCCCGCCGTTACCAACTCGGGCGGGTGATTCCTTTGAGGAGGGGATCCGCCCTGTGGTGCGGGGGATCCCGGAGGAGTGGATCACCTCGGCGGATAGCGCGGCGCCGCTATCACCACGGCGCGGGTGATCCCGAGCGATCCACGCCCGGGTTCTGGGATCCCGGAGGAGGGGATCACCTCGGCGGATAGCGTCTGCCGTTATCAGCCACGGGCGGATGATCCACGTCCGGGGTGCCGGGGATCCCGGAGGAGGGGATCACCTCGGCGGATAGCGTCCGCCGTTAACAGCCAGCGACCGTAGGGATCCCGGAGGAGGAGATCGCGTGGATGATCCCGGAGGCGGGGATCTCTGAGGCACGGGCCGGCCATTGCGGGGGTTTGAACGGGCGGGATGGGCCGGGGCCCGGCGCGCGTGTGCCACCTCGAACGGGTCTCCCCAACGGACCCCGTCGAGAGCGGCCCGGGATCCCGGAGGACGGTAAATTTATCTCCGGGATCACCGAATCAAGGGTAAAAGTATCCTGAGCCATCTATTACACCTTGTAACTCTCCCATTGAAGCCTCAAGAAGCTTCGCCTCCAACATTTCCTGCTTGGTTTCTTCTGTATTATGTCGGCACATGTAGGACATTAGGTATATTAGGTTTATAGACAATGCCATGATATGAAACTTACCATTGACTTCAAGTCATTTGTGGACAACAAACATTGCATGTTTCTATGCAATGCACAACTTTTGGATCCTCTGCAATTTGTTGTCTTAATTTTAGACCCATTTTGTTTGGGGCTGAACTCGCCCTATTACCTCAATCATCTTACAGGCTTGAAAGTTTAAGATGGGGGCAATAATTTTGGCTGATTTTGGCTTGCTGCAATTTCAAGAAATAGTATACAAGTTAATTGTGCAACTTGACAAGATTCAGATAATCTTAGCATGCTTCCCTGAGACTTCTCCCTTGTCTCCTTGTGGGCGAAACCGATGAATTTACTGCCATATCTATGCAACCTTCTATTACAACCACAAATAAGTCAATGGTTAAAGATTGACGAGCTTTTGAATAAATTTATTGATTCATAATGTAAATTTGATAAAGAGCATATGTGTTCAAGATAATCTTCACATAATTGATGCTAAATTAAAGCAAGGGTGTTCATATTCCCATTAAAGCAAGGGCATCTTGCACTTCACCATTTAAAAACTCCATACTCTAAATATATTTACATATGTTGATCTATGCTTACAAATCTTGCACCAGCCATGATCCTTGTCTCGTCGGCGTTCCACACTCTTGAGGCATCAACTTGAAGTCTATCTAATGCATCCTTCAAATGTGTATAAAAATTAGTGACATTAAAAGTAGTCATAGCTCTTACCCTGTTCAGCTCGATAGGTTGAGCAGTTTTTTGTGTAAGGATTGGATGCCTGTTTTTAAAAAGCCTCCACCATTTTTGCCCGGGTATGCCATCTTTGAAGATTGTCTTCTTGTGTGATGTCATATCAGCCACCTTATCCTTCAGAACATCTAATGTAACAGGCCTGCCTTCATCATACATTTGCAGCACCCATTTCAGCAACAAAACCTCCTCGGATTGTGTCAATCCTTTGGGGACACCCCCAAATTTTTGGGATGAAATCCCATCAAGATGGTTCCTGACTGTGGTCTGTGGAATGACAAAATGGATGGCATCCTTTCTAATTGAAAATATACCATCCTCAATTGCCTCAATACACTCATTCATCTGTTCCATTGTCCAAGATCCTCTCACATAGGATCTAACAGATTTTGGATGATCCTCATCTACTTGCTGGCCTATGATCCTAGCTTTTCCTGTCCTCTTGCCTTTTTGAATAGCACATGGGACAATATCTTCAGGATTAGGAGCTACACTCCTCTTGTTCCTCAGATTCATTGGCATGACAAAGAATGTGCAGAAGAACAGATCTCGGGAAGAGGCATATGCATATGCAATCCTGAGAGGCCGCATAGCTTAAAGAAGCACAAAATTTTGAATTGTGGAGCAAGCAATCTCGGATGCTTACATATCAGCAATCCAAGGGAGGAGTTATGGAGGGAAGAATTATCAGCACTAAAGAAACTCAAATCAAGGGAATCGATGAGCACAGATCATCGATCCAGACTTGTGTATGAGATCCTATGGCTATGGAATTTCTGATTTCTAACATTTACCATAATATGTTTTCTGATATCCGAGCAAATCCTTGGATTGATAGTAGTAATTGCATGGATCTAAGCTGGAATTGCCATGTGGAAGCAAGATATTATGCTCGTTATTACCTAAATAGCAACATACTATTGCTAAAGACACATGCACCAATAAAAAACTAACCCTCACCATTGTCGTCTGAACCGTCTCTGTTTATGAAAAATCCAGCACCATCACCTTATTGGCCCCTCACCACTGGCAGTCATAAGTGCACCAACGGCATCAGCAACTGCCCCAACAGATAGTTTATGTTGGCGCCATCTCCCTGTGCTTCTCTAACCATTGCCATTCTTTACCCTACCATTTTTTTCCCCGTAATTCTCTAACCCTTGGCATTTTCCCTAACCATTGTCATTTTTTCCCCTCCCCAACTTTTGTTGCCGCCACGCCACGTCATAAAATATGTGCACCATGGGGGTCACCATTATAGGGGTGCGCACCATTAGTGGGCACCCTACGTTATTAGGTAATGTGCCAGGGGAGGCAATTTCGCTTAGTAAGGGCCTGGCGAGCCCGTTAGAGCGAGCCAAGGTCCGTGCCAGGTGAAATTGCCTGCCCTGGCACATTCTCTAAGATAATGCTTCGGGGCAGAGGCTATTTAGCTTACTGGAGCGGAAGCAAGCAACGATTTCTTCAGAATCATTGCAATTTTATAGAGGCCAAGAGAGGAGGCCATTATCAGAGATAATCCGGGTCTGTAATGCACTTTGCGTGAGTATTTTCAGCTATAGAACTAGTATAAAAAGTAGATGGCGACCATTACTAAGTGATTGCTGTCTAAGTGCATGTCTATCTATCTATCTATCTATCTATCTATCTATCTATCTATCTATCTATCTATCTATCTATCTATCTATCTATCTATCTATCTATCTATCTATCTATCTATCTATCTATCTATCTATCTATCTATCTATCTCCTCGTGCAAGACTTTGACTTCACACAAAGCATAGAAGTGTGGAAAAATAAGGCTGAGAATCGTGGCCGTAATATGTAGCATAATAACAGGGGGTTTTCTTTGTGTTTTTGTACGCTTTTCACTAAGGTTTTCCTATGATTTCGTGATGTATTAAAATGGATATACTAATGCGTACATCTAGAGTGCACCATTTCTGAGCCATTGATTTTAGCCCTTTTTTTCAATGGTCAACAACCAATGGCTCACAACAAAAAGCCCTTTTTTTGCGTGTGGTGCATAATGGGCACATGAAGGGCCATTGATTTTAGCCTTTTTTTTCAATGGTCAACAACCAATGGCTCACAACAAAAGCCCTCTTTTTGTGTGTGTGGTGCATAATGGGCACATGAAGGGCTTGAAGGGCGCATGTAGTGCGGTTTCAAGCAACACATTTCTTATCATAACTTTTGATCCGTGAGCTCTGTTTTGAGATGATTTTTATTGCTTTGGAAAGCTCTCTCCCAGATCTTTTGATAGTGTATGATATGGATATGTTTGGTTAAGTTATCTATGCTAAAACAGCAATTTTTTCGGCCGAGTTTGGTAGGCTTTCACATCCTATCACCGATTAATACGATTGCGCTTATTGGATATTGTTTTTTATGGCTCATTCCTGAATGAAGCTTGCAAAAAATTACCATGCATTTTTAGATTTTGAGGCAGTTATTAAGCAAATTCCAAGGCTTCTAAATCCTTGAGCTAACAAGCAGAAAAGTTTTCCACTTTGGTTTCTCACCACAAGAATCCATGGAGGCCAAAGGCTGCTGTTAAATTCCAGTTGAAAAATGTTTGTGTATAGGTGTTGCAAACTTTATGACTTTCAGAATAATGGGATCAATCTGCTCTATCTTTATGGTAACTTTTACTTATGTTCTATTTGTTTTATTGTGATCAAATTCAAAAGCTACAGGTGATGAAAGCCTCAAATGAATTCTAGTTTTTTTTCTGGTTTGAATTCTAAAATTTTTGTCACACCGGGGGGAAGGGCGGGGGGGGGTGACGTCCAAAAAACACAAACCATTAACATCCAAAAATATAAAAATTAAATCCCCCAACACATAACAACCAACACATAATAGCCATTGACATTAACAACCAACACATAACTACCATTCACATTAATTAACACAACCATTGAGTCCAATACATTTAAATTAAAATCCCCCTTAAACCCCCTTTGGTTTGGGTGCATATTCACACGGGGGGTGACATAGGGCAGCGAGAGCCCTCATAATTGTATTTTGCACGTATGAAATCAACACCATATAGTATTCTGCTTGAAATCTTATAGTATTTTGCGAATCTTGTTATACAGTATAGCAAATTTTGTACCTGCATACCCCACAAACGAGGAACTTTACGTACGGTGTAGATTAAGGAATAAGGGGTGAATATGCCTATCCAATAGCTCTCGTTGCCCGAAGTCACCCCCCATCTGAACAGCCAAATCGCTATTTAGCTTAGTGGACTTTTTGAAGAGAAATTTTGTGGAATGCAATAATACTTTTGCTATGCCATTTTGTAATACATATTTACGATAAAAATCTTAGACTTTTGTTACTTTGTTCGTACTGTTGTCTAATTTTTTGGTTTAAGGCATTTCTCTGATAGTTTTAACGAGTTAGGATTTGCCAGTTGGAAAAATTATAATCCGGTACCTTTAAATATTAGCAGGTATTTTCACTACTACAAGTTTCTAATTTCATAAACCGTCATTTGCTAGAAATTCCTCGGTTTCTCTATACTTGTTCATTATTGGTAATTTTGGGGTTTAGGATGTTGATGGCGCCGCTTGCAGCGCCGCCATGACTTCCCCTGCAGTGGCCGGTGACGAGCAGCAGATTGCTGCCATAGCTCCGGTTTGCATTGCCATAGCTCCGGTTTGCTCCGCCATAGCTCCAGTTCAGCATCGCCATAGCAGAGATACATAACAGCGTCGCCATAGCAGTGTATCCATAGCAGAGATACATATTGTTAGCGTCGCCATACTCAGAGCTTGAGAACTTTATCGCGTCAAACCATATGGGAGCTTCAGCAGCAGAGATTCAGAGGCAAATAGTAGAACAAGGGGATCTTGTTGACGTATCTTGTTGGCGGCAGAGATTTAGACCCGGGGGATGCACTCAGTAAAAATCGTAGAAAACATGTGAGTGTACGGGAGGGGGTTTTTTTGGGCCCAAAACCATACCCATATATGGTAGGGGTATATGAAATATGAGGTATATTTTCTTAGAAAATTTTCAGATAAGGGATAATTTCTCTTAACCCTATGCACGCACATGCCATATAAACTTTACATTAGGTGCACCCCCGGGGGATTTAGAGCGAGGCAAACAGAGGTAGAATAGGGCAAACAGAGGTAAAACATGGTAGAACAGGGGATCTTGTTATCGGATCCGATTTGGAGCTCTTTTTTTTAGGTTTTTCTATAAGCAGACTCCACAAACATCTATTGTTGCAGGGATCCTTGCTAGAAGCTTAGGATCTTGCAATACAACTTCTATTGCCGGTTTAAAGAACCGTTTGGTATGCATTTCTCTTGTTTTGCTTTGAATCTTTGCTTTTATGTGATTGAACTTATTATGCCCGTGCATTTCATTCTTAATGCATCCATTTCTCTTATAGTTATTGTCTTCCACCAGAACAACCAAAGCATCTGTTCTTCAGATCCGCAAACGAACAGGGGATCTGCTCTGAAACAGGAAAGAACAAGGGCGGAGAACAAGAACGGAATTTCCAACAAACGACGGTTTACGCTTGGTAGCCGGCCGGATTTCGGGGTTTCTGACCGGTAAACCGGTAAGCGGCGGCGTCGTCTACCGGTTTACCAGCCAGAAACCCCTCAATCCGGCCGGTTATCTAGCACGAACCCTGAATGCATATTTCATAAATATGGTTCGAAAATAAGGGAGTTCCTCCCTGAAAAATCCGCCCCATTGTCTGATTATCCGATTGCTTGAATATTTTCTGGCACCACATTCCGGACAAAAGAAATTTCTGATAGCACAAAAAAAGGGAGATTGTTTTATTAAAGGCAAATATCCAGAAAATAGAATAGGCGGGCGGCAATTTTTTAATATGCTTATTTGCTTAGTTAGGTTTACATTTTTTATTTTCTCATTTTCGTTTTTAGGTTTTCCTTGTCGAACGATGGCAGCGGCCGGCTTCTTCAACTACGATGGCAGGTAGGCAGCAGAGATCTCAGATCTGATGCGAAAGATTTCCATAGATAGGATTTACTCTCTTTCCCGCTCTTTCCTATTGATTCTAGGGGTCTTTGCAATTAGAATGAATAGGAGAGAGCAGAAGAGCGAGCAAATTCGTATTCTCTTCTTCATCTTCAGCACACAGTCACACCAAATCCATTAGCTGCTGCTACTGCTCTAGCCATATCAATTGTTTAGTGGTAAAGGATTTGGTTGCCAATGCCATAGCTGGAGTCTGCTTGTACGTATATCATCTTTAAATTTCTTTCTCTTGTTAACTTTTATTTTGCATTTTAAGGTATTTGCTTTGCTCAAGTTGCTTAGGTTACTCAGGTTGTACAAGATTAAAGAGATTTAGAATGCTAACAGAACAAGAGAACTCTGTTAAAATCAGATATTGCTTTTTGCTGGTAGAAGAATAATATGATTGTCTGTACTTCATAGTGCATCCTTGATAGCAAAGGTGAAAGCAAGCCCTTTTTTTGGTGTGCAAGTAGATAAATCCACTGATGTAGCACACACAACAACATCTTATTGTGTGTGGTAGCTATTTGGAGTATGGGAGTCAGCCAAGGCACAATTTTTTAAGCATATTAAGGGCTAATAAAGCTGATGCAGGTTCATTGTGTGCTGCCCTATTGGACCATCTTGTGGGGCTGGTATTGATATGTCTAAGTTAGTGGGTTTTGGCTCTGATGGAGCATCTAGCATGACATGCCATAAAACAGGTGTTGCAACAAGATTATAGAATTTGCATCCGTACATGACATCTATTCATTGTGTTGCTCATCGAGAAAACTTGGTCGTGCAAGATGCAGCTAAGCACCCTTCTATGGAATGGTTAGAAGAAATTGAAGCGCTTGTCAATGCTATTGCTGACCACTTTTCCCGTAGTAGCAAAAGGTTAGAAAAATTGCAAGACCTGCTCGAGGAATACGCCTGTTCTATTTTAAGATTATATGGCATTCAAAGTACACGTTGGTTGAGTAGGCACAATGCAATTAGCAGATTATGTGAAGATTTGCCTACTATTCTAAGGTATACAGAATTAGAATCTCGTGAGATTTTTAGAAAGGTGGTTGATTTTAAAACTATATACTTGTTGCATTTGCTTGCTGATATACTTGGTGGCCTTACCATTCTAAGTAAGATGTTCCAAGCTCATCACATTGATATAACAGTTATTGAGGATCACATGAAGATTTCAATAGAAGCTATTCAAGCTTATTATGTTGCTGATCCTCAAACAGATTTGAATGCATATCAAGAAGATGCACAAGGTTTTTCCATAATTCCAGATTATGGACCTCCAGATGGCTGGTTAGCAGCTTTACGCTCTTCTATCCATGGAGCTGAATATAGAAATTTCAGCATATCAAGAAGTAAGGACTTATTGGATTTGGAAATTATTATAGAACAACAAAGAGCATATGCTAGGTCTGTTTGTGACTGTTTAAAAATCAGATTTGAAGACACAAGTATTTTAAAGCATTTTAGTATCGTTGCTCCTTTGAACATGCCAAGGATAGCTACACAATCACGAAAGTTCGGTGAGGAGAGCTTGGAGAAGCTTATTGGATTTTATGGTATGACAAAGAGTGCAACTGGATTGCAGCAAGAGGCCACTCCATTAATTGATCCAAATGTGTTGAGAAGGGAGTATAATGATTATAAGATGCATGCTTTAGCTAATTGGCCACGGAAGGATATGGAAGAAGTTTGTTTGATGATCTCTTCAAGTCCAGCAAATGAAGCATGCTTCAAAAATATTATGACATTGTTACAAATTGCTCTAGTACAATGCGCTAGCAATGCAATCTGCGAGAGTTTATTTAGCCATAGAACTAATATAAAAAGCAGATGGCATTCAAAGTTGAATGTAGAGAGGTTGAATGCATGCCTCTCTATTGTTATAAATGGTCCTGCTCAAGCAAGCGAGTTTGATTTTATGGAAAGCATTGAAGTATGGAAGAAGAAAGCTGATAATCATGGTCGACACATTTATTTAGGCGATCCAAGTCAACATTTAGCATGCTGATTTTTACAGCAAGACTTATGATGCCAATTTGTAGATCTATGTTAATATTTTACATGTTACATGCTGGCTTTTAGAGCAAACTTACCATTCTAGTTTGCATATATTTTTGAAGGAAAATATTGTATTTGTTTTGGACAGTTGTAAGTTTTTTGTTTGGAGGTAACAATATAAAGATCTGGTTTATATTTACAATAACTAGTACCTTGTGTTCTACAAATTTACTATATAGTGATAAGTCTTGCCTTTTGTAGTTTGTATTGGAAGGCAATAATCTGGTAAATTTTTAGAGGAAAAGAATTTTCCGGTTACATGGAAAAGAATCAGTCAAATGTAAATTGACTAGGACAGTTTTGCTGGTTAGCTAGCATACTATTTTCGAGCCCTGCTCATAAACACGACAGGGAATCTAAAATCTTGAGTCTTTTGAGAGTGGTGGGTAGGGCCTGACACAATTCCGACTTCACACAAAGTTTCAAACAGTAATAAGTGAGTTTGTCAAGAGAAATAAGGGCGACAACAATACTAGAAATTCTATTTACAATGATTGCACACCAGAGTAGATCCTAAAGAATCTAGAGTTCATGTGAAGTCATAGATAGCACTTTAAATCCACAGAATGCTCTGCATTTTTTCCACAAACCCACATAAGTTCTTCACTTAAATTCTTTTTCCTAATCCATTCCTCTGTCTAAATAGGCTGCACAAAAAGACGACTTCTCTCTGAGCATTCAGCTTCGTTGATTTTAATAACTGATTGTTATAGGAACATGATTTGCCTTTGTATTTGTTGTTTGAATTAAGGCATCTAAGTAGCAGCAAAAAATGGGCTCCCACATTTAATGGACGTTGTAGAACATTTATCGTAATATTTCTTCTTTTATAATTAACTTTAATTTTAAATCTAACTCCTATGCTGGATAGTTTTCAGATATGGAGCAACTACCCAAAGAAACACATCATGCTTCCAGTATTTCATATCCTACTCCAAGCACGTCTAAGAGAACAATATGTCCAATTTTCGAACTAAATCCTTATGAAACTAATTGGACAGTCAAAGTACGAGTCACGTCAAAAACCCCTCTCAAATTCTTCAACAATAAACGTGGACAAAGTGGTGTTTCGGCGTCGAATTAATCGAGGAATATATGAGAATATCTTCACAAACTTAATTTCTCTCATTGCATATCATTAATCAATTACAACATCTACAGGGTACACAGATACAGGCAACAACGTTCAAAGATGCAGCTAGTACATTTTACGACAAGCTCGAAGTGAACAAGGTGAGAACAATATCAACCAAGTATTTTTTCTGCAAATCAATTCACATCTTCTTCTTTATTTATATTCACATACAGATATATTATATCTCGAAAGGAGTCATACGCCATGCAAACAAACGCTACACGACAATCGACAATGATTATCAAATGATACTTAATATGAATAGTATTATCGAAGAAGTTGAAGACCAGCCGCAGACTGAACTTCCAACTCTTACACTCCAACAACATCTCATCAAAATAAATCAGCTATTGCAGTACGTCAACTCCAAAACACTTATTGGTACACATCATCAGCTCTCTTAAATATCCATTTTGTTCTTTAATCTAAAATCTGATATTTCTGTCCTATCCCTTTTATTGCACAACAGATATTATTGGCATCCTGCTCCATGTCTCTCCAACGATGACTATACGAAGGAAACTTGACAATCAAACAGTCCCAAAGCGTGGCATCACGCTAGTCGATCAGAGGTATTTTATCACTTCAACTTAACTACAAACATTACATACATTAAATTCTGCACTAACCACGAGACACAACAAATCCAGTGAAACTACCATCAACATAACTCTGTGGAGCGATCTTGCATTAACAAAGGGACAAGAACTCCTACAAATAGTTGAAGATGCTCCGGTGATAATAATAACTCATTTGCGCATCAGTGAATATCAAGGTTTGTTACTTATTTATCTACTTCATAATAATCATAACCACTAACTTCCCACATGTCTACCTATTCACAGGCATCTCTCTATCAACGACAAACAACAGTCTCATTCACATAAGTCCAGACATATCTGCTGCTTCCGAGCTATATTCATGGTAACCTCTCCGACATGAACATTTTATGTAAAAATCTATTATACTCTAAGCTCGCAATCTCAGGTATCACACCGACGGAGTCAAAAAGACATATCCACCTGTGGAAGTTATGCTCCTCCGCACAAGCTCCGCTTCAACATCTGATTCCATTCACGCCGACCGCAGTTTCATATTAGACATTCAAGCACCTCCAATCAGCAATAAGGTATTTTAGTATGATAAACTCTTTGATGTTCTCATCTACTAAAATTCAATCGCATGACTTTTTCAAGCCACTGTTCTTCAACATTAAAGCTTCAATAAGCTTTATCAATCCAGATCAACCTATTTCGTATCAAGCATGCACTTTATGCAACAAAAAAGTCATTGAAAAACAAGTACAACCAGAAGGTACTAAGCATCTACCTACCTTTATACATACCAAAAGTACTTTATACTTTTGGTGTAATAAATGCCATTAAAAAACAAGTACAACCAGAAGGTACTAAGCATCTACCTACCTTTATACATTCGTTCAGCTTATCACTAACGCTTTTTCCTTCTTTCAGATACATATTGTCAGCAAGTCTTATAAATACAACCGGGGAAATAAAAGCAAGCATTCAACGACCAAACGCAACAAGTTCTCGGATCGAACCTATAATAAATTGAGGTGTCTAAAAACCTTTAAAAGGTAAAGAGGGCAAATTTTCTTTAATTAAGAGGAGAGAACCTATAATAAATTGTAGCTATAGGGTAACGGGAAAATTCACTTTTCTAAAAGCCTTTGAAAGGTAAAGAGAATAAAATTTGTTTGATTAACAACAAGGTTGCATATTAAACAGGAGTGTGCAGCACTCCAGTTTCAAAGATTCCCTCAAAGAAACACACCATGCTCTTAAAAGTGAACTTTTTGGGTTAAGGTTGAGAATTTCTAAAGGTTAAATTTTTTCTCGTGCATTTGGACTATTCAATAAGTGTGTGGTTTCTTTTTGTAAAACAACATGGTTGAAAAAGGACAAATTTTAGAAATGATAGTACAATCTATAAAGGCAAGACATCAAAAACATTAAATTTAAGAAGAAAAAATAATAATAATTTCATTAATATTTTTTAATACATCAATTTTGGAAGTTAAATTAATGTCATCAATAAATATGTATCACAGAACAAATCAAAGGTTGACATCATAGTCTTCTCATTTTGCCTGCTTATAGTTGGAATATCTTGCGTTGTCTTCTGCTCTTTTTCAGGTGACTTTGTAAGCTCTTTTTCAATTTTGTCTTCAGGAATGACAGCTAGAGCTACTTCTTTCAGCTCTATAAAGGTAGCCTCATCTTCTATAGAGCTTGTGAAAGATGGTCGTATCTCTGAAGATGTCATCTTGGCATAATCAGATGAGGATTTGGCACCTAACTCTTGATTCTCGTCTTGTAGAGTAGGTAAGGCAGCCCATCTCATCTTGATGAAGTTCACAGGCTCCTTGTTTATGTGGGTAATTGCACAGAAGGGTGTCTCATATTTCTTGTATAATGTAATAAACATGTACAAAGGATTAGTGTAGTTGTTGGGGGGAGGGGGGATATGGGGGGAGGGATAGGTTTGCATGACGTCCCTATACCATGACGTTCTACATGATTTAGGTTCTACATATTGTTTACATTAAATGTAAAAGATGGGTCTTGCATCTGCCTTACATCTGCCTACATATTGCCTATGTAAATATAAATATGGGCCCTTTTCGCAATTACCCATGTCCATATCCACACAATTGCGACCCTCCTTAAGTGCACAGACTATAGTAGTACCAGAGCCCGAGAAAGGAGCAAGTACCCAATCTCCTTGACACGAGAATATGTCAATAAGATGGTTGGCTAGCTTCTAGGGCTTCTGGTAGTGATTTATAATCATGCCTTGTGTACTTGGACCTTGCAGCTTTTGCAACACCGCGGGAAACTCTAAGACATTAGAGAAATCCTGACAGACAGCAGTGTTAAAGTGCTCCATGGTTCTCTTGCTGTCAAAGCTCAAATAAGCAACACGGAGATATTCCACATTGCTCAGCAACCTGGGCCCTCCACCATGGTAGTTTATACTCGTTTTGTACCTACAAAAAAAGGAAGTCTAGTTAGCTACAAAAATTAAATGTGGAAATAATCTAGGAACTAGGACCGAATGTTTCCTATTCTAGAATAGAAAAAAATAACATAAAGATCAAGATGCAATCAACTTCAACTACAAATTAGAAACAAGAACCAAACAATAAAATAATGTATTCAAGAAAAGAATCTTACCAGACCAAATTTCCATAACCTTCTTGTGCAGGGGAGCCGAAGTGATCTTTAAAGTTGGCTTCAATAAGTCCAGCTTATACGCTTGAGTGGAACACAACTAGCCTTCTATGCTTAGCTATTGTGATCTGGTTTAAGCTCTCGACGAACACATTGAACTCAAAATTTTTGGAAGGCTGGTTGTTGTAACGGCTGTCTTTTAAATATGAAGTCATAAGGGATGTTTGCTATTATCAACGTGAAATCCTGTCGCTTGATCATCTTGACAAGTTTTGTGCAGTCCCCATGAATAATAAAAAAGAAATTGTTTTGATCAAACATGCTAAGTTTCTCATAGTCGAAAGGCTCTACGTCTAAGGTCCTTCTCTCGAATAATGTTCTTTCCTCCCGAGCTAGCCTAACAAGATGCATGAAGCCCACTGAAAGTCCTTCTTTTCTTTTTTGTTCTAAATAGAGGAGGAAAGTTATGTAACTGTATAAAATACAGTAGCTAAAAGAGTAATTTATAACAAAACTTACCCAGCCCTCAAAATTTGGAGCGCATTGGATAATCTGCTCGTCAAATGTTGCTACAGCATTGGGTGAACACATGAAATTCTTGCAAGCCTGAGAGCCCAGAATCGTGTTAGATACATCACAAAGTACTCGACGTTGATCATTCAACAAAATCTTACCTTTTTAGATGCAAATAAAGTGCAAACACAGGAATGCACAAAGAGCAAATCATGCATGCCCATGTTGAATCTTATGCAACACAAAGAATCAGAGTTCCAAATCAAATTCATTGGTTTTAGAAAGTCTGCAGACTTGGATCAGTCTAAATCTCAAGCTAAGCATTCAATTTATAGAAGGATTTTATGCTGAAAATTTTTTCTAATTGAGCACAATTTCATTAAAATGAGAAATTTCGTAACATTTGGTCCACGGTTGAAAACAATAGAAAAAACAAAATACGGATTGTTTTTTGCCCTTCGGGGCATGGTCTAGTGGCAGGACCTTAAACCGCCACACCCGAGGTCACGGGTTCAAACCTGGCCAATATCGGTCTAGTAATGGGGACCTTAAAAATCCATTGCCCCGAGGTCACGGGTTCAAGTATGACCAACCGGTCCTGTGGTAGATACCTTAAACCTGCCATATGTACTCGATAATCACATGTAAAGCAGCTCCTAGCATATCGCGCCTAGGTAGTGGATTGGCTTTCATGTGATATGTAGAATAAACAGATGTAGAATGTACTCATGATGTGATAATGAATAGAATGACGTCCTTCAATAAAAAAAAAAAAAAAGAAATTTCGTGATTCCAATTAGGGACGAAAATTGGTCTTTTCTATAACCAATTATTGAACTATTATGACGCCATTATGTATATTCGAGCATGTGAAGTGCTGTTATCTGGCGCCATTAGAAACATGACAATGCAGAAAATACAGCTAAGAATAAGATTAATTTTATAACAAGCAAGATTTGCATATCCATAGATAGTTAGAGACACGATCAATGTATGAGTTCGATAAATTTATATACAAAAATATTATTTTTACATTTGAGGTACATGTAATTTACAAATCTTTCTTTGTTGTATCAGGCTTCTCAGTGCCAGCAATAGGATTAGATGGCCCAATGTTGCCCTGCTATGGCAACATGGCAAGGTGCCATCAAATCTTATTCATATTGCAGAAAAAAGAAGATACTATGTTGAAGAACCAAGTGAAGACATTGAACTGGAATCAAGGTCACACATTGAGAGGATCTAAGCATCTAGAAGTTTGGAAGACCCCTATGAAGTTTGCAAGCTATGAAAATGGTATTTTCTCCTTCATATTGTCATTTCTACTCTATTCCTTCACATTGACCTCATTTCCAACATATCATTACCCTTATTTTGTTTTTTGCATCTCCACACCCTATACCATTATTCATCTCACACATAGCCTCTTTTTACATAGTTGACCTACCACTACCTAAGGCACAATTTCCAAGAAAGTTGTTACACCAAAGAGATTGCCTAGCATCAAGTTTCATGTTACTATTCTTCATCACACCATTCCATTATCATGCACTTCACACCAAGTAGCTAAAGCTAAAAAAGCATTTTTGCTAGCCAAAATAAAAAAAAAAAGAAAGAAGGAAAGGCTAAGCACGAAATTGCCTAGTCACCACTTCTAGGTGACATGGCATGATGGCTAGACACACACGTCATCACCTACAAAGCTACTTTGGTCCACTCATTATTTGCTACTTCCATATGTCATCCACCAAGTTGCCACCTAAGCAACAAGTGTCCACGTCATCACATCACTCCACACCATTACATCACTCAACATCATTACATCATTCCACATCATCACATCACTTTACATCATTAAATGATGACTAGGCAAGTTTTGACCAAATCCAAAAAGTTGGTCAACCATAAGATTGAAATGCTTGGAAAATGAGCCTATTAGCCTTGTTCTTCCTCCTTGCCACCTCATTCTAACCTATTGCCATCTCACCTCAAGCTCCACTATACCCAAAAAAACCAATGTGCTCTATTCCTCAAGATGAAGCTTTCATGTCATAAAGCACAAAAAATATGCCCTTTTGACCTTTGAAAATCCAAAAAAGACCTTGTTTTGACCTAGATATTGAAGATATTGGGAATTGTGCCAAAATAAAAATGATAAAAGGGGGGGTCCTATCTACCCTAATCTAGCCTATCTGACGTGTCCCACACATCACTAGCCACCTCATCTCCAGCTGCGGACGTGGCGGTGGGGCACGTGGACCAGAACACGGGCTGGCTATCCACTCCACACGGCACGTAGATTTAGAAATGCCAGCGAGACTATTCCTTATATACCTGTGTTACTTTTTTGAATCAAGCCTGTGGGATAAATGATCTCTTGAAAATCTCCGAAACCTAAAATCTAGCTTGCCAAGAACCTGTTTTCTGTTCGATCGAACTGATCAATCATTGCATTGGCTGACCATTTCTGTCCTGCTACACCCAAAGAAATACCTAAACCAACCAAAAACGTGGCCAAGATTCCGAATTTGCCAAGATCCGGCCGGAAACAGAGATTTTTTAAAAGGGGGTTTTGTTCAACTGTAAAAGTGTGGGCTTTAGCGCGATTCAAAGACGAAGTACCTGAAGAGTGAAGTCGGAATTGATGCTGAGAGATCCTCCTGCCTTAAGAAATCAATCCTGAGGCATATTATGATCGATTTGTATCCAAAGAAACCATGATTTGTGTGTTTTTAGAGGTGTCTTGTTAATTGATCATCTTGATCACTAACATGATATCAAATGTGTTGACTTTGTTTCCAGTTGAATGAAAATCTGAGCTTGGTAAATATTATCTGTTACTTTTGCATCAAAAAAAAAGAGGGTGAAAGACTATATGAATTATTTAATCTGCATCTAGTTTGCATCTAAGGTTCCAATAGCATTTAGTGCAATCACTTGGAATAAAAAAGTTAAAAAGGTGAAAGAAGAAGGGGAGAAAGATCAAATCATTCAATGCTTCAAAGTCTGTCTCAGTTCTTCATAGAGATTTCATGCTCAGACATCGTTTTCAAATCACATGCTGACTCTTTGACCTTGAAAATAGCATGCACTTGTTGTGCAGGTCCTCTGTTCACTGTCAGAATTTAGTTGAGTTAGAATTTCATCATCGTTTTCATTTGGCAAAATTTAGTGCACTGTCCAGCCCATTGACTAGATTCTGACTGAGTCAAGAACCAATATTCCTCACCAACTGTGGAGATTTTTTGCATAGACTTTCTACAACGCCTCCCACACATACCATTGCATCATGCCTTGCCAATTTTGGCTTAAAATATCAAGTGCTTTGGTTTCTGTGCCTATTTGAACAAGACTAGCTTTTTTAGCTTTAGGGAAACCAGTGAAATCTTGTTTTCTGCATGCTTGAATATAGATATTTCAGCACAGAGTGATCACCTCAAGTGATCTGGAGGTCCTAGACCAAGATTATTACTTCTTTGACCTGAGGTTGGTGGTCTAGCCAGGTTTGCCATCAACATTTTGGAGGTCCTACCGAGATTTCCACCTGGTTTTCGAAGAACTCATGGCTCCTAGAGGAAGAAATGAACAACAAGAAACCACAGAATCATTGGAACCACAAGGAGTACCTGTTGCAACCATGGTGCAGCCAAATTGTGCAGTCCCACAATATTTTGAGCTAAGTTTACCCATTACTCCACCCATATTTGAACCAACTATGAATGCTAACCATTTTTTGAAAGTGTTTGATGAATATTATAGAGATTATGGTTGTAAAAAGGGCTGCAGATTCTCTGAGTTTAAGAGATGCATGAAATCTGATGAGGCATATGCTTGGTGTGAGCATGTGACCACAGTTATGGGTACTGACACATATGAGAGTCTTGTGCAGCAATTTTTGGCTAGGTTTGGCAAACTTTCTGCCCCTCAAGAGTTAGCAAACGAGCTACAAACTTTTTGCATAAGGGCAAGTGAAAGTATCAACCACTATGTGGAGAGGTTTAGTGCATACTTGAGAAAATGCCAAAAGAGTCAGGTACCTACTCCCACACTCTATTTCGTGGCTGCCTTCATTAAAGGACTGTCACCAAGGCCTAAGGTGCACAGAAAGATGCTAAAAATTCAAAATCAGGAAGGTTTTGATACCATACACAAGGCGTTTGAGAAGGCAACTAAAATCTCTAATGATATGTCTTTTCTACCTGATAATCATGTGAATCATTGTGCTGACCCTTTTTATCCAGGTTATGAGCAGGAGTATGAGCATGTGCCTGTGTATGCAGTGCAAAAGGAAAGAAGAAAATCCAAAGATGAAGAAGCTGCACCAAAAATCAGTGAATCCAAGAATGAGATGGCCAAAATGTCTGAGACTATTGCAGAGCTAACCAAACAACTTTTGGAATTGAAGAACAGCAAAAAAACTTATCCTCCTTGTGCACATTGTTTCAAAGATACTCATCCTTCTGATATTTGCTATTACAGGGCATGCTTAAAATGTGGAAAGAAAGGTCATTTTGGAAAAATCTGCCCTGTGTGCAATTTCTGCAAGGAGATAGGTCATCTTGAGGATAAATGCTTTGTCAAGGAGTACTTTGACAAGCAAGACAAAAGCAAGAAATTGGAAGGAACATCTGCCATTAGGTTTGTAGAGGAATATGTGGAGCAGGAAGAGATCATGGTGGTACAAACAAGAAAAATGGTGGAAAATGGAATACCTGCAGATAAAGGTATGAGCAAGAACACTCCTGTCAACAGAGAAGTTCAGGTGATAGCTCCACCTCCTTTAGAAAAGTTTAATAAAAAGGATAAAGAGTTAGATGAGCTAGATATGATCCTAAAGAGTTCTAAAGTAAGCATAGATCTCCTCACGCTTCTCAGAATTGCACCTAGCTATAGAGAGAAAATATTGAGGTCTGATAATGTTTAACAAATTTCATTTGCTGATGTGCATGAGACAGAGAAGGTCATATTAACTCAAGAAGAAAAAGATCCAGGTGCCTTCACTTGCTCAGCTAGTTTAGGTAACTTGCATTTGTCTAGAGTCTTGCTAGATGGAGGCTCTCCACTAAATGTCATGCCCCAGCATATAATGAAGAAATGTGGTCTTGCTGTCACTCAACCATCACCTGTCATATTAAGGTCATTCTCCAATGCCAAAATAAAACCTATAGGACTAGTAACAAAGGTGCCAATAGAAATTGAAGGTATAATTGTTGAGGCCAGTTTCATAGTTGTGGCTTTTGAAGATAATTGTGATGTGACTGACATATATGACTTGTTGTTGGGAAGGAGATGGTTATCCACTGTAGATGCTAGACCTGTCTGGTCCAAAGGGCAGTGTACTATTTCAAATGGAGCAAGAACTGTAACTCTATACAACAAAACAGGTGATGCTAATCTGTACAACTTTATAGAGCAAGACATGTTGATTGAAGATGAGCCAGGTGTGTTAAAAATGCCTGTTTCTGTTTACAAACCAATAGAAATCATACCTACCTGTTTAGGTGACATTAGCATGGAAGCAAATCTCAATAAAGGTGTGTTGTGGTTTGATGGTGGAATTTCAATCAAATTGAATATAGCATCTTCTGCAGCTGTGATCAGAAACTGTGCCAATAAACTCTTATCCAAAGTTGGTAGAGTGCATGAAGGAATCACTTCAAATATGGCTGAATATAAGGCACTCATAGCTGGCTTAGAAGAATCCTTGGCCTTAGGTTTGACTAACATATCTATCTTTGGTGATTCTCAATTGATATGCAGACAGGTCACTGGAGAATACCAGACCAAAAACCAAGACATGTCAGAGCTCAAAGAAAGGGTGCTGCAACTTCTAAGCAAATTCAAGGCTTGGGAGATCAAGCATATACCTAGGGAGGAGAATTGTAAAGCAGATGCACTTTGCAGAACCGTGCTCCTTGACTATTTGGCTGAGGGAGCTATAAATGAAGATGAATTGAACAAGGAAGATGCAACACAACTTTATCCTATTCTGGTGATAGATGCACAGCAGGAGAAAGAGGTAAAAGAGTTAACCATCAACAAAAATGGACAGGTAAGAACACTTTTCCTTGGGGATCTTTTTGATAGCAAAGACGAGGCTTCCTTAAAAGTTTTCTTTGAGAGCTGGAAAGATGTATTTGCCTGGGATTATACAGAATTGGTGGGAGTGAGGACTGATATCTGTGAATTTGAAATAAAGATAAAAGAAAATGCTAAACCTGTAATGCAAAAACTTAGAAGAATAAATGCATCACTGCTTACCCTGATCAGAGAGGAATTGTTGAAGATGAAAGAAGCTGAGGTTATTAAAGAGATAACAAACCCCGACCGTCATTCTTGCATTGTTCCCCAGAAAAAAAAAGAATAAGAGCATTAGGATTTGCATAGATTACAGGGATCTAAACAAGGCCACTATTAAAGATTGTTATCCATTACCATTTCTAGAAGAAGTGTTGCATGCAACTGCAGGGAAAGAAATATATTCTTTTTTAGATGGATTTTCAGGTTTCAATCAAATCAAGATAAAAGAGACAGATCAAGCTAAGACCTCTTTCATAACCCCTTGGGGCACTTTTGCCATGATGAAAATGCCATTTGGCTTAATGAATGCATCTGCCACCTTTCAAAGAGCAATGGACAAAATATTCCAAAGCATGCCAATGTCAAACTTCAGGGTTTTTTTGGATGATCTATGCCTGGGAACTTCTCTAACCAAACATATGGAGTTGCTGACAATGACAATGGAGTTGTGCAGGAATGGTGGAGTGTGTTTGAATCCAAAGAAGTGTGTATTTCTCTCTTCTCTAAAGGCTAATTGCTAGGGTCATGAGGTATCTACTCAAGGGATCAAAGTATCTGAAGGAAAAATGGAGGCTTTGAAGAAATTAGCTCCACCTAAAACCCTAAAACAGGTAAAGAGTTTCATGGGCTTGACAAGTTTTTTGAGAATGTATGTGCCTAACTTTTCACACATCATAAGTCCTTTGGCAGCTCTGACACGTGTTGGCAAGTATAATAAGAGTGAGAGCAAATTTATTGCAATAGAATGGACAGATGAATGCCAAGCTGCATTTGACCTGTTGATAACTTCCATATGCCAATCAGAGATTCTGAAACCACCAGACCTTGCTCAACCATTCCAGGCATATATCAGTGTCACTAGCAAAGCTGTAGGCATAGCACTCATGCAGAAACATGGGATAATATCTTTTGCCAGCAAAATTTGGTCTGATGCTGAGAACAGATACCCTAGAATGGAAAAAAGTGCAGCTGGAATAATGTTTTTTCTGCAAAGGCTTGGTCATATAGTTCAACACAATGAGGTGAAAGTAATGATACATCAAAACCCTATTCCCATGCTGTTCCAGAAAACTCAAAATAAGGCTAAATTGTGTAGATGGGCATGCAAGATACATGATTACAATTTAAAGGTCAGGACTGTCAAAACAATTAAGAGTCCTAGTGATTATTTGACCAATAAGGTGTTTGAGTTTGAAGATTTTAATGGTTTAAGTACTGATGAAGTGTGTGAAATTGCTACTAACCTTGTGCTATCTAGTAAGATGCAAGAGGACTGGCAGGATGAAATCATCAAGTTTCTCAAACATGAAGAGGTACCAGAAAACTTTACAAGCAAATCGGGTTGAGAAGATTCAAAGAAAAGGCAAAACATACGTAATGATTGGAGAGGTATTATGTAAGATTGATCAATCTGGTGTTCTACTAAGGTGTGTTGATAGGTCGGTCGAGTTGATTCTAGAAGCTTGCCATGAAGGAATTGTGGAGGCCATTATGCAAATGATACAACCGCAAAGAAGATACTCGTGTCCGATATTACCGGCCCAAATTTTGTTTAAAGATTGTTATGAGACTATTAGGAGATGCCATAAATGCCGATACATGGAAAAAAGAATTCTTCACCGCCGCCTTGACTAGCATCACGCCTCCAGGTCCATTCCAAACTTGGGGACTAGACTTCATAGGGCCTATACATCCAAATTCTCCCTCTCAAAGATGAATACATACTAGTGGCAACAGATTTTTTTTTTTCACCAAATGGGCGTAAGCTCCCCATTGAGACAAGCAAATGCTTTAACAACTGCTAGGTTCCTCCATGAAAACATTTGCACTAGGTTTGGTATTCCTCTGAAAATAGTTTCTGACAGAGGCACACAGTTCATAAATGATGTGATCAGCAACCTCCTAAAAACCTTGAAAGTAAAGCATGTGAAAAGCTCAGCATACTACCCTCAGGGCAATGGCCAAGCTGAGTCCACCAACAAAGTTCTAAAAGGTATTCTCAAGAAGACAATAGAGGTACATAAAAAGGATTGGCACCTTAAATTATATGATGCACTTTGGGCATATAGAACTACAATTAAAAATGCTACTAATCATACACCTTTTGCTCTTGTCTATGGTGTTGAGGCTGTTGTTCCAGTGGAACTAGAGTTGCCTTCCTTAAGGTTAGCTCTAAAGATTCAAATGCAGATGGAGGAAGCATACAAAGATAGGTTTGATAGGTTGCTCCATCTAGAAGAAGAGAGGTTCGAAGCAGAGAATGCCATCTTGCTTAAGAAGGCAAAAGATGCAGCAGCATTCAAAGCCATTCACAAATTGCAAGGAAGTTTCAAAGAAGGGGAGCTAGTTCTCAAATGGGACAAGGCAAGGGAAAACACAGCAGGTAAATTTGACTGTTTATGGGAAGGGCCATACAAAATCTGTGGACAAGCAGGTACAAATTCTTACTTCCTAGAAGATATCATAACAGACAAGACTCATGAACCCTATAAACATATTACATCTAAAAAGATATTGGCAACAACATATTTGTATTAGTTTGTTTGAATAGGATAGCCATTGGGATAGCTAGCCACTTGAATTATTAGAGACACTAGCTTTAAAATTAATAGGCATGTTCCTTAAAGATGTGGGTGCTTGTGCTCTTTTGATATTATTTTGAAATTACTCTCATAAAAAAAAAAAAAAAAAAAAAAAGGAAAAGAGAGAAGATAGGTTTTAACTTTAATATCTTGTGTGTATTATGATGTTGCAGGTTGAGTTCACAAATATGAAAGCATAGAAGGAATTTGTTTTCTAACATATGTAGAACTTGTCATGACAGTTCACCAAATCAATAATCTCCACCTGAGCAAATAGTTGCCCTCCAATTCATAATCAGCCAGAATTCTTCACTGATGCAGGATCCCAAACAACTAAACATTACTACAGTTAGCTGGGAGAACGTGGTACTGACATCATATTTTTTTTTTCCACACTGGCAGGTCCACCTGATACATTCCATCCATTTTCATCTGCCTTTGTTCCATTCTCATCTAGCCCTTGCTTCCCAAATCATTTTCAAAAAAGAGAGAACACAGCCTGCTACCTTCCATAAGCCTTCCATAAAGGTGGCTCAAGTTTTAGAAAAAGATAAAAATACTCCCAACTCATGTCACTGCTCCACACATCTTTCAAGAGAAGTCAAACAAGTCAAGTCAGGTCACGAGTCAAATCACTCTCAAAATCAAGTCCCTGTTCCAGCTCCATACAAACATCCTTCTGAAGACATTCACTCAAGCATCATTCACATCACTATGTCCATCTGCACAGACTTTCTCCAATATCATTTCCATTTTTTTCATCTCTTTTTATCACCTTTGCTGCCCATATTCTCAGAATTTTCATTCTCTTGCACTACCATCATTACTCTTCTGTCATATTCCATTTTTTGCTCACAAGGCTGAGGGGACCAGCCATTTCTTTTCCTTGTTTAGCATGATGTTGCCCTGCTATGGCAACATGGCAAGGTGCCATCAAATCTTATTCATATTGCAGAAAAAAGAAGATACTATGTTGAAGAACCAAGTGAAGACATTGAACTGGAATCAAGGTCACACATTGAGAGGATCTAAGCATCTAGAAGTTTGGAAGACCCCTATGAAGTTTGCAAGCTATGAAAATGGTATTTTCTCCTTCATATTGTCATTTCTACAATATTCCTTCACATTGACCTCATTTCCAACATATCATTACCCTTATTTTGTTTTTTGCATCTCCACACCCTATACCATTATTCATCTCACACATAGCCTCTTGTTCCATAGTTGACCTACCACTACCTAAGGCACAATTTCCAAGAAAGTTGTTACACCAAAGAGATTGCCTAGCATCAAGTTTCATGTTACTATTCTTCATCACACCATTCCATTATCATGCACTTCACACCAAGTAGCTAAAGCTAAAAAAGCATTTTTGCTAGCAAAAATAAAAAAAAAAAAGAGGAAAGAAGGAAAAGCTAAGCACGAATTTGCCTAGTCACCACTTCTAGGTGACATGGCATGATGGCTAGACACACACGTCATCACCTACAAAGCTACTTTGGTCCACTCATTATTTGCTACTTCCATATGTCATCCACCAAGTTGCCACCTAAGCAACAAGTGTCCACGTCATCACATCACTCCACACCATTACATCACTCAACATCATTACATCATTCCACATCATCACATCACTTTACATCATTAAATGATGACTAGGCAAGTTTTGACCAAATCCAAAAAGTTGGTCAACCATAAGATTGAAATGCTTGGAAAATGAGCCTATTAGCCTTGTTCTTCCTCCTTGCCACCTCATTCTAACCTATTGCCATCTCACCTCAAGCTCCACTATACCCAAAAAAAAAAACCAATGTGCTCTATTCCTCAAGATGAAGCTTTCATGTCATAAAGCACAAAAAAATATGCCCTTTTGACCTTTGAAAATCCAAAAAAAAAAAAAAAACTTTGTTTTGACCTAGATATTGAAGATATTGGGAATTGTGCCAAAATAAAAATAATAAAAGGGGGGTCCTATCTACCCTAATCTAGCCTATCTGACGTGTCCCACACATCACTAGCCACCTCATCTCCAGCTGCGGACGTGGCGGTGGGGCACGTGGACCAGAACACGGGCTGGCTATCCACTCCACACGGCACGTAGATTTAGAAATGCCAGCGAGACTATTCCTTATATACCTGTGTTACTTTTTTGAGTCAAGCCTGTGGGATAAATGATTTCTTGAAAATCTCCGAAACCTAAAATCTAGCTTGCTAAGAACCTGTTTTCTGTTCGATCGAACTGATCAATCATTGCATTGGCTGACCATTTCTGTTTTGCTACACCCAAAGAAATACCTAAACCGACCAGAAACGTGGCCAAGATTCCGAATTTGCCAAGATCCGGCCGGAAACAGAGATTTTTTAAAAAGGGGTTTTGTTCAACTGTAAAAGTGTGGGCTTTTGCGCGATTCGAAGACAAAGTACCTGAAGAGTGAAGTCGGAATTGATGCTGAGAGATCCTCCTGCCTTAGGAAATCAATCCTGAGGCATATTATGATCGATTTGTATCCAAAATTTGTGTGTCCTTAGAGGTGTCTTGTTAATTGATCATCTTGATCACTAACATGATATCAAATGTGGTGACCTTGTTCTCAGTTGAATGAAAATCTGACCTTGGTAAATATTGTCTGTTACTTTTGCATCTAAAAAAAAAACAAGGAAAAAGACTATATCAATCATTTAATCCGCATCTAGTTTGCATCTAAGGTTCCAATAGCATTTAGTACAATCACTTGGAATGAAAAAAGTTAAAAAGGTGAAAGAAGAAGGGGAGAAAGATCAAATCATTCCATGCTTCAAGGTCTGTCACAGTTCTTCATAGAGATATTATGCTCAGACATGGTTTTCAGATTACATGCTGACTCTTTGACCTTGAAAATAGCATGCACTTGTTGTACAGGTCCTCTGCTCACTCTCAGAATTTAGCTGAATTAAAATTTCATCATCGTTTACATTTGGCAAAATTTAGTGCACTGTCCAGTCCATTGACTAGATTCTGACCGAGTCAAGAACCAATATTGCTCACCAACTGTGGAGATTTTTTAGCATAGACTTTCTACAGCACCTCTCACACATACCATTGCATCATGCCCTGCTAATTTTGGCTTAAAATATCAAGTGCATTGGTTTCTGTGCCTATTTGAACAAGATTAGCTTTTTTAGTCTTAGGGAAATCAGTGAAATCTTGTTTCCTGCATGCTTGAATATAGATATTTCAGCACAGAGTGATCACCTCAAGTGATCTGGAGGTCCTAGACCAAGATTATTACTTCTTGACCTGAGGTTGGTGGTCTAGCCAGGTTTGCCATCAACACCCAACACCACTGATGGGATCAAAATCAAATACTTGTGTAGTAAGGTCAGCTTCATCGAGTTTGTGAAGGTCGAACTTAGCTTCTCTAATAGCCTCGTAGTCAACATTAGCAATCTCAGGTGATTTAGGTTGGGCTTGACCTGTTTGTGCATGTTCATCACCACCATCTTCAATAGCACCTTGATGCGGGAACATAGGGACTGCATGATCCTTGCCAAGGCTGGAGGTATGTTTCCAAAAATTCCCTCCTTGGAAATGCCATCATTGACCTATTTGTTATGCAGTGCCCCTATGCCCTTCGAGCTGTCATCATCAAAGCCTGACACAATGGAACAGAAGTCTTCGAAGAAGGTGAACTTCCTTGGGAAGCTATCCTTGACATATTCAAATATTTCCTTCTTCAAAAACACTAATGTCTTAAGAGTTTTAGCCCTCATCTTCAAGAAGTGGTCACCTGTACAATCAGTAGAGACCTTTACATATACCTTCTCGTCAAGCACGTCCTGGAATAAGACCCTGCAGTCCTCATAGTGCATGCCTCTGAGGCACCTCAGATAAGTCTGACTGAAGTAGTCACTATCCTTGGCCCGGACACATACTATAGTCTGGCCTCTGTTGTCTTTGAGCTTGCAAGTTTTCCATTGGTTCCACGGAGACTGGAATTCCTCTGGCACGAAGACCCACTAGTTGAAGTCTTTGGGCTGCTTACCACGCATGGTAACTTCTACTAGAGCTAGATACCGCTGAACGTAAAAGACATGTGTTAATGGAATGCAAACGATGTCATGGCGCTATTTCGAAGGTAAAACATAAAATTCATTAGTAAATGTATGTGCTAAAGCCTAGGAAACATCAGAATCCTAACCCACAGTCAAGCCTATTAACCTTAAATGGCATTGCAGTGCCATTTAATATGAAATGGTGCCGTGGCGCCATTTGATATGAAATGGTGTCGTGGCACCATTTGATTTGAAATGGCGCGACGACACTATTTGATTTAAAAAACATAAACTATAGAATGGCCAATAGAACTTGAAATGACGCCATGGCGCCATTTGATATAAATAGCATATATACTTTGTAAGGTTCCGATCGAATCTGTCCACGGCTAGATGGATTAGGCTTGCCACAAAGCGCGTACTGGTGCCTCAAGTGGGTGATCTTGTCAATGAAAGGTTACTTGAAGATAGTCTTCGCTGCAATGTCATTCACCTCACAATTGAGCTATAGGCAGTCCTGCTTGTTCACATCTCCTGATAACACCCGACATGTCTGGAACTCATAGATTTTGGACATCTGCTTTTGGGACTTTAGCAGTGCCCAGTTTTTTGCAAATCAACTGCGCTGCAAGTACCATTCGCTATGTAGTAGTGCAACCCCATTAGATCGTCCTCGATTTTCCAAGAAACTAATGTCTTAGTGATGGGATTGAATGGGATTACATTGGTTGGTGTGAATATCGGGTGAGGGTCATTCTAGAAAGATTCCAGCAAAGTCTTAACGTGTTAGTCCACCAACAGACCAACGTCTTATAAAACTGCTAGACATGTAGTAGCAGCTATATGTTTGCTACTTTAATAAGACGGGTGTTGGACAAGCTGTCAAGTCAAATAGCACCACGGCGCCATTTGTTCTGAAAGTTGCATCTATGTTCACCTACAAAGATGTCCATTCAATTTGACTGTACCATGGCCATGTAGTTAAGGCAAATGGCGCCATGGCATCATTTAGTTTTTTCACACTTCCTATGGAGAACATGAGTCCTACTAACCTAATCCTCTAACTATAAAAGCTACCTATTAAGATAATGTAACCTATAGAGACAATGTCTATGAACCAACCTAAAAGGCAAATGGCGCCATTTGCATTGTTTGGCAATCTATACATACATCCCTTGACAGGACCTTAACATTGTAAGACAGAGGCTTAAGAAGTGAAATGGCGCCATTGCTCTTCTTTATAGCAATATATTAAAGATAATAAGCAGGTTGGCCTTTTAGAGCTGGCAAGCTTGGGATCAAAATATAACAGAAACATACCTGAGCCTTGAAGGGTGTTGGCTCCAACTTCTGGATCTCTTGTAGCCTCCATTCTGTTTTGAAATCTAGGCGCTAGAGAGATAGTGTCTGTTTTAGTCAGTAAGGCAGGAAACAATGCAACTGCAAGGTGCTGGACCACGGTAGCCGGGCCCACCAAAACAAGTCCGTAGGGAAGGCACCGGCGTATAAATGCGCTTGGCAGCTAGGAGGAAGGTGCTAGCGTCCGGAAGCTGGCGGCTATGATTACAAATGACGCCGCCTCCAATAAAAACAACTAATGTATCTCCACCTAGCAGGCGGCCCAGCCAACGTCTTTCGGGCAAGCTGCGGTCACTTCCGCGCGCCCGGCCGCCCAAATTTTAAATTTCAAATGCCCCCCCTCCCCCCCCGCAGCCCAAATTTTAAATTTCAAACGTCCGCCCACCCACATTTGAAAACTCAAACGCCCACCTGCTTGCCCAAATTTGAAAATTTAAATGCCCGTCCTCCCAAATTTTGAATTTCAAATGCCTGTCCAAATTTGAATTTTGGAATTTAAAACGGTCTTGACTTTTTTTTTTCCATCCTCTCTTATAAATGCCCGTCTTTATCGCCAGTCGCCCTCATAAAGAGACATGGTCCAACAAAGACGCCGTCGTTACCATCTTAGGCATTTCGTCTCCGTATTGTTGCATTGCCGCTCGCTTGTGCGTTCATCTTTTCAGGCGCGTTGGTAGATCTTTTGTAAGGCGCATGCATGTTGTTCATCAATATCTTCTTAGCGGATCTTTGAGCGCCCAGATGCTTGCTAGTAGTCTTAGCATTTTTAGTTGAAGTTTCGTATAGCCATCTCAATCGTTTGTTTCAGTAGCTTCAATTGTAATGGACCTGAGCAACATCAAGTAAGTCTACTGCAGTTAATGAATGCATTGTATAAGTTTTATTTCAAAAATCAGACTAATGGGGCACTCTAAGTTCAATTCCACCAATATTGTTAGGACTCTTAAAATTTCATGACTAATACACACTCTAAAATGAGTATCCAGTTTATTCACCTGGTTGAATCCAAGAAAACTACAAGTTTTATGCTGTTAGTGATAAATTGCGCTATGGCACCATCTGAGAAATGTTAATGGGGTGCCATTGTTATACATACCTGCTCATATTGACACATGTTTTTCAGTATTAGCAAGAATGCATAAAATAAGCACCTCATTCATTCCCTTAAATGGCGTGGTAGTGCCATTTGTACTAATATTGAGCTATATGGCATAGTGTTACAATTAGAGAATGTTAATGGGGATCCCTTATTATGCATACCTGCTCCTATTGCCACGTGTATACCAATATGAGCAAGAATGCATAACATAGGCACCTCAAAAATATTCTCTAAAAGAAAATGCTCATGCCACGTTAAGCCCAATCCTCCAAATAACGCCATGGCACCATTTGCTTCCATTCCTGGCTAAATGCCTAACACATGCACGTTGGACGTGTCTTCTGATGCCATTTTGGATCAAATGGCGGCATGGCGCCATTTGGTCGCTGACAACCACAACCTGGATGTAAATGGCGCCATGGCACCACTTGGTGGCTAGTCCACAAATTTAGAGGAGTAAATAGCGCCATGGCGCCTTTGCTTTTCAAAAAGTCCCAAACAATGCACAAAATTCTACAATATGTCGCTATTTTGTCGTTTTTTTTTTTGCTTTTTTTGTGCATTTCATATGCTGTTCGAATTCTTTGTATGTGTTAAATGCAGATTCCAATTTCCTCTGTACAACCTATTCGTTGGGTGGACAATTGTTGCTAGGGGCCATATTTTGATGTGGATCCTATGAATGTGGCAATAGAAGTGACAGAATCTGTGGTTCTCGGCACTGAACTACCAATCCCATGCGGGGGAGGGGGGGAAGGGGGGGGAAATAACATTGGAGAAGCAGTAGGCCAAAGGGGATGTAAAATATGTTGAGTGCCATTCAATGAAGATACGTCTTCGGGAACATCCCTTCATTTGCCATCTTCAGAAGAGGATTCATCTAGCAGCCCATCATTTGTCAGTAGCCCGCTAGTCAGTTTCACTACCGACTTTGGTGAATCAAGCAATACTGCAACGACGGAGGAGGATGAGATAGTAGAGGAGGCTGGAGCAGGGGGGAATCTAGATGGCCATCTTGGCCTCAAGATGTTTAAGCCTGAAGTTGAGACAGTCAACTAGAAAGAACAGATCTACTTGGTTTACCGTACTACATTCTTCATTCTTGCATCGGGTCTAAGTATTCGAAGGTAAATATAGTCTTTTAGTGATCCTCAGGATGCTATAGACGATGAGTTCTTGAGGGTATCAAAGGTCGGGCTTTCAATGGATAAGAAAATGGATCCAATTGGGAACCAAAATATGAGATTATGTCATGCTTGTGCAGAGAGGCCTTCAGCTGCAAGTCTAGTATCTTGAGAGAGTTGTGATGTTTTGCTTAGTGATGGTAGGACAGTTTCACAACATTTACAAGATCGAGCTGCACTTGAAGAGGATGAATTAGAAGTTGAATGCCTGGAAGCTGATGTTGAGAAGTCAAGAGGAAAAGGAAATATACAAATATGAAGAGGGTCACACATCGAAGAAACGTCCACAAGCCAGCCAGGTTAGTATCCCAAACAAGTTTCAACTCATAGATCTAAACGAATACCAAAACCAAAATAAATCTGTACTTGTAGTTCTACAAGACATACTATGAAGACATAAAAAACAACAACAAAACAAAAAGGCAAAGCCATCATCATCTAGCGCAACAACCAAAACACTAGACAGCTCCACGATGCGCTATGTAAACATTTGTGGAATCGAGCCCAACAAATACGTAAAAGTTTGGCAAACAGTTTCGGAACTCCAAAGCTTCACACAAGAAGCAACCGAGCAAATGAAGGTCTTCAAGCAAGAAAACAACGAAGAACCAGCTGAAGGTAGACCTAAAAATAAAAGTAAAAAACCAAAACGAATACACGTATCAACTGACAATACTTTTCACATGATTTGTCAAACACATCCTAAGGAAAAAGAATGTCAAGGCCAACTACGACAGCATGATCAAAAAACAAGGAATCCAACATCTTGCAACAACCATCATTCAATTAAATTGGGTTTATGTCTTAATTTTGGGACAAATTTCATATTGCATGTTTTTAGTAGCATATTCAAATTCACACATTTCACCTCAAAATTATGAAAACGTAATATCATGTTATTTACAAAATAGTCAATATTTCACAATATAGCACCATATCATAAAAACGTGATAACAAAAATTTACATAGTTATTCAACTTTCTTCAAGCACCCCCAATGATATCATAGCCTTCTTCCTGACATCCTGAGGTATTGTAATTCTCGCATTTCTAGCTGGAATAGTGTTTGGAGTCCATGAGTACAAAACACTTTCATAGTCTAGCCAAAGATCAGGATCACTCGGATTTCTCCTCCATCTCTTTGTCCAACAATCTGAGTACCTTTCTTTATCCGATACGTTGGTCAACTGATGCACTGGACACCACCATTCCACCCGCACATGGTTGAAGTTAATATTACCTTCTTCTTTGCAAATATCAGAGATAGTGAACCCCAACCACACTGGATATGTATCTAAATCTGATGGCTTTACTACCACAAATTGGTGGCATTCCAAGTCGATTGGAAGGTTCATAAGCATCCATGCCTAGAAACTTTGGCCTATTGTTCTTAGGACCAACATAGTATTTGTCGAAGGAGGAGGAGCATATTGCTTACATGCTGCCCTTTACAAAGTGTCATCAAAATCCTCAAGACCGCTAAGGTCTTCCACCTAGTCTTAGGCAACCACCCTTCTTTCAATTCATCCGAGGATGTGTCTATCTCCCCAACAAAGTTAATCACCTTCTTCCAAAGAAGCCACCAAGGCACGGTTGGTGTCATCTGGATTGGTTTGCCAATGCTTTATATAGTCTTGGATTCCTTCCTTAGTCAATCCCAATTGCTTCACTTCTTCAGTAGGTTTTAAAGCTTTTGGTTGACCTAGAGGTATCATAGGCTTGCCATTCTCATCTCTACGCCATATTTCCTCCCTCCTCTCCACTCATCCTCCTCGAAGGTCTCATCTTCCATTGGAAGATTGGAATCCCATCTCACCCAAAAAGTGAACTGCAGAGGCCTGGAATGACCTTCAAGATCCAATGTATAACTATCCACAAAGCTCTTCCAATCGGGCACTTCTTCTATGAGAGAAGCTATAGGGTTTGGAGTAGTGCATTCATGCAAGATTTCCATTAGCCTAGGAAAGTTGGTCAACACTTGCTGCTTCAAAGATACAACTATATTTGCCAAATAATGCATCCACATCCTCATGGGTATGCCCGGCATAAGAAACCCTAAATTAACTCTTTTCAAATATCCCCACAAATTGTTAAGTAGGATAGGAAAGAAAACATCCACTGTTCTTATTTTGGCCAAAGACAATTATCAAGTTGCAAGAGAAACCTTTTGGGTAGATCTTGAGGTTTAGCACGTGAAGTTGAAGCTCCAACATGTTCATTAGACCCATGCTTCCTAAACCTTGCCTTTGCTGAACTTTTCAATATTGTTAGGGTTTCCATCTAACAATGCTCTATGTAGTGCCTCTAGCTAGTCAAGGTCCTGGAGGTGACCATTGTATCCATTTTCATAGTTTCTCAAACACCTCATGATACTCCCAATATAATAATAATACAATATGAAAATCTGGACCATCACTCCACAACTCCAAACTAAAATGGCCATAGTAGGTTTGATTCCCGCCCATGCAAGATTGCCCCAACATTGAGATCTCAGAAGGGTATGATCTTCCACATGACTTTGGTATGTACTTGAATTGTGGAAGACAAGTCTTTTGCTGGTCCATCTTGTCATGTATAATACATAAATAGTTATTGGGTTCCAATGCGATAAAGTCCTCCACATCCAATAACATGATCTACATGATAGTTGGTCACCATATGGTCCTTCATATGCTCCCTTATCCTAGCCCTTTGACTAGGTTGCACAAATCTTATCAAGAGTCTCCTTCAACTTAGCACATAAATTGCACTTTGCAAAGTTGTTTGAAGTTGCTATGGTGACATGATTGAAATGCTTCTTCCATAACCTACTAAAGCTAGGTTGGGATATTGGAAGAATTCCCAATTCTCGAGTAGGGAATTCACTTCTTCCAAAATACTCTTTTGAGTACAATGTGATGGCAACCTTTTCTCAACAACCTGCTCTTCCCTTTTCATCCCTTCGCTTTTGTGTGGCATAGACTCGCATTGAAATCAATATATTTTTCAAATATCTCCCCGGCAGCCCGGGGTCCTAGCTGTTGGTCTCAACAAACCATTATTTCCATGTAAAGCAATCCTTTGTTTCCATCCGGCCTTTTTTTTTTTTGCCAATTATGCCATGAAGAAGTTGGAATTGCATGGATACTCGCCATGCTTTTGCACATATCCATTTGCCTAGCAAAGGGTATCTTTTTTTTGGGTTTTTTTCATCTTGAAGTGCATGCTCAAGATTGTGTACATGTAGGTCCTCCTCTCATCAACAGTGTACTCTTGAAAAGTGGCTCTTGCTTCCACCAATTGTTCTATTGTGAAGAATTGCATACAATCACTCCAACAACAATCTGAGCCCCTAACCTTCACCATTGTCTCACGTTTGGTGTCACTAATCAACTTGGCTCTTTTGCTAGGATAATGTCCGCAACCGATACTTCTCCCCTTTTGCCTAGGTTTAGAGTTCCAACCGCCAATGGATCAATATCAAGGCAATCATTGTCCCCAACAACCTCGGGCTCGAAAAATATAATCCTCCACAAATTGAACACTACTTATAGGCCATGCCATGATGCAAGGAACCTCCAATTGCTTGACACAACCAAAACATTCCTTGTCACCCAAACCTTTACCTTTCCAATTGTCTTCCAACATCGAAATTGCAATACCAATATTGTCTTCCCCTAGCCTTTCATCATTAACAGCTTGACCGGGATCCGCTAGCACAATGACTCCTTGGCCTACTATTTCCTTTGTTGCACTTGTGCATGATTCTCACCTTCTTGTTCCTCCATTGCACCCTACTATAGAGGACTAATTGTTTTTCTTCAACATTCTTGCTAGGAGTTGGTTTTCATTGATATTGCTCTTTTCACCATCTTGAGTTGGAGGGGCACCATTGACCTAGGCAAATTGCACCCTTTTTAGTCAATGAGTAAGAAAAAAATTATTACACCATAAGATAAAAAAAAAAATTACATTTATGGAATATGTAGAGGTAAATCAAATTTTTTTTTTTAAAAGCAAGAAATTCCTTGGAAATAGGTTTAATATAATAATAACAATGGGCGTAAACGAAATCATTTAAAACAAGAATTTTCATGGCAACAACAAGGAAATGACATTTATATAAATATATCCAAATTTTAATTATCGAAAATTTGGATATATGATTACGAAAAGACATATAACTAATAGACGTGAGAATTTATTATCCATAATAATATACCCTAGATAATATAGCTGGCGGGAATTTCGTACGCCTGGCGTGTTATTTGAGGCAATAAATTATTCACGCTAATTTCTAATTAACCCTATATAAATCCGGTTCACGCTCTCAAGACCATTCTGTCCCAATTTTTTTTTCTGCCCGCCATGAAGCGCTCACCTCGGCTTCATGAAGAACCCCAGGTCTCGGCAAAGAGACGCTGGTTGAAGAACCCCCTCTCTTCCCCCCGCTCATCGATTTCCTTGCCCAATTCTCCTCTGATTCCGATTCAGAGGATGATTCTGATTTCGAGATGGAAGAGGAGGAGTTGAGCTCCTCTGATTCCTCTGATTCTGAAGAGGAGGAAGAGGAGGAAGAGGAGGAGTTGGAGGAAGAGGAGGAGATGTCCTCCCAAGAGCATGAAACCGCCTCCGCTTCCGGGGTTGGCTTGACCACAAACAGAGAATGAAATCTCCAAGAGGAGGAGGAGGAAGAGGAGGAGGAGGGGGAGGAAGAGGATGAGGAGGAAGGTCGAGAATTCGACCGGTTTTAGAATGGGTGAGAGATGAGCCAGGTTTGCATGTCTGATTTTATTTTTTTTTCACCTTTCTTTCTTTTCTAACACCTTTCTTCCTTCTTTGTTGCAGACGTGGAAGATCAATGATGCAGATCCCGGGCGGCCCCTTTTTTTTTTGGTTGCTTACTTTGCTTTGGACACGCCCCGGCATTTTTTTTCTGTAATTTTGTGAAAAGCCTTCGCATCCGTACATTCTCCTCTTATGAATGAAATCAAACGGTTTTAAGTCATAAAATTTTCTTCAAAAAAAGTTTCTTCGAACAGCTTTTTTTCAGACATAAAATTATTTGAATTAAATCCAACTGTTTTCTCCAATTATTTTGTCTCCAAGTCAAGTTATCTCTAAAATTTTGTATCTCGCAAATTTTGTCTCAACAAAGTCTCGAAACACTATAAATCAACCACATGAGAAATCTCTGATTCATCACAGTAACCATAGGAAATTTTCCTATACGACCTAAAACAATTCCCCAACCTTACAAGTCATTTTTTAGCCTTCATAATTTTGCCTTTAAAATCATTTTTAATTTAGCCTATATAAAATTTCTAAATTCTATTTTTTCGAATGCAATAAATGGAATAAAATGCCGTGAGAATTTATTGCATGAAATGCAATATTCTCCATATATACCATATACATGTCATGTCTGGCGGGAAGACCGTACGCCAGGCGTGTTAATTCAAGCAATCAATTATTCACGCTAACTTTTTTCTAATTGTGCCTATATAAATCCATTTTACGCTCTCAAAGTTCCTACATTTTCTTCCTTCCTTCATACGACGGTTTGCCTTTAACCTGTGTTTTGGATCCGCCGTCCGAAATCTTGGTGAGCAGATTTATATTCATCAATGTTAGATGTTTGGTTTCGCAATTCCTAACTTACTAAAAAAGACTCCGCCTTTTGTTCTCAGAGCATCTCAGAGTAGGAGGAAATCGGAGACTTCGCAATTAAAACCAAAAGAAGAGGACTAAGGTCTGCTAATCGAAAAAGCCTCTAATTAAAACCACAAGCATAATCCTCCGCTTCTTGAATCCTTCCAGCCTCGAGAACTCAAGGTTAGTTTTCATTTAGTTTTAAGTTGCATCTCAATGGCGTGGTTTAATCCAAGAAGACAAGCTTTTGCATTTGCTCGAGGCGGTGGGAAGCAGATGATGTTTATGAAAACCGAATAGTTTTTATAAACTTCATCCGCTTTTTTGTTTCGAAAATTCTTGAGTTTCTCTTCCTGAATTAATCATGCTATTGCATGCAAGTTTCTATTATGAATAAGTGTAGTAGAAAGCATTAGAAAAATCTGAAAGATAATATTTGAAACACGCAAAAGATAATATTTGAAACACGCTAAGCGTGTTTTATGCTAACCTTAGCCTTCAACATGAATACACGCTCGGCGTGCACTCAGCAGAGAGGGAGAAAAAAAACCTGTACAGATAGATAAGTAAATAGATAAAGGCCAGGCAATTATTTACACGCTCGTGTAAATAATTGCCTGGCCTTTATCTATTTACTTATCTATCTGTACAGGGTGAAAGCATGCTAGGGTGTACCATCTAAAGTACTTTTTAGGGAGTGCGAAACTACCCAGAAAAGTACCCAGCACTGGGTACTGGGAACTTGCATAAATGCTGCAATACATAATAAGTTTAAGAGTTAATTTATTTATATTAGTCTCTAATAGTATTGTTATCCTCTAGTACTATATATTGACATGTTATTGACCTTCAATTCAAAAATTTTCGATTGATTTTAATGGAAAGAGAAAACAGAAAGTACCAGTTTTAAAAGTACCCAGTGTAGGTACTTTTGAGGGTCAAGCGTGCACTCTTAAAAGTACCTCTCTGCTGAGTGCACGCCGAGCGTGTATAGTTTTTCCTATATAGCAGTTTACACGCTGAGCGTGCAAACAATTGTATCCCTACTTTCAACTTTTACGCTAAACACGCCGGGCGTGTCTCTTAGTTTCTAAGTTTATAAATAAATAAATATAACACGCCAGGTGAATACCGATATTCGGCCACTTCCTATTGATAGATGCGGGTTACATTAATCACCCTACAGGTGGCGAAGATGGATTGGAATTACATTTGGGCCCTTAATCACACAGCCCGACTCGGTTTCGCCCAATCTCCAACCGGTTGAACCCCGGCCGAGCACCGGTCGCATTTGAGCACCGCCTCTTGCAACCCCGGAGTACTTGGATCAAGTAATGATGATGGCAGCAGAGCGCAGGGGCAATGATAGATCCGGGCTCGGGGCCCTTGCAATCGCCGACGAGGCTGGCCCTCTTATCTAACCACTTCGAGAATGCAAGACATGCATTGATCGAGTGAATCTCGCATCCGTCGGCTCGAGATTCAAAATGAGGAGTCAGGCTTTCTTAGTGGTTAGCCTCTATGCCCGGATGCCCCAACACGAACCACTACCACAGGCGGTATACGATGCAATGGAGATGGCTCAACCAATGGAACCACTACCGCAGGCGCTATACGATGCATTGGAGGTTCAACAGGAGCAGGCGGAGCAGGAGCAGGAGCAGGAGGTGGAGGTGGAGCAGGCGGGGGTGGTGGAGCTAGAGCCTGGTGTTTTTGCTGGGGTTTTACCAGAAGAATTCACTATGCCCTGCAATGGAAATGGGAGTATCGATAGCCCGGCCTACTCCGAAGAGACTGGGCTTGAAACAAGAGGTCTCGGGATTTTGTCTGGTTTATCCAGTTTATCCAGATTATATACAATTGTAATCTTTTTCCAATGAATACAACAAATTTTGTCTACTTCTATATTTCTACAATGTAATACATGTTACATACCTTTTTTAAGCGGTTTCTTGGCCATGCAACAAATGTTCCAACACTTTCTCCAACCGTATCCCCACCGGGGTGTCTGCGAGGTAAAGCTTCATCCATAGCGCAGCAGTTAATCACTGTAACTCGGACATACTTATCCCCGAGCGGAATTCCATGACAGGTTCTGATGGGATCGATGGAGTCGATCTTGCATAATCCTACTTTCCTTTTCGATTTGTAGTTAACATGAAACATTCATCTTCGACACATGCGAGAAAATTGCTATTCGATTAACCTACTATTGGAAATTAATGTTCAAGCTATTGGAATGAGATGAGTACCGAATTTTGCAGCCATTCTTGAGAAGCTGATTTGAGTCTCCGGTTGATTTGAGAAGTCTGAAGGCTATGGAAACTCTACGGTCGGAAAATTGAATTAGAAGAAAGATTAGGTTAACTACGTTTAGGCGGGATAAATTTGGCGGGATACTTTTTGGGTAGATTGGTTTTAAAAAACTTAATGAAAGAAGTCAGTGGACGGGTCTTCGTCATTATTATTTGTATGTGTCAAGAATATTTCGAAACTGCATTTTGTGTTTTCTTGAAATTCAAATTTCTCTATTTCTCGTACAGGTAGAAAAAGCTATTTCTTCGAAAGCAGCTTGGCGCCAGATCCGAAGCGACCTTCCGACTTTACTAGGCGACTCCCGAGATGTCTTCTAAAAGTAATCGAGGTCGAGGCGACGGGCGCAGGGAAGCGGTGGAAGAGGAATCTCTAAACCCGCTCTTCTCAAGTTTGTGAGGGCGTTGATCGAGAATACCAATACAATGAACCCTATTCATTTTAATTTGCCACGAGAATATACACTGTGTGGAGAGTATTATGCTTGCATGAATTTGAGATATTTCCTTGCCTTCAGATAATATGCTTTGCATGAGTTTGAGTTATTATGCTTTGCATGAATTTTAAGTATTAACATCGCCAATGCTCGATTGTCCGCTCATAGAACATAATTTTGCTCGCTTTTTATATAGAATATAGCGGTGTTAGACAGGTTGGAGATAGCAATGTTCAATGAGGTTAAATAGTGTGAAATATGGATTCATGAAGGGTATGTAGCTTAAAATGTGGATGCAAAATAATTTAGTTTCAAATTAACGCATAGCGAGGTCAATAATAGAGATACCAACACGCCAAGCGTGATTTGTACTAATTTAGGTTTAAATGCACGCCAAGCGTGATCTCTTGTTCGAAAAGTACTCTAAAAGTGCTCATCTTCATTTGCGGTGCTCAAGAGGAAGAAAACCCTAATAATTGGGTTCTAATCCTGCCAAGAAAGCAAGGCGATTTACCCGGATGCATTACCATATGATCTCACCTTAGATGATGAAGGGCCGATTCTTATAGCAACCATCGACCCCGCCGCTCAAGAGGAAATGGGCGAGGGTGCCGAGTGGTACGTTGACCTTTGCCAAGACAAATGGCAAGCTCGACTTAACTCTCTTCTCGAGGAAAAAAGGAAGCGCATAAGATGGCCAAACAAGGGATCCTAATCTCTTGTGAGGAAGAGGATGACACCAACGCAAATTGCTCTTGGAGATTACACGTATGTAAGAAAGATCTCGCTTTCGGACTTACTCACTTGTAGAGCTAATGCATACAAGGATACGCTCATGAAGAACAGATGTGAACGGTGAGACATGTTTTAAGTATGGTTGGCCAACCAATGTAGCGGTCACGCCAATATCTATTTGCCAAGGGTTACACTGTGCGTAGAGGCATGTTCACTAAACCGACACCAAGTCACTATTTGCGACAAGCTAGGGAATTAGCCGACTTGAAAGCTTCTAAAAGGGTCCTAGATCTAGGGAAGAATGTTCAACCCGCAGTTGTCGAAGGCATGGAGGCTTACGTTTTTGAGAATGAAACAGGGACAAAGTGGCGCAACTAGAGGCCATGAACAAAGCTGAATAAATATCGGCGACCATTATCCATTGGGTCTTAAGGAAACTTTTATGCATCCATGTGAAGTCCCTCATCCGTTCACCAAGCTCCATTTATGTTAGCGAGGAGATATGATCCAAAGACATGCCATGGAGATTGTTGAGAGCATGATTAGTAATCCGGTCAAATGCCTATGCCCGGGATGTGCTACCTTGGGATATGATCTCAACAAGCCTCTTTGTGGATGACGTCCGAGAGCTATTATCAAGTGATGATATTAAATATGTCATCATCGATGGGCAACATTCGTTGAGGCACAAAAGGCCATCATCATCGGGTGAGAACAAAACTGAGGCCAAAAAGTGTTCTACAATCACTATGCGTATAGGAGGTGTCGTATCTTGGATGCCAATACTTCACTACAGATTTGGTCGAGATTAGTGCAACTTTGAATGAAATGGGGAAGACATTTCTATACAAAAGGTAATCAACTTTGGTTTCATAAATTGTATTCCACGCCCGGAAAAGCGTGCTTTCAAATCAAACCAATCCACGCCAGCGTGTTTTGAAATCAATCGATTCCGCGCCCGGTGTTTTCAAGTCAACCAATTGATTTGAAAACACGCGGCGATAATCGATTGACTTGAAAACATGCAACGTGAATTGGTTTGATTTAACTGCGCTTGAATTGCATTAGTAACTTTATTCATTTCACGCCAGCGTGATTTTTCTCTTCATCAATTCTATTCAAATCGCGCCTGTGTTTCTATTCTATGATCTTGATTCAATATGCGTACTATTGCAGTCCATACGTTGAACAAGCTGCGCCACCCGGCCAGGATGGGTGGAATATGGCTGCCCATTGCCCACCGACAGGCGGGTCAAAGTCGAGGCATTCAAGCTAGCTTTGGGCGGACTGCCGCAGAACAATTATACTGAGAAGAAGAAGACCGCAAGAAAATCAAAGAAAAAGGTGGTGATGACATTGCGATCCTTTTCAAAGCTCATCCGCCAGTCGGGACCAACAGACTTCGTATAAGATTGTGTTTTGTAAGGAGGCAGTATGGCTCAAGTGGAATGAATGCGGGGCGCTTATGCACAAGGGAAGGCTGCCGGATACTATGGGTAGGGTGCCTCCTGTTGATGTAAGCATCTTTGACTTGAATGTGACAGATGATGAAAGACTTCGGGGGCTAGACGACCATGAGACCATTTGGGTTTTAGACCGGTGCTTAAAGAAGGAAGTCTTATACAAGAAGGGTGCTTTCACCAAGGATAGGATGTCCTTCGTTGAGTCTTTGCCGACCATGTAAAGGATGTCACGTTACAATGAAGTCACCGTAGGAGCCGAAGTTACAAAGGCTATCGGGGATGTGGCATTATCGACGAAATTGGATTCTTTGGACAAATACAAGGTCAAGTAATGATGACATCAAGAAGTTTGTATTCTGGTCAAAGGACTTCCTAAAGAATTGGAAGGCTAAAAATACAAAACATAAGGAGACTCTACCCCCAAGGTACTTGGCTGAGTTGAGAAGAAAAGTGGCCCTTGTGAAGAAGATTACTTGGAGAAGGCGACATTTGTCCAAAAGATTCGATCTCCATTGGGTACAAAGGTCTCTTGCCCAGATTCAACCGGCCTTAAAAATATATCACTCTTTGTGTTGGACATCGGGGGTGGGAGAGGAGATATGGGCATGAACGGAAAGGACTACATTAGCTTCTTTACCACCAGTATAGGATTGACAAATCGAGAGGTCCTTCACTATTGTCATCGTTTGTCCTTCGGTGAGTCACATCTGCATGCACTATCTGCTGCTCATGATGCGAGTGCCTCAAAGTTATTAGGGAGGGATGCCTAATATATGATGTTAAGGATAATGAGCTACTGAGCGAACGGAAGATGGCACATGTGATCTTTATTATGATATCCATCTTTGGGCGACGGGAATATGATATTGCTAAGGCCAAGGGTGACAATAGCGTGCATGGGAATGTTTTCTTCTAGATGATCCGACTTAAGAACTATATTCTTTCATACGGATCAGGATCGGTCGAAACAGGGATGAGTCGGAAAGAGGATGAGGATCGGGACCCCTCCTAAGTGGGGAAATCAAGTACGAGCTACAAACTAAGGAGAAAGGCCCCCTAAATAAAAATGGATTTCCCGTCTATGGCTGCTTACCTCGTCGAGGCATTTGCTCCAATTGATACAACCTGCTTGGAGCTTCATGTTGGAGTTATATTGCCCGAGAGGCTCTTATGGGTGCAAGAAGATGTCACTGCTTTGTGAGTGATGAGCAGGGCCAAAGACTTTCTTGAACCATTCCTCATGCATGTGCTTGCCAAGTCTCCTAAAGGCCCTTATGGCAACCTGAAATCATCGAGCAATCAAAAGTCTCGTAGACTTGTCCAATTCAAAGTGGATGTTGCTACGGAGAGGGAACTAGTAATCTGCGACGATAAGGAAAGCGAAGAATGAACAAATGGTCGCTAAACCGGTTGCTCAAAGTACTTGTGATGGCGGCGAACTTAGGGAATATCCTTGCCCACATTGCGGGTGATGCAAGCAACAATAGAGTAGATTCACAGTTAACAATGAACTAATTAATGGGAAACCAAAATGAAGGCGACGACGGCGCTCTAGTGATTCACAGGTTTGCCAAATCAATAGTAAAATAATGTCCGGTTGAAGGACGCAATGGAACTAATAGAAAATAACAATTCTAACAAATCGGAAGGAGACGAAGATTAAGGGTGGCGAAGGGGAGAATGACGTCGATGACGGCAAATAGAAATCAAGATGATAGGTATGGCCTTGCCAGAAATCAGCGCCACGCGTGATTTAATTTGTATTACCTTTGAATTAAATCGCAGCCAAGCGTGCTTTGATTATTTTCGTTGTCAAACTAAATCACGCCGAGCGATTTGGTTATGACTATTTCAAATCACGCTTGGCGTTTGTATTGTTTGTGTTATCGTATCTTGCTGACGGATAAATGTTTGATGTTTCCTTCCATTGCGTTTCTAAGAAGGTTGTGGTGTTCGACCTAAACGGAGTCCTTTGCAAGACTTTTCCGAAAAATAAAGTGGCTAGAGAACAGTTTCATCGACACACCGGTAGAATCAAACACCAAGTGGATCTATCTCTGCGGCGACTTGAAGGAGATGCTAGGCGAGGCATTGGGGTTATTTCGAGTTGGTATTTGGTCATCCATGGAACTAAGGAACATCAAGGATACTTTGGAGGCACGGGAAATCGTGGACATTGGTTGACCCTTTGGGATCAGAACAAATGTGTGAAGTTCACTAATCCCAAGGATCCATCAACAGGCAAGCCTATCTTCATCAAACACTTGAGTAACATGATGGGCCGAACTTGGTATCGAGAATAAGGATGATATAATCATAGTGGATGATGATGCTCTCAAATGCTTCTACAATCAAACACGGGCCACGAATCCACCATCTTACGATCCAAAAACTTTTGGTGGATGATTTTACGGTGAAGTTTGTGTCTATTATGCATAATTTGGCTATGGGGATGACGGTGGGTGAAGTGTTAGATTAGCACCGGCCCCGGATAGAACGGTGACATGGAACCACACCTTGTTAAACACGTGGAAAAAACATGGATTGATCCCTTAATGTTATATTGGAATATATGATATTTTTCTATGATATTTTTCTATGATATTTGTGCCATGTATCGATAATTTCGAGTCTGGAATTGCCTCGCAAATAATGCAATCTGTTATTATCAATCCCAATATTATCATCTATCGAGCAAGCAATTTTGGTCTCATCTATGTTAGCAACTTGCTCTTCATTTCTGCATATTTCAATTCGCATATGAAAAGTCACACGTGAATCGCAACCTTATGTTATTTTTGAAGTCCAAAAAAAAAGATTAAAAAAAACAAAAACCCCCTAGAAGACAATAGCAGGTTGGCGTGATTTTGGAGTTGACATAATCCCAATTTAATTGGATGATGGTTCAACCATTTCAGAGGGCATCACCACCTACTAAGCTTCCATATTGCACATCGGTTACAACTTGACCATAGATGAATGTCTATCTCTAAACAAGCAATCGGGACAACAAATGATGACAATGCTAATAAAGTTATACAACCACGACCACGAAACCAACAATCCAGTGACAATAGAAAAGACAACATATGCATTTGATGACAAACTTGCCTTAGAATTATTTGGAAATATTGACTTCCTTCGAGACCCTCAGTGTGATGACAGTTAATAAATTTACAAACCTCGCTATCATATTTTTCATGTGCTGAACTATTCATTTGCTTAAACTGTCAAATATAACATAGTACAATAAGGAAATCGTAAACACACATAATCTAAAACTAAACAATAAGGAAGAGACAAAAACATCTACATCACAAAACAACTCTAACACAACTAACAATGCCCCAGGTAAAATAACACCGACGATAAAGATATATTGCCCAACGTGCAATAAGAACAACAAGAAATACGTAGGACAAACAACAAACTTATCGACTAGGTACAAACAACACAAATGAAAACCAAATCTCAAAATGGCAGCAGACGTCCACAAGCACAAACTGTACGAAAAGAACTTCCACATTGACCTTTTAGAAGAAACCAAAAGCAAGAAAAAGGCAAACGAAATCGAAAGACATTACATAAACCTTTACAACACAACAAAAGACGGTTACAACAACCTCATATCCTGCTCTTCCAAAACTAAGAAATACCGGTATCTTAAACGGAGGGGCATCATATAAATAACATATGCTATTTCAACCATGGACAATAAATTTCAAGACATTTTTTTGCTAATACAAACATATCTCAATTATTTTTTCATGTCCAATTTAGAAAGTAAAGGCTTCTCTTACACCTTTACCTTCTATGGCCTCTGGCGTGCCTTTTTGCTAGGCTTTTTTTTTTTTTTTTTTCTTTTAGGTTTTCGAACATGTTCATGTATGTTTGTGTTTTGATTTATATATTTACAATAAATTCACGTCTTTGCCAAAATGCTTGAATTGTTTAAAATTACTATAACGTGGTGGCTAATATTTGCCTCTCCATTTTGTGAAAGTTTAGCCAAAAGCAAAAAAAACTGTGATGGAGAAAAACCATTTAGTTTAGCCAAGTGTTAGAAACTTCTAGCCCCAATTTGAAGGTAGTTTAGCTAAATCTATTTTGGCTACACTAAAATATAGGATTGGTAATTCATTCCATGATTGCCTCTGAAGGTTTGCCTATAATCGGCTCAAGGAAGAAATTCAGGCTCTTGCTCTCCAATAGACAAGAAGCAAGCAAAATTCTTTGCTCTGGTTTTAAAGAGCTGACTGATTTTGCTACGATATTTACACACCTATTAATCTTCCCTCTGATATGCCTTGTAGTATAGTATAGCTTTCATTTTCTACTATGGGTGCTTTTTTTTTTGACCTACTCAATTTCGCGACGCTCCAGCACCGGCTCAGCACCTATTTTCAGCATTTGCTCGTGACGTGAAGGACGCCCTTCATCATTTTTTAAGGACGCCCTTCATCATTTTTGCAGGGTGTGCAGGCCTGCGCGCAAAAAGTTTTCGCAGGCAGAATTGATTAGGTGCAGGGTGCTAGGGATCCTGATCATTTCGATTTTGAAGCTTGATTGAAAGTTTAATTGGGAAGTTCGGTTCATTCTGCTACTCTTAGGAATTCCAGCATCTAGCTATGGCGCTCAAGTCCGGCGAGGTAAAAATCCCTCTATTTCTCATGCTTTTTTCTTTATCTACTGATGTTGAACTAAAAAAACACTGTTTGATGCTATCAGGAACTGCTTTTCGCAAGAACTGAGTATGAATTTCACACAAACAGAGGTTTGTGCAATGAAGGGAAGAAGCCAAAGGATTTGAAGGCCAAGGATGTTTCCGACCGTGATTTTCTTGATGTCTGGCAGTGCCCACTTCGGAAAGGAAATATAAGTTTAAAATTTGTTAGGCCCCTGTCGCCAATGTCTTTGCATGACCTCTTTGGAAAGAATTTATCGAGAAAAGCAAAGCCTACCAACAATGAGGTTAGGGTAACCTTTGCTCGAGCTTTTGCTTGGAGTAATACCCAACGAGCTTTGTCAAACCCTGGGCAATTCAAAGTGAACTGAGCGAGTTTTGCTGCAGAAGCTTATCGAACATCTGAGCGCCAGATTTCTAAGGGAGAGACCAGCAGCTACTGTTTGAATAGCAACGCTATTTTGGATCACTTGGGTAAGGTTGCTGAGATGAAGAGAGATGCAGAGGAGTTGCTATTATCAAAACAAGAGTCTTTATTGAGGAAAGAAGGTGATGTTGCTGGAGCAGACATAGCTTGCAAAGCTATATATAAAAATACACACCAAACAAAAGTCCGAGGAGCGACCTTGAACGTGATTTTCCGAAAGAAGTTGATGCTATTGCAAAACTAAAGAATGATGAAGTAGTTATCACGAGAGCTTTTGGAGTCAACTTACGCAAATAGATTCTAAAGGGAAGAACAATTCTTGCGAAATTTACGTGTTTGAAGGATGAAATAGCATCCTATGAGGCATCAATGGCGAAGTGGCATGCAAAAGGCTAAGCATATTTCAGCCATGCAAAGAAGATAATGAAAGTACCAAAACTCGGATGGAGTTGGGTATGGGTGTCTATTCTTTGCCTTTGCTAACTAGTGATGTATGTCAGGCATGTGGCCTTTGTTTTCCTCAAGAATATGACCTGCTTGTTAAAATAAACCAATGTGGACATAAATACCATGTCTTTTGCTTTTCAACTGTGCTAAAAACTATGCACTGTGTGGTTCCCTGTTGTGGAGAGGAAGTCCCAAGCAATATTTTGCAGGAACTGGGATTCAAAGAATTCAGTGTTGTGATTGAAGAGGACTCTAACTATGAAGATGAAGAAGAAACTGAAAATGCAAACAGTGCTGAAGATAAGAAGCAGAAAGATGAAGTTGATAGCAGCACCACTTTGTACAATAAACCTGCAAGTACTGATTTTAAAGCAGAAAGGACTGCAAAAATTAAGAAAAGGAAGACAAGGACCAGCACAAAGAAAGACTCAAAACCTGTTGCAAGTAAGTATTCTTGTTCAATGTATCTTGTAATGTTTTTATTTTTGTGCTAACTTCAATTCTATTTGAGAAGTTATAGATATTGACAAGCTGAGTCCTGTTAAATTTGCTCACATATCTCCCATAAAAGGTACACATTTAGTTTTAGTATTATAACTTCTCTTTAAGTTACATTAATTTTAAATTAATCTTGCAGACAAGAAGACCCCTGGCAGCACTGGACAACCTGCAGACAAGACGGCCCCTGCAAGAAACAAGCCTGGAGCACTGAAAAAAAATGGTAAGTCTAAGCGAAAATTTGAATAGTAGTCCATGTTCAATTTAGTTGTAGTTAATATTGAATTCTTGTTGCAGGAAATGTGTCTAACATTGCTGTAAAAGCTTCTGCTGAAGATGCAAGGATGGAGCCTATAGAAGATCAAGATGCTGGAGATGTAAAAAACAATGATGTTGAAGAGGACCTTGCTGAACAGACAATGGCTAACAGCCAAATTGGTGATGTTCTAGCAGATTTATCACCTGAATTGCATCCTGAATTAGCTGACTCAGTAATTTCTCCATTGGATTCACTGGTGCTTGTACATGCCCGTTCATCTGTCCTCCCCCCTTTTCCCTGTTCGATGAATTTTTGGGTGGGAACAGAGCGGGAAGAATGGTCGTAATTGGAAAAACTTTCTAATAAAGGCCTAATGATGAATCAGTTACGCCAATGTAATTCCCACAAATATTTGAAGATGTATAGTCTCACGCCCAATCCCGTTAAAAAAAAGTAATGAAATGTACATCAATTGACAATAGATTTAACCACCCTTTCGTGCTCCTACCCCGCGTTTTGGGTGGTCGAAATCAGAAAGTAAGATAAAGAGAGCCGGAAGGTTAGCCAAAAGGTAATACAAAATGTTGTCTAAATGTCAACAAAAATTCTGCGTACATTGAAAAAAATCTTGTATACGTGGCTCGAGGTCAATGGTGGAGAAGGCATACGGGAGTGGCCCTCTGGTCCAGGACTAGTCAAAGAGCTTTCCGTCACTACTCTCTGGGCCATTTATAGGGGGGTCATTCACAGGAAGTGAAGTCCGGCTAATCTATCAGCCATTAGTTTGCAGAATGTGGAGTAGATAGATAGTACATCATACCACATATATATGGCCCCATCCGATAGGGACATATGACGTCCTCTAAATGTTCCTGGATAGGAAATATATTATGGCCCCATCCGATAGGGACATATGACATCCTCTAAATGTTCCTGGATAGGAAATATGTGTATATATCAGATGTGGTCATATTTAAACCACGGGTATATCTGTGGTATATTCGGATATAGCCACATCAAAAGAAAAAACAAGATGCTAACGTATCAATGGGTTGCCCTTTAGAGGAGCCATTGATGCATGCACAATTACTTTGAACATTTTAGAACCATTAGGGTTCAAAATACTTTTTTCAAGGAAAAGAGAAGCATATGTTTGGAAATGGAAGTATGGAGATTTCACTAAGGAGTGGAGTTCAAATCGAGTCTAGTACAAAACTTTTTAACTAAGAAGTATGAGAATTCCTTGGTTTTTTAAAATTTCGTGATATATCTTCAGATGCTATCAAGATTCTCTGTGGCCTATGTCCAGGAAACGCCCCTCCATGGTGTTATGATATGCTTCTACAAATGCATTGACAGCTTGACTTGCATGTCCCAGCTTTCTTGCAGTTCCAATCCATTGCTCTATGACATTTAAACATATGTTAACATTATTAGAATGATGTTGAATATCTGTAGGTAACAAGCTAATGATATCAAATGTTTGTTACTATAGCATTTCTTTGGAACAATTTTATAACACAATGAATAAAAATTTTAGATTTTAATCATGTTCTGATTTTAATCTTAATTCTGTTGATATGACTTCCTGCAACACAGAACTTAGTAGTTCAACTGGAAATCAGCTTTGCAGTTCTGTTGTAAACTTTTTGAACTTCATGTTTAATAGAGTAGAGTGCAGACACATACTAGTCCCAACTTTGAAGAGATGTGTAACCAAACCTACGTTACTGAGGTTTTCTAGGACCACCTGCTACTTGATCTATTATTCTTGATAATTAATCCAGCTTGAATACTGATATATCAGCACAGAAAAACCATCAAAATCAAAATGAATAAAGGCTTCCAATCACCATTCCAGAAAAGACAGATTTCCATATGGAAAATGATGCTTCCTATAAAAAATATAATATCAGAAAGAGCATCTCACCTTATTACACAAGATAAGACCAGAATAATCTCTTATTTTACGAATTAATATTACAAGGCAGAATGTTGAATGTGCACTATGAGCAGCGCCAAACCTTCATATTCCCACAATTATCACAAAAAAAATAAGACCTGTTGGGCCAGTCTGCAAAGACCGTATTTCATCCGCGTTGTAAAGTGCCCTTCTTTTATTGAAGCTATAACTAATTTGTCAGATAACGCGAGTAAACTTAATTAGAACAACGTACTTTGGCAGATCAAACAACCGGACTGTGTTGTCATTGAAGGAACATAAAAGAACTGGCTTCCCCTGAGCATCAGTTGTCCTGCATAAAGCCAGAGCGCCCTGCCAGACTCGAAATTTCACGCATCCAAAAAGGCCAAGAAGATACAAAACATTCGGTAAATTTTTCTGCACAAATATCATGGCCTCTGTGATTTGACACTGACAGCAATGCACCACAACTCTCCTTAGTCTATTGAATATTTGACATCTAGCATTGTTCCAGCACAGTTACTCCATGGCATGCAACCATGTGAACATCATTGGCATGCTGGCACCATGCAGTATAAGCTTGAAAAAGTTAAGACTTAAGATTCTGTCAACTAAACTGTTGTTGCAATCAGAATAGTTCATCATACTCATGAGCCTAGAGCATTGGAGATGTCATGATGATGCTATATACTGTAGCTTCGAAATTCCCTTCGAAATCGGCAACACATATATCCCAACTACCCTGTATTGCATTCCATATAGTAATAATAAATCCATTATGGAACAAAATGTCATGAAAAGAATACCCTTACATCAAGTACATCGCCTTCTTCAGAGTCTTGAGGGTACGTGTAAATGGTCTCAAGACGTACAGTTGGAGATGGCCCTCATACCTAATAAGCAATTCCAAGATACCACAAATTATTAAAGTCTGACTAGCCCTGTAATATGCAGAAACATGTTACCTTCATATATCCATCCAACGAGCAAGAGAACAGAAACTGTTCCCAACAAAGTAGGAACATGATAACATTTGAGTGCCCTTGAAGAACGTGCAAGTATTGCCTGGCATTAAGGTCCCAAACCTGTAAAATTGTTTAGGTTATGGAAATATCATTTGCCCATTAAACAGGTCTATTCAACCACAGCATAACAAAATAATTTCCAATTCTTGTTCTTCTGTTTGTTATCAGCATTGAGAGCCTAACGCCTGTTGAACAAGAAACTACTTCGTTCCATGTATTGGCTTTCAATTAAGGCAACAACATCTCCCGACTCATCACCATCAACATGCAAAAGTAGTTATTTGAGTTGTGATATAATAACAATATGCTTTGTCAGTGATATGAAGGTACCACAATATTACCCTTATTGTCTTCTCCATTGAACCAGAAAATAATCGTTCTCCTCCAGCTTGTAAAGTAAATACTGGCCATATATGACCACCTAAACCATAAGTAGGTTTGAAAGCACTAGCAGCCACACTGAACCTCCATGCCAGAATAGTTCCATCCTTTAACAACATATATAGACTAGTCTTAATATAAAGTGCCAAGTGTACAGTTTGCGCAGACCGCAATTTCAGAAAAGCATGCTATGAAACCTGCATTTAGGCCACAACAAAGAACGCCTTAGATTACATTCAGCAAATAGTGAATCCCCATGCACCGCAAGGGCATAAACTTGTCCCTTAGGTCCAACAAGGCTTTGCTGTGCAGAAGCTGTTATATTCTATGCCTGTATATTGGAAAATATCAGAAACGCCTTTCAAGAACATGACAACTATATATTGAAGGATAGGTTTAACCCTGTAATTTTGCTTCAGATTCCCCTACTTCCGCTTCTGCTTCCGCTACCATAGATCAACCGGAAGAAAAGAAAGGAGCTCATTCATGCCACTGTCATAGACCCAAACAATCTCTACCGTCAGACACATCCCAACCAAATCGTTGCCGTCCAAGTGTCACCGGGCGTCACAAAAACCCTAACTAATCCCAACAAATTGCAACCGCTTGTATAGAATATTCTATGGCATATTAACAAATTGAGGCCTTCTATGCGTCACTCCACCCTCCAACAAGAAGGTTGCCCCCTACGGGCAACCCAAAAAATACACAGCGATTTTATTAACTGTGACGTTCCAGTACGATATACGGTCTTAAGACATATACCGCATCTTTAGGCCGCCACAGCGTACCGCCGCAAATCGGTCGGCGTTAATGCGCCCGGCGTGTACCCAAAGCAAGGGCGCCACAGGGGCAACTTGCAATGGTGCGCACACTTAGCAATGCGCGCACCTTTAGACCTTTAAACCATTAAAGGAAGACCAAGGGTCATGGGAACCCTAAACCTAACTGATAGCCTACATAAGGCACCAAACCCTAACATTCCCTTTTTCGCCTGACACCTTGAGAGTCTGATTCAAGGCGCTTGAGGAGTCAATTCCAACTCCCACGATCTGCCAAAGACGCCCGGCTTGTCGGATCATCCTTCCGACGCATCCCGGCGGCGAGCGTAGACATGGGCGCCGGATCAAGAGGAGTGAACCAGAGATCAGGTATTTGGTCGATTGAATAGCTTAAACCTCATTCCAGCCTTCGAACGAGTAGGTTTAGCCTATTAAATCGCCCTTAGTAGCCAAGCAGACCCTGAGATTGACTCTAACTAAAGAATTGACTCTATGTATTAGATTATTTCTTATTTATGATCATATGATGGATGGTTGTATTACGTGGACTCATTGTATTGGGAAGGGGGGTAGAGACTTAAAGCTTAGTAGATGATGCTCCTAGCTAGTCCCTCTTAGTGCATTACTAGTTTTGGCCTGTGTACAAGAGCCCACACGGTTGTGGGGTGAAGGGGCCGAGGCAGCTTAGAATGAGATTGATGTTCGACCCTTGGACCGATCCCTACGGTGTGTAAGGCCTACGGGATCGGAGTGACTAGGTCTAATGGCTTGCTCACGAAGTGCGGGCAAGGCATGGGCTCGACACCCCGTGGGTGGTGTTCACCTTCCGATGGGTTAAGTCGAATAAGGGCGGTGGCTCTCTAGTCACCTTGGGTCGACATGTAGATCTCCTCGAGGGAGTAATCCCTACCTGCCCCATCGGGGCTGGGAGATGTAACCCAGGGAATAGCCCCTTTGGCTATGCACCCGGAATACTGGTCGAGTCCCAACACTTTTCAACCTACTCTGCAAAGTGTGCACAGGAGGGGCGGATGGAGTGGACAACCCAATGCCATGTTCTTATGCCAGCCCAATCCATTGTCATGATTCTGTCTGCACTGAACTCTGGAGACCCGAGCTTGTCAGTCTATCCCTGTGTCTGAGCCTTGGGTAGGAACTTCCTTTGTATTGTGCTGATCTTTGTCTCTGCAGATGTTGATGCGCCACCCTTCGAGGTGGATATATGATGTTATTTACTGACGTGTATGTTTACGCTTCCGCAGCTAGGTAGGCCCTGAGGAAGACGGGGTAAAATGACCACTTCACTCTTCCCACTGTGGACTCTAGACGGTCACAGTGATATGTGGAGGGCCCTGTATCAGTGTGGAGCTGGTGCGGGGGATGAACTCCTGTTTGTATACGGTGCGGGCATCGTATACGAGTAGGGGACGTCACAGTGGTATCAGAGCTATGTTCTTGGAGACCAAGAGCAAAGCACTGACCATACTCCCAGTAGTACTAACTTGATAGGAGCTTCAAGCCTCGAAAAGTGGGAAAATTTTTTCTCATTTTTGGTAGCTATGCTAAGCTAGTAACAGTTAAGTGAATTGGAACTTAATAAGACTAAAAAAAGAATAAGCCAAAAATTTACCAAGTAAGGTGGTCTCACAGCTCGCGCCTGGGCAAAGAACTAAACTTTAGTTTTTGAGCGAGGCGCAAGCTGTGAGACATCGAGCCAAGGTCACTCAAACATGATGAATTTGAGAAAACTAATGTGGTAAGGCTAGTTCTAAGATAAGAATTAATTAGAATAGCATGTTTTAATTGCTTAAATTACTTAAAGATGTTTGAGATCTCACAGCTCGCGCCTGGTCTAAAAACTAAACTTTAGTTTTTGAGCGAGGCGCGACCTGTGAGACCAGTAAGTAGGAAAAGTCTGAAATAAGTGTAAGTTTTAAGTAAATAAGTGCCTTAGCATGTCAAATAGAGCAACTTGAATTTTGACCTAAAATTTCCCAAGCTATAAATAGAACCAGACCCCCCTCATTTGAATGTTCCCGCCTTAGAAACCAGCTCTCGCTCTCTAAGGCGATCTTTGGCGCCCGAGATCCGATTGACGATCCGTCAAACATGGCGCGAACCAAGCAGACTGCGAGGAAAGCCGGCCCAGGCGAAGCGACCAGCGCCGTTGATGCCGGTACGATTTGGCGCATGCTCCAGAGCCTTAACCCTAACGAATAATCTTCTTCGAAAGTGAGGGAGAACCTTCAACGAAAGCAAAATCAAGAAGAGGAAGTACATTCGAGGCAACGGAAGTGATTGAGGAAGAGGACGAGGGAGCCGCAGAGGAAAAAAAGAGAACCAAGGCCCCAGAGGAACAAAGGATGCCGCACGCCAGAGCCGATAATGAAGAACAAGTCGGCCCGGATTCGAGAAAAAATAAGCAAGAGGAGCAAAGAAGAGCATTGCCGAGGTCGAAACTAAGAGGGAAGGGTGACTCGCCATCAAGAAATATGAACGCCGAGAAAGAAAAAAGGAACAAAAGAAGAGGCGAGTTCGACCGAGAGCTTCCAGCAAATACCGGGACTACAGGTGGAGTTCACCACTCTGGAGGTTGATGATTTTGCGGGCAGGCACAGAGCTGGATACCGAGCGGCCGAGGACCCGTCACGCAACGACAGGTTGTTGCGGTATTACCTTCCCCTGCTCATGGATGGAAGAATAGCGGTAATTCACCGCAAATTCACCCCCAGGGGCGAGGAAGGAGTGTCGATGCTAATCGCGCTCGCAGGATTTGGCCGGCATGCTCGGCTACCCCTCAACACCGAGTATGCCATCCTGGTGAAGAGAGCGGTAGCACTCGATGTTTTCGACTTCGCCATACCTTACAGGCGGCAGGGAAGACTGGCGGTGACCGCAGACTTATATCTCCGGCCAGCGGTCGAAGACTTGGCGAGAGCTTTTGAGGTGGATCTTCATCCAACGTCCTTAGGAACTTGGGTCATTCAATGGGAACAGCCCAAGTGAAGAAGTTCCTAGAGGATAATCCATCCTACCAAGTTATCAAGAATAGTTAGGAATCTTGATACCTAAGTCTTTTGTAGTAAACATATTATATAATATAAATATAACTTCTTTTTGCATTTTAAATGTTTTGTTGATATATTTTGTTCCGTAACTATACCAACAACACATATAATGCAAATGAATAAACAAAACTAACCGCATACAACCATGACCAATCTGTGTGTATGCAGAAAAGGGAACAACGAACAAATCGAGCAAAAAACAGAGGCCCAACAGAGATGAAGAAACTCCTGAGGCAACCCCCTTCAAAGGAACCTCTTCGGGGATATGGCCCCATGACACGAGAAGAAGAGTTGTCGCAGATGCGAACAGACCTGGACCAGATAAGGGCCCTACTAGCAGCCCAAGCATCATCCGGGCCACAAACGACGCCCCGAAAGTCGGGGAAAGACAAGAAAAGGAGTAAGAGAAGGAGGTCCCCAGCACGAGACCTCGAATCAAACTCAACCTCGGACTCTGAGTCCGAAAAGAGGCCGAGCAGCCGGACCGTGAGAGACGGCAGACAGAAGAACACTAAGGCCCTAAATTACCAGAAGAAGGTGGACTCAGCACTGGGCAATGTTTGGAAAGCCCGAAAACTCGAACAGTTCTCGGGCGAGAACAGATCCGGCCTAGAGGCGGAGGCGTGGTCGGACGAAAATGAGCGAGTACGGCAATGCCTATGGCATGAAGGACAAAGACAAAGGTGGTGGGTGGCGACAATACCCAACCCGAAAGGGCCGACGATATGGTGGAAGGGCTATGCCAAAGCCCATGGGTTGAGCAGGGACGCATGCCGATTTAAGAAGTTCTCAAAAGCCTTCAAGAAACACTATGTTCCTCGGGAACACAAGTCGAACATGATGCAGCTTTTCTGATTGCGAGGGGTACAAGACGGTCGTATACATTCATGAGGCTAAGACTGAGTGTGCCTAAACTCGAGCGAGAAACACGCAGTAGAAAGCTACATAGAAGGGCTGAACGAGAACTCAGAAACTCGTAAGGGCAATAGACCCCAAAAACAAATGTCTCAAGCGAGTCCAAGGCAATTAGTTTGCAAGGATCGGGGCCCCGAACATCGCATCCAGAGGCAGCCTTACTATCGATAGAGGGAAAGCAACAGGAGCTACTGACCCCTAGGGCAGCCAGCCCAAGCCCAAAGAAAGTCCCCATATAATAGCAAACTGTGGGAAACAAAGAGAAAGAAAGCGGGGTGTCCTTCAAAGACAAAAACAGAAGGATCCAACTACTCGAACGCAGTGACGGTCCTTCTTGCGGCGATGCCCAAGGAGAAAAGCGCAGAAATGCATGGAGAAGCGGCTCTGTTTTAGATGTTTCCAGCCGGACACCGAATACAATGAATCGCCCATTTGTTATGAGCCTCGGCGCAGCGAGTGGGGGATGGGACACTCCGATGAGATAACGGCCGAGGAGGCACGCTGATTACATTGTGGGTGAGTGCCACATCTTCGCCGCTATAGATACTGTAATGTGAGAGACCCGTTATAAGGTAATCACCACAAGGGGAAGGCAAAGGCCAAGTCCTTCATAGTCTTGATAGACTCTAAGTAGCCATAACTTCGCATCCCCGAGGATGGTTGAAATGTTGAAATTGAAACCCTTAAAGTCCAAACCAAGGCCCGTAATCTTGGCAAGCTGTGGCAAAGAAGACATACTGGTGGGAAGAGAATCAACCCGACATTGACTTGCCAGGGGATTAATATCCGGATAGGGCGTAAGTAATGGGCATTGGCAAATACGACTTGATCGTTGGAATGGAGTACCTTGGTCCAAAGGGGGCCATCATAGATTGTGGAAAGCTTTTAGGTGACCTTCCCAACGCCCGACGACAAAGCCATTGAGATCACAAAGAAATTACCTCCATCATGCAATGTATGTCCGTTAAGAAGGCGCTCAAATCTATAAGGAGCGAGAAAGTAGCATACATCTTCAAACTTGAGATTGAGGAACCCGAGTCAGAAGAAAGCAAAAAGGAAGACAAGGGGCTCAACAAGTTACCCAAGCCAATCGCCAACTTGATTACGGAGTTCCACGATCTCTTTCCGGATGAGATCGAGAAGCTTCCTCCTTACAGGGAGTAGAGTGTGAGATAGCACTTTCGAACCCGGGGACCAAGCCGACAAGCAAGGCCCCATATAGAATGACCACACATGAACTCACCGAGCTAAAGAAGCGGCTACAAGAATTGCTCGATCTAGGCTTCATCAGGGCCCGGTGTCTCACCATTTGGGGCACCCATCCTCTTTGTCAAGAAGAAGGATGGAAGCTTGAGATGTGCATAGATTACGCACAATTGAACAAGCACACCATCAAGAACAAGTCGCACTCCCAATGTCGAGGGCGACTTGATGGACCAACTCCAAAGGGCAAAGGTCTTCTCCAAGATGGACCCTAAGATCAAAGTTATCACCGATCAGAATAAAGGAAGAGGACATCCACAAAACGGCTTTCGGGGACCCGGATATGGGCATTACGAATTCACCGTAATGCCATTTGGGCTATCCAATGCCCCACTCGTTCATAAGACTCATGAACGACATCTTGAAAGAATACTTGGACACCTTTGTGATAGTATTCTTCGACGACATTCGGTGTCACAAGAAATCCATTGAAGAGCATGCGCAAAGACGTTCGAAAAGGTGCTCGAGAAGTTAAGGAGGCATCGGCTTGTATGCCAAGTTGTCGGGCGTCACCATCGCAAATGAGAAGGTGGAATACCTCGGTCATGTGATTTCAGCGGAAGGAATCTCGGCAGACCCGCCAAGATTGAAGCAAGAATCCAATGGCCAGCACCAAAGAACGCCCACGGGTCAAGAAGTTTCCTTGGCCTAGCGGTATTACAGAAAGTTCGTGAAGAACTTCGCAAAAGATAGCAGCCCCACATCCGGACTTGACAAAAACGGAGAAAGTCAAAAATTGGGCCGACCATTGGCTCAAGAAAGCCCAAGCATGATTTGAGTTGTTGAAGGAAGCCTTGACAACCGCTCCCGCCTTGACCTCGCCGGGCGGAAAAGGACAAGTTGGTGGCAAATCTGACGCAAGCAAGATAGCCAACAAAAGGTGCTAATGCAAGAAGAGCGGGTAATAGCGTCGACTCAAAGGAAAATGAACGACGCCAAACGCGTTACCGGCCGACGCGATCAAGAGCTGCTAGCGGTTATCGTGGCATTGAGAATCTGGAGGCATTACCTCTTAGGGAGGAAGTTCCATTGGACACCGATCACCGAGCCTCCAAGCGTTATTCCACACAACCACATCTCAATCTGAGGCAGAGAAGGTGGATGGAGTTTCTCGAAGAGTACGACTTTGAGATAGTCTACAAGCCTGGGAAGCTTAATGTGGTAGCAGATGCGCTTTCAAGGCATCCACTGACAACCAGGGTGCATCCAGCGCAATCTCGACGCTCTTCAAGATTTCGGAAAAAGATAGAAGAAACTCGCCAACGATGTTGACTTCAAGGAAGTATGGGCAAGCACGTGCAAGGAAGCGAGAAACGGATAAGGAGAGGGAAGCCTTCAAGAATTTTAAGAAGGAAGGTAACCTCCTATACCATAAGAACAAGTTGTGCGTACCGGAATCATCTGGAGTAAGAAAGTTGATCCTCCAGGACACCCACAACAGCCCAATAGCTGGCCATGCAGGATTTATGAAGACGTATTTTAAAGTGCGTAGCAGCTACTATTGGCCGGGAATGAAGAAGCAGATAGCCCGCTACATCAAGGAGTGTCAGCTATGCCAGCAAACAAAGGCGGAACAACTCCGAATACCAGGGGCATTGGAACCATTAGCAATCCCAAACGCTAAGTGGGAAGTAGTCAGCATGGACTTTATAACAGGACTGCCGAGGACGGTAAGAGGCAAGGATGCCTTGATGGTCGTGGTCGACAAGTTGTCGAAGATGGCCCATTTTGTGCCTTGCAGGACCACGGACACAACTATGGACACGGCAAAGCTCTTCACCAAAGAGATTTTCAGACTTCATGGCATGCCAAGGGAAATTATCTCCGACCGAGACCCGAAGTTCATCAGTGCCTTCTGGCAGGATCTCTTCACAACGATTGGAACAAAGCTATCCATGAGCACGGCCTATCATCCACAGACGGATGGGCAAACAGAGCGTGTCAACAGAATATTGGAAGACATGCTCCGAAACTATGTCTGGAACAAGCAAGGTATGTGGGAGGAATTTATTCACTTGGTGGAATTTGCATACAATAGCACCAAGCAGGAATCATCCCAAATGTCGCCGTTCATGATCAACTACGACTACCAATGCCTAACTCGCATTACTTGGCACAATCCCGTGTCAAAAGTGGAAGTCTCCCAACAAATGCCGAAGCGACATCAAGCAGCTCGTAGAAGAAGTGCGGGATATCTCCCAGCAGCAAGAAGTCGTCAAAAGAGCATCGTAGACAAGCATCGAACAGTCAGGCAATTCGAAGTTGGCGACAATGTGTGGCTCAAGATTAAGGTAAAGCAGGCGAAGCTCGGCATCGGAAATTGCAAGAAGCTTGCTCCAAGGTGGGCTGGACCATTCAAAGTAGTCAAGAGAGTGGGTAACCAATCCCTCTGACTAGACTTGCCAAAGACACTTAAAGATACAAAAAGTCTTCCACGTGGAGTCTGGCGAAGAAGCATACTCCCAATCCAGAAGAAGTTTTGGACACTCCAATGATGTTGGAAATGACAGAAGAGCAGTTAGAAATAGTTCCAGAGCTAATTCTTGATAAAGCATTCAAGAAAACAAGGAGATCGAGAGTTTCTCCAATACTTGGTCAAGTGGAAACACTTGCCGCTGGAAGACGCGACATGGGTACTCAAAGAGATCTGGAAAAACAAAGACCCACGTTTATGGAGCAATGGGACGGCAAGGTCATCTCCGAAGAAATCGCTCGTGCATGTCGATTTGAGTAGATTAATAGCTTGTTTAGTATAATCTCACGATGCAACCTATGAGGTTAGGGTTGCATGCGTTGTTGCCGATGATGAGATCACTACGGTGATCTCTAGGACGGGTGTAATGTCAATGTAGGCATGACCGCGGTTCCGCTTTGGAAAGTCTACTGGGTCCCACGGAAGTAGACGACCTCGAAGAAAGGAGGTCATTGAGGAATGCATGATAGGAAAAGCACCTCTAGCCCCATATATGCTTTGATAGGAGGAATCTGGCCTTCACGCCCCATATACGGGAAGGACCTATCCGCCACGTTGGGCAACTAGGGTGTAGGCATGAGCGCATATAGGCATATAGGTATTTGTCTCCACTGACCATAATGGAAGATTCACCCTCTTCCTACGCCGGGAGATTAGCCATGCATCCATGTAGATAGGTGGGGTGGTCACCATATAACCAAAATTTTTTTTATTAATAATTATGGTACTAACGTAGTGTTGACCTGCAGGCCAATAGAGCGCTCCGGAGGGCCACGAGGTCGAACTACGAAGACTTGCAACACAATTTTGTTATAATGTGTTGCAAGGAATAAAGAGTACCTCGAAGAATAATAGTATATATAATAAAATTTGTGTAATCGTTGTAATAACATGCGAATAATTAAGCATTTGATTGAATAATAGTTCAATAATGTCCTATAAATATTACCTTAAGGTAATTCTATTAAATGTATAAATGTAATAATAAGTATATCGTATGCATGAGGTTGATTGCAGGATAAGTAGATCCCAAGGTGGGGAGACCCAAGATGCTGCGGACAGCATCAATTCAAGGTGGGGAAATTGTGACGTTCCAGTACGATATACGGTCTTAAGACATATATCGTGACTTCTTGGCCACGCAGCGTTATCGCCGGCCCGCCGACGACGGTAATGCGCCGACGTGTACCCAAGCAAGGACGCCCTGGGGGCAACTTGCAATGGTGCGCACACTTAGCGATGCGCGCACCTTTAGACCTTTAAACCATTAAAGGAAGACCAAGGGTCATGGGAACCCTAAACCTAACTGATAGCCTACATAAGGCACCAAACCCTAACATTCCCTTTTTCGCCCACAGACCTTCGGAGCTTCGATTCGCGCGCTTGAGGAGTCAATTCCAACTCCCACGATCTGGCAGCACGCCCCAGCTTGTCAGATCATCCTTCCGACCGCATCCCGGCGTAATGCAGATATGGACGCTTCTTCGGATCAAGAGGAGGAACCGGGGGATCGTATTTGGTCGATTGAATAGCTTAAACCTCATTCCAGCCTTCGAACCAGTAGGTTTAGCCTATTAAATCGCCTTTAGTAGCCAAGCAGACCCTGAGATTGACTCTAACTAAAGAATTGACTCTATGTATTAGATTATTTCTTATTTATGATCATATGATGGATGGTTGTATTCTGTGGACTCATTGTATTGGGAAGGGGGGTAGAGACTTAAAGCTTAGTAGATGATGCTCCTAGCTAGTCCCTCTTAGTGCATTACTAGTTTCGGCCTGTGTACAAGAGCCCACCTGGTTGTGGGTGAAGGGGCCAGACTGGCTTAGAATGAGATTCGTGTTCTGACCCTTGACCGATCCCTCTGGTGTGTAAGGCCTACCGGGGATCAGAGTGACTAGGTCTAATGGCTTGCTACTGAGTGCGGGCAAGGCATGGGCTCGACACCCGTGGGGTGGTGTTCACCTTCCAGTGGGTTAAGTCGAATAAGGGCAGTGGCTCTCTAGTCACCTTGGGTCAGCATGTAGATCTCTGGAGGGAGCAATCCCTACCTGCCCCATCGGGACTGGGGAGATGTAACCCAGGAATAGCCCCTTTGGCTATGCACCCAGGCAGACTCTGATCGAGGTCCCAACACTTTTCAACCTACTCGCAAAGTGTGCACAGGAGGGCGGATGGAGTGGACAACCCAATGCCATGTTCTTATGCCAGCCCAATCCATTGTCATGATTACATCAGCGCGAACTCGGAGACCCGGAAATTGTCACCCATCCCAATATCCGAGCCTTGGGTAGGAACTTCCTTTGTATTGTCTTGATCTTTGTCTCTGCCAGATGTTGATCGCCACCCTTCGAGGTGGATATATGATGTTATTTACTGGCGTGTATGTTTACGCCTCAGCGGTAGGTAAGGCGGGGTAAATGACCCTTCACTCTTCCCACTGGGACTCTAGGCGGTCACGCTGATATGTGGAGGGCCCCAGATCGGTGTGGAGCTGGTGCGGGGGATGAACTCCTGTTTGTATACGGTGCGGGCATCGTATACGAGTAGGGGACGTCACATTAACTTAACGGATTTTTGGGATTTAGGGCTGGCTTAAACATGCGATGGATGAAATAGAGCCAGAGCAGAAAGCCGAGAAACACCACGAGAGGTTGAGAGAGCTGAAATCAGAGAAAGTAGGAAGATGCTTGATTGTAACATCCCACAATTGGCAAATCGTTGTTTAACCTAAACCCTTACTGAGCAATCCCAGCTGTGTTCCGGATTTGAAAAACTACATACAGACCAATAACAAGAGAACTTCTCAAAGCATAACTTTCAAACTTTTCAATGGGAAAGTGAATCCTTTATCTGTAACATAATGAACTGTTATAACAGAGCACTTTTTGTTTATAAGCTTTTTAAGGAATCTGAATCACATTTGGAAACAAATAGGAGACACCATTTCAATGTTGAGGATGAATGAATAACAAAATCCTGTGTATCATGTAAGCAAAGTTGCGTGTTACAGTGACCCTAGGACCTAGACTTCCCTGGTCAAGCTCAGATCAGATGTGACAGATGAAAAATGTGAGATGAGAAAACAAGAGCTCTTAAATTGATAAATTCAGTTCAGCTTAATTGAAGAATTTGCAAATTACATTTTACATAGTCAAACTGCATACGTGGTTTTAAATTGGAATACTGTAAGCATATATCAGTATAAACAGTAAACACATGTTCATCGTGTTCCGGTGTAATTAAGCATCAAAAGCTCATTTTCTGGAAACAGGCGATGGACTTTTCTAGTTTCAGGATGAAGGAAACAAAACAATTCCATAAGCCTGCAAAAATGGCAGCTTTAATTTTACCTCTTCGAGGTGGAAGCTCACATGGGGGAAGTCCGTATATATCATCCAGGATGTGGTTTATCCGGACAAATCTGCAGTGGTTTTTCCGGACTTCCGGAATCAGCCACCCCCATCCCATCGGATCCCATCCGATCCCCATGGCATGCTGGGTATCCTCAACCCATGCCTCATTCAACGTCGCTGCATGGCATACCCGCATGGATCATCACCCATCCATGCTAATCTCTCATTAAATCCACATTCTCTCATTCCTGCCACAATGGTACAATCCTGCCACAAAGGTACATCAGGTACATGCCTCACACCACTCGAATCAGATCATTAAATACAAAAATAGATTTCAAGTTAGATATACCTTTCACGCCGGATTGGGTCAATTTTGAAGAGGAAATTGAATTTCCCTTATGGGTGTTACAGGTGATACTGTTCAAAAGCCAAAGGCGCGGGGGGACAAGACCATTCATCCTCAAAGTCCGGCGATGGAGGCGGACTCCGTGGATCCGGATGTATTGCAGGTGTGGTTATAACTCCAGTTTTGTATAGTTTTGAAAGATTAAAAGCAATTAACTAGCATCCCCACTGATTCCGGCTTTGTTTACTTCAGAGGCTGCACCTAATCCGCATCCAAGAACCTCCCACCGGCTCCTTTTCAAGGAAAGACCTGGACTGGGATACTGAAGATCACCACAATGTGGTAAGCAATCCAGGAGATCCGCATTCTGTTGCTGTTCAATGCTGCCATATCCCCACAGACAGAGTTCCTGATTTTATCAAGGGGGAGCAGAATGTTCCCGGTTGTAATACAACTTTCTACAAGCGTGCCACTCAAAGAAGAGATCATGCAAAGAAGAAGGTCGACGAGCACGCCCATTTGAAGATTATCAAGTGAGTGATTTTCGTTGGTGCAGGTGGTTAATCCGGACATGGGTCCTTAGGTTGACATAGGTGGTTAATCCTGACATAGTCATTAGCTGTTTGTCTGGACTTTCAGTGTGTGTTATTGTGTGAAATTATTGTCACTAACATTGGCTTGTTGTTGTAGATATTGGTGTAGTTATGGGCCAAAAGATTTGCGCAACCAAGCTCGGGAAGTAAAAAGCAAGACAACGAAGGCCCTTGTCGTTGAAGCCAAGAAAGATGATCCCGACTACAAGAAAAGACAAAGGGGAATGAGTATCAAGCGGGGGTGCAGGTGTCATTTCACTGTGAAGCAACTATACCTGAACCCCCTATGCACTAAGATCACGTACCATGTGATGGAGCATATTGATGTACATGGGAAAAATCTGCCATGGGACCACGATCCCGAATGCGTGAAGACCGGGCATGAAGTTGCCCCTTGGTTGTCTATGGAGAAGAGGGCTTGGGCTAGGAACCTCCTACTTAAGAATCATATCCCGCAAGAGGTCTACCGACAGCATGAAGAGGAATGGGCCTTGAAGAAGAGAATGAATCCCAATTGTGAGAAGACTAGAGATCAATTTCTTGACATGGACGACCTTCACAACCTCTCTCGCAAGGTTGCCAAGGATACTTAGATGCTCCACGAAGATGTTGCTCTAAGTATAAGGATGTGGGTGGAGCTACATGCGGACAGTGTTTTTATCTATCAAGAGGGAGTTCCTTTTGTCTTGGGTATCCTTTCCAAAGAAAAATTTTGTTGGAGCACGGTAGAGAGAATGCTGTGGCCATGGACTCTACCTTCAAAACAAATGACCATTGCTATAGCCTGTACACCTTACTTGTTTATGATAGCCATGGCAATGGTGTCCCCATTTGTTGGGTTCTCTCTTCTAGTCACTCCGAGGAGGATATCAAACCATGGCTTCTTGCTATGAAAGAGCACATCCACCATGTAGACCCGACTTGGAAGCCCTCTTGTTTCATTGTTGATGATGCCAAGGCTGAAATCAACTCATTGGAAGAGGTTTGGCCCGAAACTAGAATACAGTTGTGCATTTGGCATGTTCGAAGAAATCGGATGAAATTCCTTCTTAAGCGAGTGAAGAACAAGAAGATCAGGGGTGAGATGTTCAAAGATCTCGGCCATATTATATATGGCACACATGTTGATGGAGATGGAAGGTTTGGTAAGGAATACATGGAAGAATGTAGAAGAGAGGCATTAAGGCTTCTAGATGAATTCAAGGTTAAGTACAAAGGGTGGAAGAGGTTGATCAAGTACATGAATAGGGTTTGGACCAATAATATCACCCATTGGATCATTGCCACAAGGATGTATCCTCATGCCAACCAGGAGACAAATGCTGCAATAGAGGCATATCATAACCAGATGAAGAGAAGGCTAGGTTTGTCAAAGCATGCTTTAAGAGGAAGGAGAATTGATTGGTTGATATACATGTTGACTTGTAGATTGGAGACCCATTTGTTATATAATAGGTTCAAGAAAGATGAAGGGTTCAAAGTGAATAGGAAATGGGAGCACATTGTTGAAACAAAGAATCATAGGTGCAAGAGTCATTCCGCATTTGGGCCGTCGGATGGTTGGATTTCAAGGCTGGTAGAGCAGAAGTATGGAGTCAAAATATGGATGCATGGGCCGAGGATAGAGAAGCTGTGCCTTACCTAGTGGATGTTGCCCACGAGCATTGGTCTTCTTGTGATTGTCCATGGGGGATGAAAGGCAACATGTGCAAGCACCAAGTGAAAGTGATCCAAATGATGGCCAATTACAAGGAGGAGGACATTTTAAGAGTGTGTGGAACTCTACATGGCTCTCAAGCTGGCGGTTTAGAGAACTTGAGGTATTTTGGGGAGGCATATGATGATGATCCTATCGATACTAATAACCTCAATGGTGAGGATGACATTGAAGATGACACATTGGTGGCTGATGATATTTGTGAGGAGGAAAGCCTTCCCAAGACAACAACTCCGAACTTGCAAGCTAGCATCCATGCCACTATTTCCCATATTGCCTCTACCATATCTACTACCCCTCAATTGGCATTGCAAGCTGACTTCCTGTTACGTGAAGTTAGTTTGAAGTTGGAGAGGTTAATGAGTAGTGCACTAACCATGGGATCCCTAACCATGGGATCAACCCCAAGTCTACAAGTGGTAGAGGACTTCAATGGCAAAACATTGGCTAGACCAGTTCCCTTTGTGGAGGGTACCAAGAAGAGGATGAAGACTGTTGGTGTTAGTGTGTTCTCACGGGAATGTGAGAGCCAGATTCAAGAGTGAAATTGATTTGTCAGGACATGTTTAATGAGGACATGTTTAATCAGGACATAGGTCCTGAGGTTAATCAAATGACAAGAAACCAAATGACAAGAACAATTTTCAAAAAAGAAGTCATTTCATTTATAAAAAAAAAAGCCCGCAGGCGATTAACATGTACAGAATGTACCAGAGGATTCCCAAGATAACAAATTTAACATTATGCACCAAAAAAAAGAGCTCAGAGAGGTTAGAGAAGCTTCTTCATTTCTTCAAACTCGGCTTCATCCTCCGAGTAATCAGAACAGCTACCTGCAGTGGAGGCTTTAGAGGAGACTTCCAGATCTTCAATTCCCTCTTCCTCGGACTCCTCAGAGGAAGGCACGTCAAAAAAGGCCTCAGAAGAGTCAGAGTCTTGTAAGGCCTCCTCCTCCTCACAGGAGGTGTAGTCAGATGAATCAGAGGAGGCGGAGGAAGAGGAATCAGAGTAATCCTTGCAGGATTCTGCCTCCGACTCCTCAAATGGCCCGGAATTACCAGGTGCCATCAGCAACGCCTGCAGAAAAGGCACATCCAGTAATTTTCTCCTCTTAGGAGAAGAAGAAGAAGAAAGGTCCCCTTCCGCAGATGCCATCAGCAACGCCTGCGCAAAAGGCACATCCAGTAATTTTCTCCTCTTCGGAGAAGAAGGAGAAGAAAGATCCCCTTCCGCTGCCAATCGCTTCGACATCTTCCTGTGGCAAATGAAAATTTGCAATTAGTATATAACCTAAAAAATTCATATGTTAACCTAAAAAATTTCGTATATATAAGCTAGAAAATTCGTATATAACCTAAAAAATTCCTTACAACAAAATTGAACGTTTATTTGTTTTGAAGGATTAGTAACCCATAAACAAATTTCGCAAGATGAATTGTGGATAATGCCTTAACACTTTTCACAAGCCAATTTTTTAGGTTAGAGATGAATTGGTAGAACAAGGTGAGGTGGCAAATACATGACGAGGTGGCAAACACTACAAGGTGGTGAATTTCAACCCTTAACAATTTTCACAAGCAAATGTTTGAGGTTAGTTGCAAGATCAATTGGTAAAACAAGGTGATTATGGGTTAATCAAGACAAGGTGTTTAATCTAGACATGTTTAATCAGGACATTTGCTTTTAGGGTTAATCAAGACATAGGTCCTTAGTGTTTAATCAGGACATAGGTCCTAAGTGGTTTATCAGGACATAGGTCCTAAGTGTTTAATCTAGACATGTTTATTCAGGACATTTGCTTCTAGGGTTAATCAAGACAAAGGTCCTGAGTGGTTTATCAGGACATAGGTCCTCAGTGTTTAATCAGGACATGTTTAATCTAGACATGTTTAATCAGGACATTTGCTTTTAGGGTTAATCAAGACATAGGTCCCTGTGGGTTAATCGTGTCCTTAGTGTTTAATCAGGACATAGGTCCTAAGTGGTTTATCAGGACATAGGTCCTAAGTGTTTAATCACGACATAGGTCCTCAGTGGTTTATCAGGACATAGGTCCTCAGTGTTTAATCAGGACATGTTTAATCTAGACATGTTTAATCAGGACATTTGCTTTTAGGGTTAATCAAGACATAGGTCCTTAGTGGTTTATCAGGACATATGTCCTCAGTGTTTAATCAGGACCTGTTTAATCTAGACATGTTTATTCAGGACATTTGCTTCTAGGGTTAATCAAGACATAGGTCCTGTAAGGTTAATCAGGACCTATGTCCTATGTGGTTTATCAGGACATAGGTCCTCAGTGGTTTATCAGGACATATGTCCTCAAATCAGGACCTGTTTAATCTAGACATGTTTATTCAGGACATTTGTTTCTAGGGTTAATCAAGACATAGGTCCTGTAAGGTTAATCAGGACCTATGTCCTATGTGGTTTATCAGGACATAGGTCCTCGAGGTTTATCGTGGACATAGGTCCTCGGTGTTTAATCAGGACATGTTTAATCTAGACATGTTTAATCAGGACATTTGCTTCTAGGGTTAATCAAGACATAGGTCCTTAGTGGTTTATCAGGACATATGTCCTCAGTGTTTTAATCGTGACCTGCTTTAATCTAGACATGTTTATTCGGACATTTGCTTCTAAGGTTAATCAAGACATAGGTCCTCAGAAGGTTAATCGGGGCGTATGTCCTATGTAGTTTTATCGGGACATAGGTCCCGAGTGGTTTATCAGGACATATGTCCTCGGTGTTTTAATCGGGACACATTTTAATCTAGACATGTTTATTCAGGACATTTGCTTCTAGGGTTAATCAAGACATAGGTCCTGTAAGGTTAATCAGGACCTATGTCCTATGTGGTTTATCAGGACATAGGTCCTCAGTGGTTAATCAGGACATATGTATTCAGTGTTTAATCAGGACATAGGTCCTCAGTGTTTAATCAGGACCTGTTTAATCTAGACATGTTATTTGCTTCTAGGGTTAATCAAGACAAAGGTCCTGAGTGGTTTATCAGGACATAGGTCCTCAGTGTTTAATCAGGACATGTTTAATCTAGACATGTTTATTCAGGACATTTGCTTCTAGGGTTAATCAAGACAAAGGTCCTCAGTGTTTAATCATAGGTCCTGTAAGGTTAAGATTACATAGAAATAGTGGGATTACATAAACCTGATCAGATCAAATAAACCCTATTCAGATTACATAAACCAGTCTGTACATTATGAGAGCATTGAAAAGCATTTTCTGCTGCTATTTTGTCTTCAGGCTCTTCTTCCCCGAATTCTTGGCAACCACTACAGCTTGATGGAGTTTCCCAAGGAGGACAGTGAAGGTATTCCTGCAACTACTAACATCAAGTTTGCTGAACCAAGCAGGACTAACCTGATAAAAAGAAACAGCATATTCAACCAGTCAGCACTGAAAAAAGAACCAGATATTCAAAGGCTCAAATCTGTATGCCATACCTCTCGGGTGTCAACGGCAACATTCACGACAAAATCCTCAAGTAATCGCCTTGCATACAAGATTGTGTAAATTCCACAGTCCGAACCATTGTCTTGCTCGGGACAGCGCATCTCCACCACTGGCGTGATCATCCATTCTGGCACATGTAGGCCCCATTCTGCATGTACCTGTTCAACAAATCTGCAACACTTACAATTGAATCAGAAATTCAAAAGTTTAGCTAATTTAGAAGAACATCGTGAGTAGAATGCACTCACTCCATAAACTGCCGGCCGGTTTCTTTCCCATGCCAGTTCTTCATGGAGTCGAAGTGTAGCAATGCCAGACAATCTATTCCTAGAGCTGTGATTTCAATCATTGCACGTTAAGTGAAGAGGCTCCGATTGAACCGCAAGAAAAGCAAGATGTGAATGACTTTTCCGAGGTAAGCTAAGCTACAAATCCGAAATTTCTTACTTCATGCACCGCGGGCATCCAAAAGAGAATTGAGGGTAATTATCTCGGTTTTGGAGGGATTAGTTTGGTCCATAGTCGGCGCCCCCCCATTCACGTCTGAGACCCAAAAGGCCGGGATGAAAAGAACAGATGCTTCTTTCTTTCTTCAAGTGGAATTGTGTGCACGAGAATCCCCGCAGTTAAGCGTATTAGATTCTAAAAATCAGCAACAAATAAAAAGGGTCAACACACTCACATCATATAAGACCCAACACATTGCTCGTTGACCCGGGGAGGCAAACATCCTCTCGGGTGGTCTGTTCCATGATGCTCAAAACTCAAGCATCTGCCATGTTGATGACAAATTCCCCTCTATTCTCTGCTCCCCAGGCCCACAAAGGGCTTCGTATATGGAGGGGCCATTGGCAATTATAAGAAAGATTGGGACCACCGACCTTTTGGTAGATTTGCCCTTCCTCTTCGATCTTGACTTGAACATGGTGTTCGGATCCTCCACCTACGCACAAAATCAAAGCTCGTGAGGAAATGAATTCGGAGTTAGTCTTGTCAGGTGTTCTTGTTCTTGGCACTTGCGGGGCTTCAATATCTTCGAGATTGACAAGATTGATAGGGATTTGCGGGTGGGGAGCTGGGCTCCCCAGACGAAATCCAGTATCTTTTCCTTAGGCTTCACAGGAGCATCAATACATACTTCGAGTGTGATTTTGTCTGTAGCTTCTGTCAATTTGGTCACAGGAGTCGAAGGAGATGTCGGCTCTACTGGAGTGCAGCCCAGCAAGTCAGCCTGTAACTCTTCCATGCAATTCTTTATCTCCCTGTCATATTCCTCCTCATTCCATTCCCTGTCCGATTGATAATCAATATTGTATGTATCTTTAATGTTTTTCTTATACTGAGGCCATTTTTTTTCTTATCCACACGTCCCACTCCAGCTCTTCTCTCGACATACTCCAGTGCATATCTCTGAATGGCTGCCTCTTTCTCTGACCCGTCAGCCATGTTTTCCACCAGTTGAGCTCCTATGAGAAGCGCATCCACCTTCGACCTCTTCAAAAATCTTTTTCGATTGACCCTCCACCATGGCTGAGCATCAATCCTATATTTCCACAGTGTTTTAGTCGTCCCGGCTGGTCTTCTCTCTTTTTGGGCTGCGCCACCATTCTTCTACCTTTGGGCATCCACACTTTTTAACATGCCGGTCATGGGCTGTTCAAGATGTTTTCCGAGTCGCTCTCTCCTTTGTGATGACCAAGCACAACCACGGAACAAGCGGCAATGCTTGCTTTTCTTCTTAGAGTAATAGTACCTCCGCTCCCAAGCCTCCTCATCTATTTAAAGTCCTCCTCGGAATGCAAACATCAACCTCCGGAGGCGGCTCCCCCATTCTGGTCAGCCCTCCTTGCCCTCTTCACTATTCTCGTGCAGATGCATTATTGTTTTTGTGGCCCCCTTCTCCTGAGGTGGGAAATTCTTGAGGTCTCTGAGGCGGGCCGCTTCCTCCGTAGATGGCAAATCACGACTCCTCTTCTTCTCCATAGGATTCAGACTTGGAATCCTCATCCGGCCGGGGTTTTCGAGAACCCACATCTGTCTCTGTGCGAAGTCGAAGAAGGATCGAGACTACGGGCCATGGTCCGGACATTGCTCACGGGAGGCCGGTGCAGGCGCCGCCATAGCCAAGAGCTTCAGAGCAAAAGAAAGGCCATAAACTTTGGACCCCACTACCAAGTAATGACACTTGGCAAAAGGCAGTGGTGTGAGTCACCTCCAATGTAAGAACCTGCAGAAAAAGCAATAATGTTCGGAAATTTGAATCTTAGGTCCTGCCATGACCATGTCAGACTTAACCACAAGAGATCATTGTCTTCATTAACCCTAAACCATGACCAAATTAAACCCAAATTAATCTTGAATAACCATTGTCTTGAATAACCTTAGAGGACATTTGTCTTGAATAACCTTAAAGGACCTATGTCCTGATTAACCTTAGAGGACATGTGTCCCGAATAACCATATAGGACCTATGTCCCCGATAAACCTCAAGGGACATGTGTCCCGATTAAATAGAGGACCTATGTCCCGCTTAACCTTAAAGGCCATTTGTCCCGAATAACCTTAAAGAACCTATGTCACGATTAACCTTAGAGGACATGTGTCCCGAATAACCTTAAAGGACCTATGTCCTGATTAACCTTAGAGGACATATGTCCTGAATAACCATATAGGACCTATGTCCTGATTAACCTTAATGGACATGTGTCCTGATTAACCTTAGAGGACCTATGTCCTGCTTAACCTTAAAAGGCCATTTGTCTGAATAACCTTAAAGAACCTATGTCCCGATTAACCTTAGAGGACATGTGTCCCGAATAACCTTGAAGGACCTATGTCCCGATTAACCTTAGAGGACATTTGTCCTGAATAACCATATAGGACCTATGTCCTGATTAACCTCAAGGGACATGTGTCCTGATTAACCTTAGAGGACCTATGTCATGATTAACCTTAAAGGCCATTTGTCTTGAATAACCATATAGGACCTATGTCCTGATTAACCTTAAAGGCCATTTGTCCTGAATAACCTTAAAGTACCTATGTCCTGATTAACCTTAGAGGACATGTGTCCTGAATAACCTTAAAGGACCTATGTCCTGATTAACCTTAGAGGACATGTGTCCTGAATAGCCATATAGGACCTATGTCCTGATTAACCTCAAGGGACATGTGTCCTGATTAACCTTAGAGGACCTATGTCTTGATTAATCTTAAAGGCCATTTGACTTGAATAACCATATAGGACCTATGACCTGATTAACCTTAGAGGACATGTGTCCTGAATAACCTTAAAGGACCTATGTCCTGATTAACCTTAAAGGACATTTGTCCTGATTAACCTTAAAGGACCTATGTCCTGATTAACCTTAAAGGACATTTGTCCTGAATAACCATATAGGACCTATGTCCTGATTAACCTAAAGGGACATTTGTCCTGATTAACCTTAGAGGACATATGTCCTGATTAGCCTTAAAGGACATTTGTCCTGAATAACCTTAAAGGACCTATGTCCTGATTAACCTTAAAGGACATTTGTCTTGAATAACCATATAGGACCTATGACCTGATTAACCTTAGAGGACATGTGTCCTGAATAACCTTAAAGGACCTATGTCCTGATTAACCTTAAAGGACATTTGTCCTGATTAACCTTAGAGGACCTATGTCCTGATTAACCTTAAAGGACATTTGTCCTGAATAACCATATAGGACCTATGTCCTGATTAACCTTAAAGGACATTTGTCCTGATTAACCTTAGAGGACCTATGTCCTGATTAACCTTAAAGGACATTTGTCCTGAATAACCATATAGGACCTATGTCCTGATTAACCTCAAGGGACATGTGTCCTGATTAACCTTAGAGGACATATGTCCTGATTAGCCTTAAAGGACATTTGTCCTGAATAACCTTAAAGGACCTATGTCCTGATTAACCTTAGAGGACATTTGTCCTGATTAACCTTACAGGACCTATGTCCTGATTAACCATAAAGGACATTTGTCATGAATAACCTTAAAGGACCTATGTCCCGGATAACCTTAGAGGACATTTGTCCTGATTAACCTTAAAGGACCTATGTCCTGATTAACGTTAAAGGACATTTGACTTGAATAACCATATAGGACCTATGTCCTGATTAACCTTAGAGGATATTTGTCCTGAATAACCATGCGGGACCTATGTCTGATTAACCTTAAAGGAACATGTGTCCTCGATTAACCTTAGAGGACCTATGTCCTGATTAACCTTAAAGGCCATTTGTCTTGAATAACCATACAGGACCTATATTAACCTTAGAGGACATTTGTCCTGAATAACCATGTCCTGATTAACCTTGTTTTTTATACCACTTATTTATTTAAAGGAGTGCACTTAATTAAAACATTGTACTAAATTTTCAGGTTAGTTGGCCAACCTAATCATGACCTCGCATTTATTTGCACCTTTGTGGCGTCCCCCCGATGTACCTTTGTGGCGGATCCGTTCGAAAGTGGTGTGAGGCATGTACCTGATGTACCATTGTGGCAGGAAGGCTTTAATGAAAAATTGGCATGGATCCATGCGGGTATGCCATGCAGCGACGTTGAATGAGGCATGGGTTGAGGATACCCAGCATGCCATGGGGATCGGATGGGATCCGATGGGATGGGGGTGGCTGATTCCGGAAGTCCGGAAAATCCACTGCAGATTTGTCCGGATAAACCACATCCCGGATGATATATACGGACTTCCTCACATGGGTTGATGATTTCCTTCTGGAAATTTGTGGGAGATATCGCGGGGCTATAATGCGACAAGGGCACTTCCAGAATCTCCATAATCGAAGAAGAAGGGTCTTTGCCAAAGGCTCAAGTTAAGATCGAAGCAGCTCTAAACGGGGCGATAAAAAATGCAAACAGAAGAAAAGAATATAAAGAATGAACTAATTGGATGGTACTTTTATGCCCGGTTCGGTGTTTCCTAGGAGTTGCATTTTACCAAAAAGAGAGATTTCTGTCACACTCATGCCACATGCAATAGGGATTTGGACGGTCATGGAATTAATAGTAAGGACAAGAGAAGAAGTGATAGATTCCAATTGTAAAATTCTCCTATATCCAACTTGTAGGGGATTCCATGATCCATAACACCCTTGTTCCACGTTGTTATCCCTCTAATCACTCCTTATATGGATCAAGGTGTGGCCCATCCCTCTAATCACTCCTTATATGGATCAAGTGTGGCCCACAGGAAGAATTGAATAGAATTGAATAGATTCAAAAGACTACCTTTTACACTTCCGTGAGAGAATTGAAACAAAAGACCATCTCTTCCACTTCGCGGGGGTGAAAGTAAAGTTACCCTTGTCATGCTGATGGGGTGCAATCCCAATGGTAAACTCATTGTCTTTCTCAAATGTTTCTCTACTTTCTCTATTGCCAAATCAAACTTCAAGTTTTCCAAGTAATAGAATCCTTGCGATGTTAGAAGCATTTGGACTTTACATCATTAGGATTTCAGCCTCACATAGCAGAGTCTCAACAACATCAAGAGTTCCTTGATGCGGTTGTGCTTATGGTATGCATATGCAATCTTTGGAAGAACTAGTTGAATGCATATAATACGACCGTGTGCTTTCTGGAAGCTGCACTTAATCACATATCCCTCTGCTTCTTCTAGTTTATGCTGACCCAAGCATGATTGAAGTTATGTAGAATGGCATGGGGTCAGCCATTCTTGCTGCCCCCATGACCTGCAGAATCAGGTGCAGAATCAGGTCGCGCCTACACGGCGCTCCCTGATTCTGCAGGTCAAGGTAAGGCAGACCGGATTCTACAGGTTTTGGAGGGGCGATTTGTCATTCTTGACAAGGATGATTCAAGAAGGATGATTCAAGAAGATGCAAGAACGGTGATCCACTTACCTTGACGTAATGGAAGTGAAACAAAGACTCAGAGCAACTGGAAAAGTTTTGGCAAGTAGAAACCATTGAATAAACATCTTAACAAAAAGGATCAATTAATAAAAATAGCTCAGCAAGGCAGGATGGCAAAGCGGGATGGATAAAATTGATTATGGTGTGAGATGAAACCATTATTCCCAAACCAGACTGAGATGCTAAAACCACTTTGAAAACAAATGGAATTACCTGTGATAAACCAAGTTTGCTTTACAGAATAGGAGTTAATGCTTACAGAATAGGAGTTACAGAATAGGTTTGCTGGTCTGCGCTCTTGAAGTTAAGGCCGGTCTGCTTATGCTGGGAAATCCAAAATCCCATATCTGTGCAGACGAAAATTTGTGACAGAATAGGAGACTATGAATGAAAACCGCTGATCTGCACTCTTGAAGCTGAATGCCAGAAGAAAAATTGAAGCCGTGCAAGCAAGGGCCGGAAATAAATCAGGCCGATTTGGGGCTTGAACAAGGATCCACAAACAAATCCAGCCTGCTCTTTGGGTGACGACCCTAAGGAGGAAAACGACCAAGAAGCCTTACTTGATGCTTGAAGTAGCGGCTCTTTGGGAAAATTACAAGCCAAGACCAAGATAATCAGGAACGATGCAAACCGGCTGGTCTGGAAATATCACTGGCGGTCGATCTGCCGTGGCACAAAGTCTGAAAACATTTCTACACAGCAGCCGATTTGAGGAAGCCACAAACACAACAATTTTGGAGAAATCGATTTTGGACAACCCTAACAGAATGAATATTCAAGGAGCAACAAAAAGGGGACCACGAAACGCTGTGCAGAAAAAAATTGTGGCAGAAATAGGGGTCTTGGGAATGAAAACTTTGAACCTGTGGCAGAAATAAGAGACTTCCAACAGGGGACTTCAACTGAAATAGGGAAACTCCGGTCTGCTTAAAAGGCTAGAAAATCCTATCCTATCCTATATTATAATGTGATGTAATGGACCACGCCCTAGATCCGACCGTGAGAATTCGATTTTTCGAAGGGATGGTGGAGATTCAACATAAAAAGAGGTCAATGATTTCGTTGCCCTATCGAAACAGAGCAGGTGCGAGGGGAGCACAGATACATAGACCTCCTAAACTTAGTAGTTTTCAACAGCACAATAACTGCATGTTCTTTATCTCGCATTGAAAAATGATTTAGCAGATTTGGGGTTTGATTGAAGTGTCGAAAGAGCGAAAAATAGAGGAAGAAGTGGTTGCGAGTTTGGCGAGATTGTTGCTCTCTCAGGGGCAACGATTTTGTTGTAGGCAGCTTTCCCTCTGTTCATTCCAGTGAAAACACATTCATTACTAGGGCATGTCTTTTAATGTTGTAAGGGCATGTTTTCTTACTGTTGTAAGCCTGCAGGTATCTTCATTTGAAGTGGGCTACATTGCTGGGTTGTCTAGAGACGTATCATGTGTGGTCATGGCGAGGCATCTATGATGTTAGAAGAGATTAAACCTGGTGCCTCTGGTCGTTGTCTATCATTGCTTGAAAGAAAAAACTAAAGGCTCAGTATGAATCCAACAAAAATCTTAGTTGAAGTTTTGTTTTTGTGGGTTTTTTGATGTGGGTTTTTGCATATTGTTTAGGTTTTGGAGCTTCTTTGGAAATGCTTTCGGTATCATCTCGGGCATATACAACTTGTTACGCCAAATTTTGGGGCTTCTTGGCAATTAATGGGAATTTGGTAAAACAAGTAGCAATATGAGAAATTGGGCTGAAACTTATTTAGCACCGCCATATTCGACTTGACTTATCCTAAAATGTGTATGCCTTCTTTGTCTCTTTTCTATGTTAAGGTGTCTGCGCTTATTTTGCGATTGATCCAAGGGCACCATCTCACATATAGTTGTTGATCATCACGTAAAACGTGTGACTATTTGCAGATTTGAAGGGGGGAATAAGCTTTTCACGCAACATTGTAATCTTGGAAAAGGTAACATGCATGGAGAAAATAGGAAAGATCGGAATAATCTTACTTAAATGTTTGCCCTTTTCGTTTGCTAGGTTTCTAAAAGATCGTGTTGGAGCCGAGCTCTCCGTCTACCTTTCTGCAATTTTGGAGTACCTCTGCTGGTGGTAGGTTGTACTTTAAAACTTGATCGGATGGTGCATAAAGACATGAGCAATAAAAGCAGTCCTTATCTCGTAATTACTATGTATATATTATGACCATTAGAATGCAATAGATTTATTATTAAAAGTGTTATTGAACATACAACAGTCAATGCTCCTTTTAATTGCGGGGAACAAGCGGCTTGAGACAAAATAATACATGGTCGTTGATATGTGCCAGCCATGATATATTCATATTCATGGTAAGAAATCCACGTGATACCAAATGAAAGCTCAATATCCAACTGTTTGAAACCCAATGACATGATGCAGACCATCACGAATGGAAAATTCATAAACATAAAACTGTGATTGCAAAATCGCGTGCATCTTTTCTGTAAACAATATATGGCTTTCTTCTATTTATAACAAATTTCGGCATAGGAATGGACCTCTAACTTTCTATTTTGCAGAGTTGCAAAGGTAATAAAATCTTAGATGCAAACTTTCCTTGCACTTGGAACCGTGTAGTCTGCACCAGCAAGGTAATTAGCTTTTTAGCTTATAATTAATGGGGCCATGTGAGAACGAGGTTTGTTGCCTTCTGTTGTCTTTTATACTATGATGATCTCATCCATTAGGAAGTAAAAAGACTGCATGAAGCCAACCTTTCTTTTAAGGATATGGTTGAAGCAAATGTGCAGCCACTTCCTCAAAACGAGCAGCTACAAGAAATTAGGAAACATTGTGAAAGATTTAACACTAGAGTTGTTACTGGAACTATTCTGGGTTCATCAACCAGAATTGGTCCAGCATACCCTCTGCCACTTAAACCCAGGTATCTAACAAGAGAAATTTCCATTTCACAAGATACCACCACTTTTGGAATCTTCACTCGATTCTTTATGGCCATGGAGAATTTCATGACCAATAGATTTACGGATATGTTGTGGTGATTGCCCAAACCTCATTGAATTCAGCCCGGTTTTACGCCCGGCCGAGGCGCATTCTTCAAACTTTCTAGCATAAAGGGGTCCAAACGTTTCTAAAATTGAAAGTAATTGACGTTTTATGATAAAACATGTTGATTTGCATGTTTTCATGTTTACGTTGCTATTAGATGGCTTTATATGAAGTCGTCAAACCATTTTAGCTTTAAAAAGTTGTTTGAGGTTATGAATTGTTTCTCCTTTACTATAACAAATTTTGGCGTAAGACTTGCGGCCATAAGTTGTCAACTCTAAGAGCTATAGTCCAATAATTTTTTTGAAATGTTTATAAGTCATGTTGATCTCAATTTTCACTAAAGAAGATTCGATCTGAGAATCCGGGACAAAAATAGAACTAACGTGGTTTAACTAAACTCATATATAAGCTTTCTAAGGGCAATAAATGATGCACTCCATTCATTCCACTCATACATTCATAATAAAGAATTTTATGAACTTAAATATGGTGAATAACCATGTATTCTTTACATTTAGAAGTGGTTGCCACTACACAAAATTAGAGTTTAGCTAAGGTAATAATACAAAAACTCATCTTTTATGGTAGGCAATATTTTTTTATGAATGTCACCCTTCCTTGGCAACATAGATCTTGAATTTCATGTTAAAGTAACATATTATGTACAAGATTTGATTTAAAATAGACATGGACCATTTACGGTTTGTACTTAGGCTTGCCATATTTTAAAAGCAAGATAGCATTCTTTTTCAACTCATGATTGACTGAAACATGTGATAGAAGTTTAAAATATAGTTTGTATCGTCTTAGTGCAAAACACTGCGATGAAATCTTCTTATTTTTACTATCATAAACTTAGTACACGTGTTTTGCTGCTTAAGAGTTCCTACTTTAGGTACAATAATAGTAACTTTAGCTTGTCTTTCATGATAGACTATAATTTTATGGGTTCAAGCTTCATTGGCAACATAGATCTCCAATTTGATGTTAAAAATAACATACTACTATATGTAAGATTTGAATATAAATGGGCATGGACCATTATGGTCCACAATTAACGAATTGGGTATAGAATTAAATCTCTCTAATTATGATTACCAATTTTATTTATTGTTCATTTGTCATTTATACAATGATATGGCGATTTTCTACCTTCTCTAACATAATTTTTGGAAGGGTGAGTGGAGATTCATATAGGTTCATTTGCTTGTGCTTCAACTTTACCATTAAATAATGCAATTCTAGCAACCAACTAATTAAGATGAGGATGTTTTGGCTTCTTGAATGATCATAAGCCATGTGGACCAGCAATGGAAGGAAGGAAGGAAGGAAGGAAGAAAATTTTAATGTCCACGGAACCCAATCGGGTTATGGGAAACAGAACATAGCATCTATCTTTATTTTTCATAGTTCTAGCTTTTTATATTTGTTTTTCATTCTTTTGCATTGCTTCCACAACTTGAGAAGATAAAAAATACAAGTTTTGAGTTCACCATTCAATACATAGGTTTATGAAATCCATGGAACGCGTACTCTAACAGATAACTTGGAATGAACACTAGAAAGTTTATCCTAAACCTCAAGATCAGGAGCATTGATTATTTTCAATGAATAGAGTAGCTCATGAGGTGCTTATATCCCAAATTGCAACCTGAAATTGATTAACATGAGGGAGTTCTTAATTTTAAAAAGAAGGTGGACCGGTAATGGTCTCAGGTAATACGAACCTTTCTTGATTTCTTGAAAACAAACGCTATGCTTTTTTGACGTGTTTGTTTTTGGGATGATTCCATATCGTGGTAACCTTTCATAATGTGATTTTTTTGCGGATGACTTTGAATCATTTTACTCCTATATAGACATAAGTTATCATTCACTTGTAATTGAAAAAATAAAAGAAAATCAAAACCTCATCATCAAGGCTAATGGACATTTTTCTTAGATAAAGCAAGTTGTCTAATACTTATATTCAAAATTTTGGGTCAAAATTCATTTTCCTACAAAAAAGTTAGAGATTTGATTTGGGAACGACTTTACGGAAACCAATATTGGTTCCTGAAGACAAAGCGGCGAGCTTTTGACCTGTCATGTTCAAACAACCCTATCTCCCTTCTCGGACCTCGGATTGAGGTGCGCTTTTTGTGTCTTACTCTCTAACTCGTGTAGAAAAATACAAAAATAATGAAAAAAATCATAAAAATTGTCTTACCGAGACAGTTTTACTTTATCTAAACATGTAGCGAAACAGACTTGACCCCCTTGGGTTTACCTAAGTGTAACTCTCATGAATGGGGACCAATAGATTTTTAGGTATTTTTCCCATGCAACATGACTGCCATATATTAACATATAAGAAGGGTTTGACTGATTATTGAACCCCTGATTTTATGTGAATTTTAACGCGAACAGTGCAAATGCACCTTTTCTGGTTCATCATGTGACGACTCTAGTGTTAAAGGTGTCTGAGGACATGCACGTTTTTTATGTGTATACCATGGCTATAAATAGTTGGAAAAATAGTTGGAGAGACCAGAAAAGTACCAGGATTGCCAAAACAGTGTTATTCATCTATGTTGAGATGCAAGCCAAAACAATGTCACTTATTCATCTATGTTGCATCTCTGTGACAAACCTGAAAACTATGAACTTGCAGCATCAATCTTTTCTTTGAAAATCTTACTGCTTGAATCAAGCCTTTTACAGTCTGTTGATGTTATGAGTATTTGCAGATTGCTGATCCAGAATCGAAGACAATGGTGTTTTTTGCTATGCCAGATGATCAAGCATTTCCATAATTTTAACCTGGTATGCCATAAAACAATGATAAATTCAGACGATTTGAAGTAAGGTACGTGCTCATGTGTACATATGTTCTCTAGCTTCTAGAGATTTTTCCATACTCAGTTTACATTATCAAAATATTATATGTGCAATTGGAATGGACAACACATTTTGTGAAAGATGAACATCGATATTGCAATCAGGACTCAACTTCATAAGGACCCAACTTCCATGGTTTTATGTATGACTGCTGGTTAGATATATAAGTATGATTGTGCAGCATCGTCTTGAACCATTGTAGCTATGTATTCCATTATTAAGTTTAATTCAGGACATAAAATTGTAAATTCATGTTCAATAGAAGTCACATAGATTGTTGTATCTAGATGAAAGTTTCAGATACTGATTGTCCACTGTTGTCACAAAATTTTTGTAAAAATATAATAAACCAGGGAAAATTTTCTTTAAAATATAATAAACCCGGGAAATGTATGTTGTTGAATTATATATTGTTGCAGCAACCATATAATAACCATAGGGACCTTACTACATTTTCCATAAACACTCAACAATGGTTCATATTTTTTCTTTCTGTAGCTTGGGCACCATAACTATAGAACAAAAATAGATTAGAATAGAAGAAGTGATAGTAACAACATTAGCGACTTTACTTAGTATCTACAGGCTCCCAAAATGATTCAATGGTACAAGAGTTACTCTAAGCAAATGCACAAGATCAAATTTATAAGTTCTCAAACTATGCCCAGCAACGCTGGGCACCGTTACTAGTCCAGCAGAAAAGAATGCCATGCTGGGAACTCCTACAGAAATAGAAGCCAAGGCAAAAATAGAACTGGAAGACACAACCAAGGACGGATTTGGGTGGGTGGGAAAGATGGTCTACGGCAAAGTTAAAGGAGATGCAGATGAGCTGATGAGAAGAAAAGGGAAAGAAGGAGTATAAAAGGATGAGGGAAAAATGTAACTGTCTAAACTAACTATGGCAATGGTTTAGACAATTACATTTCTTATGAATTCTATCTGCATTGACTTCTGGAGACCCTCAAACTGTCAGTCGATCCCTATGATTCGGAACCTTGGGTAGGATTCCCCCTCTTTGTTGATGCTACTGATGTTGTTCTTTCAGATGTTATATTATGGTGAGTCACCCTTCGAGGTGGATATGTATTTTATGTGATGCATACAAATTCATTTCTTAATTATCAAGGGAGTAGAATTTGGGATGGAAAAGTCAAAATAGATGTTGTGGGGAAGGTGCTTCTTGAGGCTCCTCCAACCAAAGGAATGCCTGATCAAGGATGATTAATTTGGTCATGGCATGCCCTGTAGAAATATTTGGCAGCCAAGGCAATAGCTTGCTTCTCTATATTAATCGCTCTCAAACCTTCCAAGCTCTTCTTCTTGAAGCATTCTTCCATAGATATTGGTAGCCAGTATCTTCTGTTGCAACCATCCGCAATGAATACCCAAATAAGCTTTACATTTTACAATAAACCTTCTTAGGAGCTATGATGATGAAAGACTGGAAGACCATTTTTGGAGAGACATTTAGAGTTCAAAGGCCACTTTCTTGTAAAATTTATCTAAGAGATCCTCCCACATATCACTATAATTAACCATAATAGCAAAGAGGATACCAAGAATTTTTAGACTTAATATTGGGAGAGAGATACATACATACGAGAGAGAGAGAGAGAGGGGGAGGGAAGGAGGGAAGGAGGGAGGGAGGGAGTAGCTTGCCCTTCTTCTATCTAGTTCCTTGAGGTGATCTTGGTCTTGTTGGAGTTGATCTTATGCCCTGAGCACCTCCCAAAATATCCAAGAATTCCTGAGTTCCCTGGATGAATTGATTATCGAAAGAGGCAAATAGGAAAGTATCATTTGCAAAATGGACTTCAAAGCATCTCTTCATCCTCATGGTTAGAGAAAAGTTTGAAACCTTTGATTAGCTGGAGTTCTCTTGCCCTTTGGAAATTGCTGTGAAGCCCTTCTATGATAATAAAGAACAAAGAAGGAGCAAGGGGGCAAACCCTGCTTGACTTCTCTTTTTATATTAGAAAAAGGACTGCATTTACCATTTATGAGCGCAGAGGATCTAGAATTATTTAGAATAGCCAGAAGAATAGAATTAACCTCCTCAGAGAATCCAAGCATTTGGCAACATCGAATTAAGAACTTTCAACTCACTGTGTCGAAGGCTTTGGTTATGTCCAGGTTAAGGAGACCAATGTCCTTGCTAGATTCCTTAGCCCAATGAATTCCCAAAGAGGTAGCTTCAACATTGTTTAGTATGTATCCACCTTTCAAGTAAGCATTCTGAGTTTTGCTAAAAAAGTATCATTCCCTTTGGGATGATAAAATTCTTATTAAAATTACTCCTAAGTCTTGTATTGATCTTTCTGTCTCCTACTCTAAAAGGCCTATAGCTAATCTGTCTGTCAGGCCTAAGTCTACCATCAAAGGTGAGAAGAAGGTGATAATTCAGCAGCAAGGAGGAAAAATTTGGAGGCCTAAGACACAACATCAAATTCAGATAAAAGAAGAGAGGAAAATGCAATAAAGTCGACCCAAGAGGTGAATATCATTTAATCTCTATTTCTGAAAATTTTCCTCTTCAAAGAATAGCTTCAATTAATCCTTCTGAAATCATTATTAACCTTTTGACTAAAGATGTTAATCCTACTAGTGAATGTAGTTTATATACACAACCTTTTCTTGATATAGACAAGCAACTAGACAGATTGGAGGAATTGGAATGGACTTATGTTACAAATAGAAAGAAAAGAGGAGGTAGGGAGGGAGGTAAGAATAAGAGCTTGGACCACCTAGAAGCGCCCCATGGAAAATGATTGCAACTCCAAAAGGATATAATCTTAAACAAGGAACCTCCATGGCATCAAGTCCAATCAAAAGAGGTAGATTGAAGGATTGTTTAAACTCTATAAGTTTAGATTTAATTTTCTTTCAAAAGCACATGATTCACGATGATATCAAACATCATCATCATCATTATTATTACTTTATTTTATTTTTGAAGGACGACAATCTATTATCAAGGAATATCAAGATACATACAAGGGACCTGTGACATGGGACTCAAAACCTAGAGGACGAGATGGTCCACTAAGAAAAACCACCCATACACAGTACATAATCATACTCCTTGTGCCACCTTGAAGCGTTTAATGGCCTCATCACAATTAATATGTTCAGCAACATCGAGATGATCATCAACAGACATCAAGTTATCATGCCACTGAATAGTACGACGCAGGATAGCCTCATGAGATGACATAACAGACTTCTTCCTCGCTGCCTTCTTCCAATTGACCTGTTGCCATGACTCTTTAGCGCACTGAAGATTAGGACCATCAGCCATAACAACCTGAGAAGCATGAGACGGAGTGCTACATAGAAGGCTAAGAGAACACATATTGCCTTTCAAATCTGCACACAACCATAATAGAAATATATTGACAACGTATGCAAAACAAAAGTTCTAAACATATATATTCAGTGTACATATAAGTATTTATAGGATAAGAAAGTATCCCCGCATGAGCTTGAAATTGATAATCCGCTACAAACATGTGCCTAACCAAGCTTGGTGTAATCCAAAAATTTCCAAGTCTTTGCAGTTTCAGTTCATCAAGCTTAGGGCAACCATATTATAAACAACGTGTCTTGGAGAAGTCTAAAAACATTTGTCAGCTCAATGTCAAGCTCATTTCGGACGCTGACACAATGAAGTTTGTAAGTGGGATAGAAAGTTGTAATTGTAATCATGTCCATAGATATAATGTAGTGGCAGCTGTGAAGGGTTAGACATAGTCCCATTGAATGGGTAGTTAAAAGGGATAGATGATGCGGTTTCTAAGTGGCAAGAGTTGGTGCCTGAGAGTTGATGCGCCTCCTTTTCTATCTTTTATTGAATACAATAAGAAACTTCATTGCATATAAATGTTTCATGAAATGGACCATGGCAAACCTTAGGATTTAAACTTCAGGCAATTGTGGTGAGTGTTTGGTTGAAAAATATACCATTTAAAGTTTGTTGTATGTAGATCATAGTAATCATGGGATGTGCAATTGTTTGGTAGTACAATGAATAAATCATGTAAAATAAGGGATTCTTGATGTCTCAGACATGGTAGATGACACAAACATAGCAACGTCCTCATGGTTGTCACGGCTAACTTTGCTTTAGGCTTTTAGCAAATGCCTATAGACATGTGAGTAAATGAAGATGCAATTGATGAGAAAGAGAAGATGAAAACATGGGTTGCGAGATTGGATATGCTAAACATGTGGATTGGATAAATGCGTTGAAGTGTGAAGTGGCCATTCACTCTTTACTTCATGAGAAAAGAAGATGAAAAAGTGGGTTGCAAGATTGGATATGCTCAATGTGTGGATTTTTAATAAGTGTGCAGAAGTATGAAGCGACCGTTCACTCTTTATGCCATGTGGTTAAATTGGTTAAAATCCTTAGAAAATATGTTTAAAACCTTAAGACATGAAGATATGTTATATTAAAAGTCATACAATACAATGGATAATATGTGAAAGCATATCAACTAATCAAAAGATACTATTATTGAGTTAGAGAGTTTAGTTGTGCTTTGTAATTCGGTTGTGAATCAGTGAGTTTCTAGAATTAAGTTGCCTACATTAAAATATGTTCATTACCATAATGTGTTCTACACATTTAAATTAAATCAGATTCCATGTTATTGAGACAAAAGGACATGCAACACTATCAAGGGTGATATACACTTGAATTCTACTTAAGTCTAGAATAACATATGCTTTATATGGAGACATTGATTGTCGTAATTTGGCAAACATCTATATTTTAGAGAGCAATATGACAGATAGTTTTATCCTCCTAATGCATGAGACAACAGTCGTATGAGACAAATTCAAATTAATCACTATGAAACTTGTCACCCTGTACACATATTTCACAAATACCATGTCTAATAAATCCCCTACTTTTCCACTGCCTCCATGTTAGCCTAATGTCTGCTTGTATGACATGATTTGCAGCAGGAGCCATACCATATTCATACCTGTTCTGTCACAACTGAAAGAGCAAGGCCTGTGAGAGTAGTCCAGTTTCAAAGCTCTGGAGGTAAGGAGCGTATAGAGTTGTTGCAATGCATGATATTTAGTGCTTGCTTCCCAACTTGCTGATGCATGCTAATACAACATGCTCATGAACAACCATAAATAATCTAGAATTCTACTTTAGAAGTGGAGTCCAGCTCCTTCTTCTGAACCTCCTTTAGCAAAAGCCCATGTTCCTGCACAAGAAGTCAAAAAAAGCGGCCAAAAAATCTGCAAAGAAATCTAACCCCATGGAGCAGTTCAATCCCTGGTGCTTCAATCAAAAGTTGTGTATTTGAGTCATCTCCTAAATATAAATCTACCAAATTCACCTCTTGCACTGCTGCTTTAGCCCCAATATGTCTACTCTAGGTCCTGCTGCAAGATATGCCAAGAAAAAAACCCTGATAAGAAGGTTATTAAGATGAAGATTGTGGCCATAAAAGTTGTAAAAATTGTAGATGGGTACCAAATCAAGCATTGCAAATTGCAAACATTGTGAACTTTACAGACAAAATGCTTGTGACATGATAGCCTCCCCAAAAAAAGAGCGCAAGTTCTTTTAAGAATGCCTACCTACTCAGACATGCAAACACATTAATTATCTATCTATTAACTGCAAAAATAGACCCTTACCTCCACTATTATGCAAGATATGATGGAATCCAACTCCACAAAAACATGAACCATGTCTTTTATTCCAAATTCCAAATTCTGCAAAGAAATCAAACATTGCATCAAAACGGATGCATTACTTTGACAGTAAAAAGAACTTGCTCAACAATGGGTTATCAAAAAGCAAGTGGAAGGCCATACCTTGTAGTCCCTTAGCAGTCCTCTTAGTCCCTCTAAAATATTCATTAGTCTGGTCTCTAGCAATACTGAGCAACTTGACAACTTATATATGTGGATAAATGTGATGCAGAAGGTTAATAAAAATTCATCCTAGACTACAATAAACTTGTCCGTACCCGCACCTTATAGTTTTCTCCTGGTTATACTGCATGCATCATACTGCAACTGTGACGTCCCCTACTCATATACGATGCCCGCACCGTATACAAACAGGAGTTCATCCCCCATACCAGCTCCACACTGATACAGGGCCCTCCACAATCACTGCACCCGTAACGAGTCCCAGTGGGAAGAGTGAAGGGGTCATTTTACCCCGTCTCCCTCAGGGCCTACCTAGCTGCGGAAGCGTAAACACACATGTCAGTAGTACATACATCAACATCATATGACCATCACGAAGCATGGTCTCCCACATATCTGCATAGACAAAGATCAGCACAACACATAGGAAATCCTACCCAAGGCTCGGAACCACGAGGGGATGGGTGACAAGCTTGGGTCTCGAGTTCATTGCGCACGTAATCATGACAATGGATTTGGGTCGGCATAAGAACATGGCATTGGGTTGTCCACTCCATCCGCCCCTCACATTGCACACTTTGCGAGTAGGTTGAAAAGTGTTGGGACTGGATCAGCACGGATGCATAGCCAAAGGGGGCTATTCTGGGTTACATCTCCCGAGGTCCGATGGGGGCAGGTAGGGATCACTCCCTCCAGATCTACATCTTGACTCAAGGTGACTAGAGGGCCCTTTGCCCTTATTCGTGAACCCACTTTGGAAGGTGAACCCCACCCGGGTGTCGAGCCCATGCCTTGCCCTTTCGGTGGCAAGCCATTAGACCTAGTCACAATGATCCCGGTGGGCCTTACACACCGGAGGGATCGTTCAAGAGTCCGAACACGAACCTCCTTCTTAGCCGGTCTCGGCCCCTTCACCCACAACCCGGTGTGGTTCTTGTACACGCAGGCGAATCTATGGTGTGCTAGAGGCTAATCTAGGAGCATCTACTACCAAGCTTTGGGTCTCTACCCCTTCCCAACACAAGGAGTTCATAGAGATACATCATCCACATACATCATAAGAGAACTAAAGAACAAGATCTAATCTATATCATAGAGTTAGGTTCTTTAGTTAGAGTCTGGTATCTAGAGATCTAGAAGGCTGCTATGGGCAATTTAATAGGCTAAACCTACTGATTCAATGACTAAAAGAGGGTTTAAGCTATTAAATTGCCTAAATACCTGATCCTTGAGGGGCTCCTCTTGACCTGAGTTCGACCATCCTGCTGGAATGCTCGAATCAAGGGAAACTAATGGTGCCATTCTCTCAGACAGGGTCTGGGAGGCGGTTTTGACTCCTGGAGCAGCCAAAACAGAGCTCTAAAACCCTAGGAACGAAAATGGGCAAGTTAGGGTTCTCCTACTTAAATAGGCAAGGGGTTAGGCTAGGGTTTCCAATTATCCCCTTTAGGCATGTGGGATAATTGGGAATGGGCCCACTTGCCTTTAATAGTTAGGTGGCCAAATGTGCCCATTTGGAAATGTGTGCACCCAAATGTGCCCACATGGAAATGTGTGCACCTAAATGGGCCCACATGGAAATGTGTGCACCTTAATAAATGTGCATGTGCACATTAATAAGAAATGCACATACCTAGCAAGTTGCCCCCTAGGGGCTATTAGCCTGGTTACACGTCGGCGTACACGTCAGTCGGGGTGGCGTGTACGCGTGACGAGGCAGTACAGTATACGTCCTGGGACCGTATACTGTGCTGGAACGTCACATTCTCCCCACCTTGAAATGATGCTGTCCGCAGCATCGTGGGTCTCCCCACCTTGGAATCTTCCTAACCTGCAATCAACCTGATGCATCTGATATACTACTATAATACTTACACATTTATTAAGATTACCTTAAGGTAATATTTTTAAATCATTATTACGTCATTACATTATCAAATAACTTGTCAATTCGTAACTTCTATTAAAACAAGGTACTTATTAGTTTCCGTTATCACAACATTTAGTTATCACAATTTAACACTTTCATATACAATTATTATTTAAGGTACTCTTCGTTCCTTGCAACACATTCCAACAAAATTTGTGTTGCAAGTCTTCGCACCTTAAAATCCTGCATTAATTTTACAATATCTATAATTACATACTTACTATCTTAATTATTAGAATTACTCTAAGGTAATGTTTAAGACATTACTGTACTATTTCATTATCCAATTAACTTATCACTTCATAACTTAATCCACGCAAGGTAATTATTAACCTTACTTAATACAACATTTAAGTTTATCAAAGTTTATCAATTTCATACAAAATTTACACTTCTAAGGTACTCTTCATCCCTTGAAACACATTACAACAAAATTTGTGTTGCAAGCCTTCGTAGTTCGACCTCCTTGCCCTCCGGAGCGCTCTATTGGCCTGCAGGTCGACACTACCTATTATTAATTATTAATAAAATTTTTTGTTATATGGTGACCACCCCACCTATCTACATGGGTGCATGGCTAATCTCCCCACAGAGGAAGAGGGTGAATCTTCCATTATGGCCGGGAGACACGCCTATATGCCTATATGCCGCTCATGCCTACACCCTAGTTGCCCAACAGGAGGATAGGTCCTTCCCAGATATGGGGCGTGAAGGCCAGATTCCTCCTATCAAAGCATATATGGGGCTAGAGGTGCTTTTCCTATCAATGCATTCCTCAATGACCTCCTTTCTCTTGAGGTCGTCTACTTCCGTGGGACAGAAGTAGACTTTCTAATCTACCTTCCACTCGCCCAAGCGGAAACGCGGTCATGCCTACATTGACATTACACCACGCCCTAGAGATCACCGTAGTGGTCTCATCATTGGTAACAACGCATGCAATCCTTACCAAGCATAGGTTGCATGCGTAGATTAATCTTAACTACACATGAAACTAATCTAAATTCAAATCGACATGCCTGAGCCACTTTTTACTGGCTCCTTTAATGCATGTGATTAACATAATTACCCCAAGGTAATATTTATGAATTAACATTATCATAGTATCGGATACATTACTTCCGATAGTACAATTATATTTACTCTAAGCTTTGCAATATTTAACGACTTTTAGATTGCGATTATTTAAACAATAACCCTGATTTAGACCTATTGTATCATAGACAAGGTTTTAATTATTATACACAAGGATTAGATGTGCTTCTTATTCTCTTCCTTGGGTCCTACATTACCCTTGGAAGTATATCCCTAAGATATACTTAAGTATATCCGAATTCTATTTTCTATTTATATTTATAAGGACCCGAGGTCATATAGCTATCCTTGGAAGGAATTGCATCCTTGCGAAGGATTAATTAACATGCTACCTCACATTACCGTTGTTATTTAACTTATTTCCCTATGATACATATACGTACAACAATTTCTATCCAGTTATTAGGATCTATATTTAACTTATCAATAAGACACATTAAAGCTTATAATATATGCGCACGCCTTACCTAAGGCTAGAACACATTCACCCCTTAAACCGGCGTCGAGTGATTTGGAGATGACTTGGTCGTTGCATTGCTCCCATAGTTTTGCTCCACTTCATTGGTGTAGATAGCTACTACGTCGGTCTCGCACGTTGAAGGCCCCCTGAGCTATCTATCTATCTATCTTACGCTCTATTCGCTTCGGCCATTGCCGGAGTGAATTCTATTCTACGGGTCGGTCAATTCGATGCAAGTACGTTCAATCATAAGATTGAGCCCTCCCACTTTCTTCGAAAAGAAAATGGTCCTGCACCCCTTCAATGACATTGTACACAACGTCATATCTATTCTCTCCCCTTAAGAGGTTATACGCTTCTTACTTAGCGCATTAATTTACTAGCCTTAGCTAACATATATAACCATCTAAGATGGATGCACATATTATGTTATCATTTATTTCAATATAGTTATGGGTTATCTACTTAGTTAGAACGATTCTAAACCACAAGGTTTTGTCATCATGACAATTCCTTTTGTCTCAAAAGACTATTTGATTACTATAATTCTTATTTTAGATGCACCTTACATGTATTATTCTTTTATATTCTAGAGATTCCCCCTTTCTTAGCTATTTAAACTCTTGGAATATTCCTACCAATCGAATTGATGTCATCGTAACAAGTTGGCCGGACTTGTTAGATTACTTCTTTTCTTTCGGTTGGATTATTCTTTTGGAGGTACTAGATTTATACATGGTCAACAATTATCCTAGTAATGATTCCTTCTTAGTGAGGAGATCAATCTCACCAAGTGGTTTCAATACATTGGATGTCTGTTAACAATCGTGTATAATTATAGTTACTCCTATGCATTTCCTTCCCAATCTTGACGCTTAGCTCAATATTGGGGCGATCCTTTCAGCGAGAATATCTGGAAATGCCTTCTAATCCCAATATGGATGTTACCGTCCATACATTTAACCTACTAGGCCCCATGGCCTTAGATCCTTGAGCTTGCTAGAAGCTCATCCACTCGTTGCCTGCTTGAAGTAGCAAGGGGACGTTCTTCCGAGTCGCTCGATACTTCAGTCTCCTTGACGGTGGCTCCTCTTTGATGTAGAGGCCTCTCATTGCTGGTGGCTTGATGGTGTAGCTGATCACTTGAAATCTTCCATGCCGCTTTTTAAAAGCCTGAAGGTGGCGCCGTTGAGGAAGATCTTTCATCTTGAACTCTTTGTCTTGGCAGCTAAAGGACGACTCTGTATTCGATATTATTTCTTCGACTCCATCGACGTCTCATACGTCGAGTCCTCTTGTCGTTATCGTGTTGCCCGAAGAGTGTTGAGGATGTTGATTGCTTCACCCCTGCAAATTGCCTGACATCTCTTCCTTTGATCTGTTATGCTACGGGAGGGAAGGAATAACAAGGGAACTATACATGCAAAACATATAGCTTACATAATTACAATTACTACTAGAGTTATTAGGTCCCCCTTGTGCCTCCCTTCGAGTTGCACACCTATTCCTTGGCGATGTCATCGGTGTTCCTCCCGTGCAATGGTGTTGATGATCTATATCCTTCTATTTGTACGTCAGCTCATACTCTGGGGTAACTTGTTGATATACTTGGGCCCTCCGATGTTTGTCGGCTATGGCATACACGCTTTGCTGGTCGTTCATGCTTTTGACATTTCCGTCTGCTTCCTGATCTTGTTCTCGGGCTGTAATTGTTCTCCCCTTCATGATACTTGAAGCTATTTGGGGGCGTCTCTTGAGGTTGTGCGCGATTCCTTTGGCTATACTCCTCTGGAGTTGTTCTCTTCTGCAGTTGTTCTTTGAATCGTCCATCCTTGGGTTCACCAAGTTGTATGCAAGTCCGCGTGCAAGTCATCGGCTCGGCTCGCCTAGTTGCTTCTCCATCGAGCTTCTAATCTTCCTTGTTTGATCCCCTCTATCACATGGCTTGGACGTTCTCACATTCCACAGTGCTATGCCATCTTCTTGTCTTGAGGTACCTTCCGGTGGCTTTGATTGTGCTCGTCAGTTTTGATCCTCCTGTTGCTCCTAGGGAGCTCGTGGAAGAAGTCGGTTGCTAGCACTTCTCCAGCTTTGTCCCTCTATGCATGTCGGTCTCTCTGGCAAGTAAAGCATCATGGCTCTCCTCCCTGCTGGCTATGTTGTCGGGTGATGGATCCTTATATTTGTGCAGCTTGACCCTTGAGTTGAAGAAGTACTTGCCTTAGATATACTCTTGTTGTTGAATAGCCTGGCTATTATCTTGAACTCTCTTTTTGCCGAAGGTGCTTCAGTTGCTATCCTTGTCGTTAAGGTGTCGAATGCTTCTACCTTGGGCATTTGATGTGCCCATGTGTCGGAGATACGATCGGCTTCTTCTCTTCTAATTACTCGTAGGAGTACCTGATGATGCCATCACCTAGTTGTTGAAGGCGTATCTCCTCGTCGCGGTGCGTTTCGTAAGTGCATCTCCATCTAATACACGTGCGAATGGAAGCTATAAGTCTGCGCTTCTTCATGGGCAGCTGGGTGGACAAGTACTGGTGTGGGCCTCTTGTGAGCCTAGGATTGACTTCTTTGGCGATAGTCGCCCGACTTAACGTCGCGTCGAAGCCTCTCGCATCCCGAGCTTGCGAAGGAAAGTAGCATCTAGGTACAGTTTAAGTGCCTCACGATCTTTCTTTGTCCTGACCTGGACACATCTATTTGCCTGCACACCCCAGCGTGAGAACCACTGAGCTTGCTTGTCTTTCCAAAGAGATTTCAGCGCTGGGGACCCATCGCCAGCGGGCCAAAGCAAGGTGGGGCAAGCATGTATCAGCCATAGCGACCACCTTTTGGAAGTAAACGATATGGCGTTCCAATGTAGCCCGTTGAAGGGGTAGAAAGCCTGTCTCTGGAGTAGGATGCGCACGCGAATCAGACTTCACCCCCCAGGCCCGTGCCAAGAAGGCCTTCGCGCACTTTTGCGAGGTCATTCCGGATGTTGAGGGATATCACCGGACCCCACACTTCATCCCCATACAAAAGGACCGCTCAACCAAGGCCCGAAAACAAATGTGACTGGTGGCCCTGTGCATACAACTCGCCTTTGTGGCTGTTGTTCGCATGGCATGGCGGTGCTTTCCAACCCGCAGACCCGAAACCTGATAGTCCATCTCAATGGGTGGTAGTTGAGAACTTCGATCCCCAAGTACTTGTAGGTCGGAGCCACCTCTACCTCTTGCCCCCCGGTAAGTGAATGTGGGAAGCCTTGGCGACGGGATGATGCAACTAGCAAAGCACCCTAGTTTTGGCCAAGTTAACTTCGCATGCGGTGAATTGGCAAAAAGTGTCAAGAGCATCCAGGTGACATTGCATGTCCTCAAGTATAGGCCATGAGGTTGACATCGTCGGCATATATGAGTTGTCAGTATTGTGATGCATGAGATGTGGCCCGCACCTCCATGCTCGAAGAGCCAATCTTCCAACTGATCAATGTATAGGCCAAAGAGTGTGGGGAGAGGGGCAACCCCGGACGACTCAATGCTAATCACACCTACTGTGCCGCTGATGTGATACGGCCCGAGCATGCCTCGTACATGTTCCTATATACTGCATTACGCAAGTCCAAGGGGTCCGGCTGCCGCAATCTGTCCCATAACTTGTTGCGGGGTACTGTGTCGAACGCTTTTGCAAAATCCACGAAACAACAGTACAGGTCATGTTGGCGATTCCTGCTATCCTCAATCAATGTGCGCAGAGTGAAGATATGATCAATGGTGGAATGTCTGGGCCGAAAACCTGCCTGCATAAGAGCTCGCACCTCCGTTTCCTCTGCCCATATTGTCAGCCGCTGCTCAAGGATGCCAGCCAACAGTTTTGCAAAGAGAGAGCTGACCATAATAGTACGATAGTTGGCCGGGCATTGAGGGTCCCCTGCGTTTCCTCACAGTTTTCTGGAAAATACATCTTTTGAAGTGGCCTCAAGAATCAGTTCTTCTTCTCGTCGTTCTCCAGCTTCATCTTCTTCAAACATGGTGCTGGTTTCTATGTCCACATATTCTTCTACTTGAAATATAAGTAAGTTCTTATCCACAAATGCTTCTGATAGATTATATCCTGATCCTTTTTTTGCAGAAGTCCAATGCATCAAGACATTGTTCAATATGCAGGCATCTTCTTCTTTTACATGATCCTTATATTTTTGCTTAATATAGAGTGATTATAACCAAATAAATGCACTTTTATGGCATTCTTGATATATGAAAGCAGCTTTCAGAAGGTACTCCACTTCTGCCACAAGCTCCACTTTCTATGCTTTTGCATGATGTTATTTTTTGTGTATCATGGTTTTTGCTTACATTCCATAGACACAACTAATCTATTATTTGCTTTTAGGATTCTGAGTGCATCATCTTGGTAGCTCTATTCTTGAAAGGCCTTCTCTATCTATGTCCAATCCTACAACAACAAATCATTTCTTGAAAAGGTATGATAACTAGAATGTCTAAATCTGTGTAGTTTATATGTAGCTTTTATTCTTGACTCAAATCTTCATCATTTGCAATAATTCTTGGCTTTCGACATGATCTTAACCAGCAGTACAACCAAGAGAGAGAAGTTGCTGTGACGTTCCAGCACAGTATACGGTCCCAGGACGTATACTGTACTGCCTCGTCACGCGTACACGCCACCTCGACTGACGTGTACGCCGACGTGTAACCAGGCTAGTAGCCCCTAGGGGGCAACTTGCTAGGTATGTGCATTTCTTATTAATGTGCACATGCACATTTATTAAGGTGCACACATTTCCATGTGGGCCCATTTAGGTGCACACATTTCCATGTGGGCACATTTGGGTGCACACATTTCCATATGGGCACATTTGGCCACCTAGCTATTAAAGGCAAGTGGGCCCATTCCCAATTATCCCACATGCCTAAAGGGGATAATTGGAAACCCTAGCCTAACCCCTTGCCTATTTAAGTAGGAGAACCCTAACTTGCCCATTTTCGTTCCTAGGGTTTTAGAGCTCTGTTTTGGCTGCTCCAGGAGTCAAAACCGCCTCCCAGACTCTGTCTGAGAGAATGGCACCATTAGTTTCCCTTGATTCGAGCATTCCAGCAGGATGGTCGAACTCAGGTCAAGAGGAGCCCCTCAAGGATCAGGTATTTAGGCAATTTAATAGCTTAAACCCTCTTTTAGTCATTGAATCAGTAGGTTTAGCCTATTAAATTGCCCATAGCAGCCTTCTAGATCTCTAGATACCAGACTCTAACTAAAGAACCTAACTCTATGATATAGATTAGATCTTGTTCTTTAGTTCTCTTATGATGTATGTGGATGATGTATCTCTATGAACTCCTTGTGTTGGGAAGGGGGGTAGAGACCTAAAGCTTGGTAGTAGATGCTCCTAGATTAGCCTCTCTAGCACACTATAGATTCGGCCTGTGTACAAGAACCACACCTGGTTGTGGGTGAAGGGGGCCAGACTGGCTAAGAAGGAGGTTCGTGTTCTGACTCTTGAACGATCCCTCTGGTGTGTAAGGCCTACCGGGGATCATTGTGACTAGGTCTAATGGCTTGCCACTGAGTGCGGGCAAGGCATGGGCTCGACACCCGTGGGGTGGGGTTCACCTTCCAGTGGGTTCAGTCGAATAAGGGCAGTGGCCCTCTAGTCACCTTGAGTCAGCATGTAGATCTCTGGAGGGAGTGATCCCTACCTGCCCCATCGGACCTGGGGAGATGTAACCCAGGAATAGCCCCTTTGGCTATGCATCCGGCGGGCTACAGTCAGGTCCCAACACTTTTCAACCTACTCTGCAAAGTGTGCACAGGAGGGGCGGATGGAGTGGACAACCCAATGCCATGTTCTTATGCCAGCCAAATCCATTGTCATGATTCTGTCTGCAATGAACTCTGGAGACCCAAGCTTGTCAGTCCATCCCTGTGTCTGAGCCTTGGGTAGGATTTCCTATGTGTTGTGCTGATCTTTGTCTATGCAGATATGTGGGAGACCATCCTTCGTGATGGTTATATGATGTTGATGTATGTACTACTGACATATGTGTTTACGCTTCCGCAGCTAGGTAGGCCCTGAGGGAGACGGGGTAAAATGACCCCTTCACTCTTCCCACTGGGACTCGTTACGGGTGCAGTGATTGTGGAGGGCCCCTATGACGATGTGGAGCTGGTATGGGGGATGAACTCCTGTTTGTATACGGTGCGGGCATCGTATATGAGTAGGGGACGTCACAGTGGTATCAGAGCAATGTTCTTGGAGACCAAGAGCAAAGCACGGGCATCCTATATGAGTAGGGGACGTCACAGTGGTATCAGAGCAATGTTCTTGGAGACCAAGAGCAAAGCACTGGCCATGCTCCCAGTAGTACTAACTTGATAGGATTCTCAAACCTCGAGAAGTGGGAAATTTTTTTCTCATTTTTGTAGTATATGCTAAGCTAGTAACAGTTAAAGTGAATTAGTAACAGTTAAAGTGAATTAGTAACATAAAAGACAAAAATTAGTGAGCCAAGTAGCATGGTCTCACACGTCGCGCCAGGACAGATAATGAAGATCTCATTTTCGGGCTGGGCGCAACGTGTGAGACATTGATCTTAAAACGCGCTAAAAAGTTATAAAATTCAAAAAAATTAACTTGATAATTCGAATTTTAAGCTAGGAATTAGCTAGATTAGCTTTCCAATCTATTTAAACCTCATCTTAAAAGAATTCCCACAATAGCGGGAATCGAACCTCCCACCCACAGGGTTGAACCCCCATTACCAACCAGGGAGGGCATCGCTTTTGTTTTGAATTATAATTCTTAATTAGATTTAAGCTTTAATAATGTTGGATAATATTAATTGCCAAGCCTTAGACTTAGAACCAAGACCCTTAAGCTAGATAGAGGCGGCATCTTGATAGACACCAAACCTCCGATCGGCGGGGCCGCGCACCAAACAGTCGCCGACTTTCGACAAACAAAGGCGAAAGCGGCCGAGGCCAAGGAGGCCCAAGGAAACAAGAAGAGGAGAGAGCGAACGAGAGCCGGAGGCCAAGGGTCAAGAAGCGGCAGAGCGAGAAGCTGGTCCAACATTTTGAAGACTCAACGGCACACTTACGCCGCGATTACAAGCCAAGGGAGTAACTCTAATGAAGAAAGATATGCACTTAGCCACCATATCAAAGGAGAGCCTTATTAATTTAAGTAAATGATAAAATTTGTTTAATACAAAAGTGTTTTAGAGTAAATTATAAGTGTATAAAGTTACTTAATTAAGTTGAGTTAGTAAGTTTTAGCTTTTGTTTTAGTCAAAACAGACATCCTAGACCAATTTGAGAGGATGTCTCACACGTCCGCCGGGGACGAAAAATGAAAAGTTCATTATCGGTGCGGTGCGCAACGTCTTGAGACCATGCCGTGAGACCATGCTCCAAAAGTGCCCAAAACTGCTCCAAATCGACCAAATAAGGGGTCCATTCTGCCTAACTCGACGAGATAAGCAGGACAAGTTTAACCCATTTAGAGCCAATGTCTCACACGTCGCGCCAGGACAGAAAATGAAAAGTTCATTATTGGTCTGGGCGCAATGTGTGAGACCTCCAAACTTTGAACCTCCATAACTTGAGCTACAGAGCTCCAAATCACCTGAGATTTGTTGCAATAGGACCATTAGACAGCCTAGAATCCATTTATGACCTCAAATTAGCCTAGAAATGTCAAACCCCAGCTCAAAATGACCAAAATTTCTCAAACCCTTGAATTGTTTTTCCAAACTGTAGTTCGTTTGTAGATAGAAGCATATCCCATTAGTAGCTCGCAAGTATTGCTCTCGGCTCAAAGCTGATGCCTTACTCCTAGATAGAAGTGCCCAAGAACACCCCTTTGTTATAGTCATCTAGACCTCAGCATAGCAACCCAAGTCCAACTGTTGGTACATCACCTCTGCTCATGCCAAAGGCATAAACCTTGACCTAATTCTGTGTCCTTCTAATAGAGTTTGACTTATATAGCCGCCACATTGACACCCCCTATTGCCAAGATACCTAGAAAGGAGCTAGAGTCTAGAGAGCTGCCCAAGTCACTCCATGTGTAGAGATTGGACCCCCAAACCAACTTTGCTAGGACCTTAGAGTATACCTCAAACACCATGAGGGCTTTGCAAAACAACCCTCATATCATGCCATACCACATGTCCTAATGTCCATAGACTTGTAGATTATAGATATGTCTTGATAATCTTTTCAGCCATCTTGCTTGCTTATAGAGCCCAAAATGTTGTAGGAGAGCCCTTCAAGTAGACCCTTAGACTCTAGGATATCTGGCGTTCTTTGTCAAAGTACATGGCCGAGCCACGATTTGAGCTAGAGGCTAACTTCTTGAAGACATCAAGGTCCCAGCCAATGTACGCATGATAAGGAGAGGAGACCGAAAAGGCGTACTCCAAGAGAGGGAAGCACAACGACAAACACCTCAATCGACAAACGAGTAGAACAGGACACCACCGGCCTATCATCAATCTTCATCAAATGGGAAGAATATTTGGTAACCAACGGCATCAAGAATCTTCTAGATGTCAACCTCCCGGCTACCACGTTCACGAGCTCACACCAGAAAGAGGATCTCGACGCCTTCACCAACTCGACGTACATGAGTTTCAAATGGAGGAACGTAAGGCAGCAAAATACAGGTGCAGGAAGACGTTAGACATCGATGCCACGTTAGCATCACGAGCTAAGGTCAGAGGGCATAATCTTTCATCGAGGAGAGAAGTCATGGCGACACAGGAGCGTATAGAAACCGGAGGGAAGACAACTACGACCTTGCAACCCAGCAGCTCAAGCGAATGTCATGCAACGTCAACAAAAGGAGCAACCAAGCTAGGCAACCACAAAGCACCTAAGGCAGACCCGGACGAGCTTCCAGCTCCCTTGCACCAGCAGGAGAACTTTCATCGGTTCCAAAAAAGTAGGAGACCATGAAGGGGAGGAGACGCATATCAGGGAAGGAACATCTCCAACTTGAAGGCCTATATCAGCATTAGGGGCAAGATCAAGGAAGAGAATATCCCACTCGAACAAGGATTCCGGACCCAGAAACACCTAGAAACCAAAGGAAGGACGACTTTACTACTTCAGCCAAGGAGTGCGAGACTCGAATGGATAAGACCCAAGTGACGGAGGAGACGACCTAGCCAGCAAGTACAAATCACGCAAAGGCGACTAGAAGGAGCCATGGTAGGGGCAATGGAGATGACCACACTTCCAGGCACAGGAGAGGCACCTCGGAACGAAGCAAAGCCCAAGCAACAGGAGTCGCGCTCAGAAATTCAACCTGCGGAGGAATCACAATGTCTGCCTACCGACCACGATCTCAGAGCTTCGAAGATATTCAAGAACGCTTGACTGCAACAGCCAGGTGATCCTACTCAAGCGATCAACGGCATTGCACATCGGCAACCTTGCAACGACACACCGCATGTAGGGACGTTGAGCGGTCACCGTATTCCTCACGACGAACATACACATTAAGGAGGAGCACCTTTCTCAAGGGATCACATCGACGAACACTCTTTGCAACTGGCGTAACGAGCTCGGATCAGACTTGAAGCTCAAACAATAGTAGCAGCATCTCAAAGGAATCCCGGAGTCAACCAGAACGAAGAAGATGCAGCAAAACCGAAGGATCAAATGCGATAGGAGGAGGGGAAACCCTAAAGGAGTATAAACATTTAAGTAGATCTTCGTAGTTGTTTTGTAAAAGTGGATGAATTAAAATCCCAATGTAAATGCGTATATGTCTATTGTATATGTGGAGAAACATGGGTTTAAAGTCATGTTTTACGGATTTAGCGTTTAGATCAGGAAGCTCCTTCACTTCGACTACCAAAGGAGGAAGCAAGGAGGCACAACGATAGCCCAAGATCAAATGGAAGAGCAAGTACGAGGGAGAAACGACCAGAGCCCAAGCAAACCTTTGACTCCAAACACTTCGGGAAGTGCCCTCAAGTAGAAGACCGCTCGTCCACCCAATGTCAGAATAAGAGACAACACCGGTCATGTCAAGATCATCAGCGTTGCACCAAGACATCGTCAGGACGCAACACTACCTCTTATGGCAGCGGCAATACTTGACGAACTTATGACACGAGTGGCCTCAATAATAGAAGGAGGAACGACCCGACATCAACGAGCCAACTAGGAAGGCAACATCTCGACGACAATAATTCCACCTTGTGGTGATGCGCTATGACACGGGTGCACATCGCCTCCGCATCGAAACAGGGCGTTGGGCTCGGGAAGCACGAGAGCAAAGGCTTTGCCAGTGTTGCCACCAGGGCGCGATTGAGGATGAATGTCATGCCCTCCAGATCTGCCCAGCATTTGCTCATATCCGAGAGCGATATGTTTGATTACTAGTGCCTGCCAGCCGTTGCATCAGTTATTGACTACGGCGTCAGTGAGTTTGTTGGGGTCATACCTCCAGGAGGTTATGGATGCACGGACTCGTTTGTGCCCTACGGGACGGTATTGAACTGTCCTATGCAATTGTACAGTGTGCCAGCATGCTTATTACTGCTAAGGTTTTTCCCTCGAAAACCCTTCGGGGCGTGGGTTTTTTAATCCTGTCAGTAATACGCTTGCTGCTCTCTTTTTGTTTGGGTCCCATAGGCCAATTTGGTCTCCGTGGACGCTAAAAACCTATTCTATTCTATTCTATTCTTCTTTAAAATGCCAATTTTAAAGCTCAAAAATAAAAATAAAAAATTGTTACCTGACAACAATTGTGTCAACAAAATTGGTGTTGTATTATAGAGTTGTTGCTTTTCTGAAGCTTGGTTGTTGCAGCCAAGCTTCAAAGAATTGCCATCAGATTTTGGAATCTCTACACAGATGCCAAGGAAGAAAAACAAATGGATTACCCTAATCATAGAAAACGAACGGAAGCATATATTATGTGCCTTAACGGAACAGAGGTATCAATATCCCGGCCATATCAGGGATTTGAGCTAAACTGCAACTCTCCCCCCAAATCTGTCTTCCTTTTCTGAAAAATGGAAGCGGCATTCCCGTGCAAGGCATCGCGCAAAACACAATGCGTTTTGCAGCTTTGGGGTTTCTAGCTTTCTTCCGGATCAAGGTTTCTCTTCTGAATACGAAATGGAGCAGCGTTGAAAAGTAAAGTAGAGGAACTTGATTCAAATTGGCAATGAATGCCCGAACCTGCAACCGGACGCATTGATTGCAAAACCCTGCGTCCTGCAAGGGACCCGCAAAAAGAGAGGGAACGCCGCATGCGGCGTTACATGCGGCGTTTCAGCACGCAAATCAAAGACCTCTCATTTTAATCAAGAAGATTATGGCGTTTCAACACGCAAATCAAAGACCTCTCATTTTAATCAGGAAGATTATGGAAATTAAGTACAAAATAGGTAATGTGCATGACTAGAGATGTCAGCAACATTATCATAGAAGCATGTAGATTTAGGAAGAAGTCTATAGATAATATGGAAACAATAATAGAGAAGTTTAGTGTCATAACTGATATGATTTAAGGGTTCTTAGAGATATTGTCCACTTAGATCAACAATTAAATAGACAGAAACAGAGGAGATAATACTTCAAGTTCTATAACAGCTCTTCTCAAGAGCAATTGTACATGGTTTCCACAACCAGGAATGGAGCATCCAGTTTCCACCCAACCGGATCCAGAAAAACTAAGGCAATTCCAAGGGATTTAGGGAGAGGAAAGATCAAGGCTTGCTTCCATTCAGCACATGATCCTCCGGCTTACAACAGCATAAATGCTTTAATGCTTAGACAAGGGAAATCGAAGCAAAATCTGGTGACTCAATTTTAGGCTACACACAAGAAGGCAAAGGCCTTGATCTCACGAATCCCAAGTCTTCTTCGATTTCTTTGCGGGCGGATCTAGAAGGTTTTGCCAAGGCCGGTTTGATGGAGCGAATTCAATAACAGTGCGGGATTGATGTGAGTCTGGGATTAGTTGACAAGAAACTTCCTCTTTACGTTACTGGGCGGCTTCGAATCAAATAGCGATTAGCCCCTTTTGTTGCATGTTTCTCCTATTCTGGTCCGACAAACTCGTCCTTTTTGCAACAACGGTTGCATGTAGCTGTCTTTATCTTTAGTTCTAAAATATCATCTCTTTTTATAGATATCATTACACAAAGGATATTTGACTCTAGTCTTTTGATTATAACATTGAATGAGATATCTTGCCCCTTTTGGCAATTCTTTATCCATTGGTTTCCCATGTGCCCCATTGCCTTAATGTTCTGGACCACTCCCCCTAGCATGCTCCATATCAATTCCATCCCTTCTTAAAGAAGATCGTCCGCGATCTTTTTGAATGCACTTGAGATGGGTCCATCCCTTCTCAAGGTGATTGCGTCCAAATTCAATGGTGTCGAAGGGTTCCCTAGCCCTGCAAACTTAAGAAGCAGTTATGGATATCTGCGTACTTCCGCAGTACGATATACCTTTGTACCTCCGCGGTACTACTTGATTGTATCTCCATGATACAGTATCTCCACGATACCCAATCATTGTATCTCCGTAATACTGATGTAAATTTTGTCAGGCCTATTGCAACAACTACAATTACCATTCTTCAAAATTTACATCTAATGCACCATGCTTAGGTAATAATTTAATTTTCATTCCACACAAAAATCAACATACAAATCAAATCTTGCAAATCAAATCTTGCAAATCTTACCCTAAAGGTATAAATTTTAACTATGTTTACTCCAGAGTTCCCATTTGGAGCCACCTCCGTTCTTTGGCATTAGCCTTTGCCCGTTCCTCTTCTTGGAAGCTCACGCCCTTCTTCCGCTCATCAGCAGCTTTAGAGGTCTCAGGTATATCTTCTGGTTTGGGACCTTCAATAGTATGCATTTGTGCACCCCTTTGAGGTTTAGGTGTCTCAACCTTTGTGATCCCCCCTTCTCCAAACGGACAATCCCTTAAGTAATGTTTTCCTCCGCATCTATAACAACCCCCCTTCGGTTCCCTAGTTTCCTTCCTCGGTCTACCTTGACTTCCCTCTTCCCGCTTCTTTTCAGAACCATTACCGTTGCCATTGTTTTTCCTCTTCTTGAAGCTTCTGGAAGATTCCTTACTTCCATTCTTCTCTTTGCTACTCTTTTTATCCTCTTGATCATCTGAAGTGTCTTCATCCCAGAAATCAAATTTCCTAGTTTTGGGATCTATTTTCCGTTCCACTGCAGATGCTAGTTTTATGGCTTTATTTAAATCTTTGGGGTGAAATATCTCCATCTCCGCATAGATATCATCCCTACATCCGCTGACATATTTTCTCAGAAGCTCTTTCCCATCCAGATTCCTTATTAGTGCTGCTAAGTGAGTAAATTTGGAAGTGTAGGACTGAATACTCTCTATTTCCCCCTGCTTCAGACGATCCCATTCCCTACGCAGCTCACTGTGATAATTAGAGGGCAAATAATGTGCATCAAATGCCGTTTTGAAACTTTCCCAATCAGTGATCTTGGGATCACATTCTCGTCTGCCTTGCCACCATGCTTGGGCTTGATCTTTTAGATAGGTATATCCATGGCTTGCAGTCTTTCCACATTTGTTGCCTGCACACATTCAAAGAACTTTTCCCACTGACTGATGAAACTGACAACCTTGACAGGCTTTGTCTTTCCCCCTTTAAAAGACGGCATGTCTACTTTCTCTAACCATTTTCTCAGCTTAGGTGGCGGTGGCGGAGTTACTGGTGGAGGACCATTAGGCAGAGGAGGTGGTTGCGAAGGTTGCAAAGCGATACAGAATAGACAACAATTCCACTTGCCTGTCATACTCTTGCTGACTGCTAGGCATAGGCAAAGCTAACTGGGATGCAATATAACTAGCGTTAGACAAAGCTTGCTGGTATTGTGCTTCAGTAACATTGAAGCGTTGGGCCATTGATCAGGTACGAGGATCAGCTCGCTCTGATACCACTTGATATGATTTAAGGGTTCTTAGAGATATTGTCCACTTAGATCAACAATTAAATAGACAGAAACAGAGGAGATAATACTTCAAGTTCTATAACAGCTCTTCTCAAGAGCAATTGTACATGGTTTCCACAACCAGGAATGGAGCATCCAGTTTCCACCCAACCGGATCCAGAAAAACTAAGGCAATTCCAAGGGATTTAGGGAGAGGAAAGATCAAGGCTTGCTTCCATTCAGCACATGATCCTCCGGCTTACAACAGCATAAAGGCTTTAATCTGCTTAGACAAGGGAAATCGGCAAGTACAGAGGCTGACTCCAATTTTCGGCTACACAAGAAAGGCAAAGGCCTTGATCTCTGAATCCCAAGTCTTCTTCGATTTGCTGCAGGCCGGATCTAGAAGGTTTTTGCCAAGACCCGGTTTGATGGAGCCGAATTCAATAACAGGTGCCGGATTCGTTGACAAGAAACTTCCTCTTTCTGTTCTGCGCTGGCGGCTTCCCGTCAAATAGCAGTTCGCCCCTTTTGTTGCATGTTTCTCCTATTCTGGTCCGACAAACTCGTCCTTTTTGCAACAACGGTTGCATGTAGCTGTCTTTATCTTTAGTTCTAAAATATCATCTCTTTTTATAGATATCATTACACAAAGGATATTTGACCCTAGTCTTTTGATTATAACATTGAATGAGATATCTTGCCCCTTTTGGCAATTCTTTATCCATTGGTTTCCCATGTGCCCCATTGCCTTAATGTTCTGGACCACTCCCCCTAGCATGCTCCATATCAATAACACCTTTTAGAAAAAATATTCAATGGTCTTATGATAAAGAACATTGAGAATATAGAAACTTGTCTCGAAAACTTAGGTAATTTCTTCACAGCTTCAAAATTTTCCGAAATTTCTTCTGATACAGAATATCAAAGTTTCCTTCTTGATCATGCCGAATCCCTTTATGCAGATACTAAGAGCCAATGGTCTGCCAAGATAACTAAGCAGAAAAGCAGACAGGGGATTAGAAATTATGGGTATCAATGAAATGGAAATAGTCTCGAAACTGAGGATTTAAAATCGGGATGAAATGCTTTCCTCAATCCACAATTTCAATCAATTTGTTTGAATTGCATGTGGATTATAAGTGGATCATAATGCCATAACAATCAGCTCTACCTCTATGATAGTAGTAACATTCCCTGTAGAATTCGAACTGCCTATCTGTCATATCATTACTGTTTGCATTCGTAAACCACCAGAGGGTATAAATCAGCTGAGTTTCTCTACAGAATTCTTTTGCCCATTCCACTTCCCTTTGTGGGATCTCATATAACTTCTGCATGAGTTTTCCTTTTACCTGCCCTTCCCAAAAGCTATAATCTTTTCCAGACTGTATTTGATTCTGTATCTGGCTCTGAGCTGATAGTGGCTGGTTTATATATTTGGATACCTCTATGTCATCAAACTGTAGATCCAGCTTAGCACCAATAGGATCTGTGTTAGTAAGCTCTTCATGACAATTAAGCTTAAAGAAATTATAAAAGCAAGAGAAATGTCCAAATAAATTCCATTGTTGATCAAATTGAGCATCATCATATTTGTTTTTGTGAGCAGTAGCTGCTAGCTCAAGGTCAAAAATAACCTGCAGCTTTATCCAAAAAACAGCAGAATTGTGACCACCATACAAACATCTATTTCTATGTTTCCAAATATTCCATGATGCAGTGAAACAAGTGGCGTTCAAGTTAGCATTGTTATTTATCATAAAATCAATAATTCTGACAGGCCTGTGAATATTAAAATGCATTTCAAACCAGGTCCAAAAGCTGTTTAACATAGGACATAGGAAAATATGCTCTATAGATTCCTGCTTACTGCAACCTAGAGGACAAAGAGGAGAAACCAAATTGTTGAAAGGAATATCATTTATTTTATCTTGATGTCTGCAAATTGTTTGCAAGTTTGGGACACTTTTATTAGCAATCAACCAAAATAAGAAATTTTTGGGGCACAATAAGATTTCCAAATATTTTTAAATAACTTGGCTTCTACCTGTTTAGGGATGTTCCAATAAATGGATGCTTTAGATGGCAGATTCGAGTTATTTAAGAAGTCATAAATGTAGGAAACCTTATAAAAAAATTTTGTCTCTGAAGGACCAGTCCATTTCACAAATTGCATTAGCATCCAAATTAATGGCAACCACCTTACTGATAATGTGCTTAAATAGCATTCTATCTGAATTTGAACCCCTTATTTTAGTCCTGAGCCTGGTCCAAGATATCCATTTGCCATTTGGCCAAAGATCTCCAAGCTTATAAACATTATTGTCAACCATTTTTTATATATCTTGGGATCAATTAAGGCCAGGGGAATATTATTATTATTATTATTATTATCTATTGTTTAAATTTGGTTTTCCCGGCTGGTGGAAAACTTTTTGGATTTTTGTTTCAGCTAGTGTTTCTAAGGTTATGGGGGCTTTTGTCAACAGAAAAATTTTCTGGTAGCCAAAAATCGGGCATGCTGTTTCTACTATGATTTGGAAACTCAAATTTTGGGGCTCTCAGGTTGTTCGTCCCTAATTCTAGGCGGAACGGAACACGGCATGAGAGCCACGTTTGGTCCCACTGCTGATGCCAATCTGGTGTGTATTCAAGATGCAAGTTGTTCGAGTTATCTCTGTATTGAACGATTGCAGAATCGAGATGCTCTTTGGTTGCATGCAGAGCTTCGAGTCTTCTTTCATGGTTAGGTCAGTACCTTTTACGCTTTAGTGGTTGCCTGCTAACCTACAGTCCATAAACCTACTCTTTGATAGTGTTCTTTGGCTCCTGATTGACCACACATGCCGGAGTTTTAAGCGAATCTAATATTTGTTGGTAAGTAGTTTTTATGCATAGGCATACAGAACCCATCCGGCTCTGGGGTATAGTCATCATAGTGGAGCCTTGCAATCTCATAATCTCATACACTCTCTGGAAGAGGTATTTCCCATTTTGACTGTCCAATCAAAGCAGTTCGTAGTGCTAGAATAGCAGAACAGCCATGTAATCTGCCCAACAAGATTCGTCCATGCATTCAAAATTCTGGTATGAGGCATTGCTAGAATGGTTGACTGTGCAACCAGGTGGAGCAAGCACCCGACAGACTGCCCCAAGCACTCCTATATTGGCTTCTTTTAGGTGCAGCTATTGCTCCAGCTACCCCCTTAATATTTGCCAATGCAGTGATTTTTTCATAAATAAATAGGAAGTGCTGGATATGGTTCCACATAGATATTTAGTATTTAAATTTAGTTGATAATATAGCCATAAGACATCGTGAAGAATTGTGGCAGGTTTAGCAGCTGCAACACATATGGTTATTCGCATCTCAAGGCTGGAACTTAACCTTGCATTCTTTGTCCTGAGCTTGCCTAGCTAGGAGCAATTATCTAGAATAATCGTTTTAAGCACCAAAAACTTTATATTTATTTGTATTCAAAGAGCTCTATGGTTACTTTGGCAAATTTGGTCCCTTCTTAGACTCGATATTTGAAAGTAGCTTTGGTAGAATCCATTATCAGAATGGCCTGAATGTGAGTGAAGAATCTCACAGGAAGTCCCATATCAACTGCCAATAGGAATGTATTGACACATCTACGTATTTGGTTTTACAACATTGTGCAGCTAATTCAAGTTAAAGGCACTAGACAACATTGTCTCTTTGCAGTCAAAGTGGCTTCCTATCAAAGGAAAAGGACTATTTTTCTTAACTAATGTATTTGTTCATATTTTGATTATGCAAGAATCTAGATATACGTCATAGTACTCAATTTTGTAAATTTTCTGGACATGCACTCCATCGATCTAATCCATTGAGTTGTTTGAACAGGTTGGACTTTAGAGTAAATAGCTAATTCTTGGTGTCTATTTGCAAGTAACATTGTTATCTCAGCAAATCCATTAATACCACTCATAAGATGCAGGGTAGCCCTTAAGCTCGAAATATCGCCAAAAGGCTATTTTTTTGGACATTTGCATTTTTTTTTCACTACTGTTGAGTAGGATCAATTAGGAGTGGTGGTAATAAAATATCGCCACCTTGTCTACGAAATTTTCTCCTTCCACTCATAAGTTAGCCTACGTCACTAAATCATGGATTCTTGGATCCGCCCGCATGTGAATTTTATTCTTGGTAATTATTCTAAAATCGCCCTTTAACCCCCAAAAATCATGTAAAATTAATACGAATTCTATTCTTGGTAAGTTTTTTGAATTGTCGTTTACCTCCAGAAAAAAAAAGGGGGAAGGGAAAAAACCATGCATGTTATATGGATTTTATGATCCGGCTCCAACATCCAGGTATGCAATCCTGGAGTATTTTTGCTTTTGGTCTGTTGTTTATCCAATCTTAAAAAGATGACTGAAATCAAATCCATTTGTGCTTGCCCACCATAATATTCAATTATGCCTAGGCTAAGTTTGTGTACTTGTTGTTGTTTAACCTTTAGTGTGGAGCTATTGAGATTTAATCAGATAAGGATACGAGGTATGCTGTAGAGTAGTTATAGTTGGTTTGCTTTTTTATCAGAATACTTGCCCTCTTGATTTGGTTATGAGGCAATTGATTTTCTTACATTTTAGAGCAACCGTACCTTATCTTGGCTATTAGTTTTTTCTATTTTTTGTTATCATGATTATTTCTATGTACGTGCAACCAATCTAGGTAATACATGATGTACATGATTGTCTGTCTCCTGTATTTTAATCATCAACTGCTCAGTTCAATTGTTGCACAGACATCCTTATGACATGATCGAACTCTTCAAATTGGTAACAAATGATGTTAAATATCGTGGTAGAAATCTAGGGTTTAGGCACCTAGATATCTTGAGAAAAAAGTATATATTCCATCGCTTGATGGATGAAAGATTCGCCAAGGTTGCTACAACTCAAATTGAAGCCCGAAACAAAATCGCCAACATAACTAATCGAAAAAAGCTAAGATTCGCCTCATATTCTAAATTACACCTATGAAAATTTGGGCTTTAAGGGCTACCCTGATAAGATGTGCATGCTCATTTTGATTTCTTGCCATGAACGATGTTCCAGGATGTTGACCCATTCATACCTTTGCTATTTGCATGCATTTACTTCAGAGCAAATGTGAAGGCCAGGCAAAGCTCCTATCAGGCAGCCTGACAATATAGCCACTTCCAAGTTAGTCTAAATATGCTTTTTAGAATTTATTTTATTGGTTTTTTCTATCTAAGAATAATTACATTGTAGGTGGTGCTGCTGTTTAGAAAATTCTTTAATCCTTGGAAGATCGTGCTTTAGTACAGTTTTAGCAACTGACTTCTATTGTATACCGGACATCAGAATGTGAGTTGACAGATTCTTTACATCTAGAATATGCCTTCAAGTCAGTTCTTTTCCCATTGATGTTGAAGTTCCTGGTAGATCCATAAATACATTTAAGTACATGCTGCAATGGGAGATTCATAATATTATGTTCTTTGTTTACCGTCTAGCAGAAACTAACAGTTTTGATTTGTCTCTAAAGGCAGAAGTTGAATCTGTCGGGGCCTATTATAATGTGGAATATTCTTCTATAGGGTTAGAATGGGCTATTGGGAGTATTGATAGCAAAGGATAAAGCTATTGATATTCTTCAGATCTTAGGATAAAGCTATTGATATTCTTCATATCCCCTTAATTATGAGATATATATCCTGATACAACATAGATTTGTTGGATTGTCTTCTAAAATTAGAGGATAAAAGTCATTGTTGGTGCTGTCTTTTAAAAATCGAAGATAAATCATTTTGACAGAGTTGCTTTAGGCCCAGAAAAGGAAGACATTCTTGACACATTTGTTTCTTTCTTGATCTCTTCGATTTATGCATTTGTATGCCAGTCCCATTAATGTTGCACATGCAATAATATGCAATACTGGGCAAAGTGGAACAATGTAGTTGTAATAGTAAAGTTACACATCCATTGCAACGAACACAATTTTTATGTGAAGTAATGTAAATTGAGGGCAATAAATTAAGCTACGAAGGGCAATATTGTGGGGGTATACGATGATGATTCAGAATAATACAACATTGCTTCAAAGAACCAACTTTGCTCCAATATTAAATGTGCCGACTTCATACATTTGGATGTTCATCATGTTTTAGTATAAGAAAAATGGTTATTCATAGTGCAACTCCAAAGCTTTTATTTAATTAGATCAAAACTTTTAGTCCAAATATCAAATAGGGTTCTCTAACTCATGTTTTCAAGCACTTAAAAATCGAAACATACCAAGCATACACACAAGTGTATTACCTAGGAACCATTTTCAAGGTTCAGAATATACGTTGACTCATAGATAATGTATTAGTGAGATGGTTAATATTCATGTTTATATGAATGCTTTGTACGCCTTTTTGTACCCACTCCTTATAGAAGAACTATTTATACACAACACCAACATAGACCATAAATACTATTAAAGCCTAGCTATGACACTGACATCTACACAACAAACCCAACATAATGTAGCGGTGTTAGAGCCCAGCAACACTAGGCAAGAACCGTCACCATCTCCCATCTCCTATTCCTCTCTTCCTTCCACCTCAAAGTATAGCTAACTATTATAACTTTGTCTACAACTTCATGGTTCCCACATAGAACCATACTTATGCCCGGCAACGCCGGGCACCCGTTACTAGTTTCTTTTAGAGAGATGATGATTCCAGAAAATATTCATGCCATGATGAGCTTGATTTAAATTAGTAAGGGAGAAGGCTTTAGAGACTTTATTCCATGCCATAATTAGATTCCTCATCAAGGGGGAGGTAATAGCAGCAGGCTTAATATCACAAAAGGCAGAATCAGATAACTGATGGGCAATGGAAGGATGACCTTTAATAATACTTTTGTTCAGCCAATATTGAAAAAACTCAGTAGCAAGGTTATTTCTGTGAAATAAAGTCTTCCAAATATATTTACCTGCCAAAGCATATGCTTGAAGAAGCAAATTTTTACAACCAAGGCCACCTAGACTTTTCTTTCTGGTAACAGATTTCCAATTTATCAAATGATTCTTACCCCATATAAAATTCCTGATAATTCTCTCTATTTGCTGATATATGCATTTTGGAGCAAGGAGAGCTGAAGAAAAGTACACATGGGAGCTTGCTAAAATAAAGGATGCAATGATTGACCTGCTTGCTAGGGAAAGGCAGCTTCCATAATTATTGAGTTTCTTCTTGATTCTATCAACAATTGGATTCCAGAGAATCCTAGAACTAATATCTAGGCCTAAAGGCATACCAAGTGGAATTGTGGCTTGATTGACAACAACACATTTGATTCCAAGAATATCTGGTTGACTAGGATCTCCAATGATCACAGACTTATGACAGTTTAGATGAATTCCAGAAGCTTGACTGAAATTTTTGATAATCTTTAAGAAGAAATCAATATTCTTATTATCATTTTGCAGAAAGCTACACGTGTCATCAACATACTGTAGAAGAGTCAACTGATTACCAGTATTAGGCATAGTCAAACCTTTAATATTTCCAAGATTTTGGTGGTGAAGAATAGCTCTAGTCAGCTGATCACCTGTAATGATAAAAATATAGGGAGCCAAGGGGCAACCTTGTCTTAGCCCTTTTTAAAGAGGGAAGAATTTATCATGAGATTCATTTATAAGAACAGAAGATTGTGCATGAGAGTTAAGACCAATGATCAAATGAATCAACTTCTCTGGAAAGCCAATTCTCCTAAGGCCAGTTCAAGAAAATCCCATCTTATAGAATCAAAGGTCTTGGAGAAGTCAAGTTTGAGGAGGATACAATTTTAATTCGATATTCTGGCCCAATGTAAACCTTCCATTGCTGCAATATAATTATCTAGAATTTATTTGTTAGGTAAGAAGGCAGACTGATTTATGCAAATATTATTTTGTAAGAACCCTTTGATTCTGTTAGCAAGAATTTTAGCACAAATCTTATAGGAGGTATTGGTGAGAGAAATAGGCCTTCAATCACCAAAACTTTCTGGGTTGTCCACTTTTGGAACTAAAGTAATCAGGCCAGAAGCAATAGCTGGATGCAAATGATTATTAAGCCAAAATCCATGAATCATTTTAATGAGGTCATTTTTAATATCATCCCAGAAGTTTAGATAAAATTCTGGGGGAAGACCATCTGGCCCAGGACTTTGCCTTTGGCAAGGTTCATAAGAGTAGCTTTTATCTCAATTTCATTGGGTAGATCTGAGATATTATAAAAAATTGGAGCATTATTATATCCAGGTAGAGAATTCAGAAGATCAAGGAAATCCTTAGCTTGAGTACTCAGCCAAGAGGAGTTATTTTTATCAGAGAAAATATTCGAGTACTTGGAATAGAAAAAGTCACCAATTTCTTTGATATTTGTAAGAGTGACACCCTGGTCATTTTTAACAGAGACAATTTAATTTTTTAGAACCTCGTTCTTTGCATCTCTAAAAAAGAATTTAGAGTTATTATTGTCCATGTTTGAATGATACTTAATTCTACTCCTGATGGCAGCACCTTTGGCTTCATATTCCTCCATAACCTTGATTGTTTGCTCAAGATTTGTTTCCTCTAAGTAAGGATCTCTGTTATAAGGATTCTTGAATCTTTAACCTGATATTTTTCATATCAATCATGTATCTTTTTTTCTCTGCCTTCCTGTGGCTAGAATTATTCTTGGACCACTGTTTTATCCAAGATTTTGAAGATTTAATATTAGAGTAGAAATCTCTCATAGAGTTAGAAGATTGGACTCTAGGAAGACTAGCATAAAAGGCTTTAAAATCTTCACAAAAGCTCTCATTACTTAGCAGACTGCAGTTGAACTTAAATGGACAATTTCTTTGCCTCATAATGCTAAGCATATGTTTGGTTTCCAAGAACTGAGGTTGATGATTTGATATCGAAGTACTTTCATCACTATAAACCACACAGCTATCCCAGAAGGAATTATCAGAATTATTAATGTAAAACCTATCCAAGGCACAAAATACTCTTTTGTTACCTTCCCGTTTATTTGACCAAGTGTATTTAGCTGTTGTTGAAGGAAACAATAGAATTTACTTCAAGGATTTTCAGATGATGCATGACAACAGTAGAAGGTGGCATATTATTCATGTGATTATTGGTAGTATTAGGGTAGCTTTGGCTAATGTTTAATGAAGTAGAGCTCAGCTTTGGGGCATTATCAACTATAGCTTAAACATTTTTACAGAAACAGATGTTAAGGAGCAATTGAAGCAAGTATCCAATGGAAAGGCATCTGACTTAGAGGGCCTGTCAGTTGAGTTGCTGAAATGGGGTGGTGAACAGATAATACCAATTCTTACTCAGTTGTTGAATGCTGCTGTGAGAGATGGATTACCGAGAGAGTGGAGTTGCTGTCGGGTTGTTCCAGTACACAAATCAGGTAGCAAATATGAGGTAAAAAATTACAGAACGATAATGATTGGAAGTGTCTTTGCTAAAATCCTAGGGAGATTGCTTGAAAGTAAATTAAGTAGCTGGGCTGAAAGAGAAGGCAAGCGAGCCAAGGGTCAAGCTGGTTTCAGAGTTAACCATAGTACATTTGATCATCTGTTAACACTCTGTTCTCTAAGGGAGCAGGCTAAGAGGCCAGGAAAGGCTTTATACATTGCATACATAGATTTTTCTAAAGCTTTTGACACTGTGCCACGTTTAGGACTGGAGATTAGAATGGAGAAACTAGGAGTTCCGTCTTTATTGAGAGGTGCAGTGGCCAGGCTTTATGAAGAGGTCAGAGCATGCTTATCTAAAGATGTGGAAATTTTGAGTACGATTGGAGTGAAGCAGGGCTGCCCGCTGTCACCGACACTATTTGAGCTCTTTATTGACGAGCTCGAAGAGTGGTTGAGCTCTTACGGGTATGCAGGGAATCGCTTGGGACACTTTCTGATCCAAAGATTACTATATGCAGATGATGTAGTTTTGTTATCTGACACACAAGAGGGATTACAGCAACATTTAAATAACTTAGCCTCGTTTTGTGATATGAGAGGCATGAAGGTGAACATGAAAAAGACCAAATGTATGGTGTTTGGTACAGTCCAGAGACCTTATTTTGAATATAAGGGGGATCAGATTGAGTTGGTGAAGAATTATAAGTATCTTGGCTTAGAAATCTGCTCTAATTACAGATGGAAGGAATGTGTAAACAAGAGAGTTACATGAGGTAAAAATGCATTGTATAGCATGTGGACAAGATGTCATAGGATCTCCCTTCAGAATTGGAGCCTCCGGCGAATGCTTTTTAGAACATGGTCCAAACTGTGGTTTTATACGGTGTTCAAATATGGGGGCCGTCAATCTCACCTACTCTATGGCTAAAAGTAGAAAGTGTTTTGAAGATGTTTTTACAGGAAGAACTTGGAGTAAAGAAACAAATTCCATTTTCTATTCTATTATCTGAAACAGGTATGCTCCCGCTTGAAGCTGAGGGATTGTGTCAAACTCTTACCTATATCACCCGAGTCAGAACACTTGACAGATCCAAGCTGCCAGTAGTAGCTACTGAAATAACTCAAGATAATGGCTGGATGCGGGAAGTTATTCAGTGGTTTCAACGATGGGGGATTGAAGAACAGGATTGGCCGGATACTGATGAGGGGATTAGGGATCTAGTCCAAGGGAAAGTGATGGAGAGGCTTTGGGAGACGAAGGGGTCAAGGATGGAATTTTATAGGCGAGAGGTAAATCCCATGCTTGTATTTGCTGACCAGGATTACCTGCGTAAGTCACATTCACTATGGATAAGAAGGACAATAGCAAGGTACAGAACAAGCTCACATCGCCTACATGTGGAGGTTGGTCGTTGGAATGGTACTCCTAGACTGGAACGTTTATGCACATTATGTGATGAACATCAAGTTGAAGATGAAGCACATACCTTCTTAAGATGCCCGAGATATTTGGAAATTCGGGATAGATATCAGATAGGTACTTCAGATTTCTATACACTTTTACAGATAGATTCAAATTCCTTGGGTAGATATTTTCTAGAAGTTGAACAACATAGATCCTTGTTGTTACAATGTTATGTGTGAGGTATAGATTTTCCTTTTGGAAAACATCTGTAATTGCTGCTTCTTGCCCCTTAAGGGCTTCATGAAGCAAGATCTAATATATTATTATTATTATTATTATTATTATTATTATTATTATTATTATTATTATTATTATTATTATTATTATTATTATTATTATTATTATTATTATTATTATGATGATAAATGCAGTTTAAGAGGAAAATTTTAACATGGTTACTCACGAGTATATGAGAAGTGTTAATTTCAGGGTACTAAATGCTTTTGTGGCTTAGGTCTTCTTTGGCCATGTTCTTCCGTAAATATTCTATTGCTTCTTGCATTTCTCATCGGCATTCTCTTTGAGCTGGATCTATGTTGTTTTGTATTAGGTTTCCCTTACGTCATCAATTCTCCTATTCAGGTATTGATCATTTCAAGCAGTGATTCAAGATGCAGCTCACGTGGTGCTTCCACGAAGTTCTCTCTTTGTTCTAATTTCTGGACCAACTTCCCTTCGTATTTGTGGTTACATGCAGTGTACCAGACAAAGTAAGATCGAATGCAGTAAGCTTGAGTCCAATAAAGTCCTTTTACTGCTGTGATACTTTATGATGGCTGACACCTGACCTATTCTCTATTTTCGATTGGTCTTATAGTTTTGAGTAGGCACCATATACAACTCGACTAGTCTTTTTTTTTTTTTTTTTTTGAAGGACGACAAACTTTATTGAAACTCCAAGCCAAAAGCAAAATACAAATGCAGAGGCGGGAATAAAGTCTCAGAGGATAATCATGATCCACTGAGTAGAACCACCAGCCTATGCATAAGACAACACACTCAAATAGGACTCAAATATCAACTGTCGCTTGGCAGGAGCAAGCGAAGAGCAATGGTAAGCCTTAACAATTCTAGCCTCGTAAGTCCCGGAGGACAAGCTGCGGGAGGAATATCCAAACCCTGAAAGATAGGCAGGTCTTCTCGCGCTTCGGATGGACCACAACAACCATCCCGATGCTAAATGAAATGCTTGGCTCCGAACTTATTCCAAGTATCCTGGATAGACGGCCCGGAAGCACTGGCGACTTGTCAATGTCACATGAAAAGAGAAAGCCAAGACCAAACAGCTGGAGATGAACACATAAAAAGAAACAATGCTCAATAGTCTCGTCCCTTTGCTTGCACAAAGGCGAGAGTGCGACACTTTCGGATCAAATCTGTGGACAAGCACGTTCACACGAGGGCATCTGTGAAGAATCTGCCACCAAAGCACAGCCACCTTAGGATGGAGTAGTTTATCCCAAGCCCAAGTCCACATAAGTCTCCAATTAGGAGGTGAGAAGGGACCACCTAGTGGATGGCGAAAGGATATCATTATTGACAAGCAGCCTATACATAGAATTGACAAGCCTATGCTCATGAATACTCTGGTGAGAAACCCACATGCACCCTTCAATAGCCTCTGGAGCAACCAATCGCAGAGTACTAGCAACCTTTTGCGACTAGTCTGAATAATATACAAGTAACTCAACAGCATACAACTAATTTCCCAATTCTTTGATCAAATTTGTGCAGCTCATTGTGTAGCCAACTGCTTGCAAGATAGATGTCTTGGAATCCAAAATGTCTTGCCTTTACTCATGGTGCGTAAGAAGCTGATGATCATTGTCAAGCTGCTCCACTTGCACTTTAACATGTTGTAAGCCCATGTGAGGAGTCCGCTTGCGCTTTATTTTAATGCTGGGCCCTTTCATCCTAGAGTGAATACACTTAACATCCCCTCTAAAATTGAACTCTACTAAACTTTGGTAAATCAAAACTAAGTTCTCTTTTGAACTCCAAGTTGTTGTCTCATCTGTTTGAACTTGGACCAGAGCTTTTCAGCCAACCATTTTGTGGTGGAAGGATATTGTACATCTATCAATGTATGATCCTGCATAAAACATAGTTGAATATCAAGACGTTTGACCAAAGGATGATATTTATGCTCTCTGGTTAACGCAATGGCGCCTAAATTACCATCTCTACGTGATTATCAGCTTAATTGTGGCAGGTGGTAATGTACATCATATTCTACTATGACAAGGCGATGTCTTTCATGGTAAAATAGAGTGCATGTTAATTGCTTTACTTTCATGGGAGTTATTGGTTGGTCCTTTATTAAACTTCTAGACTACGCAACAACGAAACCTCGAGAAAGTCTTTGGCACCGAAGTTTGGAAGATACAATTACCAGACACATCTTATAATTTACTCTTAGTTGTGTATATCTCTTTTGGTCATCTGTATATGGAAGCCCCAACATAGTCCACACATTAGGGCTGGGTTGAACCATTTCAGAAAACTCTGGATGCTTATATGGCAGGACATGGACATTACATTGACAATGTATGTAGTTGGCAATGCCAAGTACTGTTTTCTTCTTGTAGATTTTGTTGCTAAGGCACTTTTGAGAAAGTCACTATATAATAGCTTTAAGGCCCATTTTGGAGCTTTATTGCATCATGTATATTATCATTGTGAGTTTTGAGGTTTAGTTTGGAGCTCGGTGGCATCTAGAGATATGTCTTCCAAAGAATCGCATCGATCCGAGACATCGGATCGCCATTCTAGAATGGGACGAGCATGCATGTCGTGCATGCATGCGGGCGGCGCATGCCCGTTTTGGTTGGTAGTTCGCTATTTCAGGCGCGTTTCTGCATCCACGTCTCATCGGCACTTCCTCTTCTTTCAGCAGTACCTTATTCTCTTTGAGCCCACCCTCCCCCCCTTCTTTGTTTATTGTATTTTGTACAAGTTTCTGTTTATCATGTTTTTTCCACCCGTTGGGTGATGCTTTTTTTCCACCCACTGGGTGATGCTATTCTCTGGTATGTTTGTGTTGTCTCGCTTGTTGTATTGGTGATGTGCAGGTACAGGTGGGCGAGCGGCATCTGTTTCGACTTCTCCATGCGGGGGTTTTTTGGGAGCGATTATATGCCTTACGTTTGTCTAAGCCCCTTGCCGAAGGCTTATCACTAGGGTTTTTCCTCGAAAACCCGAAAGGGCGGGGTTTTTTAATCCCGGTGATAAGCTTTCGGCAGGTACATCAGCCACTCATCTATTAGCATTGTATTTTTTTTTGGGTCCAAATGATATAATTGGATTTCCCTTTATTTTTCGTGGGTAGTTCGCATGTGGCGGCTACCCACTGCCCACCATTGTAGAAAATCTGCTGAGATGAATGAGAAGCCTATCTATTCCTCTTCTCTCAGCAGTACCTTATTCTCTTTGAATTGTTTCCAGGCAGGGGAGGGGCTTCTTCCTGCCTGGTTTAGCCAATTTGGCGTTTCTTTCTTGCTATCCTTTTCCGGCCTTTGGCCTCGTCCTGTGACCTTCGTCCTCGATCCTAGTTTGTAAGGAAGTTCTCTGGTAGTCGGGCGGTTTGTTGGTTTCTGCGAGTCCCATTCTAGAATTTCATTTGCATCGGCAAGGTCACCCCACCCAAATGGCATGGTTTTTTTTTCCAGAAGATCAGGGGCTGGAAGAAAAAAATTATAAAGGGGGGTCATGACTGCCATGACTAAAGTACAAGCACAGAAGGAACTTCCTAGCTGTGGCACCGCTGCAGCACCAGAGCATGGAAGGGTGTTGCAGCTTCGGCATGTTCTTGCCTGCCCCACGCCAGATCACAGATTTTGTATATTATGATCAGCGTTTCCAGGTTTTGTGTGTTAAGCTCAGTTCGCTGGAAACCACTTCGTTCATAGCTTGGTTCAAGCAGATTTTCTTTCCATTGACAAGGAGCATCAAGGAACACATGGCATGTTTGTAGCCACGATTTTGCCCCAGGTAATTTGCTAGAACTTTAGGACAGTTGTGCCATTTAGAAGAAAGTTTTTATGCTTTCACCTGTATGAGTGTCACATAAAGTTTATGTATTTGTGCAAGTATTTAATTTTCTATCATTGTAGATGTCATTGGTATTGTTTTCATCATTGTTCAAACTCTAAATACACCTTTTTCTTATCACAGCTTCTCAACTTTGCAGGTTGGTAACTTGAGTTATATACATCCTATCCAGTATGGCATATCTAGGTTCGACATATCTAGGTTCGTCTAATTCCTATATAGAGATATATTGTAGATGATCTTTTTGAATGAGTGTCTTATACAAAAGTCTCGATTTAGACCCAACAACTGCACACAATGCATCATCATAGCCATGTTTACTACAAGCAACCTTTTCCAAACCCTTCATTTGCCCTGTTTTCTTTCATAGGTTTTGCCTTATTTTCAATGCTTCTGTAGTTTGCTACTTGAGGATCATGTGTTGGGCTTCAAAATGGGGATGCTTATGGACCAAATACTCATGGATTTTATGACACTAATGCAGCAGTTAAACTGGAGTTTGCAGAAGCCATATTTGGGACAGAATAGGCTATTATTTTACATTGCTTAGTGACTTGTGCGCAGTATGCTGTGGAATTGGTGCAAAATCTAAGAAACATATTCAAAGATGTAGCAATTGTGGAGGAAAGGTCAATCAAGTTTATGAGACAAAACAAATGGCCTTTGACAGTTCTTTCTAGGTGCAATTTGTGTAATACTAGATAATGTATTTTTGAGATAAGATGATAAACTAATTCTGTCATCAATGCGTATACAATGTGCCAAAATGGAATAATTTGGTCTTGCGACTTCGTTAGATCAACAGTCATGAAGGAGAATTGGGCATTTTTACTAATATGACGACTTTGCAATCAACAAATATAATTCAGGCATTGTAGTTTGCAAATACTCATTTGCTTAGATGCATTTGCAGTTTTCTACGTGTTCAATCTGTAGAGATAAGATTTTTGTGTATTGTTCCAAGTATTATGATAAGGGGTGCAAGTAAGTACTAGGGAGCAGCCAATGACACGGTAATTCAGGTTCCCAGTCAGGGACGTTGGGCAAAATATTGTCTCTCGCTTGCTACCATATGCCTAAGCATATATCCTCACATATTGCTCCCATTGCTGGGCATATACCCTCACTCTAGCCACGTTTGATGTAACCTTCTTCTCCCCAGATGTTGCCTTTGTTCCACTGTCTAGAGTGTGGCTTGGAAACTATGGCAGGGATCTGACTTTAAAATATTTGCTGCCGAGTTCTAATAAGATTACTCTGTTTTCTTTTACCTTCAAAGTGTACAAGAATGTAACTATTTCACTTTCATACTATTTGTCTTCTTATGATTTAAATCGCAACTATTCCCTGTATTTCAAAGCTCTTAATATAGGTTCTCAAATTTTAGCATATTTGAGTTTCACATGGAACTCACTTATCCTTTATGATGGTGGTATAGCGACTGAAAATGAGTACAGAATCCACACACATTTACTAGCCTCATACATCAAGATGTAGCATTGCAGATAGGTCTTTTCCTTCGGTTTGCACACATCAACAGAAGACAATTATGAACAGGTTATTATTATTTGCAATAATTACGATGTTTGTGTTGGTACCCATTGTACAAATTCTCAAAATATAGATGAAGGCTTTAGTAATACTACCATCATCCTACGTGTATTCCTACAAGATGCTTTCCGTATGCACCAAAATTTCAATCTTTGTAGTAATGTAATGTACGCATCTACGACATTTTATGCATTCAAATTCAACACAAGGTGGAAAGAATTAAAAATGTAAATGAAAATAAGCTCATCTTCTATCTTCTATGTTGACATTTCTCCACAACTATCCATAGTGATCTCTTTCAAAAATGCATACATCACACCTCTCACATCTAATAATTGTACACAATGCCCAGCATTAACTCCATGAGGGTATGCACTCCCCTACCCCCACACAACGAGGATAGATTGGTACCTCCACCAAAACGTAACACGGTGATCCCCTCCTATTACCTTCATTTTAATTTGTAATTTATCTTTATCTTAGTCTTTTAATCATGGGACATGAAGTTCAAAGAGGAAAGGATGTACACCTATAAATATTCTACATGTTGCATATGCATGTCCAATCAAAAGGACCACACTTTTTGGATTGACTATATTCAGGATCAACATCTACATTTTCAAAAATAATAGAATGATGTAGAAAAAATATAGGCTCAACTAGGTAGGTCGTTAGGCCATTAGGATGGGGTAACCACCCAAAGGCACAAAAACCCATTGTCTGCTATGGACATGAGAAAAGTGACCTCGGCCACTGGGATCGGAAAGCACCTAAAGGCACAAAGACCATCGACTATCATAGAGGTGAGAAAAATGACTCAAAAAGTAAAAAATTGAGGATCAACTATCTCAAACAATTATGTACTTAAATGCATAGATTATAAGCATGTAGGAGCACGAAATATTAGGGTAGCCATATTTGTCCTTATTATCATCATTCTTACATCCTATCATTTTCCTATGACTTTCCTGTCACACCTGGCAGGGTGCTAGTGCCAGCTGTCTTAGCTAGTGCCATCTGGCAGTGCTTGTGCCAGCTATATATTATAATTCATAATACATTTAAATTCAACTTCACAATACAATTCACCAATAGATTCAGTTTCCATTCAAAATTTCAGTTTCATTCAAAAAGTTTCATTACAAAAGCAGTTTCATTTGCCATTACAGGCATTCAACAAGTTTTATCAGATAGACTTATCAGAATTACAAGATTCCCCATGATATTTGTGCAGTGCGTCTTTGATCTGACTGGCATCAGTGCACTGAATGAACAAACAGTTGCTCACACTTCCTAAAAAGGAGAAACCAGAAACGTGCTGCAGAGAATTACCACTGACAAGAGTTTTCGACGATGGGATTTTCAAATCCAATAAAGCTTCATCAGAAATACCCTCATAGAAACTAACATTTTCTTTGTCATTTTCAAAACCTGGAGCCTTAGAAACACAAATTGTTGGGATAGCAATTTCCTTCCCCTTAACTGAACCTGACTCCTTCACAGATACTTGCTGGCCAGCACTGCCATTTGGATCAACTGCAACTAAAACACGAGATGGAGCAGAAGATGAACCAGCGCAATCATTCATTTGTTTCTTCTCAATTTCAGCAGCTAACACTGATTCATAAGTCCTGGGAACACTAGCTTCAGTAACTGGATTAGAGATAATAGACATAGCAGCACGCATTTGAATATCCTTCGTCCTGTCATACCTAAGAAACAGAAATTATGAACAAATTATAACAACATTATACAACCAGAAATTACCAATAACTTACTTTTCATACGCTTCAAGTGATCGATGCCCTGTGATTCTCATACCGACCTCAGCAGGAACACTTGCCATCGCCAATCGTGTAACGGTTGCAATGCGTCCAGATTTATTCGAGATCTCCCCATGATCAATTAAAGAACCCATTGTCTTAAGCCAAGATTTTATCATCTTCAGTCCAACTTTATTGGTGGAATACCAAACCTGAAAAGGAACAATCAGTAATAAAATTTGAATCTCAAGCTAAGCAATAACATAAAAAAGGTCAAACTACTTACATTTCCAGCAGGCCTGTTGATGGAAGTCAGAAACAAACTACTAGGTTCATCATTATCTTTGGCAGGCATATGCCTAACATATTGCTTAAAAGTCATGACAAATTCTACCTCATGCGTGCGAACAGGCTCCCTAAAATGACTGCTATCATATCTTGTTGCAGTTACCTGATAATTCTTACTCTCCCTCTCAGTGTATTCTATAAACTCACCACAGTCATCATTGCCAAGAGAAAGATCAGTATCCAGCAAATTATAAAGTTCTGTCGCTGCCCTAATCCCAAACCTTGAACAAAGGTAAAAACACAGACGTTTCTGACAGCCATGATTAAATGTCATTTGATGATCCACATCTGCTAACAGGTCCCTTTCCAAATTGAAACTGATAGAAGGTGCCCTAACAGTCTTAGTGCCAACACCTTGCACCCTAGACCTCCTGGCAGCTAACACAAAAGCATAGATAGCTCTAGTGAAAATTCCATTAGTAATTATATTGAACCTGATTTCCTGTCTCTCCAATCCTTTTCTCTTGATTTTTCCTGATCATTCTTCCAATAGCCCTGTATAAAACACTAAGGCTGCAAACACAAACAGTCAGCATAAAAACAAATTAAACGAATTGCATAAAAAACTTTACCTGCCAGCGGGATACAGATCTCCATTCTTCTTTTTCACTTGAAGCATGAATTTGACCAGCATATCATTTAACTCCTTCAATGGAATATCTTCAATAGGCACACTAGTATCAAGACCAAATGCCTTCCTTCAATTATCGAAACATTTTCTGGCCCAAATAGAGACCCCAATAGACCTATCCCGACCACCAGATTCTAATTCCTTCATCAGTTCATCATCCAAGGCTAAAAACTCATCCTTATCCTTATTGTCTATATTGTACCAATCACTGTCCTTTACTTCAGCAGCAAACTCATCAATCTTATCAGAAGGAAAGGCTTCCAAAAACTTATCAACGTCTTCAGTAACTTCCTCTTCATCAACACCAGAAAGCATGGCAAAGGAATGCCACGTCTCAGCAGCCATCTGATCATCTATGGCACTCTGATAATCTATAGCACCTAGCTGATCTACAGAAGCAGCCATCTTTACAGGCCAGACAAAGAACAGAACCTCATAAGCGATAATGTTCACAAAGCAAAATAAAAAGGCCATAAAAACAAGGTATTTAGCCATCACAGACCGATCTACACGCGAAATGTTAGGGATAACGCAAATAGCTCAAGTTACAAGCATAAAGTTTTGCACGGTACACACTAATCTGCATAGCAAATTGATCTGCATAAGAAAGGTCAGGATAGGCTTGCAAGAAAGCACAGAAGCAAGAAAGAAAGGTCAGGATAGGCTTGCATGTTACTCCACCCGAGACCACTGTAAAAAAAGCACACGTATCAGTCATATTTTCGTACAAACATGCAAAAATAACAAGAACTCGTCATTTTACCTGAAGATTTTGCCAAGATATCAAGATCGTTCGCAAGAAATTATGCTCCACTGTTGCATGTACCTCCAACCGACAAAATCTACAAGAAAAACATGTTAGGACGCATGCATTTCAGAAAAATCATGCCAAAATCGAAAGATAATCATCAAAATCAAAAGATAATCATGCTAAACCTGTGAAAATGCTGAATCAATACAAAAGATGCAGGCACCACTGAAAATGTTCCAAAATCGAGGCGCCAGCGCCAAAATCAACACCAGACACTCCGCAACACATAAAAGACGACTGGAGCAAGCAAAAAAGTGGACAGGAAGCCAAGCGGCTAACGGACCGCTATAGCCGACCTCGCCATAGCCGAAAATGTGAAGACTGTCCAAAATGTTCGAAATGTGGCCACACATGCGAAATGTGGCCTACCCCTAACATTTCGAGGGGGAATGCTCGAGTGTAGGCCATTACGCGGGGTGCGGCCAGTGGCTCGCCCTAACGGGCTCGCCAGGTAGCTTTACCCCGCGTAATGGCCTACACCCGAACATCACCCCTAACAAAAGTGAGTTTGGTTATTAAGTTATACTGGCACATAGGTCACATTCGAAAAATCATATGCTCTCAAATTTGAATTTTAATTCCCACAATTACTTGCATGTGAAAGCAGAAAAGGGTTTCTATAGTACATTCAGGTTCAACATTGGGTTGCTAGTATTAATATGCAATATAACATTATCAAGTCTACGTCCACTTCCAAGCCACATGGTCTATTCTAGCCAACAATTATAACAACGACCTCTTTAAATTGTTAGTAAGCCCGGCAACACCAGGCACCATAACTAGTAAAAATTATAAATAAAATACCTACACTTAGTATCACTTTATTTTGTTTTTGACGAGTTCTATGGTTTAATTTCTAAATGAGTCTTGCTTGATTTTAAGGTGCTTTTTTGGTCTATGGTTTGGTGTCTTGCATTCTTAGGTTCAGTAGGTGTAGCCTAGATATGTCTTGGAGTTTTTTAACTGGCCGGTCCTTGTTCTTGCTCCATCTTTATGTTGATTTAAAATTCGAGGGTCATTCATCATTCAATATATTTATTTTTCTAAAAGATATCTATTATCTAATATCTAACGGATCAATCTTATAGTGGATGATTAGACGAGGTTAAAGATAGAGTCCGATTTTACATGCTAATCTCAGCAACAATGTGAATTGTAGTAAGGAGAAAATCCGTTGGCTTTATAGGCCGTGAGGGTTCAAGTCCCTCTATCCTCAGAGAAAGTTTGATATCCCTATATCATCGTCTTTCCTAACCTTCATGTCTTGCTGCCTTTGATTCTCTTCGTACATTAGTGATGCCATTAACCAAGGGGACTTTGGCGTCGACTTCGTACATTAGTGATGCCATTAACCAAGAGGACTTTGGCATCGACTGCTATCGGGTCCAGTTACATGCCAAAGTCAATGTCAAAGTTCTCATGATTAATGGGGTTACAAAAAGAATGAAATGCAGTAAGATATGAAGGTCATGAAAGACGATGATGTGGGGGAGGGAGGGGAAGATGGTCCGGAGAAGGTCACGAGTTCCCGGTCTCATCCTCAAAAAGAAAAAGGCAAGAAGAAAGAAAGATTGGTTGAGATGGGGACACATTGAGGTACCACATCGGTGTGTGTGTTGGGGGGGGGCAGGGGATTACGTAGGTGTCCGAGGATGAGGATTGGGCTCCAAAGAGTAGAATGAGCACACATGAGCGTCCACGCTGAAAAAAAATGAGCAACATCACCTGCAAAGGGAAATCCGTGATGAAAACGATAAAATGGGGGATTACTATGAAAACGGTGAAAAGAATTAAAAAAAAAAGAGAGATATTTATGACCATAACCCATTATGAAATTACGGGACAAGACAGTCCATACAAAGGAATAGTGATGACAACCACTCACTATGCCCGATTTAAAACAAAAAGAACAAGGAAAAATGCATCAAACAACCATGCTCCTAACATCTAAGAACTAACAAACTCAACAATCAATCGTTGAAACAAGATCCAAGCAAAGCATCCTAATCAACCCATCCACAACTTTAAAACAAAACCAATATGATACAGTAAAGACGGAGTAAGAACAAGGATCGACCACCCGAAAAGCTCCAAGATGTATCTAGGCTACGCCTTGAACCTAAGAAGGCAAGATACTAGACCACTAGACCAAAACATCTTGGAACCTAGGACAACTTATTTAGAAATTAAACCATAGAACTCTTTAAAAACAAAAATGAAGGGATACATGGATAAGGTTCTCAAATTATGTGTTTACTATGATTTTGGCAATGATTAGGCGGAAAAGGGGGGAGGGGTTTTATTTTTGTTTAATAAAAGCCATGGTTTAAGAATGGACTGCATCCCATGTGTTGGTGAGCATGGAGGCCAGAGCAGTGGTATCCCTTTGCTGGAAGGAAGCCGGAACAGATCCTACCAGGTCAGAACAGATCCTACGAGGTCCAGCGGCCAGATCCTAGCAGGTCGGAATTGCAGGATGAATTTGGGGGGAGGGGGAGAGGGGCCAGGGAGCGAAGAAAGCAGAAGAATGTGGAATTTCTAGATGGATTTTTTGTTGCTTGCAGTTATGCTCTGGGTTTGATCCGCCTTTTATCTGGGTGATTCGCCTTTCATCTATAGTTTCATCCGCTCTTTGATATCTGAAGGATTTTTCCGGAGAGGCTCTAGAGAGCTGTAGAGGTGGACGGGCTCTTCTGCATGGCCCTATATTTGCCATGGCTATACGTATTTTCTTACGTATATACAAAGGCAGGGGAGTGTTCAAGTATACGGGGGTATGATGTGTAAATTTGTGGACCTTAAATCTGGCATATTTCTAAGAATATGCTGAAATCCAATGAACCTTAAAAGACAATAAGGAGTGAATAATAAGTAGGTATCACATTGTAACTTCTTGAGAAAAAGTCTTTGTGATAATTGGGCCGGGTATCCCTTAGTAAAACAACATCGAAGATTACGAGAACTGCAACTTTTTGGGGATGATGACGAGGTGTGGTAGATCATAGCAAGGCAACGAATCTGGAGCGAACAAAAGGGTCTACGTAGCTAGTTCATGGTTGGGCCTACAAGAGCAGGTCCAAGCAAGTGATGTGGAATAAGAAAAAATGCCACAGAGATCTGATAGGGACAACTAGAATGAGATGAGCAATTGCGATGAACAATCTAAATTGAATGATACGGATACAGAGATAAGAAGCAGAGGTCGCATATAGCAACAGAGTAAGTGAGCAAAGCAAAGCTGAGCAAAGCATTCAAATTCCTTTTGAAATCGGATCTTCGGAGAGGCAAGAAGACTTTCCAGCCAAGTCTCATTAACTGATCAAAATGAAAAGCTACTCAGCAAAATGGAAGTGTCCCCTAGGGTGTTGGCAAGAGTGATGACAGTGCATCAAATCCTCCAATATGTTCAAAAAACTTGTAAAAATGTATTTCCAGCCCATAAGGGCACATGCAACACCTCTAGCCCAATCCATTAAGCACTCCTGGTCAAGGGGTATATATAAGTACCTGGAGTAGGAGAATTGGTAACGTAAAGGAAACTCAGTACAAAACCACATAGATCCAGCTCAGAGGAAACACTGATGAGGATTGCAAGAAGCAACACAGTATTTGTAGAAGAGCATGGCCAAAGAAGATCTGAGCCACAAAAGACCTGAGCAACAAAAGACCTGAGCCATACCGATACCAAAGAAGACCTGATCCTTAAGGTGGGATTAAATCCTGCCTACAAAGTATGCATGTAAGGCAAAAATTTTGCCTAACATATGTGTGGTGAGTTAATATAGGCCTAGTAATGCCAAAATATGTGTACATTTAGTTATATTTGGATGTTGGTTATAGGGGTATATGATGATGATCCCCGACGTGGTAGAACTTAAAAGCCTATACATGTCCTCTACTCGACGTGGTAGAACTTAAAATCCTATATGTGTCCTTTACACATCGAGCTTAAAAGCCTATACGTCTTCTTTACTTTGGCTGCCGCAAGGCAGTGGGATAATAAGCTCACTTTTGCGGCAGTGGGATACGGCATAATAAGCTCACTTTTGCGGCAGTGGGATAAGCTAGCTAGTCTGAACAGATTAGTAGTCTCTACAAGATTTAGTCTAGTATGGACCTATGGACCTGGACCTTAAACAAAGGAATAAATTGCTGCATAAATTTTGCACCAAACCAGCTCACATTTAGGCCTAGTAGATTTTAACTTAGAAGATGTTATGCAGACTTTTTACTTATATCCGCTTCAATGGCAGCAAAGAGGAACGCTGGCGTTTCGAAACAGCGTGGATCGCTAAAGCAGGAATTGACACATTTCTGGGCTGCAAATGGAGAGCAATGCTGCTACTTATGCATCCCTTCTAAGGCAGTCTATCAAAGAAAAGGCTTTCGTATTGGGCAAGTGCGTTCATGCTTAGTAGAAATGGATTTCAGCAAGAGAGAATAATGGGTATGTAAACCATATGACTTCTTGAGATATATTGTAAATGTAGATCTGTGATGGAAGCACAGAAGATTTTGACACCATAAAAATGTGTACTCTTGGACTATCATGATTGTGTCAGCTTGATAACAAAAGCACTGCAGTTGAGTTATTCAATGAAATGCAGATGGGAGGTTTGAAACCCAATATAATATCCTGGAATGCCATGATTGCCGCTTATGCACATTATGGGCATTTGGCTGAGGCATTTCAGTTATGTAGAAAAATGCAAAGAGAAGGCATCATGCCAAATAAGATCTCCTTAGTCACTTACCTGAATGCATCTTCAACTCAGGTGGATCTTCTACAAGGTAAGTTCATTCATGCCAGCATTGTCTTGCATCACTTTGCAACTGACGTTGTTGTATGAACTGCACTTATCATTATGTATAGCAAGGTTGGATGTATGGGGATGTTTAATAAGATAATTATTTGGAATGTGGTGCTTGGACTTCTGTAATTGCAGCGTTTGTCTAGCATGGGTATTGAAAAATAGCTTCTCAACTATTTGGACAGATGCTGCAAGAAGGATTAAATCCCAATAATTTCACTTTCAGCACTGTTTGATGCATGTTCCGAAAGGTCACATCTTGCAAAAGGGAAGCTGATACATGCATACATCCTCCATATGACGGTTTTGCCACATGTTTTCGGAACTGCTCTTCCCAATATGTATGGAAAACGTGCATGAGTTGAGGATTTTTGGAGCATTTTCCAAGCCATGGAAGAGAGGAACCTGGTTTTATGGAATGCCATAGTTGCGATTTATGCTCAAGAAGGATATGCAAAACAGGCGCTGCAGCAACCGAACAAAATCACCTAAATCAGCATCCTTGAAACTTGTTTCAGCTTGACAGATTTAAAAGAGGGCAAGCTGGTACATGTGTACATAGTTGTCAGTGGACATGAGCTAAATGCTATTATTGGTAATGCCATTATTAATATGTATATTAGATGTGGGAGCATGGCCTGTTCACTAGACTTCGGGGAACTAGTGAGGCCTTTTAACGTTATTGAAAGCTTGCCCCTTCAAGCTACACCTATGTTGTGGATGATCTTTCTTGGAGCTGGTGCTGTTCATGGTGGATGATCTTAAGCAACACTACGTGGTGTTGTTGAATGTTATATACTGGACAAACCATCTGCTAGCTTGAACTTGGGCTAACAAAGCTTGTCTGGCTGGAGCGAAGGCATCATAGTCCTTTGTACATGAGGAAAGAATGATACCATGTGATTGCATATGGCCTCGTTAGTCTAACTTGAATAATCCTGCAGGTATGTATTTTCCATGGTGTCTTGGCATGTTGGTTATTTCTGCACAATCACTTTCGCATAGGCAGTGCTAACTTTCTTCATCTGAGTTAGAAAGTCAAAATATGCAAATCGGAGAATTTACTATATAGATACATTATTCTGATTCTTAGTTCTCTTCTACCTTTTACAACATTGGTGCAGCTAATCTTGGAGGATTGCTGCCAAATTTGGTCCATTGAAATTGGTGCTGTCGTTCTGCTTTCCATTAAAACGAGATTACAATGTTTCATCGGCAGCTCAAGGTGCAATCCAGCATATGTTTTTGGCCAAGTGCATGTCTTTGAGTAGAAAGAAAGGGAGGAAGCCTGTACCGGCTTTTAGGCTTTTCTGTACCTTTTTTCTGATAGATTTCCTATTCCAGTTTTCAACGGGAAGATTAATTCCACTGTATAATGTCCCCATATCATAGAAGAACAGAAAACAAAAACCTGTCCTATGATACTGGAATATTTCTTCATGATGTTTTTAGTAGGCATAATGCAAGATCAATTTGAGGAATTTATCTTCTAGTTCCTGTAGCTGTCAAATTCAACTTGTATTTATTCTGCAGTAGATACCCCATTGTTTCAGTTTAAACTAGTCAATCTATGGACAGGTCTCTATCTTAGATTACTAATCGCTCTGTCCCTGGTTCTTGAGTATGTAATTCCCAGCTTTGCATCTGTATCCTCTACTATCCAGCAGGCTAAGTAAACAAACACCAACCAAGAGTGTCATGCCAAGGGCCCTACAGCAGGCTTCAGAAAGAAGAAATGCAAAACATGCTTAAGCATCTTGTTGGAATTGGCCAATGGTGTCCAATCATGTGCAGCTCTGCAGCTCTGTCCTCTAATTTTCTAACACAACAGTTAGGCCTTTATGTTTTTATTCATGTCAGAAGCTAACTGTAAGATTATCAACATTGATATAAACGGCTACACAGATTACCAGACTTTGTGAGCTCTGGAAGGCATCTTTGCCAGCATTTTCTTTGTTTCTGGATGATTGCTTGAGGGATAAGGGATTTTCAGTAATTAGCATCTTCCTGCTACAAACACCAGCGCCCGCGCCAGCGTAGATATTTCATAGAACATCATAGTGATTATATTAAACCAAAACTCTTCGAAGACAAGTATTAGATTTCACAGCTCTGATCAGCAGTTAATATAAACTTGATGATAGAAAAGACAGTATAAAGCACAAGTGATAAGTATTAAATTTCACAGTTCTGATCAAGGCTCTCAGTCAAAAAATCTTCAAATTGATTATTACAATACAATCGCTCTGAAACTTCAACAGAAATCAAACATTTTATGTCATCATACATCTCTTTCAACAAATACCAAACAGAAATATGAATCTGCCTGATCATCTGAAAAATATGATCGAGAAATAAGAAATAAAGTTTGCCTTGATCATCTGAAAACAAAATTTACCTTGATCATCTGAAAACAAAACCAAGCAGGCAACAACGCTTTCCACTTCTCAGGTTGCAGGGCACAGAAAAGTTTTTTCTGTCCTCTTTCAGGATCAAGCTTTCGTGTTCCTGCTGTGCAGAGGAAATCAATCCACATGCCTGGAGCATGCCTGCGAAAATGGCAGCTTTGATTCTTCCTCTTCTGGGCGGAAACTTACATGTGTTTCTGTTTTTCTTCAGAAAACTGGCGCGGGACATTTTCCTAATGCCACGATAATCCGTCATGGAAAGCTCTTACTTACCTAATCAAGAAGAAGAGCCTCCTTAGACGCTCAAGCGTCCACCCGCTAAATTGAAGAATGAGAACACAATGCTTACCGGATTCGAGAAAAAATTTTAGGTAGAATATTTTCATTTTGTCCTACATTCCCCAACTTGCAGACGAGGGACGACCCTCCTCAATCTTTGACTCGGAGAATTTTTGAATTGCACGAGGTTCCTTTTTTTGTCACTTTGACCGAACAACAGACCCAACCCAAATAAACTGGCATAGCCTGATTCAGGGTTCAAAAAACTCCGCAGCCTTCACCAGATAATTTTCCGCTTATATAAAATACATACCGGATATATTCATAACAAGATACAAATTTACCGGATTTTACATTAAACTATGTTTTTTTCTATCGGATTTTTTCCAGCATCCAAAATTTTAGACCAACAATTTCTAAAGTGGACCAGACAAACAAAGGGTTTTATTTAGGTATTCAGGCCCAGATGTGGTCGATCTAATTGCCCAGCCAATTGTGTAAAAAAGGCATGATTTTTTAATGGCTATTAAAGTACCTTCACACCTGTGAACTATTAGGCATTGTTAAGATTATAGTAGTTTTCTGGTTACTTTTATTTAATGCATTTTATTAACTGATTTCCTTCACACTATTTTCCATTAGGCTAAAACTTTAACACAAAGAACACAATATAAAACATTCACTAAAAGATAAAGTGACCTCCTCAGTGTCCTCACTTTAGTCCTCACTTTAATGCAACTCTGTCTTGAGGTCAAAATCGCGGAGGTCGAGCTCCAATTAGAGGTCAAGGTTCACCATGTTGAAGGTTGTGGACTTTCTGGTTTAATGTTTGGAAAATAAATTTTGCTCGGCTATTAATCGGCCAGTGGCTATCCTTTCATGGGCCCACTTGAAGTTTGGATAATAACCAAAGACTTTGTTTTCCTTATACTCTTTCACCATTGGCCATATTCCCGGGCCATGTCATTACAAAAGTTCCATTATGTGGCAATCTCAAAGTTCCATTATGTGGCAATCTCGTCAAAGTGAATGTTGAGATTTTACTTAGATAATGTCTGGTACTAGAGGATACCATATGCCTAAAAAGGCTAATATCAACATTTTTACACCATCTCTTTTTTGCACCCAAAGCACTATAGACTTCTTATGCCTAGATTCCATTGGACAGTAAAATCTTCTTTTTCTCTATTCTCTCACACATTAGCGCTGGCTCTGTTCTCTCACTAGTGCTTGCTCTATTCTCATACTAGCACTTCTATGCCCTACTTTTTTTCTCTATGGTTTTCTAGGCCAAGACAACATGATTCCTGCATACTTTGATAGCCCACAACTATAATTTTCCATAGCGGTAAGAATTTTGCAAAATGGACCATTCAGTGAAGAGGTAACATTTTTGTTCCAGAATTTAAATCTAGATTTAATTTTCTCCTATGAGTCACCCTGCTTTATTTAGCTCAGCCCCACATGGCATGTTGAAGCCAACCAAGTGGCATGGTGGATTCTAGGAGCGCAACATTTGAACCATAAAAAGTAACATATAAAATCAATAAAACAATTAATAAATATTTCATTAGAAATGGCATGTTTAGGCCATTAATGTTTGAATTGGAATGTTAGAGCCACCTTGACATGTTGGAGGCTGGGTGGCGTGTTTGAGCTGTCTTGGCATGTTGGAACCCACGTGATATGTTTGAGCCACCTTGGCATGTTTGAGACACCTTGGCATGTTTGATGCACCTTGGAGTGTTAGAGCCTATGTGGCATATTCTTTAAAACAGCATTTCAAGCATAGAATAAAATAATATTAACATGTTTTTCTGTGACAGTTCACTGACAGTTTGAACTCATTTTTCTCCATCATCCCAGTTCCAAATCAGGCCAAGTCTTTTCCCACATGTTCGTACAACTTTTCTCTGATAGACATTTCAAAAATAATCCAAAAATGCTAAGTAAACGCGAGATATCATCATTTCAATGTGCAGACTTTGTTTTGTCTCAGGAAAGTGCATTGGCTAATTTTGCTTCCAACTTTGAAGCCAATTTTCTCAGTCATCCCATATCCAAATTCAACCAAATTTCTTCCACATCTCACCACAACGTTTCTCTGATTATTCCTCCAAAAATCATTTAAAAAAGAATAGCATAACTCGAGATATTTAGATCTGAATGTAACTCCTCATTTTGCTTTATGGATCCTAATGTAATTGATGCCATTTTGCAAGTGTTGCATAAAGACTGGTTGCCCTAAGCAACCTAGAGGTTCTAATCAAGTAGAATCCACTGAGATTGATCTAAGTGCCAGGTTTCAGGTCAACACCTAGCAATGGATGGGCGACTTCCCCACCATGGAGGCTAATTGGGTTTGATAGACTTGTTAGTCCTCATGGATGTTAGTGTTCAATTCAAGTCAATTCAATTTGGGATCTTCATATGCCTTTGCATTCTAGCTTTTCATAAGCATGAGGATATTTTGACACAGTGCATGTAATGACAACATGGATACTTCATAGTGAGTCATATGGTTGAGAGTAGGGCAATGATTGTATGATGGTGCTTACAAAATTATCTATATAGAACCTTAAGAAATCACACCAGTTGAGAGAACCTTACTTCCTAAAAAGACACCTCCTTAAAACTACACTTACTTATAAACCACACCTCTAAAAGCTACACCTTAAAAACAACACCACCTCAAAAAACAAAAACCATAGTTCTTTTAAGAAAAAGCATACCTTCTTAAAAAACCCACACCCCCTAAAAACAAAAGCCACAGTTGCTTAAGAAAACAACGATGGACATTTTTTGTCCACTTAAAAGACAACACACTAATCAGCAAAACAAATTGATAAACCTCCACACCTTTTTGTTTGATAGAGGTGACAATCCGGGCCATAGCTTAAGGGAAAAAGAAAAGATATTCTTGGGTCCACTCTGGAAGGCAGAGTTATGATGAGGAAGCAACTCATCTCTCAGTGCTCCTCAGACCGTCTAAGCAATCAAAGCATTCTTTCACATTCAAATGGTTATTAAAATAAGTCCTAACAGTTGGAACCCAAGTCACATGCTAACTAATTTGTATAAGAAACTCAAAAACCGCCGTCATCCCCAACAAAGGGATCTTTGCGTCGTATAATCCAGCTATTTCAATAGTAGTCAAGGATGCCCACAAGCGAACTTGCTCAAATCAGAAATCAAAACCTAGATCTAAACTCGGATCTAGATCTTCAACCCTAAGTCAAAATCAAATCTATCCCCTTAGAAATTAAAAGGTGAAATTGGATTCGTGGTGCAAGAGTTTTCGTGGCTTCGGAGTATTGGTGGATGATAATGGTCCCAAACCATTTCCTTGAAGAATAGTTATATATGTCTTGAAAGTTGGTGTTTTACAGACTTCTACATGATGTTAGCATATTAATAAATGATGCGAAAGTACTTCCTCACAAATATTTGGCATGGTCACATCGTGGCAAGGGACTCTATTGTATCATTGTAGGAAGGGTCTAATTGGGTATAGGTCTGGCATAGTCTAGCGTGAAAGGGTGGAAGTAAAGTTACCCTTGTTATGTGTCGTGGCACAATCATGCCCATTGGTTACAGTGTGTATTTTTGATAGTTTTCGAAGGATAGACAAAATTCCGCATGACAGAAAGTTCTCAAATTCCAATCTTTCATATGCCAGACAAAATTCAAAATGACAGAATCCAAATTTTTAAAAATTACATAGAGAAATGCACCACAATTTATGAAATATATTTCTATCAAAGTGCTACATAAATCCGTACCAAAAAAGAGTATATGAATAAGTTTTAGAAACACAAATTGATCAACTAACAAATGGCATTGCTCTTTTATCTTTTGCTTCATACCAATCCTTAAAACATGCTTGCCAATCTATGGACTCGAATGGTGCAACCCATAATGACACTAACATAAGTGCATCAAGTGTCTCTAGGTTCGTATGAGCTCTTGTAGCACTCTTGATAGCATTTTGGTGAGAAAATCCCCTCATAACTTCTTGTGTTTATAGGAATGAGCATGCAAAATTGCCATAAATTCATGAGGGCTGGAAAACTGTTCCACCAACTATCGCAAGTTCCATTTTCATCTCGACAATCAGACCAAGCCACCATCATACCTAAGTTCTTGACAACCCTGTAGATTGTCCCAACAAAGTCCTCTCTCTCACTCAAACATCGTGTCCATTCAACCTTTGAAGCAAACTTGACAAGCAAACTTTTCAACCATTCTGTAGTCTTTTATCTCTATCCAAATATTCAAAGGATATGCAGGCTAAAACAATTCATAGCAATGAACGCGTCTCTCACATCTGCAAACCACTTGGCAAGTGCTTGCAGATAATCCGTTTCAATAGTAGATAGAAAAATACCAGAAAAAGGCTATGATATGACTGTGAGCATCGATGATTTTGAGTGATTAGGATAATTTCAGGATGTAGTTGCAGTTGGGACTGAAAGAGAGCGCGCTCGAGATTTGATGTATGGAATCAAAAAGATATGTTTGACGAGAATGAAGAAAAGGCATGGCACCAGAGTCGTGGAACCAAGAACATCCTATTTTATCTAGAGATTCGTGGAACCAACAACACCCTATTTTATCTAGAGATTTGTTTGTGCTGCCAAATTTGTTACCTAGTTGGAGAAGTTCAAGCACTTCACCGCAATTTGGGTCCATGATCCTTTTGGGAGGCAGGTGCAATTGTCAGCAAGGTTTTTCCGGTCTGCCAAGCACAAGGACTGTTTCCAGATGAGTTCTTTTCATCTTGAATCGAGTGGCATGGCTTGTGTGTAGTTTTCCATTGGAACTCCAATATATAGGAGTATTTGAGCATAAGGCATCCAATTACAAGAATGATAAGGACCTTGGACTTGGTAAGATGTTAATATTTTTCCCTAGCGAAATATCATAAGTGATCCTCGATAAGAGTTGCTTAATTATGTGCATAAATTTCATTATCTTTTCTTTTTCCGTTCTTATTATCATCAAGTTTCAATAGGATCTTTAATACCGCTGTCAGTATCTTTTAATCCATGGTTGCAGGGTTCAATCCCTTATCAAAAGACATTGGTTTAGAATATTCTTGTTGATATGGAAGACCTATAAATATTCAGGGTGATAGGGAAGGCCTGTGATATAGCCTATGCTGTACATATCATTTGTAAATTAATTCTACTCGTCTCTATCATCCGCTTTCCTCATCTGCATCGCCTTTCCCGTTGCCTAGGGACATGTAAGCACCTTTCTCGATGGCTTTATTTACTTTCTTGCCTAGCCTTTCAAATAGATCTTCTACTCGTAATGGTTCATGCAGATTGTAAGAATAAATCCAGATCACACAAGCGATGCATGCAAAAAGTGGATCTCATTTGTCTAGAGGATTCAATACACCCGCAGTGTAAATCAACCCGCACAGAGCAACTAACATTGTTTTCTACAATATCTCTTTTCATCACCTCTTTCTTCTAGTTTAGTCTTCTATCGAGGCCTATTTTGCATCCAACTGGAATTAGAATTGGTTCTACTCTATATTTTAGAACCTTACCTTTTGTTGGTTGTGATTATTTGGTTTTCTTTGCTATATCTCAGGGTATTGCGGTTCCTAATTGTAAGTGTTCTTCCTGGATATCACTAATTGGAGGGTTACAAATTTCAAGTGTTTTTCTTAGATATCACTTATTGGAAGTTTGGAGCTTTTGCAGCATTGGAAAGTACATCTACATGGCAGAGAACTAATGTTTAGGAGCACATGAAATGTACACGTGAGAGTTGGGAACTTTTCAAGATTATTACATGAAAGTGGGATAGTTATTGTATTTGAACAGGAAGCCTTGTTTGCTTTGCAAAGTGTGTCTTTTGCACCCCACTCGTTCCAAATTCGTAAACTCTACTTTGCTACACTCCACTTTTACCCACACTTTTATATTGTGAACACTGATTAGCAGTTTTTTTTTTTTGGGTGTTTTCTAGATTGTTAGAACCTTTTCAAGAATTGGTGCAAGTCAAAGAACCTAGTTTTTCTACCTACTAAGTCTTCTAATTTTGCCTTTTTTCTCACATTGTTACTGACTTCATTTTCTAATCCACTAGCCGGATCCTACAACACCATGGCTTTTGTTGCTTTTCACCACCTTCATGCCAGTTACTCAAATCTATAAATCATCCCTTGGTTGGACTTGCTCAAGATGTGGCTAAGAGATTATCCACCTATTTTCTTAGAAAGAAACAACCCATTCTTCCTCGTATAATCTGCAAGCCTTTTGAACAATTTGCTTGACCGACAGATTCTCTTTTAGACATTATGTGATGAGATGTACAACTTTTGTTATTGCCTTTGTCACTTTCCTGCGCAGTAAGGAGTTATTATCATTGCTTTGGAATGAGATTTGATGTTGGATATCCACGCTAGCCTTTTTTATCCGTCCTTCAAAAACATACCAGTTGGGTGTTGGTGCTCGGACCTCTATTGGTCATCTCTATGGGTTCTTATTACCATGATGGCTTTTTGAAGAGACACTTGGAATTGGAAAATTATGCTAAAGTGGAAGGTGCGATTGGTGATCATTTGATTAGATGCATTTTGTGTCACGCATCGTGGTTGTTTTTGAGGAGAAGGTCTGTTTCATATTCCACTCTAAGGTCTTGGTTCAAACATTGCTTTCTGGGTGAAGATGCAAGTGCCTTTGGTACCCATTCAACAAGAAGAGAAGGAGCTACTTTGGCAATCTGTTGGCTTCATCTGCCCTCCATCTAGCCCTTAACTCTGCTGCCTCTGTTTTTCAGCATTGTTATGATTGTTGTGGTTTTTTAGTGGAGATGCCCAGATGTGGCTTTCTTCCAGTTGTATTTTCTCTCCTCTTTGCCTCTCTTAGTTAGCTTGCTGGTTTTGACAATTTAATTTATCTTCTTATAATGATAAGAAGATAAATGTAATTATCTAAACCATTGCCATAGTCAGTTTAGACAGTTATATTTTTCCCTCATCCTTTTATACCCCTTTTTTCCATGTCCTTCTCATCAGCTCATCTGCATCTCCTTTTGCTTTGTCGTAGACCATCTTTCCCACCCACCCACCCCACATAAGAGTTTGTCTATGTGTTGGATTAGACCTTTGTACCTATTCCTTGTTAAGACCCTTGCATCCTCTGATCCATTACTTTGGTTGGATTTCTCTGTTGTGAAGCTTCTTAGTGGAGCTTAATGGCTCTTATTGTATTTAAGTGAAACTTTGTGGCTCGGGCAGCATTAGCATTGTAGCTAATGTGTGGCTCTCATTGTGGCATGGTTGTGGCAGTTGTTGTGCTTTAGTGGAATATAATGGCATGGATTTGGCTCATAACAATGGATTTGGCTGGCATAGAGCATGGTCGTTTGGTAGTCCACTTCATCTGCCCCTCCTGTGCATACTTTCCAGATAGGCTGGTAAGTATTGGGGATGTGACCATAGCCTGCCAGGTGCATAGTCAGAGGGACTACTCCTGGGTTGCATCTCCCCAGTCCCGATGAGGCAAGAAGGGATCACTCCCCCTGAGAAGGTACATACCAATTACAGACGAGATAGAGAGCCACTGCTCGTGTATGACTTGAATCCCACTGAGGCAATGCATCTCCCAGGAGGTGTCGAGCCCATACCTTGCCCACACTTGTGACAAGCCATTAGGCCTAGCGTACACCGTTCTCTAGCCGTCGTTACACACTAGAGGGATCAATTGTAGCCGGACAAGCCTTCCTTGTCTGTCGGTCTAACCTCGCCACCTATAACCAGGCGGACTCCTATGCACAGGCCGCATTAATTGGGAATTAATGAGGCTATCTAGATACGTCATCTATGAAGGCTCTGGGTGGCTCTGGGTCTCTACACCCCTTCCCAATATATACACAAGAGGTGTGCACAGAGATAAACCATCATCATCATCCAATGAGCTGAAATTCAGAATAACCTCTAATCTATCGATCTAAACATACGTGGTTAGGTTCATTCGTTAGGGACTGAGATTTGGGGATCTAGAGATCCTCTAAGGCTAAGAAAGGATGCAAACTTGGCTTGATGCCAGTCGGGAAGCTGGCGTCGCATAATAGATCAACCTCATACTTTGGATTGCTCCAAGTCCTCTGATGGCGTCCATGTTGTCAGAATGGCTCGAGATGGATGAGCCAATTTCCAGTAATGCTGGAGTGTCCAATACTTCCTCTGGATTAGGAGTATGCCTCTTTAGAAGACTTACGTGGAAAACTTTGTGGATCTTCAAGTGTGCTGGTAAGGCTAATTTGTAAGATTAGGTACCTACTCTTTCGACTATTTTAAATGGTCCAGCTCATCTTGGAGCAAGTTTCCTGTAATTGGCGATGAGGAGTTTCGCTTGTTTGACCTTTATCTTCAGCTAAACGTTGTCCCCCACTTGGAACTCTCGTACTGTTCTGTGCTTGTCTGCTATGCTCTTCTGCTGGCTTCTTGCTGCTAGGAGATATCCTCCGACTTCGTCAACCAAGTGTTGCATGTTGGCTAGCATTTGTTGAGAAACTTCTACCTTGGACACCGGGTTGTGCCACGTATCTAGAGTCGAGCATTGGTAGTCATAATTGATCATAAATAGCAACATTTGAGATGACTCCTACTTGATACTATTACATGCAAACTCCACCAAATAGATGTAGTCATCCCACTTCGACTGCTTGTTCCAGACATAGTTTCTCAACATGTCTTCCAATATCTGATTGGTGCGCTCCGTCTACCCATCTGTTTGAGGATGATATACTGTGCTCATGGACAACTTCATCTGGATGTATTATTGTCATGAGTGCAACATAATGACACACATAAGAGCTTCTTCACTAAGTCCATATAGTTGGCCAATGTGGTAGAAGAGGGAAAGCTTCTCCAAAAAAAAATTAGCGATTTAATCTCACTGTTTTACTAAAGGAAACCTACTAAGCATAATGGAAAATGTTTCAAAAATCCAAAAATATAGCAATTTTGTGATAAATAGCCACTAAAATCAACACTGGAAATGTTGCCAATGGACAAGGACTTCAGGGAAGTATGGGTAAACCTTTCAAAAGAGTCAAGGATGGACAAAGAAAGGGAGACCAAATACTTTAAGAAAGAAGGTAATCTGTTGTACCATAAGAATAAATCATGCGTGCCAGAGTCATTCGGAGTTAGAAAGTTGATTCTCCACGACACACATAATAGCCCAATAGCCGGTCACGTGGGGTTCATGAAAACCTACTTGAAGATAAGAAGTAGTTATTATTGACCTGACATGAAGAAGCAGATAGCAAGATATATCCGCGAGTGTCAGCAATGTCAACAAACAAAGGCAGAACAACTTTGAATACCAGCAGTGCTAGAACCTTTGGCAGTGCCAAGTGCCAAGTGGAAGGTAATAAGTATGGACTTCATAACTGGGCTTCCCAGAACTATAAGGGGCAAAGATGTCTTAATGGTCGTGGTCGACAAGTTGACGAAGATGGCACATTTTGTACCCTATCGAACCACCGACACGGCACTACACACCATTGTGCTATTCATAAAGAAGATCTTCAGACTCCACAGAATGCCAAGAGAGATTATCTCTGGTAGGGACCCGAAGTTCATGAGTGCATTTTGGAAGGACGTGATTTTAGACATCATCAAAAGTACTAAACAAATACTTTAATGATTAATATTTATCGCCACATGCGCTATAGAAATTCTTGAAGGGACAAAATTTATTGCCTTCCAAAAATGTTTCGAATATAAGATTATCGTCAAAATAGTGATACCCATATTACGATATAGTACCACTAAAATCGTCACTGAATGTTTCTTCTATCTTCTTGCCAAACTCACTGACGAGTGTTGATATGGCATTGCAATGGACTCTCGTTGTCAAAGGGTGCCTTGAGAGAGCGTCCACAACCACATTAAGCCTCCCTGGTTTGTACACTATATTGAAATCGTACTCTTCTAGGAACTCCATCCATCTCCTCTGCCTTAGGTTGAGATGTGGTTGGATGAAGACGTATTGGAGACTTTGGTGGTCAGTTTCTAGCTGGAACTTCCTTCCCAACAAATAGTGTCTCAAAATATTTAACGCTCTTACAACTGCTAGCAGTTCATGATCATGTGTCAGGTAGCGCATTTTGGCGTTATTTATCTTCCTAGAATCATATGCTACGCCCTTTGTTCCTGCGTTAGGACTGCTCCTGTTGCAATTTTGCTAGCGTCGGTTATGGCCAACTTATCTTTCTCTGGAACTGGCAGTGTCAAGACTGGGGCGATTGTCAATGCTCCCCAGCCTTTCATCTTTTCGGCTTTGGTGAGGCCCGTTAATGGGGTTGTTATGTTGGCAAAGTTCTTGAAAAATTTCTTGTAGTATTCTGCTAAGCTCAAGAAGCTTCTCACCTCATGAATGTTCTTCTGTGCCGCCATTCAATTACTGCCTGAATCTTTGCGGGGTCGGTAAAGATCCCATCTTCTGATATTACATGTTCCAAATACTCTACCCTTGTGGTACCGAAGTGACATTTGGGCAACTTCACGTATAGAGTTGATGTCTCCTCATCTTTTCAAATACCCTTTCTTAATTGTTGCACATGATTGTCTAGGGACTTGTTGTACACTAAGATGTCATCAAAGAAAACGATGACAAATGTATCCAAAAACTCACAAAAGATGTCGTTCATGAGCCTCATAAAAGTTGCTGGGGGCATTAGACAGTCCAAATGGCATCTATAAATTCATAGTGGCCATATCTTGTTCTGAAGGTGGCTTTGTAGATGTCTTCTTCCTTAATCCTGATCTGGTGATAACCCGATCCCAAATCTATTTTGGAGAAAACTTTGGCACCTTGGACATCCTAACAAAATCTCATGGGGCAACCTCTAGACAGATGACCTATTTGTGAACTCTTCTAAGCCATTTGAATATACTGATACTTCATCCCATTATTTATCACATGTAGAAGAATTTGTTTCATCTGAGGCTTCTGAGTATATTTTACTAGAACTCATCAGAGACATCAAAGAAGTCACGCGACTACTTATCTATTCCATCGTGCAAAGCCATGATGGCAAAATGAAAAGAACCTCAACGAGCACTTGATAACTTGTAAAAGGAAATAAAATGAATGAAGACATATAAAATAGCAAAAATATCTATATAAGATGGAGACACCAATCTACCTTCTAAAGGAAGGAGGAAGGCCCAGGTTGGCAAAATGAAAAGAACCACAACAAGGACCTTAGTCACTTTTAAAAAGAAACAAAATGAACTAATATGAAAAGGTAAAATGATTTTCTAGGGTAGAGACAACATTCAATAAATACTTCTGCGCTTTCTTATCAATGTTTTTTTAGACAGACAGGCAGACAGACCAATAGATGGACGAACGGACGGACATATATATAGACATACAGGCACACATACAGATAGACAGAAATACATACATACAAACGGACAGAAGACATGAGGAACATTGTTTTCTAACTGACAATATGTATACACGAAGCTTTAATCATCATTACACAAAGCATGCCAAACAAAGGTAAAATGATTTTCTAGGGTAGTGACAACATTCAATAAATACTTTTGCGCTTTCTTACTAATGTTTTTTAGACAGACAGACAGACAGACCAATAGATGCACGGACGGACGGACGGACGGACATATATATAGACATACAGACTTACATATAGACACACATACATACATACATACATACGGACAGACAGACATGAGGCATTGTTTTCTAACAGACAATATATATATACGAAGCTTTAATCACACACGCCAAACAAATATCAAACACATCTATCCTGCACATAAAGCAACAGGAAAGATGAGTTATACGGGGAAAAAATCCAAATAAATGTCATGGATAGCTATAATAAAGGTGGTGGCTAGCACTGGGAAAAAAAATAAAAAGAAAGGGGGTGTATAATGAAATAGATATAGGCCAAAAAATTGGCGTATATCAAAGTAGGTATACTTAATAATTGGAGTATATGGACTTCTAATATATGCCATTTTTTTTTTGGGGCATATATCTACATCAATACACACCTTTAAAGAAGTATTTTGACTTCTATATATACCGAACACTTTTTTTGGCATATCGATATATGCCTTAAAGGAAGTATATATACTTTGATATACGCCATATAGCATCTTTGATGTACATCAATATATCTACTTGATATACTCAAGGGGGGTTCACCCTGAAATCCCGTATGAACCATCTGAGTTATAAGAAATGGGTTATTTTTGGAGAGCTTTCGTACGAAAATATATGGAAAGGGGTGGTTTTTATCACATTTTGCAATATTTTAAGCCTGTACATTTTCGATATGGGTATTTTTCTAGTTCTTTTGGACCGTATACTATGGGTTTTCTTGCTACCCTAGTAACGCAGATGGCATATCCATATTGTATATAGGTGAATCCCCCGGGGATATACTTTGTTCCCAAAAGGCTCCCTACATAAGCCCATAGTATTATCACATAAAATTGTGTATGATGTTCCACCCGTCTCCTACCATAACAGCAGGTATTGTCATTACATTGGTTACTTGAAGTGACAGTCCTCGAACTTTTTTGAACTAGGCTCTAAAAATTTAAGAGCCTAACATTTGCTTAAACTTTGGATTGTTGTATATTCCATAATTTTAATGAAACTGTGGAGTCATATCATAAAATTTGTTTCTCATACACTCCATAGATTGTTTTGGTTTTGCAAAACAAGTTTTTGCAATAGCACAAAGTATTTGTTCAATACAAGTGCGATGCCAAGACACATTTGCCTAAAAAGCCAAAAACCAAAATGTAATACTCATACGTTTTCCATAGATCAAGGAAAATATATAGTAGTAGGCTTTGAACATCCAGTAGTAATTGTGTGCAGTTTTATGGGATTTATAATAAAAATACTTTAGCTGCACAACGAGACCTTCATCTTATTATGTATCTTGTTTATCAATAGTCTTCTTTTTATGATCCCTAGTGTCGTACTATTAACCGACGTCCTACTACGAGTTTTTTGTTTCTAAAGTTTCTAGTCTACTGTTTATGATTGCATCTCGTTATGACGATGTCTGCTTTAGATCTGGTAATGCACATGGATAAGCAGTCTTTGCAATTTAACTTAAACACTGGAGTTCAAAATCCTAACCACATTGGAAGCATCGTTTATTGGTATGCTCACAACCACATAATGTTCTATCTTAACTACGGTGTGCTTGCTAATTGACATGGCATATTTTACTGTATGGAATACCATGGCATTTGGTGCGTCATTAGAAGGGTCATGCAAGTGGAAAGTGGTCGTGCCCCTTCCATTGCATAGAGATGGATCTGCACTTTGGAGGAGCACCCAATTCCCCGATATATGATACTGAGGTCCAAGATCCCCTGGCCTCATGTGAGATGGGGCATGTGGGCATCACTAGAGCCACCATTGATATCATTAGTGGTCCATTGACAGATACTTGGTTCACAGGTCCAGGCCTCCAAAAGTGCCAACACAGTTGCAGCTGATTGTGTGAGAGGGCGGCATGGCATCGACAAAACCCGCAATTGGCTGATCGAATTTTGGAGTCTTCTGCTAGACACTGAGGTGCAGTGAGGCAGGGTGCTATTGCAATGTTCCGCAACATATCCTGACACTAGAGGCTGCATTGAAAACCTATCCAAAAGGGACAGATGCAGTGACGTATGAATCATCACATAATATAGGCTAGAGCTGCAGAGGATGGATCTAATGAGGGTCACATCAGGGTGTGAATAGGTTCATCAGACTAGGCTGGGCATGATGACTGGGCAGCATCTAGCTTTTCAATGGTCGGGCAAGCTAGCAGAGGAGTAGCGGGCACATGCCAACAAAGCAAGTCTTGCTAAATGAGTTAGCCCAGATGGAGTGCTCACAAGGAGAATAGTGTTGATATATGATTACACTATGGTGTGCATTCTACGAGGGCCCCCACCATTCCATCAGTGTTCGAGCCCTCTTGGGCCATGGAGCATGATAGATTGCATTTAGATTTTGAGTTCGACCCACGCGCTACGGACAAGGGGATGCATTCAAATGCAATATGGGATATGAATAAGACAAACCAATAGACCTAGAGTCCCCCTCTTCCATTGCTGCAACGTTTCCTGGGGTAGATCCAATTCTGAATCTATACCATGCCACCTTTCCTTCTATACGATGTTACTGTGGAGATAGAATGGATCCCGTGTGGACAGTAGGCTTTTATGACATCGTGAGCACTGCGATGGCTGGCAATGCCATGGCACATACCTTGATGTTACCATTTTCGCATGATTATAATATCCATAGAATTGAGCTATGGATGGAGAGATCGTGATCAGGATTACTTCCACTTTGAGAAGTTTGATAGCTATCTGATGCTATTTAGTATGTGTGCCACGACACAGTTTTTTGAGTCGTTATCAGGTATTCTATCATTTATTATTGGAGTATTCTATCGTTTATTATTGGAGATGCATCTTCATTGACAACTTACCCTACTTTTGCTTTTTCTAAATGCTGTGCACCACATGTTATTAAGTGAAGCGGGTCACCAAGATCTGTTGATGATAGACCCCTTCCCCCAGTCTATCATGACTACACTCAGACTGAATTGCACAGAGCACCGGTGAATCAACAATTGTTCGTATCTTGAATTGAATACTCCAAATTTTTAACCACCAAGGCACAAAGTGGTGGTAGCCAATCCAAAACTCAAATCTTCTAGCTAGCCAAATAAAAGGTTTCATATAGTGCCTGATGGCAGCACATTCTCATATTGCCCTTGTTTCAGTCGGGCTTAATGCCCATGACTGTACCGTCCCATGGCCCTTAGTGGTCTCCGTTTCTATCTTATCTTACCCTATCTTACCTTACCTTATCTCGTCTCATCTTATCTTATCTTATCTTTGTCTCAGTTGTCCTTTGAAACATATTTTATATGCCTCAAAGGGAGCATCAAAGAAAATATTAGTGTCTTTGGTTTGAAATGATGGTCCAAAACTTTGGTACATCTAACATTACGAGAGAGAGAGGATGAACTTTTTTATCCTGAATGATAAATCACCAAAATAAGGTACACATTACCATAACTAGCATGCTTACCCCTCCTAATACACACGATCTATTCTTATGACTTGAACCAAGAAAGCCATACTTGTTATAATTTCTATATCATTACCTTTTTCCTAAAGTTAACCTAAGACATTAACATAGATTTATCTTTGGTCTATCCTTGGCTTTTCTTGTCCACATCAAAATCCAAAAGATTCTTTAAATTACTGCTGTTTTAAAGATATCTCCACAAGGTCATGAGTCAAGAGAAATATTTTAACGGAATATAAGATAACAATCTCATTACCTCACATCCATAGCTCCTTGTTATTTGATGGCTAGTCCTTTGGGTTAGCAATTAAGAGATCTTGTGTTCAAGTCTCTCTTGGGACAGTTAGGGGACCATCATATGTCTTTACATGTCTTTACGGGATGTTTGCCAAGGCCATAACTCAAGCCACAAAGCATAGTCGTTCCACGATAAGAAAAAAGTTACGACTTCCACGTGTCATAAAAGTTACGACTTCCACGTGTCATATGTATGTCATATATGGCTAATGAGAAAGACACAAAGCATAGTCGTTCCACGACAAGAAAAAAGTTACGACTTCCACGTGTCATATATATGCCATATGTATGTCATATATGGCTAATGAGGAAATACATATATCATATGGCCAATGATGTATGTCATATGGCTAATGATAAGAAATACATATATCATATGGCCAATGATAAAATAAATGTCACGACTCATTGCCTAACACGTGTCATATATACACCGTATGAGCTCTGGCGCCCAAATCTGCCGCATCAACACAAAAGGCTACGAAGGGACCCATGAAAAGAAGCCTGCAGCTGTTTGGAAAAAGAGCCTACTATCGCTTCTGAGGAGATTCAGACTGATGTTAGATTGATCTTGCGTGGTGAGCTTTCTAAAAGCAGACTGCTTTTAGATTGATCTTTCCTGGTGAGTTTGCTAAAAGCATGTTGTTTCTGCATTTCAGGTAGTGCTCGGTTTGTGCAGGAACTGGCATAAAAATAGCGTATTTTTGAATGGCATCTTCTTGGCCCTAGCTAGTATATTTCTTTAGCTAGTATAGGATGTAGGATCATTTAGCAGGGGTTTGTAGTAGGACTGTAGGCCATGATGCATGGATGTACCGGTCTGATAGTTTTGGTCAGCTTATAGTGGACACAAAAGGGGCATGCTTTTATATTGGTAATGAGTGGCAAAAAAAATTCAGAACAATGTAATCTTGGCTTTAGTCTGCTGTTATGTAACATGAATATTGTTGTGAGAACAACTCCACAGGGTAAGCAGGTTGTTTAAGGTAAATACCCCTTTTCCTTTTGCAGGAAATAGGAAATAATCGTCGTTTTATTGATCAAAACCAGCCGTTGATTCCGTTGCTCTTGCAAGGTTAGTTTTCATTTGTAATTTTCATGATCATGGAATGTAGGTTTATTTTGCAAAATGAATGTAAAGATTTTCGGTATAGTGTCGTATAGCTACGCTTTTGATATTGAGGGAAAAGATTGATGTCTTTTTTGAATTACATGCCAATTATAATTGAGTTTAGTTCACCATAAGCACAATTGAATTTTAGAAAAATGAATTAAAGCAACTTTAGGCAAGGATTGATAACCTTCGCTTAGTCTTTAAGACTAACTCACAAATTGATGTAAGCAGTACCCAATGGAGCCGAATGTAGCTGAGCAGCCAAGAATGAGACTTAAAGCCCCCGATATGATTAGGATGTTGGAAGAAAGGTTTCCTCCAGGAGCAGACTTCCGGCGCAAAGAGGTATTGAAATTCCTTTATGATTTGAAGGAGAATAGTCACGTACAACACATTGAGGAAGCATCGAGGTCTCAGGGGAATAACCCCTCGAATGCAAAGTCTAGTGTGGGATCCACCCCAGACCCTCAATTCCCATATTTTGAGGGCAACGCGGTCTATGTGTATGCAGATGAGGGAGATGACCTTCCTATAGGCTCGAAGGACCAAGCAATGATTGATGCCTGGATGAGCAACTCTCTGGAGACTCGTGTAGAGGATGACATCTCTTGTATTCATCACCCATGTCAATTTTATGATGATTGAGTGTGTAGGCCTTAGGGCACGACTTCTAGATGTATCACAAGTGTTTCTGATGGCTATGTGATAAAACCTTGATATTGTATTTTTAAACATGAGATTATTGTACATCATACTCTATATGGCATATTTAACAAAATTTAGACTTATTCAAATCTAATAGATATATACTTCAAGGATGTCATAATAAGATCAACAGTATTTTTAACTCTTATTGATTTTAATCATTTGTTTTATTTATCTTTAGATCAAAAGTATAAGGTTACCAAACTATAAAATTGCTTTTGAAATTAATTTTCACTTTGATTTATTTAGAATTATCTAAAATAAATGCTATATAATTGAAATATTATTTTTTTAGAATAGGTAAAGAAAGTTTTAGATTTGGAATTAATTAAATGATTATGTTTATCTGTAAATACATTGAATAATTTATTATTGATTAAGTTTCAATATATTTTGTTTCATTAATAATAAATTATTCAATAGTTATTACAAAATATTAACTTTATAATTTAATTGACTTCGACCTTAAAACTTTCTGAAACATGTTTTTAAAAGTATAAAAGTTTGTAAATTGAGAAATTTTTTATAATAGTTTTAAGTCAATCGCTTATTGAACCATCGAATTTCATTTGCAAATTATCAGGATTGCCAAATTTCAAATTTGTGAAATTATTAAAAATTAAAATTTTATATTCTGGAAATGTCTAATTCTAAAATCTCAACCTAATAAGAGAAAATTTTGAACTTTCCCATAGCACATCGACCCCTCGAAACTATGCCCCAATTCATGGAGTGGTTTTAACAAACCATTATTAGTTTTAATAAACCATAATAGTATACATGCAAATATCTCATAAATCACAACTAATATTAACAAAGCACTATGGTATTGATAACCATCCTTCATAACCATGTCCTAAATTCAAGAAACCACTATAACACGTGGTTTTCTTCTATCAACAAAGTTCATGCATGAAAAACAACATATATCATGGTTTTTAGAAAATTTTGTATTGGTTAATTAAAGTAGTTTATTTTTGGGGGCCTTGTGCCTGCTGCCGCTTCACCGTCCATTGCCACTGGACATTAGTTTTCAACAACATAGTTAAAGCAGCTGCAATCTTGGCAAGCTTCCAGACAAATCTGCGAACAATAAATCGGTAAATTGGTTCTTAAGGGATTCTTATAAAATCAGCCCAATCCCAATCTTCCAGCAATGCTGTAAGCTGTTCATCTTGAGGAGGATCTTGAGGATCAAGAGTGGGAGCAGGAGCGGGAGGAGCCGGAGCGGGAGCCGGAGCCGGAGCGGGAGCGGGAGGAGCCGGAGCGGGAGCGGGAGCGGAGGAGCCCGAGCTTGCCGATTTCTAGGATTTCTAGCCTGGCGCGGTACAACTAATCGTAAAGAATCTAAAAATAATTCGATCCTTCTTGTTTCATCTAATTCATCAATTCTCCTCATTCGTTCCTCTAACGTAGTTGCTGTAAGCAAAAAACTCCATTAAAGTTTTAAAACTCCATATTTCCTCGGCTGCTTCGCAAAAAAATTGTTACCACTAATGAAAGGTTACCAATGGTAGGTCAAAAAAGATAGCCAGGAAGCGGTCCAGTGAGTTGATTAGACGTGAGATCCAACTGAGCCACTTTTGCAATTCTGAAACATATCACCGATGTCACCTCTGAAGAAGTTCTTGAAAATTAGTCTGAAAAGTAATTTTGAATTTTTATAATCATTAAGGCCTTAACTTAAAGATAAACTTATATAATTAAAACTCATAAAAATTATAACAATTAAGAAGAATTAAATAATACATATATTCTTATAATAGAGTCCTTGAAGTGCTATCTATTAAATCTGAATAAGTAAGTTTTGTTGAATATATCATCTATGTCACATGTGTTATATATCATGTCATGATATATGTCATGTGTTAGATATCGTAGTTCATAATATATATCACATGATTCCTACGTATTATTTGTGACTGGGTACTTGGCAAATCCCAGTCAACATGGAATCTTTGGGGGAGGGGAAGGGATGCAGATCAAGGGCCCAGACCACTTGTGTTGTTTTTACAATTTAACAGCCTTGATTAACTTGTGCTTATTGTTAAAGACGAAGACAAAAGTTGTTAAAAGGAAGAATAAGACAAAATGGTAGGATTGAGCCAAGATCGTGATAAACGGATGGCCGAGATTTGTGAAAAAAAAAAATTTGAGGGGACTTGTTCTCTTCCTCTTTGGCTCATGGAAGTCTCATGGAGACTGGTTAGTGGCATGCCCAAGGAGGGGTGGTGAGAGCCTATTCCTTCATGGTGATGACTTGGATAATTGATACGGAGCCAACACGAGGGAGTGGTCCACAACGAATGGGTTATCAAAATATGGCAAATATTATGTGAATGTTAGTCTAATGTTACCTCAAGTATATATAAAGAAGGGGCATAGGATAACATAGACTATTGTTTATCCATGTAAACTATTATTAAGGGCCAAGGATATTCTAAATGGGGCACTTTAATAATAGAGAGTAACCTTTATTCAAAGAAAGGTTATGCATGGGCATGAAGCAAAAGAAGGAGACAAATAAGTATAAAGCCAAAAGGCCTTTATCGTGGGCCTTATCTTTATAAAAAGGTCAACAAGGATAATTTTCTACGAATATTTATGAAATGGGTTCTTACCTTTTCTTAAAGGTAAGGAAGTAATATTTAAAGAAGGCCTCTATAGAAAAGAGGGGCTTTTTTTTTTTTTTGAAGTCAAGGATCTGTATTATATTCAACGGATAAAACGTTTACATACATACAGTTGATGTCTTTCCACATGCCCCAACTGCACCATTGCTTCAAAAATAGGCTCTCAGGTATAGCAAAGAAACCAGACCTGAGATTACCAGCAGCAAGAAAGGGAGTAGCCAATCGCACTGGTCAGCTGTCGAGAGGGGCTTAGTGTATATAAAAGGAGGATTTTTAGGCGACACATGGAGCGACTATTAAAAGTGAATAGGAGGTTTTAGACAGTGAATAGTGGCTTATGGGCGAAACCATGGAAATAATATTTAACCTTACTATACTTCGATACCATAGAGTTAATATTTATCCTTACCGTACTTTGATCCAGATCATTACCCAAATTCCTTGCTTGACCATTTATTATTTCTTTTGATCTGTGGCTACTTGGAGTATTGAGATTAGCCTGGATGGCCAGTAAGCCTGAGCCATAGCTTTGTATTTGCCATAACCTAGTGGATCCAGTTGGGTGGTTAATGGTGCTGCCATAACAATTGTGCATGAATAAAGCTTCCTTAATCTGGTGTTCTATTATTTTATTGTGGGATCTATGATTGTATGATGTTGCAACAACACAAATATACCTTGAATCATATCAATTGGTACCAGAGCTCAGTTCTGTTTTTTACATGTGGAGCTGTGGGTGATGGAAGCATTAGAAATTTGAGTGGCTTAGCAGTAGACATAAGCAAAACTCCAATGGCAACCTTAAGGGGACGCAAGAAGCGAGAACTAGGCGAAAAGAAAACCACGCAAGGAGATGGAGAAGAGAAAATTGCAAATCGGTTACCTCTTGTCTGGTATGAAATCGATGTTAATGATTGTGATTAGAATCTTTACGTATTTCTTGTTGCATCCTTATGGTTGTTCATGCCATTAATATTTGTACAATACTATAGTTGGTGTCATATATATTTAATATTAATGGAAGGCAATGAAAATTTTAGATTACTGTTTAAAATTTTGTGCAGTTGTTGGTGCTACTAGTTGAGGTTAACCTTACCCATCCTTTAAAAATTTTGTATTTAAATTTAATCCAGCGTCATAAATGGTTTGCATTATTTATGAGATTATGACCCTTGCCTTCAAAAGAGTTGGTGCTCTTGTCCAAGTGAATGGAATGAGTTAACGCAATGTCCAAGTCAATAAAATGAGTTGATGTCATATCCAAGTGAATGGAATTGGTTGTTGCTCATGTCTAAATGAGAAAAATGAGTTGGTACTCATCTACACAAATTGAGTTGGTGCTCAACTTGTGGTTATGTCTAGAAGTTGATTAAAGATACTTTAGGAAGGTTCGATGGTTTTCTTTCAGGCTAAATGGCGATCGAGGATGAGCGATTCGAGGTGATTCCTCTTGAGAAGGGATGGATAAAAATGGTGCGTGTCTTGGACGATCTATCTGTAGAAGGGATGGATTGATACGGAGCCAGCACGGGGGAGTGGTCCACGGCGAATGGATTATGGAAATATAGCAAAATTATGGCAAATATTATGCGAATGTTAGTTCTAATGTTTCCCCAAGTGTATATAAAGAAGGGACTACTATTTAACTATCCATGTAAACTATTATTAAGGGCCAAGGATATTCCAAATAGGGCACTTTGGCACTTTAATAATAGAGAGTAACCTTGGGGAAGGCTACCCATAAACTGTGCGGTTTAAGGTTTGAACAGAGCGGAGGCTTGGATTTTTTAATCAAAGCCTGAGACCTATCTATTCGTAGAAACAAAAATCAGGGCAATCGGGTGTCCATAACCAGGGTTATAGGCCTTTAAAGTAGGCCAATTTGCTATCCATCCCTGCTCACCCCCTACCCATCTAGCATGCTTTTAAGCGAGAGCTTCATCCCAAAATATGGAGTGTCAATCACAACAATAAGATATTATTGAAGAGTTGCAAATTTTCTTGAAGGATGGTGAAAGTGTTCCACATTTTGTAGAAAGATTTCATGCATACACGCTCAAGTGCCAAAGGTACAAAGTAGAATGGTCTACCTTTCATTTGCTTTGTTACTTTGTGAGAGGACTCACAAGAGGATGCTCAAGTACTTTCATAGAGGTATGTTTCATTTTATGCACCAATCTTTTATGTTTTTAACTTACACATGCTTTGAGACAAATTGCGTTGACATTCAACTTGTGGTTTTTGGAGACCTCCACGAGGAAATAAGTTTATTCTTGAGAAGGGAAGGACTAACACGCTTCATAAGTTGATTGAAGATCAACTTTAGGAAGGGTTGATGTTTTGTTTTCAGGCTTAATGGCGATCGATGAAGATCGACTCTTAGATGATCCTTTTTGTTAAGGGATGCATTGAAATGGGGCTTATCTTGGACGATCACGGATGATCTATATTGAGAAGGGATGGATTGACACGAATGCAAGCAGGGGGGAGTGGTCCACGGTGAATGGGTTATGGAAATATGGCAAAAAAACATGTGAATGTTAGTCCTAATGTTCTCTAAGTGTATATATTAGAGGGACATAGGATAACACGTAAAGTATTATAATGGGCCTTGATATTATTAAAATGATGGGGTCTTGATTATTTTAAATAGAAGGAGGGTGCCTTTCTACACATATATAAATGAGTCTCTAATTTTATTTTATTTTTTTGTTCTGCACTTTTATTTTTTCTCCGCCGCCTTTGTTAGGATTGTGGCAGAGACACGTGTTTTTTTTAATATCGAGTTCTCTCGATGCAGCCGCGTATGGGAGAGCGTGGTCTGATAACGATCTTCAAGATCCAAGATCGAAAAGCTGCATTTATTCTCAATCAAATTGGATCAAATCTGAGATAAAAAGGGGGGTAATCAGTCGTGCCTGATACGTTGAGACCAGCAAAGATTGCAATACTGCAATTTCGGCAGACCGAAAAAGATCTGGTCGATTTTTCATAGCAATTCCATAGGCAATTTGCCATGCGAATTGAAGAAACCGTTTGAAGAAATTGATTGAGAAGATTTGCAGAAAAAAATTTGCATCTCCAATTCGCAATTTATTAGTGTTAAGCCGACCAGAAAAGCAGATTTGGGTCTTAGAAGAAGGGGCAAGATGGCAATCCGCCCAAAGCAGTGTATGCAGCTGTCAATGCGGCTGTCCTTTTTTGGATTTTGGGCTCCGGATGCTCCAATCCGCCTGCCTAGCGCCAAATTCTGCAGCACTTCCTGTGCATCCAAATTCGCAGTAGGCCGGACTTAAGAGTCAGGAGCAGAAGAACTCTGTCTGCCATAGTAGGGTTTAGGAAGGTGGAAGAACTCTGTCTGCCATAGCCAAATGTCACTCAGTCCCTGCATGCTACCTTAGATTATTTCATTTATTTCTTGCTTTGCATTTTCGCATCATATCGCTAAAAGCAAGCCGAACTGCTGGTCCTTCTTATGCTGCCGCTGCGATTTAGATGCAATTGGAAAATTAATATGGATTTAAATTGTTAGAAATTGATCTGTAATATAGGTGCCTTTATCAGGGGAAGATATTTGTCCTTTTCGCCTGCATTTGAATATCTTCGCCTGCATTTGAATATCTTCGCCTGCATTTGAGCATGAATCTGATATTTGTCCTTTTCGCGTGCATTTGAATATCTTCGTCTAGGAAATTTGGAAGAGAGCCTTCCCATCACTTTTGAAGCCGATACTTCCATACAGGTAATACAACTTTTGTTGGCGGCTTCATTCAATAAGTCTACACATGAATTGATGTCGTGAAATATATTGGCATCTCCTGTTTAAGGTACACCACATTTGACATTGCAATTTCGGCTTTTGATTACATTCAGCTTGTGCAACAGCTAAGCCCATTTCCTTCTCCGATTTTTGCATTACTAGAAGAAGAATGGTTGTTTTTGGCCGTTTGTTACTGAAAGCCAAAAAAAAAAAGCGTTTCTGTTTTGCGAATTCCAGCTGGGAGAAAAAAGAAGAATTTTTTTCCAAAAGAATTAGGCAGGCAATATCATTATTCAAACATCTCTGGTTTTATCATTTGGATGGTGGAGCAATTTGATTAAAGAAAGGAAGCATTCATGATCTCGGTTCCACTTTTTGCTATATGTCAGAGCTGGATTTGTTATGCGGCTGTCTTATTTGTCAATGAACCTAACCATGAGAAAATATAACCTATTGTTTTATTTTTTGCTATTGCTAATCCTTCCAAGTAGAATGTTCTAATGGCACATAGACTCCAAACCCTGTTTTTCAAATAAAATTTACGTGGCTCCACTATAGATAGATAATATAATTAAAGTATAGTTGCTACAAATTTTCTTTTTATGTCATAATTTTTTCTACCTTAATGGCACCCATAGGTCGATCTGCATCCAATATATCTTTGATCCAGTATATCTTTGTTAAATCATGCATTTGAGATTATACATTATCAAAAACTAGCTTCCTTTTAAAAAGAGACAATATTTATTGTGACTTACATTCAGTTTACTTATATTGTCTGGTGTTTCATTGCTCAAAATGACTAACCCTTTGGATTCTTTAAAGCAAGGAGCATAAAAAAATAAGGCAGATAACTACATCAACTACATAACAAAAACTGGCTTCCTTTTGAAAAAAGACAATATTTATTGTGACTTACATTCACTTTACAAATATTGCCTGGTGTTTCATTGCTCAAAATGACTAACTCTTTGGTATCTTTAAAGCAAGGAGCATCAAAAAACACAAGGCAGATAACTACATCAACTACAATTATTATGATGCACATACAAAATTTCAGCCAACGAGTGAGTCTGTAGAAGGACTAGGCTACTGTGAACAATTTCCTTTGCTGTGGGGGATCGAGAAAGAGAAATGTTCGCGGCGGCCGGCCGCCGCGATAAATTTCTTGTATTATATAAAAAAGATATCCCAACCAAACCTATATGGGTCCAAATTGTCCATTGACTTTATACGCTAAGATACTTTAAATAAAAGGGAGAAGATGTCGCATCATGTCTACCCAAGACATAAAGGGTACTTTTTGTACTATGGAAGGGTTCTAAAAATAGGGCCAAGGTATATCAAGTTACGATTGAGGAGAAAAGGCAATGAAGCAGAATGTCAACTATTTTTATGAAAAGGTACCTTTTGCAAAAGGTAACTTCGACTATATATTACGCAACCAACGACCAATTAAGGGGGAGAGACCTTTGACATGCGGACCATGAATGAATAGGAGTTCTTGGAGCATGAATAATAATTCATGGGCGACGTTTAACACTTACATATAGTTGTTGTTTGATTCTACCTTGGCCATGCTTTTCAACCTATCCTTGAGCCTATGTATTTACTTTTGATATGTGGCTACTTGGAGTAGTGAGAATATCTAGCATTATAACAGGGGGTTTCTTTTGTATTTTTGTACTGTTTTTCCTAAGGTTTTTATATGATTTCATGAATGTATTTGATGAGGCATACTAATTAGTATATCTAGAGTGCACATACGTTTGAATTAATTTTGATGCCCATATCCAATGGTTTAGACCCATATATCATATATTTCGTTATTATATTGTATTTTTATTATTGTATGAGATTCCGCTCGGCATGCAAGGCTCGAGATAACCCATTTTAGGGTTATATGTTGGGAACTTATTCATCTCCTTTAGCATCACGCAGCTAGAAAGGCCGCAGCATAAACATTCGAGCATCAATCCGGGCGAAAATGGCCATTTCATCAATTTCGGCAATAGGTATGGCAGCCGGCGAATAATATTGGACAGCTTTAGATTATTCCTTTTCGTGGCTGCCTGGAAAAAAATTGGGTTTCAGATTCACCGGAAGGTGGGATGCCGTAACCTCATAATGGAAAGCCCGAATACAGGGATCACAAACCGGGATCACAAACCATGCCAGCTCCTTCTTGGCATCAGATCAAAATTCAGCACAAGGGCTTTTCGGAGCAGATAGGAAATAATTTAGTTCAGGTCGGATTCACAGGCCCTTGGTTACTTTGATTGAAGCATGGGGTTCTTTGTTCATAGGGTATTTAGGGCATCGGATCCTTTTCCTTGGAACTTTTCCTTTGAGCTTCTTTGAAAGGAAAGATCTCTAGCTGAACATATAGTTTATGATCAGGGCGGATGTGGTATAAACGAGAGCACAATACAGGTATGCTTTTGTTTTGCTCCAAGTGAAGGATTATTTGAGAGTTGTGAAGCATGCACTAGGTTGTTTTGAAACTCGTGCTTAATGATGATATGTCGGCTAGCAAAGTCACGTCTCTTAAGCACCCTAAAAGCTTGTGGCAGCATAGGTGCCATACAGCATAGTAGGTGGGTATGCAGTGAGATAAAGTGTGTGTTAAACAAGAAGTTTCAGAAAAGCATTACGTAGGTCTAAAGGTGCGGGTTTCTCTTAGCTAACATGCAGGAATTGCTCACTAAGCATCTATGTTCTTACACCATTTTGGAAGCTGATACTTAAGCAGTTTGACGAACTGTTAGTGAAGATACTAGTTGTTGCAATAATCGTTCCTTTACTTCTTGCCATTATCAATGGGGAAAGTGGGTTCTCTGCTTTTGTAGGGCCATTTGTTGGTAATATTTCGGCATCTTGCATGAAATTACAGGTCTGCTATTGCAATGATGGTTATGAGAATTACTTATCTTCATGAGATGTTTGTGAAACGAGTTAGGCATTGAGAAAGCGTGGCCTCCTTATGATAGCATTTTGTGAAGGTGATGTGGCAGAACTGATTCTGCCATCCCTTTAGGTATCTGTGTAGAAATCCATGTGTCATCATCCCATTTGCCAGGTACTAGATATTTGGCCATTCAACAGGCCTTGAACCCTTTTGCAGTGACAAGGAGGCCAGACTAGTTTGCCGTTAGGGTGATGCTCAACTTTCATGCAACGTTCGCTTATTATTGTCTGGAATGGCTGCTCGATGCATTCTTGCACTTATTTTTTCATGCGCTATGCTATAGTTTATTTAGCTTATTTTGGCTGTCTCAGGTCATATTATTGATCCTAGGAGCAAATGCTGCAGCAGGTGTTATAACTGAAACAAATGCAGAGAAGGCGCTTGAAGTAAAGTTGAACCTTTACAATCTCGCTGGGAAAGGAATGCCAAATTCTGCATGCAATAGAATTGGCTACATCATGAATGTATCCAGCAATGTAAATCATGGGCAGCATTTCTTCTGCAGGACAGCATTGACCTATATATATGTTTAATAATGCTTGAAATGATATTGCAACTGCATAAAAGTCAACTTATAAGTTCTTAAAAGAATCTCTTTTGCATGCTTCCTGCATATTTGAAGCTGTGTCACGGATAATCTTTATTAAAATGGTTGTTTCTTCCTTCTACTTTTCTTGTCTCGTCATCTTTCTTGTGCACGGATAATCTTTATTAAAATGGTGGTTTCTTCCTTCTACTTTTCTTGTCTTGTCATCTTTCTTGTGCATTTCGAGAATGCTAGATATTCAGTAGATGCTTTTCTCATGTTTACTAATGGTGTATAAATTCCATAGAAGTGTGATACAGTTAGTGGCATGCCGAAGCCTGATACATGTCCTTTGGAATAAAACGTGCTTTTTCGAATCAAGATTATATCTTCAAACTATAATACGATAGTTCCAAATCTCAATTCTTGTTGCTTCACATATTAATTTATCTTTCTATGGTTATATTATGACATATTGTATTTGAGGCTATGATACATTCCATCGTTAGATAGAGTATTAGGTAATGTCTATATACACAACCCTACACCATCCTTAAGGCCCCGAAGGGGCCAAAATTTTTTTTAGTTAACATAAACCATTAACACACAACTACCATTAACATTATTAACACAAACCATTGCATTTAACACATTTAAATTAAAATCCCCCTTAAACCCCCTTTGGTTTAGGTGCATATTCACACGGGGGGTTACGTAGGGCAACGAGAGCTGTCGGATGGGCATATTTGCCCTTTATTCCAACATCTGGACCGTACATGGCGATCCTCGTTTGTGGGGTATGCATGTACAAGTTTTTGTATACTGTATATTAAGGTTTACAAAATACTATAAGGTTTGAGATAATGTACTTAATGGTGTTGATTTAATACATGTATTGTATGGAAAGCAAGAAGCCAGAGCCAAAGCTTTATATTTGCCATAGCGTGGTATATTTGCCATAACCCAGTGGATCCGGTTGGGTGGTTAATGGTGCTGCCATAACAATTGTTCATGAATACAGCTTCTTTAAGCGGGTGTTTTATTCTTTTATTGTGGAATCTACGATTGTATAATGTGACAACAATCCAAATATACATGAATCGTATCAATAAATGTTTGTCATCATCATTTGAGACTAGTAAGTTGGCTAGAACATTCGATTTCAGCAGGTATTATTATGTCACATCCAATTTGTCTCCATTATATGTTGCTAGAGTCATTTTTGAGCAGGGTATTGGCTTGTGGCATGTTCTTTGGCCAGTATTCTTGATGATATTACATGTTATCAGCATCCTACCATTTGGAGAGTGCATATGTGACAGAGTTGGACTTGACTGAAGCATGTACCATTCCATGATATAGTACAAAGAAAGACTTTACTTTGATACAACAGTAATATATGTGCGCATCATCAGAACACATTTGCACATGTGACCATATCATACATAGCTCATTCTATCATATTGCCACCATCCCATCATGTCCACACCATCTGCACATCTCATTGGCCATGTTTTCACATCATTTTCCATCTACACATCTCATTGCCATGTACACATATGTCCCATCATGTCCACACTATGTGCACATCTCATTTGCCATGCTTCCACATCATTTTCCATCTGCACATCTCATTTGCCATGTTTCCACATCCTTTTCCATCTGCACATCTTATTTGCCAAGTACATATATGTCCCATCATATCCACATCACGTGCTCACAAGTGTATCCTTCTTTTTATCATGTCATTCATAAGTCCCATCATGTCCACCATGTACACATCATTCCTAACCATTCGTCTCAAGTTGCCATCATGCCTCCATATGGTACCTCTATTTTGCTAACTATACATTCGTTTGTCATGCAGGTCCACCACATCCACAGTTCCATGACCATTTGCACATCATTTGGCCTCCCTATCATACTAACTTGCTCCTATTTCTCATGGAAACCCATGTTGCCAACCATTTTTCCACATTGGCAACCATCAAGGACTCTTGTGAATTCACATCTAGTTCAAGAGGCTGGGGGACTAGCCTATCCTTCTTTGTTTGGCGTGAGGCTGCCATATTTTGGCAGCATAGAAGAGCTATGTGCATACATCATATTTTTTGCTAATATTTGGCTTGACATGTATGTGCATGAGCTAATGGACCATGGATCTTGAAGACATCTATCTTTAAAGACTTGTGGAAGGCATATGTTATGAAGAACCAAGAGAGGACTTTGATTGGACATCATATGGGCATTGCAAGAAGAACGTTTGATCAACTATGGCATTTGAAGACTTGGAGACAAATCTTGAATACCCCTAAGTTAAAGTTTGGAAGACCCCTCAAGCTTCAATGGTATTTTGCTTGATGTTCTTTTGACATGAATTTCATTCTTAAAGGCATGATCCACAAGTCCCTAGGCTCTGGTCACCTTGATTCCACTCAGAAAAACATCTCTCACTTCCCATTTTGCCTTCTTCCATGTACCATTGCTATTTTCCAAAACCTAAAGTTGGCAAAATCTTTTTTCCTAGTCAAAACACATTATACACCCATCACCCATGAGAAAATGCCGAAGATTCCATCAAATTTGGCCATTCCTAAGGTCTAAGGCTATATTCTCTCTCTAAAAACAAAACTAGAGAGAGAAAATAGCACATTTATAGCCATACATTTCAAAAAGGCAAGAATGTCTCAAGGTGATACAAAAACCTAGTGTTTTTGTGCACAAATACCAAATGCTATATCAAACCATTCACATCATCATCAAATGTGTCCACATCATCACCAAAATCATCCACCTCAAATCATCCAACTCATCACCATAACATAGAAAGTTTTTGACTAGGAAAAAAGTTGTTTGCCACGTCACTTACCACATCATAATTTCCTTGCCACATCATCACCTTCACATTGCCACGTCATCTCAATTTAGTCAAATCATCACGTATTTTTGACACATCATCCATCTTTGACCATTTTTGCCCCCAAAACTAAAAGTGCTCATTTTTCCCAAATTATTTTTCCATCAGATAGATCTCGAAAAAATAAGTGGATTGGGCTTTGAAATTTCCAAAATTAATCTTGTTTTAATCTCCAAATTTGATTCCTTAGAAATCGTGCCCAAACAAAAGAAAAAAAACAAAAATTGGCCTATCTACCCAACCTGCTTGGTGATTAGCACATCCAATCTTCCTTTGCCACGTGAACCACCACATATATTTTAAAATATTAAATTTGGAGCCATATTTATATCCTGGTCAAATTTGTTAGATTGGGCATGTGGGATATTTTGCAAGTTTCTTGAAGAACCCTAAAAAACTTGATCAGGCCAAGATCCGACCTTTTTTACTATTTGGGTGGCTAATCATGGCCCATACGTCCCCGAATGGCCGTATCCATGCCAAGAAACCTACCCATGCACTAAAATCCAAAGAAACTTGCACGAATCAAGCAAAAAATGAAAAAAAAAGGGGATTACAAGAAGGGAATTTTGTATCAGACTTGAAGGTTATTGCATGAAGAACGATCTGCATACATTGGTATTAACCGGATTTGTCTTCTTTGCTTCAAAAATTTCCATTCTTGAGGCATAATTATAAAAATATATCTATTTTATAATCTTTTACCCTGTGCCCAAGACCTCAGAGCTTGGGTTTGCTTGTAAAATGTCATGGGATGTCAAGATAAATAAAAATCCTCTTCTGATTTCTATTGTGAATTATTTTGCACATTTGTGCGCTTTCAAGTTTCAAAATCTATGGCAGTTTAGGCCCTTTGCCTCAAATCCATTTTCTGAGCATATGCACATGACCTCATATCCTATTCACACTTGTAGCAGTTGAAATCACACACAAATACCTTATAAAATCCGAGATCCAAAAAAATGCTTGCTGTTTTCTGTGACAGTTCATTGACAGAAATTTTGATCCACTTTGAACTCATTGTTCTCCATCATTCCGTTCGAAATCAAGCCAAATATTTTCCCACATATTTCCACAACCTTTACCTGATAGTAATTTCAAAAATCAGCCAAAAATGTTCAGTAAAACTCGAGATAGCATCATTTGAATATGCATACCTTTTTCTGTCTCAGGGAAGTGCACTGGCCAAATTTTCTGTCAATCCTTGAACCCGATTTTCTCACTCTTCCCAGATCCAAATTGAGCCAAATTTTTTCCCACATCTCCTCACAACTTTTTCTGATTCTGCCTGAAAAATCATTTGAAAAAAGATCAGTAAAGCTTGAGATATTCAGATCTGAGTGCAACTGCCTCATTTTGCTTTAGGGATCCTCAAGTAATTGATACGTTTTTGGAAATTTTGCACAAATATTGGTGCCTTAAGCAACCTGGAGGTTCTAACCATGTAGAATCCACTGAGGTTGATCCTAGTGCCAGGTTTTGGATCAACAATATGCTTATTATAATATATATACAATTTGGCAACATAGTAGTCGAGCCACGATAAGAGAAAGGTTACGACTTACACGTGTCAAGTGTATGCCATACGTATTGTATGTCATATGGCCAATGATAAGACAAATGTTACGAATTATTCTTTTAGGTGCCGGTTTCCGATCACGCACATATAACACGTGTTATATATATATGCCATAAGTATTGTATCTCATATATCAAATATATTATGTGTTGCACCAGAGGCTATAAGACATAATCTATGTCACATGTGTTATATATCATAATTTGTGATATATGTCACATGTGACATACGTCGTAGTTCATAATATATGAGTCCTATATATTATGTCACACGTATTATCTAAACATATATAAGGCAGCGATATTTTTTATTTGAGCCTAATATTTTTTCACCAAGAAAAATTCTGGAAGAGACACGTGTAGGCCTTCGTTTTAAAAAGAGACTTCCTAAAAAAACGGGGGCAAACCCATTAATAACCAATCAAAAAACAATCTTATCTTATTCGATCAAATAAGCTGAATTCGATCAGATAAGCTGCACTTACTGCAGTCGATATCATTGCCCGCTCTAATTGCTGCATCCGTCCTCTATCTGATCGGATAGGTTAATGCGAGAGAAAGTTCGTACACAGGCCAAAATCTTATGGGAATATATAAGTCGCATTTAATTAAAGTGGGTCAAATCTCGAATTTTGGGACTCGGACTGAAAATGGGACTCATACTATAGAAAAAAAATTTATGAATTGAATGCTTGAATAGAATTACACATCTCACACAAAGAACTGGGTAACTTGTTTTCCTCATAAATTTCACAAACCACTAGTTGAGAAAGTTTTCAAGCTTCTCAATATTATCTACCCTCATACCCATCAAAATGCACATGGGGTGGCTGGGCAAGGGGCAAAGGGGCACAAGGAGCATAGAAAGGGGGAGGGGGGTGGCAAAGGGCAAACCGGATGGCAAGGGAAGGACAAAGGGGGAGGGAGGGGCAAAGAGGCACATGGAGGGGCGAAGGGTGAGGGGGATGGCAAAGGGCAAACGGGATAACAAGGAGGGGGCAAAGGGGAGGGAGATGGCAAAGGGATGACAAGGGGAGGAGCAAAGTCGAAGAGGGGGATGGCAAAGAGGAGATGGCAAGGGGGAGGAAAAGGGGAGAGGGATGAATCCAAAAATAAGGATTGTAAATAAAAAATAAATAAATATAATAAATACAATATAATAAGTAATACAATTAAAATACAATAAGTGATTTATAAAATACAAATAAACATAATTAATTATAATTAATTAGATAATTTTTTTTTTCTTTTTCTTTCTTTCTCGCCCCGCGTGGCGAGAATGGGCTCACCATCTTGTCTCCGACTTTTTTTCCAAGCATGGAGTGGCAGTTGTGCTTTGTGTTTCAATCCATGAAGCAGCAGCTCTCTTCTTGCAGCCTTTCTATCGCCCCTATTCTCGCTTCCGCTGGCTATGGCCGCTGACATTGGCATGTTCATCTCTCCTTCAGTGGCCGACATTGGCATCCATTTTTTTTAACTCGTTATTTTCTCCTGCCTGCCAAATAGTCTCTGTCAAATGCAAACCTCAATGCACCACTGCACCATTCCGCCGCTACAGCACATGGGCTGGATGAAGACCATATGCTCTGTCTGATTAATCTCACAGTTGTGTGAGTATGAACCAGTAAAAACTGGCTTCCATGTACAGGGGCTGGTTAACTGGTTGTTGCCTAAAATTTCCCCGACTTCCTGAGGCGGGATTCTATCCTGCCTACAAAGTGTGCATGCATGGCTAAAGTTTTGCCCAACGGATGTGTGGTGAGTTGGTATAGGCCTAGTAATGCCAAAATAAATGTGCACTTGGTCAGGGGTTCAAACCCTGGCCAGTGTATGTTTAGCTTTGGGAGTGGGTTACTGGGGTTATACGATGATGATCCCCGACGTGGTAGAACTTGTGCCTATGCGTGTCCTCCACTTTGTCTGCCATAAGGCAGCAGGATAAGCTCCACAATAATTGTGTGAGTATGAACCAGTAAAAACTGGCTTCCATGTACACTAGGGCTGGTTAACTGGTTGTTGCCTACTTTGAAGAACCTCAGAACTGCGTTTTTCACTCTGAGAGGCTCTTTCTCGACTCGCGAGTCGAGAAAGGGCCCCAAACCTGCGTTTTTCATTTTGAAGGGCCTCAGAACTGCGTTTTCCACTTTGAGCTACCTTTCTCGACTCGCGAGTCGAGAAAGGGTCCTAGACCTGGGTAAAAGCATGTTAGGGTGATAAAATATTGGGTCATTTTAATACATATACATTTTTAGAAATGTATAATAATTACCGTGAATTTTGGTTTTTTTTTTCGACCGAAAATAGGCATATCGAAAATTCCCTCAATTCTTTCTTCCCCCGTTTGCTTCTTTGTCCTTTGATCTCTCTGCTTTTACCTGCGATCCGGCACCTCGATCTCTTACAAGCTACTAAAACCTGCTCTTAGAAGTCGCTTGGCCATTCTCAACAAATCAAAGGTACAATCGTCTTCTTCCCTAGTTTTTTTCTTTTCTTTTTAATTTATTACTTTAGGTTTTGTTTACATGTGCAAGCTCAGTTGTTTGCACCTTTAGGACAATTAAAAGATATTTCTTGTTGCATTGCGGTATAGACAATAGCAAAGACACCAAAGAAGAGTTTGCCCCCGCATCGGTCAGAAAATCTCCTGGGGCTTCCAAAGCGGGGGACACATTTGAAGTCCGGAAGTCCCGGCCGCAGCAAGGAGGACACATGATTTTTCAGCAAGGGATCCGGCGAATATGAAATTCAAGGAAAAATTTGCAGTACAACTCTTTAGTGATGTAAGTTTGGGGATCTAAGGAACCTACAGTGCGCGGGTACAAGGATGAGTGGTGAAGTTGGAAGACTAGGCGAGAATTTTTTAAGTGGTATGAGTTTGCATTCTGTAGGAAAGATGTCTGGGGAATCACTATGTTCCCCATTTTTTGCTAGAGCATTTGCCTTACACTTAAAAGGTGAATCAGGTTGATTGGGATGATGTTAAAAAAAACCCGCCACTGACTAAAAAAGCAGGTCAAAGAATCCAGGTTTTTGGTAAGTTGTAATGATCAAGTCCAAAGAATGCCAAGGGCCACAAGTCCTATGATACTTTCTACAAAAAAGAGGATCCGGGCCGGTTTGAATGTATTTCTTGAGAGCGATCCTCTTTGAAGGAAAGCATATGTAAGGAGATCTGCGAAATTCTGAGAGACAAGACTGCAGACTATCACGAGACTTTGAAGCATAGGGAAGGGAAAGGGCAAGATATTCTAAGCTAGTCCATGAGGTAGAGACTAATTACTTGAATCGATGTCGAGTTGGAGGCATTTCAACAACAGATGGATGGAAGTGACGGTAGTGCTATGAAGCTTGAGCACATAAAATGGAAGGTGGAGGATGCAATTGCCTTGAAGAGCAAGTGGGGCGGGGATCTAGGCGAGCTTAGCAAGGAAGTGGAAGCAAAAGCATCCGAGTTGAGGCAGCTAGATTCTGAACTCAATTTAAGGTCTTCAAAAAAGAGAGTAATTGAGGAGGGGGACACAAAGATCACTCCTCGGTCCTTAGCTTGCAGCCTCCTCCTCTTTCTTTGGTTTCAGTTTGCAGAGCGACCAAATGTTGATTTTCATCCCGCACAAATTATGCGGCGGTGTTTTGGTTCCTCCCCATGGTATTGGCATCTTGCGGACATCCCATCAGCCTATTATGTATCTCCTATCTTGCTAGCACGAGGAACAAGCAAGGCGGTACCAGTCAGCACATGGGATGTGAATCTACCTCGTGCATTGGGGCTGATTGGAAAAGGTAAGCATGCATAATCGATTTCTTTCATGTCTTTCTTTATTAGTTCAGGTGTAAGATTGGTAGATGGATATTAGTTAGAAGTTGTGCATTGGTTGTGCATTAATTGTTCTCGTAGTATATTAATTACATTTGGGTTTTAAAATGTAGGTTGAAGTGAAGATTTGTAGGGTTGGATCGTTTTGCTTTTCTAGGTTTGTGTAAACATCATGTTAGTACATGCATATTATTAATGTGCATGATGTACAAATGTTGCCGATATTATTGAGGAGTTACTTTTATGTACTAAGAAAATAGGATAAGTAGGTAACCCACTGTGTGTACATTTGTATAACATGTGGTCTTCATCTTGGGGACATTTTAATACATCTTTGTACTCTATGATACATTTTAATGCAATTACAATTTTCCAAAGAAGCTTTTCTACACTTGGCTCCAAATACATATATCTAATATATCTAATACAAACTACATGGAATGCATTTATGATACATTTGGATGTGGGTACATAAAATGCATATAGTTTCCGCAAGCAATAATATACATGGAGTGGAGTACATTTGGAATTGGATTGTACATTGCTTTTACGATTGTACATTTCTTTTCTGACCATCTAGTTATTATTGGTAATGCTTTCATTCTTGCAGGTGACATGGGTAGTATAAAGAAGCCGAGAAAGGTATGTGATATGTGGTTATGGTATTTTCATATGTATTTCAATTTCACCTCGTATGCATGCCTGCAAGAAACAGTAGTAGATCCTCCCAAAAACAAAGACACTTGATTTTTCAAGTTGTGTAGATGATTATTATGGAGGGAAGCATGATAAGTCAACCCCGGCCCACATCTAGGTCACCTCTCAACACATTGAACACATTTGTAGCGAGAGCATGAGAGAGGAGGAAAAGGAACATCAAGTAAGTAATTAGTTTTAAATGAATTTCTTTGGATTTTATAAGGAAGCAAATTGAGCTCATTTTTTAATAATGTATACAGTTGTCACAAGCAAAGCTACAATTGTAGCTTCATATGCACAACAAATTGAGCTCCCTGAAGCAAAGAGTGAATGTGGCAACACAGTGTGTGTCCATATTAGTTTAATTTCTACATTTTCTTGATGTTTATGCTTGTTGTTGACAATGAGTTATCTTGTAGTATTGGAACCAAATGAAATAGGAGAACAATGAAGCCGCCTCGACACTCTAAAGAAAAAAATATATTATTGTAGAGGTCTTGACACTCCAAAGAAAACAATTCTGCACAAGGTGCGAGGGGTACCAATTCTAAAGCCAATGCCACATCATCGGACCAAAACTTGAAATGCTTTTGTTTTCAAGTGGTAAGTCAAAAACTACTTATTGCATTTAGTTATTGCATGTTCATACATTTTATTATTCGCGAAAAACAGGGAAACTAGTGGATCTATGGCCTTAGTTGGAACTACAATCGAAAAAAGATTGAAGAATCATGTAAAGACAGAACATATACAACCGGTAATTGAAGAAATTTTAGTGGAGAATGTGGCTACGGATATGAAGCGGTGGTTGTGGTGAAGCAAGAGAAGGAGGAATCTGAGGGATAGAAACGGATCTGAGGATAGTGGTGTGAACGAGAAAGAGTCAAGAAAAAGAAAAGATACAAAGGTGTCGCGCCCACTAAGAGAACTAGAAGTCGACATCGGTTGAGCAACCGTAAGTGTAATTGGATTAGTAAATATGTGTTTTATGCTAGTTACCATTGATGCTTGGTTTTGCGAAGACATGGATAACCTTGGACAATGGTTCCATTCTATCCGCTCCAAAGCCGAACCTCTCGATTAAGGTCACAAAATATTGTGTGGAGACATTGTTTAAAGATAGGCACATGTCTAACGTAGACATTTAGACATATTCGGAAGGTATGTGAGCAAAGACATTGACATCCAAATGGCGAGATGTCTTCTTTTTCTTCCCTTCGAGAAAACTTTTGACTTATCGGGCAAGCATTTAAAAGATTAGCCCCGGATGCTAATAGTATGGGACGGTCGGTGTATGCTGCATTGAGAAAGGGCTACAAGGCATTGTTGTTAGTAAATGCCAAGATATTATGGTTCCAGCCAAGTTGAGGACCCTGCCCATCATGTTTTGGTGATTTTTGTTTTAGAGTTCAAGCAAAAATTGCGCACCACCTCAATGGCTTCTCCCGCAATTATTGTGTTGAACTCCATGACCGGTATAACAAAGGACAAACAAACTCCTAAATATGTGAGCATTTTCTATCGATATATGTACCACCGCCGCTTGCTTAAATCTTAGTTGCATGTTCTCATTTGTGTGTGCAGGGCTTCATAAGGATGTCATCACATATCTAACCAACTCTAGCTCACGAGTTGAATTATATGTGAAGAATGCAAAGAAAGAAGGAAACTATTCCGCAGGGTTCCACAACAACCGAGATAATGTAAGTCTGCGGTCTTTATGTGATGGCCTTTATGCAAGCTTTTGTGGATGCCCAAGTGAATTCTAAAAGCATGGTGAGTTGTTCTTATATTTCACATAAATCTTTTGGGATGTTTTATTATAGCGCATCTTAATTCTTGTGTTTGTTGCGTTTTTATCAACATGGTTCGACAAGGATTTTGCACTTAGCGTAAGAAATGTATTAATAAAAGCCATGATTGAATATGGTTTGAGAAGAAGAGATGAGACAAAACAAGTTGTCACCGGCCTCAGGCGTAAGAGTGGTAGTTAAACTCATTCCAACTTATGGAATTTAAAGCTAATTGACTATTGTACTTTGAAATTTATTTGAATAAGAAATTGTTTGCAACGCTTTAATTTCTATCAAGGGTTAAAAACTAGAATTAGTTTAGACTTTTCTGTCTTATCCTTAGGCTTGGTCGTTAGATGTATGGCTAACCTAACGCGCCTGGATTACTTACGGGGCTTATTATATTTGATCTCCAAGGCATTTTGGGTTACTATTGTAAATCAGCACCCGGACTATAATGGCACTCAAGTGTCAATCCAATTACCTGATGGAGTCTTCTTTTGTCGCCCATTGTCGAAAATCATTGTTGTCTTGGTGTTCCAACCATTGGGATTTATCGCTTTGGTCGATCTTCCCTTGGATGTTCTCGGCGACCATTGTAGACAAGTTGTATGAGCAAGGCATACCAAGATTTAAATTCATTTATGGTGGCAATAGATGTTGGACCCTCTTCTTAGAGGTCAATGATGGAGACGTATATATTTCTTTTCCCTTTGGATATTCCACTCCTCAAGTATCCGAGAATACGGAAATAGATGTGTTATGATTAATGACCTTCCTTTCAAATGTATCTTCAATGAGGGTTGCTCTTCTTTGCATACCAAGATGGCATCCCAAAGCTAACCTAGTGAAGACAAAGATTTGTGTTGGCTATTTGACTGGTTTGTAGGCTTGAAGAATGCAAATGACTTTACCACTTATGTCCAAGAGCATCAATTTGATACTTCTCGTGCATACAATGACACAAGAGTGAAATGCATAAAATCTCAATATGGTGAAAACATTGATAGTTTATGGAGCTTTTGCAATAGAGGTTGCTTGCTAATTAAGAAGCCTAGCATCACGGTTGAAGAGATTCACAATAATAGAAGAATCTAGTGAAGATGATGAAGGTGGGGTACAAGATGAGTGTGCCGGTACATCGATAGCAAACAAGTCGAGGACACGGGCACATCTTCGCAGTATGTATCTAACTTAGGTAATACAATTATGCTTAGATGTTGTATGTTGTAGAGCTTTTGCAATACAAAATGTATGTACATAACTTAGGTAATACAGCTTAAGCTTTCACATGATATACTAATAATTTTGTATGCATTGTAGGTGTAAGGAATGATCTACAAAACAAGTGTCAAATTCTTCAACCAAATGAAGTAGATCTTCAACCAACCGATATAGAAGAAACAAATCTAAGTTCCCAATATGTTTGCCGGGGGACTAATCCAAGGTCGAATACCATGCTTCCCGAGCTTTGGGAAATGGTTGAGAGAATCGATGATTCGGATACTCAAGCAATTTGCTAAATCTACTTGCAGTCCAAGGTTTACTACATAATCCTTGGGGGAGACCATCCTTTGCGTAAGTAGTTGATCACCAATAGGGTGGACCGGCCTTCCAATAGCCGTGAGAATGCCCAACAAACAAAGTGCTCTGTTTAGCACATGTAAATCCCGAAAACCGTTGGAAGAAAGGCGCATGATGCAATAGTAATGAGATATTATGTTCCAAATGACATAGTGATTAGGCCTCGCTTCTTAAGTTATTGTACACCGTACTATTTGCTCCGAAATATAATTATGTGTACCTTTTGCACTTGTCTACAATTTGAACTTCAACATGTTCCATGCTATATTTTACAAACCAGTAGTTCACACAAAGACAAACCAATTTGCAAATTCAATTCAATTCAAAAAGTAACACAATACAAAGCCTTTGCAAATTCAAAGCCTTCACCTAATCCAAGGCATCCACCATTTCGAAGACTTCCTAGCAACATCTCATGCACATCATCGACAATGCAAAAGCCGCACTAGCACCTTTAACCCCGGTGATTTATCTTCTTCATGGGAAATTTAGCTCCAATAACAGGACTCTCATCGGCACCAATACTTCTCTATCATCCAATAGCTTATATTTGTTATGGCAACTTGGCAATTTCTGATGATAGTAAAGCCGATATGATCACGTCACCGCATGATGCTCATTCTTGTAATCATCAATGACTGTTTGATCCAATACATGCTTTTCTCTAGTGCAAGCAAGAACATAGTATGACATATCTTCCTCATTACCGGGAAGAGCAAAAGAAGCAAAATTATCACCAAACCAGATCACATCATGTAACTCCTCTACCTCATTTGCAAACATTGCGGTTTAGATTCCAATTACATACCTTCAAAGATGTGCACATGGGACTAGCTTCTTCAATGTCCACTTTCCACAATGTTGAATAGACTCACATGCACATATTCAAAGTTTATGCAGCACCTTTGCAAAAACAAGATAGTGGTCTAACCATCAAGAAGGTTGGGTCCTCCTGGACTTATGGAAGATACACAAACCCGCTTTGGACACTAGGAAGGGGTTGCACATCAAATGGCTTTGACACATCAATCTCAAATTCTCCTTCACTTCCCAATACACTCCTCTTAACTTGAGATTTCTTGTTTCTCAAAACAACACGGGCATCATGAGCACCCTTTATTTCAATCCCATGCTCTCTCTTCTTTGCTCATCGGCCAAGAGTTGCTTGGCCTTGGCAAAATTCTCCATCATGTTCCCCTTCCCATGCCCCGATCCAAAGAAATTCCATTGTACACGAATGCCATCGCGACAATGGTACCTGATATATGAAATAGAATGATCTTACCTCGATTTGAATTGAGCAAAGACAAACCATCCGACCACGAGATGATACCGCGATGTGAGATCCTACCACCGAAGATGAAGTTGAAATGCATGTTGTACAAAATGTGTGTCATGACTTCTATCATCGAAAACATATAAGTGAACAGTCTTACGCAGAATCTTACCATTTACCTTGAAGAGAGTGATGTGTACCAAAATAGTGATCCGTCTCATTCCAATGTTCGATTTGCACTTCTTTGAAGGGCTACAATGTGTAATTTTCTGCAAAGTCTACTACTGATATCACGCGAATCATCTCTTAGACTCAATGCTTCTCCTAAATTCCTTGCTCACGCCAATGAGTTGCAAAGTTGTGATGCACAAACTTTTTCATGTGATCAAACATGGCGGATAACATGAAAGGAGCATCTGTTTGCTTCTCCACCAATCTTAGTCTTCTAGAAGTGCCCTTCCTTGACTTCTCGTCCATATAACAATGAAGCCCGCCATTTAACATCATCTTCATTATTCTCGATCGGTCTCTTTTGGACATAAGGGAATCTTTTGCTTACCACATTTTTCACAATCCCCCTTATGCACTTTTAGATTGTGCCACTCTTCCCTTTCCTCTTTTGGCAAACCATTTCTCTCCAAAGAGTGCTAACATTACAAAATGTAAGCTTTTGTGCCCGACAAACCCCATCATGTGTACCAACAAAGACATACATCACAATTGCAACTGCAATTTATGTGAAACTTTCCTCATAGAGTTGAAAGCTTTTCTCGAAATTCTCTTGCTTGTTCATGCTTGACACAACAACAAGTGTTTCTCTCCTTCAATTTCCTTATGCAACTTGGTTTCGGTATTCAACATTCTAATACCAACATCTCGCATCTGGATTCTCCTCCACAAACCGCTCATACAAATTTCGGCCTGCACATTGCAAAAAGAAAATAGGTAAGTTGGAGAAGATCGTGCATTGAATACCTTACATATCCGAAGACATAAGTAAGAAATACTATGTATACCAAGTTACATATCGGTTGTACATGTAAAAGATTTGATTGAATCAAGACATATTCAAGACATATGTACAGTAGATTATGTATAGTATCAATTTATAGCACATTTAATCCTACATCCTTACACTATGTACATATATATCACATATTATACATGAAATACTTCCAAGAGCAAGTAGATGACCCCATAAACCTCATTTACATGTATAATACATTAAGTAAAACAGACCGAAAAGGCTACATCAAAGCAAGTAAACTAAGATTGGCAAAGGAGTTCACTTCGGCACATTTAATCTTACATCCTTACACTATGTACATATATATCACATAATATACATGAAATACTTCCAAGGGCAAGTAGATGACCCCATAAACCTCATTTACATGTATAATACAGTAAGCAAAACAGACCGAAAAGGTTACATCAAAGCAAGTAAACTAAGATTAGTAGAGGAGTTCACATATGTGCATGAAAATGTACATGAAAACAACAAAGAAACTGAAATGTAATAGTTTCTTTGACAAAAGCTTTAATACCTGAGGAATGTCAAGATACTGGATTGCCTCGCTTCTTTTTTTCCTCACATCCCTGTACTTTGGTGAAACCTTGGTGTTGTTAAGCCAGAACTGGATGACTTTTAGCTTGGTTTCTTCATCCAAACGATCAGATCTAGCCTTCCTGCCTGCTAATGCCCAAATGTTTGAACCAGCAATTGCCATTCTCTTTCTTCTGCTAGCAGCATATGAAAGATTTCGGGGATGGCATTTGAGCATCTTGCAAGCAATTCCCTTTTGCTTCAAATCACCATTTTTCCCAACAACCATTGATAAACCGAGTGCTTGGCGGCCAATTTATCACCACTATTAGAGCATTTTACCTCTTCCAATCCATCTTTAAGGTTTTCTAAAATTGCATGCTTGACCATCGCTTGTGAAGGCAACCCAATCACGGGTTCAAAAGCTACAATATCCCGTGATCTTGCAAGAATCTAGAAGCAAATAAGTACCTTTGATTAGGAGCCAGTCGTCACTTCTTTTCTCATAACAAGATAAAGACATTTTGCACAATTGGTCCTTATTTTTTTGGTAACATACCTTGAGGATGTACTACCCTTTTCAATTTAAACTATCATGCTCTCCTGCATCTTCTTTTTCCCTTTCTCATCTCTCCCACTTTCGAAATTACTTGCATGCCACCGTTGTTTACTCTTCACAATTTTGAATTCACGGATGCCATCGATGTTTGCCACATTCGGTTTCAAAATCACCCGGATTGCATGTTCTCCTCGATCGCCACATTCGGTTTCAAAATCACCCGGATTGCATGTTTTTTCTGATCGCCACATTCAGTTTCAAAATCACCCGATTGCATGTTTCCTCATCCTGGAAAAAAATTCAAATTGTGTTCTACTTTCTTGGTTCGATCTGGGAATTTTCTTGGAAGGAAATTTTTCTGGAGGGAACTTTCCTGGAGGAAATTGGAGGGAGGAATTTCCTCCAGGAGTTTCGCATCAACCGCCGGCCTCTACTCGTCATAATTACAAACAAACGGGAATTTTGCCCCTTTTTAAATATATAAGACAAAATTTATACATGAAATAAGTACATTTAAAATTCATCAACCCGTTCAAAAGTTTACATGAATTGCCCCCTAATGTATGACACCCTAACGTGCTTTTACCCACCTGCATCTTTCACTTTGAAGGGCTCAGAATTATGTTTTTCACTCTGAGATGCCTTTCACGAGGACCTCAGACCCGCGTTTCTCATTTTGAGCTATCTTTCTTGACCAACTTAATTATGTATGTTGCAGTCCTTAGCCGACTAGATTAAATGCTCAGAAGCAATAGAAAGACCCGCTTATTGACGAAAGGAGACGAGACGAGAGTGGTGAAATTAGTTGGACAGATGTTCTTCCTGTAAGGTGGACGACCTACCATGATGATGTAACTGTAGTGACAGCAAGACCGCCATGGTCTCTGCGTCCGATGTAAAATACGTTGTAGCTATTCAATTTATTAATGTAGCTATTCAATTTATAAATAAAAATTATTTTTCAACAACAACTTTGGTTTCAATGTGTAATGAAATTCCTTTGTTTCAGTTGTATTCTTCTTGTTCTCGGCTCGCGATCCGAGAAAACAGACAGAAACATGCAACATGCACTGACAGACAAAAATTCAAATTATGGACAGTTTTCGAGTCGAAGTAATTTTCCCACGTCCTTTTTGTGTAAAATGACAGGGTTCCGAAAAAAAATGGGAATGGAATGAGACCCACTTTAATTAAATACGACTTATATGAGCTTCATCGCCAAATGCTGCCTGGTTTATGAATGGGCGACCTCCTATAAAAGCCAGATTGAATCCCAGAAGAAGATGTAGTCAGTCCCTTTGTTATAGCTTCCAGGAAACGAAAGTTTCTTAAGTGCATATCTGGTTCTCTGGAGGACGATCTTCCACTGCCTAAAAGAATTAGGATCGATGTAGTAGTTGTGGTTGATAGCTGGATTATGTATGAGGATGAGCAGGGGAGTTGAAATAATGGCAGTATGGAAGGAGCTAACACTGCTAAAATTGGTCATGGTTTTGATACCTATGGTCGATGGTCCTGATGCAAGGGAAGGCCCCTATGATGGCTCGAATTTGCCTAAATTTGATAATTCTTTGCCTGTGCAAGATGCTTACTTTGATTTGGATAGTTTTTTTGGCTTAGCCGAAACTCTAGAAGGAAATGCTAAACTTGGTTTATCATTTGAACTAACTGGTACTTTGGTAAAAGAAGATCCTGAGTTTGGTGTACTGCCATATCTTTTTGGGTATGATAACACCTTTGTTTGCAAGAGCTGCCTTTATTTTGTGCTTGAGGGGGAGGTCAATATGTTCGGGCAGTGTGAGTCTTGTATCAAGAAATCAGTGGATGCAAGCTTACCCTGGTTTATAGAATGAAGGTTTGTGACTTCATAAATTATATGACTGTAGTTGGAGGTGTAATTGATTGACATACATGCTTGTAGCCTCTAAAACTGGACTTTAATGTGCAGATGACCACATCTTGGCTTCATGTTTACGCTTTCCCCTACCAGTGGGCATTTTTCATTAGTGTAGGGCCTATTTGTGCCTCTGTTTTTGTGTTTCCACTATAAATATTGTGAGTACAGTGATGGGAGAGCAACATGTGACTACACTGAGGCCATGATGACCTATGTGCATAATCAAAAGGCGGCTTCTAAACATAGACAATTACTTAGTGGTGTATTTTATCGGCATTTGTAAAAAGGCCTTCGACCAAGGCAACTCTCGGATGTAGCATTTTGATATACTGTTTGAACAGTTATAAAAAAGGCCTCTGAGCATGGGAAATATTCTGCAATAGCAAAGAGTAATTTATGCAAGATAGTAGCTCTGAACCTTAGTCATGACCAACACGATTTTTTAAAAATTCGACCACAAATCATCTCTTATACCAACTGGAGGCTGGTCCTTATGGGCAGATGCAAAACAAAATTCATTGGCATTCATTCGTGACATTACCAAAAGACAATTGCACAAACTTTGAGCATGAGGGATTAATGAGATAATATAATGTTAGCCAGAAGATGATCAACAGATTGCATGTGTTCATGATGCATAGATGGTAACTGATAGATGCCGATTTGCCTATATTGCTTATAAGACAACTCGATATATTCCATGGCTTCTGAGTTTCAAAACCATTTCAAAAAGGTTTGCCAATAAACACTAAGTATGCATACAAAACAAGTTACATATTTCAAACAATTTATGTTACATACACGGTTTTTTAAAACTTCAACTACAAATCATCTCTTATACCAATTGGAGACTGGACCTTATGTAACTAATGCATTACATGTTGCTTCAGATGCGTTACCTTCCTGTTCAGCCATCTTGGGCAATAACAAATGCATATTAATAGCCACGTTTTTCTTGCAGGACTCATTTACCAATTTAGAAATATCATTATAGTTCTTGGCCTCCACTTTTATCAACAATTCAATCAAAGCCACAGTTTCCTTAGTTTGCCCGATTTTGCAGAGCCTACCACTAAGTTTGATCCATATATTTACTTCTGGAATAATATGATGTCTCAACATACCTTCCATTACCTCGACTGCATTTTGAATACGGTCTTTATCATAAAGAGCTTCAATAAAGTTTCTGCAAGTAACAATCTCAGGATTGTGACGTTCCAAGTATTTATACGGTATATGTATAAATACATTGACACGTCACCCAGTACAGATACACCACCATGGGGTATGGTAACCTAGGGGGTTGACCTAAAAGGGATTTAATTAGCTATGTTAATTAAACCATTAAGGATAATAACCTATGATTAAGGAAATTAATAATTAAGAAGGATAATTAAGCCAATTATGGTTTGGGAAGGCGCCACCTGGCCAAACTCGATTGGCCAGCATAGTGACTACTATTTGGATCCAATTAGGTGGATCACCACCCCCGTATCAGCCAAAATCGAACCAGTTGAGCGCCCAAGGAGCAGTTGAGCGCCCAAGCACTGTTGCTGACCTCACCAAAATCACTGAACAACCACTAGTCATTTTCTTTGCCGCCCTACCTACAAAGACATGGAAGCACCCCATGATAACGGTTCCAGCCGAAACACGGGTTAGTAGTAGATTAGCTTGTGAATTGTAGGATAGTACTTCAGTACTCTCTTTGCTGATCGCTTTTGTTGAGAATAACCCTTCTCTGGTAAGTAGGATTACATTTCAATTATGAATGGTGCTCTGTTAAGGAATTGGTTGATGTATCTATGAAGTATTTCGGTAGCTTCCATTAAACAGGGGCTTAAAGGGGGGGTTGAGACCTCTGAGCTCATGTATGATAATATGCTCCTAGATAGAGCCCCAGTAATATTCCCATTAGATCGCGGCTGTGTGCAAGAGACCACTTAGAGGTCGATACGCTATGGTCCGGCTTAGCACCGGAAAAGGGACACAAAGGTGAAGTGGGGGTGGGGTCTTGCACGAACATAAAAGGCTCCCGAGACTCCTACAAGGCTGGGCTAGGCACGATGGCCCTGGGTCCGCGTGAGGGCGGGTATGGGTCCGACACTCCCTAGGTGTAGAGATGTGATCCGTATGGAGCATCTTGCACTTTGAGTAGATTTAGGGTGAGTAAGTTGGGTACGGATGCGGGGGTCGCTGATGCGGCACGTATTCTCTAGCTCACCCATGGAACCATCGCGGATCCTGGAAGGGGCGCTTCCCCGACTGCCTCATCGGACCGGGGCGTCATGAACCCCGGAATAGACTGAAAAGGGTGATACCTTGAGTCTGCGTGTCCGGAAGGCTATAGCGAAGCCATAGCGTGAATCGACCCATCCGCAAAGTGTGCACGGGGAGAGGGGATGGAGTGGACAACCCTAGCCGATGTTCTATGCCAGCCAACGCCATGCCAAGACTCGGTCTGCTGATCTCTTGAGGCCCAGCCGTCAGTCGATCCCCACTGGAGTCTGAGCCGTGGTAGAACCTGAGGTTTGGGGTGTTTTCTTATTTTAGATGCACATTCTTTGCCGTTGGTATTTGGATGGACGCGCCACCCTTCGTGGTGGATATTTATATATATGATTTATGCTGTGTGCTAACCCTTGTATTCATGCTTCCGCGACGTAGGAGCCCATCGAAGGCATGGGCCGAATGACACCTCCATGCCCTTCACTCGAGCATCTCTACGTAGATGGCCCGGGTCAGACGGAGGGCCCTACTCATGGCGAGATGGTCGCCATGGGAGGGGAAAGTCCCCGTATGTATACGGCCGGGGGTCGTATATATTCAGGGAACGTCACAGTGGTATCAGAGCCGTGATTTCGGTTGCTCGAAATCATAGCACTGGCCAAACCCTAACTCGTAGTTCGTTAGTTAGGAGGAGGCTAATCTAGAGTGTTGCTTAGTCCTCTTTGATGCTTGGCTTTGTGTTAGGTTAAAGTAAGAAATTGTAGGTTTAAAGAAGTTAGGGCGACTGGAGGCCCCAAGTTTGGAGGGGTTATAAATTTTTGTAGGTAGTTTAAATGAAGGAGAAAGTGGTTCCATTGGATCGGGCGTACCCCAAATACCCTAGGACAGTCGTCGCTGGCGGAAAAATGGTCAAGGGAAGGCCCGAAAGTCAACTCGGGCGCCGCTTGATTTTTGTCGCCTTGCAGTCGAGGTGGGAGAGCCAAAAATGCACTCGGCGCCCGACCGTACCGTCGTGAGTCAACGCGGGCCCGAAAGTCAACCCGGGCGCCGCTTGCTTTTCGACGACCCCCAGTCGCGGTGGGAGCGCGTAGAATGCCCTCGGCGCTATTTCCGCCATATAAGGATTTTATAATAAAAAAAAATAAAAATAAAAAGTTAATAAGAAAAATTTTAAAAAATTCAAAAGTTAACTGGCCGTTATAGTTTTTCCTTTCCGCCTTGCCTTCAGCGCCTTTGCCCGCCGGAACCGACTCCCGCCATCGCCGCCAGATCTGACCCTGCTTCTTCGCCCTTGTGCCTCGCTAACCCTATAGCTAGCGCCTTCGTTACCACTTCCCTAGCCGCAAGCGCCTTACCGCCTGTCCTCCTAGACCCTAGCGCCATGGCCATGGCCAACACCAAAAGTGCTCCGGACCCCACTACCCTTACTATAGCCCAGATCTACGCTTTGATCACTCAGAATATGGCTACCGACCCTACTTTGATTGACATACTCCTAGACGAGCTAGTAAACAGATTTGAGAACAATGATAGGATCCCCTATCCCATTTACCACTTCTCGGAGCCATTCTTGATCCGACTGAACCTCCGCCGGCTCCCTTACACCATGGCCGAGCAACCTGACTTGGTCATGATGCTGATTAAATTCTACCCTCCCGAATGTGAAGGACACACCGAGGAGGGGGACATAAGGGACGAGGCCGACCGCATCAGAAACTTGGCCAGGGAGGATGATCGTCGTGAGATAGAACGAGCCGATACGGCGGCTCGGGGTAGGGAATATCGGTACCTGGGGGATGGCGTTGCCGTTATAGATGGCAGGGCCATCGAGATTCCCCCATACCGATGGGATGAGGATTCCCGCAGCTTCATATGGGGGAAGATCCCTGATATCAGCATTGATTATTTAATAACCATCCAGATTGATATGAGTCAGCGGCCCAACTGGTACCACGCTGAACTTCTTCGCCGGAGCGTAGCACAACATTATGCTCAGGTTGAAGAAGACCTTAGGAGAGCCCAGGAGTTCCGGGAAGAGCAGGAGAGGATCCAACGGGAGAAGGAGGAGAAGGCTCGGCAAGACCAGCCGAACCCACAGGGGGAAGGGGCATCTGGGAGTGGGCAGGGCCCAACCCCAACAGAGCATACGACGGTGAAGCACCGGAGGAAGGCCGTCGCCCGGAAGTCCGGCAGTCAATACAAGAAAAAGTTAAGGACTGTCGGCGCTTTTGGCAAGAACGCGAGCTCCAGTCGGAGGCAGGAGCGGGTGGATGCGTCCCGACCCCATGTTGGGGCCAAGACTGTGCCTGCACAAAGGGGGCCGCCTCCTAACCCTGCTCCACAGAGGAAACCCCATCAGTACCGACCCGGCACTGTCGCCTTACGGGAGATCCGTAAGTTTCAGAAGTTGAGATTGCCCAGGAGTTCAAGACCGACCTCCGCTTCCAGACTTTTGCCATTTTGGCACTCCAAGAGGCTGCGGAGGCCTATCTAGTGGCACTTTTTGGTGATGCCAATCTTTGCGCAATCCACGCAAAGAGGGTCACCATCATGCCTAAGGATTTAGCCCTCGCCCGCAGGATTCGGGGGGAGCATCCTTAGCATATTTTGCTGAGTTTCCGCATTGTAAATATTTTTTTTGAGATTTAATAAAAACTTTTTGTTTTGTATTAAGAACCTTTTATTTTGTGTTAAATCTGAAAATGCCGGACGTCGGCATAATAAAAAGGGTTAAAAAGGATCTTTAAAGTTTCATTTCATTTGTCATATCTGTTTTTCTTGCTTCCTCCTCCTTCTAAGCCCATGGCGACCATCGACCTTCTTGCATGGTATCAAGATCGGAGAGCATTGGGATCCGCAAGTGCCCTTCGACTGTTATGCCCCTTTTGCTATGCCGCTGCCTAGACCTCATCACTAATATGCAAATGGCACCCAGTTATGCCGGTTTTAGACTTTACATGGAGGAGATGCTTCCTTTGTGTATCCCTCTTGGGGATCCTCCCAATTGTATCTAGAACGGGAGGTAGTCCCCGATATGTTAGGGGGCTTACACCCATGAGTATGATGTCTTTGAAAGGAAAGCTCGAGATGGGGCAAACACACGCCGTTGTGCGGATCGAGGGCGACAATATCTTGAGGTTGCCTTCGCCCTAGCCATCCAGGGTGCAATGTCTTGCCCCAAGGCCGTCAGGGCAAGATCCCGTCGTACGAGTACATAAGTGAACGTACGATAGGGAAGCTTCTTGTGCCCCGACCAATGTGGAGAGAGCCGCGGAGGTCCACCATGAAGCTTCACCTCGGCCCTAAATCTCGGGCTATAAAAAGAACTTGCCCCTGCCCTGTCGAAGGCTGATAAGAAGAAGCTGGGTAAGGTGGTTTCCCAATACCTTCCCTTGCGGGGTCTCTGACGTGGCCACCTCCTTGTCTAAGTCCATAGGGACTTCTTCTTCCTTGAGTTCTTGCTGCTCTTCCTTCAGATGAGCATGATTATGGTATAGATCCTCTCCTTCCTCATCCTAATAGGAGGGAACCTCAACCATATTAATGTTGGGAACATGAGGTCCCATAGGCGTGTAAAGGCATCCATGATGGTGAGGGGCGGATCCTGCATCACCGGTTCAAGCCGTGAGCAAAGTTTCACCGGCTCTATGGTGTCTGTCGGAATCGGAGTAATCTCTTGCACCTCCTGGAAGCTCAATAGGAGCCGAAGTCGATGAAATCGTCCATACAATACTCCGCTAGCTCATAGAGCACATGGTCCTTACGCCGGCGCTTAAACACGGCCACCATATGATAGGTCCAGATGATATCATCCAAGAGAAGATATTCTTGCCCTTGGTGATACACAACCGAAGGGCGCCCAGCCCGACAAGCGTCTGGCTTGTTCCCCGTGAGTGGCATCTCCTCTGCTAACTGCTTCCAACGGGCGAAGTCGCCCATACCTATATGCTCATCTTCTCCCTCCTCGGAAGATTCAGGGAGTTTGCCTTTCTCTACAGGCAAAGTTTCATCCTCAACGTATTGATCCATGAGGATGAGCATGAAGCTCCTTACGGCAGCCCCATTGGCTGTTGCTTATCCGCCAGAGGTTGCTTCCATTGCGGTACGCCCAAGAGACCCAGGGGTGACTCTGCTTTCGACACCCGGCCCAGCGCCACTACCTCCTCGGTCTACGAATGAAGAGGGAGGACCTAGCTCTTAAATAATTGTATTACGCATTTTGTATTGCGTATGGATGTAGGATTTTGGTGGCAATTTCTAGCCATTCTATAGTTATGATATACCATCTTTTTATCAATTGTGACTATTGTCTCAATGAATACAATTAAGATTGTTCTCTTCCATGATGTGTTCTTCTATCTGTTAGAGTTTAGGGCATAACGAAATTGTTCAATGTTCTATATTCATTTTTATCGTCTTACAGAAGAAACACTCGAAGAATATGAGGAGATGATTACCGATCTGATAAGGAGAGATGATCCAGGGCCGCCAGAACAGGATTATGGCCAAAGATATGGGGAGTACCCGGAATGGGACGAAGGTTATGAGATAGAACCTGCACCACCAGGGGAGTCCTATGATCCAGCCAAGGGGATGGAGATAGTTAGCATTCTCAGGGAACGAGCCTACGAGGACCTGAAGCAAACTCTTCGCCACACATGGGACTATTGGGATATGTCCAGGCACGAAGCTTTCGAGGATGCCAACGACCACCTGTGGCAAATCTTCTATGCTTTAAGGAGGCTTTTCAATCTCCTTATTATTAGCCCAACGCTCGATTACCAACCTGTTATCGTTCAGGCCTGGGCACGTTACAAGCTCGTTAGGGCTGTACGTGAAAGTGTTCGCTACTCAATCCTCTACCCATTTGCGAACCCCTAGGGCCGGTCTCTTTAGTTTGGTTTTGTTTATGCTATATGTGAGTTGAACTTTCAATCTCCAATGTATAAATGTTTGTCCTTGTATTGTATCTTTGTATCAACTTGTGTTACCATCAATGTACGGAACTTTAATGGAATGGCAGTTTTCACTTGTAATAAGAATCTTTACCATCGTACTTTTTCTTGTAATCTCTCTCTACCCTATCCGAAATGATATTTCTGTGAGACTTTATGTTACTATAATTCTGCTTATACTTTCATGTGTGCTCGATATAGACGGTGCACGCAACGCCGCCTGGCAGACGCCCTCGAATGCCAGTAGGCTAACACCTGAACAGGAACTGATGTTAATGAAAAGACAATTAGGCGAGTTACAGGCTTATGTGTTGCATTCCAACCCACCACAAAGATACACCGAAAAATCGGACCGGAGTTACCTTCGCCTCAAGAATCGCCAAGTTCGCTGCACCATGCGGCGACCATCTCCACTGAAACCAAACCGACCACATTACACAAAGAAGGTCCCGTTCTAAACGTCGTCGCAGTTCCTCTAGGAATAGCACCACCTCCTCACAATCAGCCACTTCCTATCTTAAAATTAGATGCACCGGGTGACCATGCAAAGCCCCGGGATAAGGAATACCACAAGACGGTTGATACAACCATAACTAGTATATGAAAGAATAGGAAACCGCCCGGTTTGATGGGAAATCTAGAGCGACCTGAATCACGAGTCCTGGTTGGACCTAAATGAAGGAGTTTGGGAAGTCCTATGGCATGACGAAAAAGGATCTGAGAAAGGTTGCTACCACAAACCTTCGGGGAGCCTGTATTTGGTGGAAGGGCTATGCTAGAGCCAAGCATCCGGATAGAAGCGGTGCAAGTTCAAAAAGTTTGCAAAAGCTTTTTAAGTCGCATTATGTGCCTCGATGCGCAAAATGCCAACAAATTCAGACCTTCTACGGGTTAGAGCAGAAGGGTATGTCGGTCGTGCCTACACCGATGAATTTATGCTTTGAGGTCGTATGTACCGGTATGAATGAAAAAGAGGGCGATGGAAGGCTACATTGAAGGGTTGGCCCCATCAATTAAACGAATGGTTAAGGCCATAGACCAAAATCGGTTCATGAAGGTGAGGCTAAGGCATTGAGCCTCGAGGAGGACACACCAAGGAACCCGATTATCCGCTCCCTGCTCCTTACTGCCTACCACGGCCCACCACACCTTACAAACCCCGGCTTCGCCAAGTCCGGGGCCCTCTCGGAGAACTCTTATGGCGCCCGGAAAAGAAAGTCACCTTCAAAGCGGCCCGATAAAACGTAACAATGTCCAGAAAGGAAGTTCTAACCTCTTACGGTCTATTCCTAAAGAGGCCCGAGAACAGCTCCGTCGAGATAAGGCATGCTACAGGTGTATGCGGCCCGGACACTTCATGCACAATTGTCCTTATGTCACGCAGACTGCCCAGCTGGCCATTGCCGACCTCGATTGGGGGCGATCTCGAGTCAACACAACCTTGCCGAGGAGGAGGCTCCCGAAAGTACATTCACGGTGCATCTCATATCCTTGCGGCTATAGAAACCGGGCAATGCCGAAAGTCACTGTTGTCATTTCCACCATAGGTCAAGTAGATAGTAAGCCTTTTATAATTCTTATGGATATGGGAAGTACACATAATTTTGCTTCTCCTAGAATGGCCCAAGTCTTACAGCTTGAAACATTGAGGTCCCGATCGAGGCCTGTCACTCTAGCCAGTGGTAAAGTCAGACATACTCATGGCCATCGTGATCAATCTCAAGATCGTACTGCGCAGTGCACCGGTTGCTTTGGGTGCGAGTTGATGGATATTGGCAAATACGACCTTATTGTCGGTATGGAATTCTTGGCATCTGCAAAGGCCAACATAGACTGCGGGAAACGGGAAATTACCTTCAACGCAGCTAATGGAGCCCACGTAACTATAAAAGGTGAACCATTCAACCCTATTATGCAGTCTATGTCCATCAGGCAGTTAGATAAAGCTATACGCAAGGAAAAGCTCCTTTGCGTCATTAGACTTGCCTCCATTGAGTCAGATGCTAAGCAGAAGCAAGTAATCGACACCCTGCCAGAGGGGATTGCTAATCTTCTCCGAGAATTTGGTGATCTTTTTCCGGATGAGATCCAGAAGCTTCCTCCTTTTAGAGGGGTAGAATATGAGATAGCTTTAGAGCCAGGTACTAAGCCTACCAAAGAAGGCCCCCATGACTGTATGAGTCCTCGAGTTGGCGAGCTTAAGAAGCAACCGAGGAGTTACTAAACCTAGGTTTCATTAGGTCCTAGTGTTTTTAGCCTTTTTTGGCCCCTATTCTTTTGTTAAGAAAATGGATGGCTCCTTGAGGATGTGTATTGATTATCGGCAACTCAACAAGCATACCATCAAGAATCGCTATGCTTTGCCAAGAGCAGATGATCTAATGGACCAATTGCAAGGAGCCAAGTTTTTCTCAAAGATCGATTTACGCTCCGGATATCATCAAATAAGGATTAAGGAGGAGGACATTCATAAATTTGCCTTTCGCACTAGATATGGGCATTATGAGTTTACCGTTATGCCTTTTGGATTAACTAATGCCCCCGCAACGTTTATGCGGTTAATGAATGATGTCTTCCGACAATACTTGGATGACTTTGTTGTTATTTTCTTTGACGACATTTTCATCTATAGTAAGACCCTGCAGGAGCATGAGAAACATCTTCGATTGGCCCTAGAAAAGCTCAGACGCCATCAGCTCTTTGCCAAGTTCTCTAAATGCAAGTTTGCCACTCCGAAGTTCGATTATTTGGGCCATGTCATTTCGGCAGAGGGAATTGCTACAGATCCAGCAAAAATAGAGGCCGTAGGGGAATGGCCTATTCCAGGAAATGTTTCCGAGGTTCGAAGTTTCTTGGGATTAGCAGGATATTATCGGAAATTTGTAAAGGATTTTGCAAAGATTGCAGCACCTCTTACAAACCTTACAAAGCATGAGAAAGTGAAGGATTGGATGGAACATTGGAAGGCAAAAGTTCAGGGGAGTTTCCAGCAGCTTAAAGATGCCTTAACGTCAGCACCAGTTCTCACATTGCCCGATCCGGAAAAGGATAAACTAGTGGCAACGAATGCCAGTAAGATTGCCACCGGGGAGTCCTAATGCAGGAGGGGAGGGTTATTGCCTATGATTCAAAGAAAATGAACGAGACAGAGCAGCGATACCCTACCCATGATCAGGAATTGCTAGCCGTTGTCCGTGGCCTGCGGATATGGAGACACTACCTTCTTGGTAGAAGATTCCAGTTGGATACGGACCATCAAAGTCTCCGTTATTTATCCACCCAGCCAAATCTCAATCTCCGTCAGAGAAGATGGATGGAATTTCTGGAGAAATATGATTTTGAGATTATGTACAAGCCTGGCAAGCACAATGTGGTTGCGGATGCGTTGTCACGCCATCCCTTGGTAACCCGAACCCATTCTAATGCAATTTCTACACTCACCAGTGAGTTTGGGAAGTACATAGAGCAGACCTTGGCCACGGATCCTGAGTTCTGTGAGGTTTGGGATAGTTTGGCTAAGGAAGCTCGCACGGATAAGGAGCGGGAAGTCTTTGGTGCATATAAGAAAGAGGGCCACTTGTTATATTACAAAGATAAGCTGTGTGTGCCTGAGACTTCGGGAGTGCATAAGCTAATCCTCCATGACACACACAACAGCCCTATAGCTGGACACGCAGGTTTTATGAAGACCTACTTTAAGATTCGCTCCAGTTATTTCTGGCCTTCTATGAAAAAGGATATTGCCAGATACATTAAGCAGTGTCAGGTATGTCAGCAAACCAAAGCTGAGCAGTTAAGGATTCCAGGCGAGTTGCAACTTCTGGATGTGCCCAACGCTAAATGGGAAGTGATAACCATGGATTTCATAGTGGGTCTTCCACGTACTCTCCATGGATATGACGCGTTAATGGTAGTGGTCGACAAATTGTCGAAAATGGCTCATTTCGTGCCATGTCGTACCACGGATACCGCCTTCGATACTGCTCTGCTATTTGCCAAAGAGATCTTCAGATTACACGGAATGCCACGAGTTATTATATCCGACAGGGATCCCAAATTCGTAAGTGCATTCTGGAAGGATTTCTTTGCCACCATCCAGACCAAGCTTGCTATGAGTACGGCATATCATCCTCAAACAGATGGTCAGACAGAGCGTACCAATCGCATTATAGAGGATATGCTAAGACGTTATGTATGGAGTAAGCAATCACAATGGGCTGACTATATTTATCTGGTCGAGTTTGCCTACAACAACATGAAACAGGAGTCTTCCAGAATGTCTCCCTTTATGATAAATTATAGTTATCAATGTCTTACTCTAGACACATGGCATAACCCTGTTTCTAAAGTCGAGGTTTCTCAAAAACTCCTCCTGGAGATGCAAGCTCTGGTCGAAGAAGTTCGTGGCTACTTATTAGCTGCACGCAGTCGTCAGAAGAGTGTAGCCGACAAGCACAGAACCCCACGCGTTTTTCAGGTAGGCGAATCAGTTTGGCTTAAGATTAAGGTGAAACAAGCCAAGCTTAAGATTGGCAACTACAAGAAGTTGGCACCCAGATGGGCTGGACCATTCAAAATTATTGAGCGTGTTGGAGAGCAGGCATATCGCTTGGATCTGCCGCCCCGCTTGAAGATCCACAAGGTCTTTCACGTAAGTCTTCTGAAACAACACACCCCTGATCCAGAGGAGGTTTTGGATACCCCTACCCTCCTCGAAATGACAGAGGAGCAGCTGGAGATAGTGCCTGAAGCTCTTCTTGATCGAGCATATAAACAAACCAGAAGGACTCAAATGTTGCAATACTTGGTTAAGTGGAAGCACTTACCAGTTAAGGATGCTACTTGGGTGATGAAGATAGACCTTGACAAGCATTATCCGGACTTCATGCGGGAATCTCAAGGCCGCACCATCAACGATGCTATCAACCCCGCAGCCGGCGGTAAGCTTGGAAGCTTGATTGCCAAGAGTAGTGCTCTAGAGGGGTAGATGCATCGTAAATAATAATAGTTACCGATGATGAGATCACTTTGTGTTCTCTAGGACGTGGTGTACTGTCAATGTTGACACGACCACGACTTGCTTGGAGAGCATATAGTTGATAGGCCGCGTTCATTTCGGCTACAATGGGAACTTGACCATTCCCTATGCTGCAGTGAATTGCAAACCTTACACATGATAGGTTTCCTGGTAGATAGAGTTTTCTTTCATTATAAGGGGGTGGTCCCTTCAACCACAATCTAATTATATATACTGATATACTGACATGTGCAGGCCAGTGAGCAGTACGTGACCTGCCCATGTTAGAGGCCCGAACTCTTCAGTTTTATTTTGTCTACATGTTTTGTTTCTTGTGACTCGGATTTTGATATTGGACTTAGGGCCTTGAGCTTTTTGATTATGATAATCATGTGAAAATGCACCTTGGTGCCTAAACTGTTTCAACTTTAAAGTTTTAATATATATTACTTTCGGAAATAAGAGATTACCTTCCTCCTTTAATGTCATATCCTATAAGTCTATCTAACCCTAATGCTGAGGACAGCATTAATTCTAAGGAGGGGAGAATGTGACGTTCCAAGTATTTATACGGTATATGTATAAATACATTGACACGTCACCCAGTACAGATACGCCACCATGGGGTATGGTAACCTAGGGGGTTGACCTAAAAGGGATTTAATTAGCTATGTTAATTAAACCATTAAGGATAATAACCTATGATTAAGGAAATTAATAATTAAGAAGGATAATTAAGCCAATTATGGTTTGGGAAGGCGCCACCTGGCCAAACTCGATTGGCCAGCATGGTGACTACTATTTGGATCCAATTAGGTGGATCACCACCCCCGTATCAGCCAAAATCGAACCAGTTGAGCGCCCAAGGAGCAGTTGAGCACCCAAGCACTGTTGCTGACCTCACCAAAATCACTGAACAACCACTAGCTGTTGCTGCCGCCCTACCTACAGCACCATGGAAGCACCCCATGATAACGGTTCCAGCCGAAACATGGGTTAGTAGTAGATTAGCTTGTGAATTGTAGGATAGTACTTCAGTACTCTCTTTGCTGATCGCTTTTGTTGAGAATAACCCTTCTTTGGTAAGTAGGATTACATTTCAATTATGAATGGTGCTCTGTTAAGGAATTGGTTGATGTATCTATGAAGTATTTCGGTAGCTTCCATTAAACAGGGGCTTAAAGGGGGGGTAGAGACCTCTGAGCTCATGTATGATAATATGCTCCTAGATAGAGCCCTGTAATATTCCCATTAGATGCGGCCTGTGTGCAAGAGACCACCGGGTCGTAGACGCTATGGTCTGGCTTAGCACTAGAAAAGGGACACAGTGGTGAAGTGGGGGTGGGATCTTGCACGAACATAAAAGGCTCCTGAGACTCCTACAGTGGGCTAGGCCTGATAGCCGGTCACGTAGAGGGCCGGGTATGGGTCTGACACTCCCTGGGTGTAGAGATGTGATCCGTATGGAGCATCTTGCACTTTGAGTAGACTTAGGGTGAGTAAGTTGGGTACGGATGCGGGGGTCGCTGATGCGGCACGTATTCTCTAGCTCACCCATGGAACCACTGTGATCCTGGAAGGGGACGCTTCCCTGACCTGCCTCATCGGACCGGGGCGTCATGAACCCTGGAGTAGACTCAAAAAGGGTGATACCTTGAGTCTGCATATCCGGAAGGCTATAGCGAAGCCATAGCGTGAATCGACCCATCTGCAAAGTGTGCACAGGAGGGGCGGATGGAGTGGACAACCCTAGCCGATGTTCTATGCCAGCCAACGCCATGCCAAGACTCGGTCTGCTGATCTCTTAAGGCCCAGTCGTTAGTCGATCCTCACTGGAGTCTGAGCCGGGGTAGAACCTGAGGTTTGGGGTGTTTTCTTAGTTTAGATGCACATTCTTTGCCGTTGGTATTTGGATGGACGCACCACCCTTCGTGGTGGATATTTATATATATGATTTATGCTGTGTGCTAACCCTTGTATTCATGCTTCCGCGACGTAGGAGCCCATCGAAGGCGTGGGCCGAATGACACCTCCGTGCCCTTCACTCGAGCATCTCTACGTAGATGGCCCGGGTCAGACGGAGGGCCCTGCTCATGGCGAGATGGTCGCCATGGGAGGGGAAAGTCCCCGTATGTATACGGCCGGGGGTCGTATATATTCAGGGAATGTCACAAGGATGGTGTTTATGCACTTTCATTTCTTGAAGCAACTCATAAGCCTACTCACTGCCCTCCTTGATAAAACCATCAATCAACATAGAACAAGTGAATATGTCAGGAGATATCTGATCTGCAACCATTTGTCTAAAAAATTGTAGTGATATGTATACAGCATATACAAGCCCATTGAATTGAGCTACAAGACCAATACTCTAGATTTAAAAATGGTGTCTTACCAGAAAAATAAGAATGATCTGAATTTTTCAATGGCCATGACTACAGAATCACAGTCTTCTGCCTCATCCCCTACCTGTGGCTATGGTTCATCCATAGTGGCGTATGCAACTAGCACCAGCTGGAGCATTAATATTTAGCGTCATTCATCGTTCGTTTTCTCAAATGTAGATCCTTCTATATTGCCCCATCTCATATCTAGGATTTAGATTTCAAATCTTGCATATGATTTGGAATCGATTCAGGTTATATTGTCACATGGATTGAAAATTCCAAAACATGCCCAATATACATGCATATAAATAGGGAGGCCTTTGTATGCTCCAAGCACAGTTCAGACGACTCTTGTGGGCACTCAACTTTTTCTTAGCCCTTCCCTAAGTCTTAAAGTATCCATTGCACCCTTATCCTTCTACTCTTATTCATAATCCATTCAGTGCACTACTAGGTTTCTCTTTCACCATATATCTGTTCATGCTATTGCATTGTCCATCCATCTATTTTATTGAATGGAAGTTTCTTAGAATGGATTTTTATGATGGCCAATTGTTGGTCTACGATGAGCTTTGTTTCCTCGATTTGTTTTATAGATAATACTTTGTGGGTTGATGATATCCCCTCGTTTCAGATGGGCATGCCATTGCCAAGTCCATTGTCATGGTGACTTCTAATGTGAACCGATTCCTATATATTACGATTAAAGGGCATGGGAATGAATTGCACCACGTTGAAGAGATTCTTTTTGACATGTTAGCTGTCGAGCGTTTTCTCCCTAGGTCTCTCCTCAATAAACTAGAATTAATGGAGGCAAACTACCCATCAGGCATGATATCCTACTTCCTTGAGAAGTACATGGGTTGTGGCTCCCTTGGCCCTGTGGGTATTTTCATCGTGGAGGCTGAAATGGTTGATGATAGAATTGAAGTTGGGATATTTAGTGACACTTAAATCCCTGGTTAATCGTTGATCGAGGTTGGCTCATCAAATGTACCTTTGTTTACTTTAATACTAAGTTATAACCATTATAACCACTGTTGGGATAAAAAATGGGGCTAGATATGTGTGCTTGAAACTATTTAATTTGGTGTTTGCCTCTTGCATTATAGCAAATGGCGAAATTGATTGAAGAGAAAAGTTTGGCTATTGCAAAAGTAGATAATGGGGTTGGTTATGTATGTGCTTGAAATTAATTAATGGTGTTTATCTCTTGCATTATAGTAGATGGCGACATTGTTTGAAGAGACAAGTGAGGCTATTGCCAAAGTAGGCAATGGGGTTGGTGAATCCTCGGGCATTCGTGATATAGGTGTGCATTTGAGCACTGAGCAGAAATGCCATAAAGGCTCTAGGCTGATTGTTGGCAGAAAGGGAAACTTTTGAAAGTATATGCGAAACCAAATCGCCTTGCATATAGCATCATACACAATGCGTGCTCCTGTGGCGATGACAACGAGCAATTGGATAGACTCTCTGACGAATTGGAAAAAATGTCTAAGGATCATACCATCCTTTCAATCAGTATTAAAAGGCTCGCTGCTCAATTAATCCAACTTCGTCGACTACTACAAGTTGTCAAGGCTAAAGATGCTATCATGGAGGCAGTTCTATGAGGAGAATTGTAGATGGCTCGTCACTCTCAACTTCTACATATTGATGCCTGCTTTTGTAGTTATATAACTATGCAAACTATGGACACATTATGACACATATGTTTGCGATATAGGAGGCAAGTTGTGGATGCTTTATCACTCTGAACGTCTATATACAAATGTCTATTTTGTAGTTAGATAATTATGTTTTCCCTATGGTCATCTTATAAGCTGCATATGTTTGGGTGAGAGACATGTTGCCTCTACAACCTCGTTACAATGAACTTATCACAAAATACGTGCGTGGAATGAACTATGATCTATGCCATAACTTTCATGGCTTAAGAGTAAATGCATATCGTTGATGTGGATTTGTGAACGAATAATGAATTGTGCTAATTATGTCTTAAAATAAAACATGCCATCGATGTGGTTTTATGAATAAATTGTGCTAATGTTGCAATTTCTCCAATTCCAAACACAGATACCTATGCTCAAGGCCGCTTCAAATCATATGCTAGATTACGCTTCTGGATAAGAGTATAACATGTGAGGTATTCTTCTATGCTGACTTATTCATCTGAGCTTGTGTGTTCAAGTTCGTATCAAATATATATGGATGATAACATGTCGAACCCACCCGAAAGTAGTCTAGATACGAGAGGGTCGGGGTAAAAGAACATGCTAGACAACACCTATCTCAACGGATAGGAGCGACCCATCGTGTTATGCCAGACGTAGATTATAGCGAGACGCACCGACGAAGAGCAAAAGAGTGATATGCAAACCTAAGTCAGGGTGCTCGAGAGCTGGAGCATGAGAGAGCGAGGCAACGATCAAGACAGCTTCGGTGATGATGAATACATCTGGAGTTGGGTTAGATGGAGTTGGATTGGATGAAATTGGAATCGATGGAAGTCCAACTATGTTGTCGACTAGTGGGAGTGAGTTACTTGACGGGCCACCAGCAGCTGCAGGCGAGCACCCTGCGTACAGAGCGGGGTGGTATGCAAGACTCGGCGAGGAATATTGGGAGAAAGTGTGCCATATATAGAGGGAACCTTATGCAAACTTATCCTCATAGAGATCATATACGTCTAACAACCAGAGAAAGCCACGCAAATGTCAGTGCTGCAGGTACATCATCCAGCTATGCCGACATGCAAGCAGGCATCCCAGATGACGACTCAATGTCAAGTATGCATGCACACTGGCAGGCTCGTGCACTGCACATGAGAACAACAATCAACCGAACATTTACGATGTGCACATGGAACAAGCAATGCACGTACTGCCAAATCCCATTGCTAAACATCGAGCACAATGGGTTCTGTTGTAATAAGAGTAGATGGTTACTACCACAATTACCTCCTCTGCCGACTGCATTGGCTAGCCTATACAATGCGCCTAACTTCAATAACGTGTGTAGAAGGATAAATAAACTCTTTTATTTTAGTATTCTTGGAGTCGATGGAGAGTTTGTCAACTTGGACTTTTCTTCGTCCGTGATGATCATGGGCCGTATGTATCATCGCATGCTTCCAATGAGGGAGATAGGAAATCCCATACATTGGTACATATATGATGACTTGCAACGTTATGCGCAAGCGAGACTCCAGAGGTTGCCATTTTCCAGTGGGTTGCAACCATTGAGTCAATCCTTGATCAAGTGAATCCATTCATTACCCATCTTCGAACGATGGGGAGAGTATATATGCCTTCGGCATACATTACAATCAAAGGAGTAATCGAGAATGATGAAATGGCAGCAATTGCAGATCTTAATGACAACAACATTGCATCCAGGGTTGCAGGGTTTTGGGCTCGAGATGAGGGTGAACCGGCCTTCATAAATACTCTCGATCCCATGTATGAACCTTTGCAATATCCACTGCTATTTCCACATGGTACGCTGAGATGGGGTCCCCGAAATCAACATGATCTTACACAGCTACAATGGTATAGGGCAAGGTTGTTGCACAAGGATAGATTCATTCGGCTTGGTCGTTTGTATGGGGAGTACTTGGTTGACCTGTATTTAAGAGTTGATGATGCACGCCTAAACTATTTTAGGACATGCCTTCCAAAATAGAAGGGCTCAATATGATGAAGATTATTCTGAGCAAGACAATGACAGCCATAATGATATTATCTTGCCTTCATCATTCTTGGGCTGCCAAACATGGTGTTCCGTACAAGTAGCTGATGCGTTAGCACTTTCTAGGGCAAAGGGTCGTCCACCTTTGTTTGTTACGATGACGACGAATACGGATTGGCTAGAAATAAGGGCCGCCCTTAAGCCTGGCCAAAATGCATCTGATAATCCTATAATTGTTGTACGCTGCTTTCATGGAAGGTTACATTGATTAAAAGAACTCTTGCATTAATTTTTTCAAATACTGATGGGGGCCATGTTCAAGCGACGGATTAACCTGCATGTGGTAGTGCTCTGTTTTGGGCTTTGTAAGAGTGGGCGCATCCCATAGAGAGGCAGCAAAGTGCTCATTCAAATGCAGCTCATGTTCCGCGATATCCGGCATATCCATAATCTGTTGATAGTCTATGGACCATCTTGCGAACCACCCCCTACAATGCTCCTGCCACACTCTCTTTAGACGTTGCGGCCCTTGTGCCAATAACGGAGCCCGGGAAGGGAGACGTTGTGCATCCATTCTGTCAACCTTATGGAAATACGCAAGGTGCCTGCGCATAGCAGAATGCTGCAGGGGCCAAAAGCCAGTCTCATACAGCAAAATCGGATAAGGCACCGTGTCCTTGACGCCTAGGCTGTATGTCAGGAAAGCCTTCTGTACCCTCTCTAGCTTATCCCAAGTGCCCTTGCTAATCGCTGGCCCCCAGACCTCCACCCCATACAGCAATACTGGTTCAACGAGTGCTCGGAACAGGTGTGCTTTGCGTGCCCAATCGCAGAGATCTATTCTGTAACAACTATTCTGCATTGCATACAGGGCTTTCCATCCCGCGCTGACTCTTCTTTCTACATAGTCATCCCATAGAGAATAGGCTCTATTCTCAGAATTACAGAGTTTTTACCGCATAAATGTTAAGCTTGAAGCGATTCCAATCTGCATCAAAAACATAATAATAATCCATATCCGAGCTAAGGGAAGAAATAAACATGTAGGCATAATCTGGGCTCACCCAACCCTGCTAAGCTCTGTGACAACACAGGGATTATCTATGGAAACAAAACACATCAGAAGGGGATAATAGCCTCCAACACAAAATCGAAGCAAGAATTTAAAAAAAAAACACAAAATAGAAAGGGGATAATCGCCCCAAACGTCCAAAGAGATCTTGGCCTGGAGACATAACTGCCGGAGCCAGAGCTTCAAACTGACACTGCCACGAAGAAATAACGACCTGAAGAGGTCGAAATCGGGGCCAGAAGGGCCGATTTGCTGGTCAGGGACCTCTGCTAGGTTTGAAGAAGGAGAATCGATGGCATGCAGCCCACATTTCGACTGTTTGATCCGTGAGCTATCAGGATATCATTCTTTTTTTAATAATTTTTAGTTATTTCTTAAGTACACGTGTCGTGCTCATGGTTTTTCCCGGGGCAGAAATATTAGCCTCAAACGAAAATTGAGACTGCCTTATATCACTACTACAAAAATAGGTAGAAATGGCACAAAAGTGACATTTATCCTCCGCCTTTTTACCGGGCATAAACGTCACTTTTGTGCCATTTGAGGAGCACAAACGTGATAAATGGCACAAAAGTGACATTTATGCCCGGTAAAAAGGCGGAGGATAAATGTCACTTTTGTGCCATTTCTACCTATTTTTGTACTAGTGTATATGTATGTATTGAAAGATTGAAACATCCTTTATAAAAAATGAGTATTCAGAATCCAACCTCTTACGATCATATGCAAAAGCCTAGTATGATTGAATATTAGTTAATAATATAATTTTGAACTTCAGATCCAACCTTCTAAGATCATATCTAGTACACACCCTCTATGCCAGTCTAATATAATTCAGAATCCAACCTTCTAAGATCATTTGCAAGTCTAGTATACAACATCCAGATCAAAGTTGATAAATTTTCCAAATGCGTCAATAGATACATGATATTACCTTTGGATCAATCTACAAAATGCATGTTTATCATGCAGAAATTAAAACATCTTCAATGCCTGATTTACAACAGAGATTCGTCTGCTGACAGGACAACTATACATTCTTTTCCTAAAACTGATCTCTTAATAGTATTCAGCCTTTACATATTATGCCAAGGATATCGGTACTTCTTGTGTACCTAGCTACTACTTTGCTGCAGGCAATTCATTCCCAATGTGCTGGAAAGAGCTCTCTAAAACCTATAATCACAAAACAGGAAATAAATATACTATTTCCATAGATTGAAACAGAGAAAATAAATGCAGGAAAATTTTACCTTCGGAGGAGCCAGAAGGTCTCTCATCGGCCGACGATTTCTTTGGAGAAGACCTCTAGAAATAGGGGACACCAAAGAATCTGTAGGACTTTTGTAATAGGTAAAGGCCGTTGAGGCCATTATTCTGGCGGAAAAGGCCTGGCGGCGGCGAGGCTCGCTTACCTTACATAAAGGTAAAGAGGACCAGATTTTGGCCTGCCACGTCTTTTTCTTTCCTCCTTTCTTCCGGCGATGCTTCCGTCGCCATAGCCGTGCACATAGCTATGGTGATCTCTGTTTTGGCATGGACGCTTGCCTTTAACTATTACTGGATATAAAATGAGCTGCAAACAGCCGAAATGTGGCCCCCTTTACCTTTATGTAGTAAGAAAAATAACCAAGGTATGTGTTCCTGAATGGAATTACAAATGTGCCTAGTTGGAGAAGCAAAATTTAACGAGGGGAAAAAAAACGCAATCACGTTAAAAGACAAATATGACATTTGTCTATCCTTTCGTCAAATCCGCCAAATATCAAATCTAATTGCCCAAATAGTTGAAGAAGGCATCAGAAAGGAACTTGCACAGAATGCCACGGTTTGAATTGGAGCTGCCCTACAAGCTTTGGATTGCTACAGGTATGAGTTTTATTGTAGTATTATTGTTTCGTGGGTGTATTATTTTTTGTGAGCCGTCAGATGACGGCATTTTCTGTGGAATATGCCGGTCGGGCAGATCCAGGCCTCCCAGTTTGGGTCAGCATGGGGTCAAATTGACCCCATTTAATAGGGGCGTTTTTGAAGCCCACACCATTGCTTACAAATTTAAAAATACAGTAGAACCAAGAAATACCAAAGAACAACCAAATTGACGATTCATTTTACAAATGAAACATGAAGATATACATTGATGGAGTCATAAAAGTCTGAGAAGTGGCTTGATAGCCCGGCTAGCAATGATAGAGAAGAAAAGCATAAGCACAAAAGAGGAGGCGATGAACATGAGCGAAGAAGCTAGTTGTCTGCCCGTCGAGCTTCCAACACAACACGACTTACGATACAACCACGACTTCCAACGGAATGAGCGGGAATCAAACCCCAACAAGATAACCAATGCTCTTGCCTTACAAATTCGAGCTAAATTCACGAAATAACGAAGAACAAAGCCCGATTGAGTTGTTAGGTGCTCTGCTCAATATAAATAAAGCAAGAAGATGGAAAATAGAAACAAACGGGATCAACCGTGGCGGTTTGAATGCTAAGGTCGATAAGATGCACCAGTGAATCTCAAATTCAAGCCCAAAGCGATTCAGTACTTGCTAACCCAGGCTGATTTGAAGTGTGATTTGAAAGTGATAACCAAAGGCTGATTTGAAGTTGTGATTTCAAAGCTGTGATAACCTTGCCTACAACCACCCGATTCACACAAGAAAGAGGCGGCTTAGGGCAAACCAAACCCTCTTGGCCTCATTTTTTGACGCCTTAAATCCGCCATCGCCATTTTCTTCCTAAGATTTTTCTCCTTGCCCTTTTGGCTATGGTGCCACCGCAAGAAACCTCAAAGATCTGAGCCGAAATCAAAGTGGCCGATCCTTGGTAGGTTTATCGGCACATGAGCGGCCCCGACACCGCACATAACCCATTTAGAATGGGCACGGCTCGGTATGCCAAATGCCGAGGCGCCTGCCTTGACCGTCCATGAAGCACCTTAGGGCAAAAAAAAAATCGACCAACCACCTCCGGCCGGATCGGTTCATCCTCAGGCCACACCGCAGGGCCGAAATTGGCAAACAAATGCCCGACCACCATCATCCGTCGGTACCAAGCCTCTAACCTCCTATCCCCAATTCAACCTTCTCAACGGCGTTGTGAATCTGGGTTCCTTGCCCTAACTCACATGCCGGTCGACTTTCTACTTTTCTAGATCTGAATATACACTAAAAACAACTAAGAATCTTAAGTTATAAACATACGAAAGTTGATCGTGCACACATTATTAACTCTATCGTTAATCCAAGCAAGCAATTCCTTTTTTTTTTTAATTTTTAACTAGGTTAGGCTTGCCCAAATCAAGTTAGGTTGGTTTGTTGATCCACAATCTAGATAATGACAACTTAAGCACAGATTTGAAAACAAATCGAAGGAATGTTTTGTTTAAAAAAGAAGTAATAAAGAACAACAGACAGAGCTTGCCTTCGCAGCGAATTGTCAGTGCATGCAACAGCGGCGGATTCTAGATTGTTCTCTGACAATAATTTTCCAGGGAGTTTTGAACGGACAGAATTAAGGCATCTGTCTACTTATTTGTAGCATAGCACTACCCTTATCCTGCATTTTTTATTGGCAATATAGGCCTACGTGTATCTTTAGTAGTCAGATTTGGTGGAAGAGGCTGATTTATCCGGTTAACCGGGTACTTCCAGATGCAGAGTGCCAGCGCTCGTATCGCCATAGCCATAGCTCCATCCTTGGAGCCATGTCTTGTATCTCCATGGCGAATTCCTAAAACTTGCAGAGCAACTGTGCGCATTCGATCAAAAACTTTGGCTATGGCAGGATTGTTCGGATGGTTTCAAAAATTAGGGTTTGCAGGAAATTTGGTGCCTTCAGCAGGTGCAACCAAGGCTGAAGAATTTGGTTCTAGTATTGCCCAAGGTCCCGATGATGATACTCCTGGCCCTGGCCTGCATTTTGCCCAATTTGGTGCTGGTTGTTTTTGGGGTGTGGAATTAGCTTTTCAACGTATTCCTGGTGTCGTTAAAACAGAAGTTGGGTATACTCAGGGACTCAAGCATAACCCTACTTACGGTGATGTCTGTGACGGAACTACAAACCATTCTGAGGTTGTCAGAGTTCACTATGATCCAAAAGAACTTGATTACGATAAGCTATTGGAGTGCTTCTGGGGTCACCATGATCCAACAACACCAAACCGCTCGGTATGGTTGCATTGTGTGTCTTTTCTAGTCTGCATAAATGATTGTTTCCAGACAAAGCATAGAGGACTTGTTTCTTAAGAGCAAAATACTAAGTTGGGCAAATTAAGATTATTTTGCAAGCTAAATTACTATATCCTGTAGTCCAAGTTAGATTGCTGTCCTCTTTTGCAATGTAAATTGAACATAAAAATAATTAAGTGACCAACAAGACAATAAAGGTGCTGCCAATAAATATTGCTTTCAGTAGATTCTACTTGTTTGCGCTCTCGATTTTGGTCTCTACTCCTGCAACTGCTTATGAAAGACGTACGCATTCTTCTTTGAAAACTGGGTTGTGTTTAGGTCATAACAAAGTATTTCTGGTTTTGATGACAAGAATGTGCTCATTTTTATGCTAGGGCAATGATGTTGGTACACAGTACAGATCAGGAATTTATTACTACACTCCTGAACAAGAGAAAGCAGCACGCGAGTCGATGGAACAGAGGCAGAAAATCATTGGAAAGAAGATTGTAACTGAAATACTCCCAGCTAAGAAGTTTTATCGTGCTGAGGAATACCATCAGCAATATTTGGCAAAAGGTGGAAGGTTTGGGTTTAGGCAATCTGCAGAGAAAGGATGCAACGATCCAATTCGTTGTTATGGTTGAAAGACGGTTTTAGATCCTCCTTGTGTAGAATCATTATCTCAAATCAATATGTATAGGTCCTTGTACATGTTGTAATGATTTTATTATCATGCTATTCATAGGGATAATCCATGTTCTTCAATGTCTGGTTTCATCGTGTTATTATTGTGGCCCATGTCCTAGGTTTCATAACCTGCCGGCCCATGTCCTGCTGACCTCGTAACCTGTCTATGAAACATTTTTATGTGGAAATGGAGCAATTGCAGATGGGTCATGATGGGAAGGTTCCAGAGGGTTTCCATGATAAAAAAAACGGGGGGGCTTTCTGAAGCGGCCATTAAAGCAGCTGGAGCCATAATATCTTTACACCTTTGATGCTTCAGGACATCTTATTTTCTTCGATTACTGTTTTTTTTTTTTCCCTCTTCAGAATCTCGGACATTTATAATGTTGCAGAACGCCATGTTGTTGGATTAAACTTCATAAATCTAAAAGGCTGTGTAGAGACTGTTGCTAGTGTTTGCTTTCCTAGAGTGCTAGTGTTTGCTCAGTCCGAGTGCTAGCGTTTGCTCAGACCTACCGTATCCAATATTTTATGCACAGCAAATTATCTTTATCATGTTTTTAACAAGGAAAGACTTAAAAATTATGTCTTTGCTGAAGGTTTGCTTATCGATTTTCTGCAGCTTCTGTTTCTTGCACTATTATCTATGATGCTCAAGTACTTCTTATATTAATTATGTTAATGGTTGTAGTTGAAGGAACAGCACAATAAACTGAGATCAGTCAATGTGATAGAAGGATTAACTATGCCAAGAGCAGGCTGCATGGTCTCTCCTATAATTTTATCTGCTGTCTCTTCAACAAGTAATTGGTACTATTATATGAGCGTTCAAGGCTTGCAGTTTGTAAAGTAGTATGGATATGATCTTCTTTTTTGCATCGTTGAAAATGCCTGTGCTGGGAGAAATCATTATGATGATTATATCACCATCTTATTTATAAGATTTGAATTTTATCATTTGTTTGCATTTTTGTGAATCCAGACTCCGAACTTCGGAAGGAGTTTAAGCTGCCATCTTCTTAATCAAGTAAACGCAAGCAGGGGTCAATCCACCAGGCAGGGAGCGATCCAAAAGCGTATAAAAGAATGTGTAAGACATGATAAATGGTCAAATCGATCTCTATGGTCTTTGTGGCTAGACCTGAATTTTATTCATCATCCTAGGATAATATATGGTAGAAAGTCATTCCACGGTTTTTCACGAGAAATTGTCATTCCAGTCGCCCTCGTGATGCCGCATCAGGTAGGATAAACAGGACAGCAAAATGTGTTTGCACGAAGCTACATATTTTAGCGAATTCAGTTAGTTTGGGCTTAATCCTTCAAATTGAGCCCTGAATATGGTGGCTATGAAAAAAAGTAAGAGAGAGCCTTCAAAACCCTTTAGTTTATTGTGAGTTACAGTAGCCAACGATGGAGTGACTTCCTGCTTTACATCGTAATCTTACACCTATGTGTGGTTAATGGAATTAAAGTGGTTTGGCAACCTTTATTAAGTTCTACCACCTACCATAAAGATGCCTTTGCATACAAGATTGCATGTAGCATCAGATAAGGAAGATGCCTTCTGAATGGCAGTTATTGGAACTTTAACTTACAAAGTCATATTTTCAGCTGGCTAATGCTCAATTGAACCAGAACATGGAAAAAAATTGGATTGGCTTGTCCAAAATATCTTCAATACAGCGCACATCATGGCTATGGCTTTGTTTTGGTATGGTGTAAATATCTTTTATGAATCCTCTTTTACTGTCTGTATGCACTTCCAAAGTGACAATAAGTGTAAAAATGTAGTTGATTTAGAGTTTGGATCAGTGTACATGAGCTCAATCTTACCCAAACATAGCATGATGTAGACCAGAATATCTCCGAGGAATACATATTGCAAATTGAGATATTACAGGACATTTGAAGCAGATTGGATTACATATTGCAAATTGTGATATTACAGAGCAGATTGGCTCTATCATTCGTGTGTCACGTAGGAAGGTTTTATGCGCTTCTATGTTTTGTCAATCATTATTATCCGCCTTTCTTTGGTTGGATGTTTTCTGATTGATACATACAGTTAATTGCACACACCATATACACAAGGCAAGAGTGTGATGCCATGGCGTTTTTGTCATTTTTGTTACAAACATGAAAGAGGTCTAGTTTGGCTACCGTGAACCCCCTAGGTTCCCCACTCCTTGAGTCCCTTTAGACTCCCCATGCCAAACTTGCGTTGATACCTCGGATCCATACTACAATATAGTGTAGTTCTCAATTATTCCCAAAACGATTGTACATGCTATCCCTTCGTTGTGATCTATGATATCTTATATAGGATATCAACTCTAGTGGCATGCAGCCACGCATATGCATGCATGCATTAATGCCACTTATCTTTTAAACCTATAATCCTTAAGTCTAATGGTCCTATATGACCTTGGGGCCCAAAGTATGTATGTAACGTACCTAAATGACCTAGGCCTAACATATGTACATAGCAAACCTCCCCCTTGGACCCCGAGGATCATGGGCGTATGTGTATTTTGAAACACATTCCTTGGGTCACTACTTGCCATACCTGATGCAAGTCTCTAATTCTTTACTTTTAGGTAACTGACCTCATAATGAGTCAGGTGAGAATTTTGTTGCACGTACACTTCACTCCCCCATGTGGCATAAGGAAGTGATTGATCTCACCACAAGATCCAATAGTGTTGAATATTGCACGTGGCTTTACATCACAAGATGTAAAGGGTGTTGGGTTTAGTAATAAACCCTAACATGCAAGAGCACAATAGTGCTTAACGGTGGATTCTTGATAATGCTTGGAGTAAGAGAGTCAACTCTGAGAGTTGTGATAGAAAGTCCAATTGGAATTCATGATTAGTCATAATTGGTGCATTGTCTATTTATAGAGCAGGGCTTCTGGAAATGCAAGAGTTAATCTAGGGTTGATGTTGCAACAAGATCTCTTATGAAATATCAAAAGGGTGAGTTAAGGTGGTACGGTTGTTGGAAGTTTTGGATGATCTATGGGTATTACCACTAAATTGATCCCCCATGTACTCTTTGTATTCTTTTGAGTAATAAAGGTCCACGTTCATCAAAAAAAAAAAAATTACCACTAAATTGATTATAATCATAAAGAATCACGGTCTTCTATAGTATGGTATTCTTAGATCTAGAATAAAGAATATGTAATTCGCATTAGTTTACGAATTCACCTGACTAGTATCAGACACTTAGTTGCACTGAGTGTGAACTAAGGTAGAAGCTGGGCTTCCTTGGTAAATGCATCATAAAGAATCTGAGGTTCTTGATGGAACAATAGATACAAGGTCCCAATTGGATAATATGATACTAGTGACAAGATAAGAATCTAAAAAACCATTAGTCAAAGATGCCCCGATATGCTAGACTCAAGAAGGGTTGAGTCGAGTTAGATCTTATGAATGCATTAGGAGTGCACCCCATTCCACATAAGTCAACTCAAAAAAGCAATATTGTCCACGGATAGTGATAATACTCAATACCAATGTTAAACACTAGCCAAAAGGGCAGCTTCTTATTGAGCCCTAACCTCTTCAAGGTTTTATCCCATGCCCTGCTATATTACAATCCTCCCACTGCCAGAGGATGCTTGTCCTCAAGCATATGGCTGCCCCAAACCACGAGAGGAAACATGCATTACCACCAAACATTCATGAGAGATGTTCATAAAAGAACTCATTGGCATGGAAGACCTGAAATCCTTGCATAGAATGTTAGAAACTAGATTTTAGATTTAACACCCTTGTTTCTAAAGATTTAATGCAGAAAATTATGCAAATTAGCCATCCAGGAAAATTGGAGGATTGTTACTGAATGTAAACTGTAATATTAAATGAAGAGTGATGATAGATGCTAATATGTTTTAGACTCTAGGTAGTGAAGCCACGATGCTTCCTGCTTGAAGGGTTCAGTTGGTCTTGGGAATCATATTAGTTGGGATAGAAATTTACCATCCTAATTTGCTTTGAGCTTTTGAATCATCACAGCAGGGCCTTTTCTACAAGTTAATCAAGATGTGGCTTGATTGTCACTTGGAATTATACAATGTTTGCATTTTGGAACTAATGAGTTGTATTCCATTATTTTTAGGAATAGCAGTGGAATGCATGGTGCATTCTTATCAATTTGTTGGGATCATTGGATCCCAACAAATTCTTAGGCATATACTATATCAAGGATTGGAGAACATACACTCAGTACCTAGGTATATAAGAAAGGTCTTCATATGGCAAGTAATACATATGAGAATACTTGCTAAAAACAAAAGACATGACCATTACAAATATTTCATTTCAGATAGAAAAGCAAACAATGGTGCAAACTCTTTCCATGCCCTGAGATATCCAGAACACTCCATTTATGCCCCTTTTCTAAAATACAAGCACATGGAATTTCCACCAAAGGTGGGCAATTTCCTAGTACAAGATTTTAGTGGCTCTATAAAAAAGGTCAACAAAAACTCAATTTTACTTTTCAAAATTGCAAGAGACACAAAGTTTCTGATGCCTTATCATTGTGCATGTCATAATCCGAGAAATAACAATTCTTGTTGGTTTTCAATATTGCCTTTTTAGGACTTTTGTAACACAAGCAAGGTGCTATTCCACTTACAATGTTCTATTCTATTCTTTGTAATTCTATGCTTGATCCTCCTCTCCGTCATCTTTATCAAATGTGACCAACCATGCGGCTACACAATTTATATTTGGTTGGTTCAATTCCATACAACTGTGCTAGATTTAATTGAATTCAACATTTTAATTGAATTCAACATTCTCTACAAGAGCTTACGTCTTCCTTTACATCTTTGTTTGTTGTAATGGTTGTGATCGGCTAAGTTTTTTAGTGCATTCTTTGTACGGATTCGCCTCTTCTTCTCACTACACATTCCGACATATATAAATCCGAGATACATTCATTTACCTTCCTCATATGCGCACAACCTTTTTTTTCTCTCCTGACCCCTGCCCCAAACCTGCCTTACTGTATACCAAATTTTGTACTTGCATATCCCACAAATGAGGAACTTTACGTACGGTGTAGATTAAGGAATAAGGGGTGAATATGCCTATCCAACAGCTCTCGTTGCCCTACGTCACCCCCCGTGTGAATATGCACCCAAACCAAAGGGGGTTTAAGGGGGATTTTAATTTAAATGTGTTGGATCCAATGGTTGTGTTAATTAATGTCAATGGTAGTTATGTGTTGGTTGTTAATGTCAATGGTTGTTATGTGTTGGGGGATATAGTTTGCTAGTTCATGAAAGCGTATTTTTATAACATAAGGTTTACATGGTTTAAGGGCTGTATTGTATAAAAAAGAGTATGAAAATAGGGCAATAAGGAATCTTTAAGACCCCTGTTTTTAGGGAAGGTTTTTTTCTTTTTAGGGTCGACCACCACCACCGAGTTCTAAGCGAACTTGTTTTAGAAAGTGAAAGGAGGGTTGATAACGGGTATGTTATCAGCCCTGAAGAAAGGGGCAAAAAGTCGGGTACATCATCGGTGAGCTCTGGCGACGACCAAAGCGACTAGGGCGGTGAGTCTTAGGTTAGATTTAGTAGAGGCGGGAGGGATGGATGGCGGGAAGAAAAGGCGACAGTGGCGGAATGCGGGCTGAAAAAGGGATGGTATGGCTGTGCTCCACAGGTTCTGCTACATAATTTTCTATTCACTGCTATACAGTGTCGTATTTAGATGCCCTGGCTTCTTGTTGCTTTGCATTGCTAGGTAACCCGGAGTTGGGTATGTAATCTGAAGTTATGGATTTTAATTTCGTATGGAAACTGAAAGAAACTCAAATAATCCCTCTTTTTTGCTCCAGAGAGATTTGCTCATTGTCTGCATGATTAAGCATGAAAGTAAAAAGAAGGATGGGAAAATGCATTGGCAGGGGGTTCAAATCCCCCGGTTTCTTTGTCCACTGTCTTTGCAGGTGCTCAAGAAGGCTTCGCATTGAGGCCTGCCGAATTGTTCTCTGTGTGGCCGAGTTGCAGATGAGGGCATGAGGATTATCTTCCCACCCGGGTTTGCTGTTGGGCTGCTTGGCTACTGTAGCAGGGAAGCTTGTGGGACAAAGCCCACTCCTTTTCGTTCCTAGCTGTGCAGAAGTTGGAAAATGTGGGAAGAGCATGTATTACATTGACAGTGGATTGGGTTGTAATTCTTTAAATTGTTGCATTCACATTCTTATCTGATGCTGGGTAGTTTCATTTCCTGATTGAAAGGGGTTCGAATGTGAACACATGTAGCAACTTACAGGAAAGTGTTCTTGGCAAAAAGTGGGGCAACTTATTGTAATGTGCTGATATTCCAGGCAAGCGTAAATGTTTGTATTGGTTCATTTGCAAACCATATCTTCTGAAAAGTTTACAAGAGCTGTCTTCATTGGGATATGCAGTTTGCTCTTTGCAAGTGATCAGGAGGCTGAAACTGTTGGGATGTGCCGCCGCTGTTGCAGGGAACCGTGTGGGACAAGCCTCATTGAAGGCTTTTTTAGAAGCTTCATCCGCTCCTGGTTTAGTGCAGCCAGTAGTGGAAGCTGCTATGTTGGGGTCAAAATGACATGCAAATTATTGGCAATGGATGTCAACGGGCCCTTGAAAATAGAGCCACATCAGCGTTTGACCCCATTGCGCAATGACGTGTACGCATGGGATCGCACTAGAGGGCATATCCCTCAGAATATTCCCCTATCTGATGGCCGGGAATTCACTAGAGCGTCCATCTGCGATATATGCAAGAATTTAATTTTTATATGTTGGATGTTAATTGTTTGTGTTGCAAAAAAAATTTTTTGGCCCCTTCGAGGCCTTAGGGATGCCCCCCCCCAATGTGACACAAATTTTAGAATTCAAACCAGAAAAAAACTAGAATTCATTTGAGGCTTTCATCACCTGTAGCTTTTGAATTTCATCACGATAAAACAAATAGAACATAAGTAAAAGTTACCATAAAGATAGAGCAGATTGATCCCATTATTCTGAAAGTCATAAAGTTTGCAACACCCATACACAAACATTTTTCAACTGGAATTTAACAGCAGCCTTTGGCCTCCATGGATTCTTGTGGTGAGAAACCAAAGTGGGAAACTTTTCTGCTTGTTAGCACAAGGATCTAGAAGCCTCAAAATCTAAAAATGCATGGTAATTTTTTGCAAGCTTCATTCGGAATGAGCCATAAAACAATATCCAATAGCGCAATCCTGTATTAATCAGTTGGTAGGATGTGAAAGCCTACCAAACCCGGCCAAAAACTTGCTGTTTTAGCATAGATGATAACTTAACCAAACATATCCATATCATACACTATCAAAAAGATCTCAGAGAGAGCTTTCCAACCAATAAAAATCATCTCAAACAGAGCTCTGGATCAAAAGTTATGATAAGAAATGTATTGCCGGCGGGAAAACTGCACTACATGCGACCTTCAAGCCCTTCATGTGCCCATTATGCACCACACACATAAAAAGAGGGATTTTGTTGTGAGCCATTGGTTGTTGACCATTATGCACTACACGCACCAAAAAGGGGCTTTTGTTGTGAGCCATTGGTTGTTGACCATTGGAAAAAAAGGCTAAAATCAATGGCTCAGAAATGGTGCACTCTAGATGTACGCATTAGTACATCCATTTGAATACATCACGAAATCATAGGAAAACCTTAGTGAAAAGCATACAAAAACACAAAGAAAACCCCCTGTTATTATGCTACATATTAGATGGTGGCCCATTTAAAGGGGAGGGGTTGCACATATAGTAAAATTCAAGTACAATATGAGAGGGGTTTTTAGTTAAAAAAAATGGCATATACTAGGGGTTTTTCTCCTACTATGCATGCAGGACTGCATACAAAAGGTTTTCTGGTGTTATGTCAAAACGGGATGGATGTGAAGCTTAAAACATGATAGATATGGCGACTAGCTCCCCTTCTACTGACTCTTAGCCGATGGAGAGCACTTCCTTTGACTACACCAACAATCTGGCGGAATTAGACCGAGATGAGGATGAAAAGTCCATAGATAGATAATGTAGCACAAATAGTGAAGAAATGGTCATGGCTGGAGGATCAAAATCCACAGATGATGAATTCATGCCAGACCATGAAGAACTGGTAATGGCAGCTAGGGACTTGAAGGAAAAGACTAAGGCCATGGAGGAGCCTCAAATCACTCCCTTGCATTCGGCTTTCTATAAGAGAAATCAAGAAGATATGGCATCAAGAAAAGAGTCGCCCAAGCTAGAGGGAATCTGTTCCAGCAAAGGTTGTAGCATTGCACTCGGAGGATGACAGTGAGATAGACGAGGAAGCATTTTAGCACAGATACTATTATAGCAATAAAAAATTTAAGCATGTTTGCCTAATGTTTTGTTGTTTATAATGGCAAGTTGAGGTGTAGGGTGTTTCTAAACATAGAAGGCTGCAAGCTGTTAGAATATAGGATTGGTGATCATATAAGTCAAGGATTGATGACATGACAAGTGTCATGTGACCATGCCTAGTAGGTGGCAATCCTAGTCATGTGAGGAGACATGTCTTCTAGTGTAGAGACATGCATGTCCTCTTGTAGGTACTTACCTATATATGTACAAACCACATTTGGCTGATATAAACTCAATCAATATAATCTTCATTGTTGTATTTATTTAAGATGGTATCAGAGCCTGCGTATTTTCTTAAACTGATCCAGAGAAAGTCAGTTTTGAAGCCCAAATTGCCCAGATTGCAGTAGATGACATTCCAGATGCTACTAAAGCAGAAGGGCAATTTAGAGCCAAATTCAATATTGTAGAAAGTGGCTCCTTGAAGGAAATTTCTTGCATTGATGGGGCCGTAATGCAAGATGGAACGCCGTATATCTCAAGCAAGATGTGGTTAATGCGGCCACCTGTATCAGCCATGAAGAACATCGCAGTTTGAAGCCTAAAAACCAACTGTTTTTGGCATTTTTTTGGTCGATCCGGCTCCATTTTGCCTCAAATCTCTTCCTTTCTTTGCCAATCTAGTGTAAAAGGGGTAGACAAAGCGATTGGCATGGTTTTTAGATCGAATCAAACTGCGCAGAAAGAACCAGTCGATTGAAATTTTTGCCCCCGCCGCGTAGTTTGAAGCCTGGTTTTTTGGCCACATTAACCACTTCTTTGGCCACGTTAACCACCTGGCTGATATCGGATGGCCACATTAACCAGTGGGTAATATGGCCTGGCCATATTAACTCAAAATTTTTTGGCCACATTAACCATATCTCGCTTGAGATATACAGAGTTCCATGCAAGATGCCCTGACAGACAATCAAGTTGTCAAAGAAGATCTGACAGACAATCAAGTTGTCAAAGAAGATCAAAATGGGCACGATCTTGAAGCCCAGGCAGCTCTTCTTGGGAGCTGCTGGCAGTGCTCAGATGACATTATTGAAGGAGCCACAGAAAATGCAGATAAGGTCCAGATTCAAAGTCCACAATGTTTTGATATCTTTGTTCAAGAAGATGGTTTTCCAGACAGCTTAGCTTCCAAAGGTCACAAGGACATTTTACAAGAAGTTGGGGCCGAGGTGCGAAGGCAGAATGCAGATAGTCAAAAGGCAGAATGACTGGCGCTTGCAGGAAGAGCCCGCATTGGTAACCAAAGGAAGGACCATAGTCTAAAGCCCCAAGAATTTTTGAAAGTGATGCTTTAGGAGAGTATTCTAGAGACTAGTGTCTACTCGAGAAGGAAGCAACAGCAGTAGTTATATGTGCAGATGAATTTACATCAGAGGGTAATACCAGAGAAAGCTCCACCATGTCCATATCTGAGTCGTTCTCTATCGAATATTATATTAGGGAAAACAAATGCCCAATAGTTTGGTCTGTCAAAGGATATTCAAGACAGAAAATCGTCTCAGACAAAACAGGTTTTGTTGAAGAGCAAAAGCTTATTTCATATCACAGGGAGGTCGAACAAAAGATTTGGCCTGTAGAAGAACCAGGTTTCCACATGTTGCTAAATTTCTTTGAAGGAGTACAAAAGGATGGAGATGAAAAATCGATGCAACTGAGAGAAGGCCATGCTCATGTGAACAGAAAAATCAATGACAAACCACAACAATATGATGTGGAAAAGAACAACAAGTATAAAGGATTTATTTTGAAACAAGGAAATTCTTGTCGTGATGAAGGCCCATGTTTGTTGGGAAAATTGTATGCAGTGTTCCAGTGTCTAGAAGATGCAATAATATACATAATAATGAGGATTTAGATATTCCAGAAAGGACAATGCGCCATGCAACATAGCAGCTCCAGGATTAACATGGATAATTATATGCTCTACCTCACCACAAAACCTTTCTTTTATACGACAACCTACACTGTATATTTGTGTAAATAAAGCCTTAAATTCATTTACTTACAACCAACTCTGATTAACCGTATACAAGGTGAACTATCTCTATCAACCCATGCAGATTGCCTAGCACATAACATTCAGAAGATGTTCATAACCACAGTAAAGCCGATAAACAATCTACAACAAATAGATCCTGCGTAGCATCAACTAGCTAAGCTAAGGTGCAGTGTCGACCAAGCACATGCAATGAATCAGGAAGCACATGCAATGAATCAGGAATCTAGCAATGACCTGAAAGCCATGGGGCACTGCATAGGTGCTAACATCCCAAACACACACCAATGCTTATCATCTACCATGAATCCAATGGACTGGCCGTAACTAACTTCGATCTATCATAATATAGATTAATATCTTAGCAATCATTCATAATATAATACCACAGCTAGTCCTCTGTTCAAAGTACCTTACTAAAAATCTAATTATCTCAATCTGAGATTAACAAATTCTACCATTACTTCTGAAATTAACAAATTCTAACCCATGCAGACTGGTATGGGAACGTCACACGTAACTAACTAATTGACATTTATGAGCTAACCACCTAACAAACATGTATTTGATGCACATATATATCTCAGTGTTTTAGGCAGAAATCAAGCTACTCTATTCAAAAAACCATCTAGCAATGCTAACACTAAAACTTAAAGAAAGTTTAAGAAGATACTTCAGCATGTCTAACCTAGTTGTTGGCTGGAAATTTCTAGGTTTGCAGGACTAGGACCTCCCACACAGCCATCACTTAGTTTCCATGTCCCACTATAATAACATCTAATGCTAGAAAAAAGAAAGCTAGTAAGAAGTAACTCACCAGGAGGAATAGACTCTGCTTGTGCAACGTCTGCTGCAGCTGCAAGATGGTGTAGTCCATCATGTGCAACTAAGTTGCTCACTAAGAATGGATCTACTTTAGCATGTCCTTCCCTTATCTCTTCTGTTTCGGGCTACATTTTGAATTGCAGCATGCTTCTCTTTCTTCCATTGGTTTGCAGTAGGGTTGGGATCGATGGCAGAATTGTTGAATGGCCATACACCTTCAAATCTAGCCCTTATGTTGCATGTTGTTACATCTCGTTTGAATGCAGTGGAGGCCAAAGTAGCAAGATCCTCTTTACTCATCTCCTTGTTTCTGTCTTATGATATATGCTTGGCGCTTAATATCTTGAAATCATGCTTGAATGGTCCAAAGTCGGAGGGGTGCACTCACAAAAAACCGTAGAAACCATGTGATTGTAAGCCGGGTCCAAAGCAAGCCATGTCCAATGGCTGAAATTTGGGTGAGCGTGTGGAGGCATAATCAGCTTATGGAGGCTAAATTCTTTGGCCTTTCTAATTGATGGCTTTCATGGCCATCAAAGATCATCAAATGTACCATGTCGGGTGATACACCTCCTGGAACATGTTTTTTGAAGTGATCTAAGCAGGCTTCAAAAAGGGCATCAGTTATCCATGCCTTCTTCTGAAAATTCATGACGGCTCCCCCTTCACATCTTGCTATAAGATTAGTATGCCACATCCTAAGCCCTTGATAACATACAAACTAGGAATGGCAACCTTTGAGCACCGACACATATCAAAATTGAAATCCATTCCCTGTTGATTGGTTTTTTTTTTTTTTTTTTTCATGCTGCTTGTTGGCTTTTCTTACTCATATTTACAAGAGTGTAACTGAATTGCACCTCTGATGGAGAAAACCTTTGGACCAAACGCTTTCCTTGGGGCAATATGACAGGAACCAAATTGTTGACATGGTTTTTCTAAGGGTTGGCTTTTCTTAAAAGTTTCCACTTGTGGATGATTGGCCTTTGGATCCGATTAGTCATCAATTTATGCATGGATATATTCAATATGCAGTTTGTCTTTCTTAACCATAGGGATATCTTGGACTCCTAAATTGATCCTTAGAGGTTTATTGACATATACTTATTCTTAGGGTGTATATTGACATTTCCTACATGATGCCCTATTAGTTTTTGGATGGTAATGACTGGAATACTAATGTAAAATTGGACATTTTCTATAAATCGTGAGCATGAAAAAACCATTGAGGTTTTCATTCGTAGGTGAAGTTTCCCCTTCATTATATTTTACTAAACTCCTTTGACACTAATTCTCAAAATTTATGACTTTATGACGGGAGGCGGTTGCAATATTTGGCCGGCTTTGTTGGGCCAAATAGACCAAAAATATTTAAGTTGGGCTACTTTGGGAACCGTTTTCCCTTTAGGAATTTTTCTTAATGGTTTTGGGCATGTAAAACCATAGTAGATAAAAGCAGGCAAAAGCATGTTTTCATTTCCCGCTCTTAATACAGCTATGGTGGATGTCTCCGATATTCTAGAGCTCCATGCAAAAAGATAGAGCTCCACGCAAAAAGATGGGGCGCCCATTGTGCCGAGCTATTGGCAAATACTTTTTGAAGCCACAAATATTGTTTGTTTAATAGCTATGATTTTTTTAAAGAAAAGAAGGATCGTAACTGAGTATCTCACCGTCATCCAAAAGCTCTTAACAGGAAATTGTCGGATCTGAACTAGTCTATTGAGAAATCTAGGTGGATACATGGATTTGATCTTTGGCGGATCTTTACTATGTAATTCGGCAGATATTTGCTTTTGAGAGTGCAAGAGATGATTTGCGAGAGAATCGGGGTTTCGTGGCCCTAATAAAGCATGGCCTGGACTGCTTTGCATAGCACTGGCTTGCTCTTAGGCATTCACACAATGCCAGTACATAGATATGGCGGCATGCACTACAAGGGATAGTCGTCCTTCAACGACGTCAAGACGTGGACGAACGACGGGTTGTCGTCGAACATCGGCGACATCGTCGTTCAGCGGCAACACAGTCGTTTTCGGCGTCGTTCAACGGCGTCTATCGGGGCTGACGATCGGATTAGCTGCGTGTCATGGTACTGCTGCCGCAATTGGCGGGCCTGCGTGTCAAAACACGTCGGCTTTCGGCGTCGTTGAGCGGCGTCTCCACCAGAGCTGGACGTCAAGGCCCCGTCTGGAAATGGCCATTACTTAGTGGCGGCCTGGCGATGTCGAGACGCCGCCCGGTGTGCGTCGTTGAACGACGTTAGACAAAGCTGATGTGTCACCTCCGTGCCTTGCATGGTGCTTGGTGCCAAAAGGCGGGCTCCCTTAGCGATGTCAAAACACGTCCGCCTTTGACGATCGTTGAGCGGCGTGTCACCGAAGCGGCGATGTGTGTCCTGGCATTAAATGGGCTGTTGCCAAACTGGCGACACAACGTGTCAAAGACGCGTCACCACACCGTCTTGGCATGGTCTTTGGTGCCAAAAGGCTGGCTGCACTGCGTCGAGGAACCGTCGGCCGCGGCGTCGTTAAGCGGCGTCACCGCGAAGGGAAATTTTTTTTTTTGCCAAATAAAACCCTAACCCTAACCTAACCCTACATCCACGTTATAAGTGGATCCATCGATAAATTCTTTGTTATTCTTATGTTTTGAGTGTTCTTCCCTATCTTGCTATAATGGTCCGGAGTTGAAGACCACCTTCGCTGATATGTTCCTTCTAGCAGTAATCCTTCTCCTCCAAGGGAAGACAACTCCAGCAACCCCCCTGCTTCTCCCGCTGAGAACCCTCCCTTCACCATCGGGGCAAAGATGAGTGAAAAGGAGCTTCTAATTGCACTAACATCTGGCGTTCCATGCGGGGAACGACTGGTAGAATGGCTCACCGAGCCAAACAAAGAGAAAACGACATTAATGGTGCAGATAATGATGCAAATGGTTGCATCAAACTGTCACGTCCTCAGGATGGACATAAGTAATGTATAAGCTTTTTTTATGAATGGAAACAATAAGTTTTTTTATCTATTTGTGTTTTATGAATGGGAACAATCAGTTTTTTTATTTATTTGTGTTATTTGTATTGTATGTTTACGTTTTGTTTTACGTTATGATCATTTGACGTCGTTAAACGACGTTATGATCATCTGACGTGGCATATGAGACGCCCCAAGTTGGCGTGCTGCACGGGTGCCAGACACGTCGGCAGCGTCGTTTAACGGCGTCACTCGAGCGTCGATAAACGGCGTTAAATATGGCGGGAACCCGCCGCCCCGGGTTATTTACCATTCCTTTGTTATTTTGACTCGTTTGTTTGGATTTTTTGCCCGGTGGGTCTTCATAAGGTAAGATCCCGCTAATTTGTTAATCTTTGTGGTTTTAGAGTTAAACACCTCCAAATGCTAATAGATTAGAAGATTGAATCTTGAAAGTATGTTAAAAACTTGAGGGATGCATGATCAAAGTCTTGGGTGGCTCCATCCCAGAATGGAGAAGACTAGATGTATCGGGTTTATGCACCTCGAACGTAAGTTTCAATCTTCATAGATTACAAAAGATTTGAAAGGTTGCGTGAATAAGGTGCTGAGTCCACTCCATTTCAAATGGAGAGGGACTAGATGTATCGGGTTCGAGGCACCCTTCAATCAAATGCTTTCTAAATATCATAAACGTTGTATGAATCTGAATCTTAAGAATAAACATTTGATAAAATCTAAAAAAAAAAAAACATGGATATTTATATTTATTATATTATTACATGGTTTTTATTAATATTTTATTGTTTACTAGAAAAACAACATGGACCGAATGTCGGAAGGAATTTGAGCGTAAAGTGAGGCAGAAAAGCTTTGAGAAAGTTACATGGCGACTTTAGCAAGAATGTTACCCCAACAATTGCCACAAATAGTCCAATTAGACCCGGTGGACCGAGTCTTCCTAGAGGCTTTGGTGGTGTGCATGAAATGAATGCCGCATGTATGTACCATAAACATGTTTGAATGATTAGTTAACTTTTATATCTTGATGTTACTTTTTTTTTTTGCGGTTGTACTTGTGAGCGGTTATATTGCAATTGTTCGATGTGCAAAGGACAAATCAAGCGGATGAAAAGACCGTCCCCGACCATGTTGACAAATATGGTGAATGCGGAAACAAATCCAAGTGCTCTGACGCCATGTGGGGTATTCCAAATCGAGGTATAATACACGAATCTCATGAACTTCGAATCAACTACTCTCATGTACTTGTATCGGCGTCTTAACTTAGTTTGCTTGTATTTTGTTAGGAAGAAATTGAGAATGAAGTGAGCTCAAAGCGGTTATATAGATTTTTGGGGTTATGTTGTCATTGGAAGTAGATGATGTTGATACTATGAATGCGTTCATAGAAAACCCTACAAAAAGAAAGTCATCAACTTCCTCAAAGAGTATCCCATTACGTTGATAGAACTTCGTCGTGCAATGGCCGTTGCCAAGATTGGAGGGAATGACAATGTTCATCAAAATTGGAATGTACTAGATCATGTAGAAGAAAATAATCTTCCACCTTCACTAGTCCATTTGGTCCAACCCTTCTACAGATAAAGATCGTAAGAAATTCAATGCATGGCCTAGAGGCAAGCCAATTATTTATGGGGAGCAATTTACATATTGGGGTAGGCGGTTACATGATTAAAAATAGTCGGGTCCCCGGTCTTTGGCACGGGATTATATATTATAGCCGAATACAAAAGTCAAAAGATGGTACATTTGTTCCTTTAATGCCATATGTAGGTCTGAATATAACTTCGGACACTTGGCATAAATTGAGTAAACATCGATGGCGCATGCTCATCTATGGCCTAAATTCAAATGCGAACAATATCCAAGCCCGGTGACTACACGCAAGCTTCACATATATTGATGGTGGGTCCTCGGTTGCATGGAAACCTTGCTACTTTTATTAATAGCTCTATCGAGAATCCTGAAGCTACCAATTGTGAATTTGTCGAGGCAAACAAAGACCAAGAAGATTTTTTAGGCGTAAAATTGTGGGGAGATATATCATGGTTTATGCTATAAAAACTTTATATATTGGTGATGAATTGTTCATTGAATATGAATACGGTAGACCAATACGGAGGTCCTTTGATGATGTACTCAAATTACTCATATAATTTTTAGTCGAATGCACCCTTCTTCTTCTTCTTCTTCTTCTTCTTCTTCTTCTTCTTCTTTTTTTGAATTCTTGAATTCTTCTTCTCTTGGAATGAGATTGCACATATTGAAGATAAATGTGTATTATATCTTCAATATATGCTTTGATTATGACATAAAATTTTATATTTAGATTCGTTATTAAATGCTTAAAATTTAACAAACACGGGCTCTCAATGCATGTATCAATCACATTATATATTTAGTTTAATCGGCGTCTTGGGGTAGGCAAGTGGATATGAGACCACATCAAAGCGTCTTGAATTGGCGATATCAAAAGTCATTGCGGATAGCGAAATTAGAATACATTGAGCGATTATGGTACAAACATGGGCTGCTTAATGAAGAGTACAATGATGAAGATGAACGGGAATGTCGATGATGAAGATGGCGACAAATGCCCCTGTGGGCGACTTCATGGAAGTTGAGGAACCCATAGCCGATGTTAGATGCATTTGGCCCAATCTTAAACAATGACCTAGATGGCGATATAAATACTCCTAACGATGGTCATGAAGATCCGTTTTATTGGAGGAGCATAAAGCATTATATCCGGTGCAAGCATATCTAGATTGGCGACATCTTTATTGATATTAAACCTTCAAGCCAAATTCAAATGGAGCAATGCCGGTGTTATTCGCTTTGTTAGAGTAAGTACAATTGCAATCACTTGACTTATTGAATTTGTAGTTGAATGTACCGTAAAGGTCCATTTTATACTGAGGTTATTACAAGAAAAATACTCCCACAAAGGAAACACTATGCCCAAAAGTGCAATGAAATAAAAAAAAATATATTGGCGACTCTTGGTTTAGGCTACCATAAGATTCACGCTTGTCCAAATGATTGCATGGTATATTATCAGAATGACATCTACAAGAACGAAACATGCCCTAAATGTGGTGCCTCTAGGTACAACGCAGATGCCAAGGAAAGACCGGCCCCGATGAAGGTGGTTCGCTACTTTCCATTGATCCCTACATAAGGCTATTGTTTTTTATGTGAATCTCTAGCTTAGCTCATGGGTTGGTGTGCCGCTAATGCGTCGGTGACAATGTACTCCGTGGTTAGTGGCGCAAGCAATGGAAGCATATTGATGAAACATGGCGGAATTTGGAAGAGAGCCCGCGAAATCTCAGATTAGGGTTGGCAGCGGATGGTGTTAATCCTTATGGGCGCCAATCGGCGGCGTGGTCAACTTGGCGATAGGTGTTGATCAACTATAATTTACCACCGTGGTTACTCATGAAGACTAGCCATTTAATGGTAGTACTATTAGTTCGAGGGACCGAAGAAGCTTCAAAGTCTAGATCCGTGTCTGAAAATAGTTATTGATGAGCTTTTGACATTGTGGAGTGAAGGTATTGAAGTTCTGATGTCTCCAAGAGAACTTTCGTCTTTGAATGAAGATTTACCTTGAGAGCAATCTTAATGTGGACAACGAGCGATTGGCTGGTTTGTATGAACTCTGGACTCCAAATTAATGCGGATATCGGCATGTCACTTGTGTGGGTTTGAGCAGTTGAACTCGCCCGGTCAAGCGGCATTGCACAAAAATGTCTATGCAAACTTCAAGAGATATCGCTAATGGAAAATCGACTTGATCGTAGGTCCAAGAGAAAAACATTGCAATGAAGAGCCTCCCAAAAGGTTGACAATGAGAGATTGGGGTAACATGTGGGATCTTGAAAGGAAATAAGGTTAAAGGAATGAAGTGGAAAGCATCCTTCTTCCTTCTACCCTATTGGACAATTGAAGATCCATCGTCTTCTTGATCCCATGCACATCTTTAAAACGCGTTTGGCGTCTATTTGGAGGCATGTCACCTGGACGTGGAAGGACCGAATGCGGCCGCGAGAAGATCTACAAGAAGCCGGATCAAAATCTAAAAGCATGGTTAAATGTCGAAGAAGGGAATAAGGCCACAAGTGGATTGGATCGTGCCTAGAAAATGTATGAAACCCGTTCGAGCCGATCAAGGCAATAAAAACTCCGACGGGATATATGCATTCGTTGTGTAATTGTTTCTCTAACGAAGGGGTTAAGCGGGTTGAAATCTCATGATTGGCATAAGATGTTGCGCGGTTTGTTATGCCTATTGTTACGAGGGTCGTCTCGCCGACGGTCCACTACGTGCAATATGTCTCCTATCGTTTTTCGGTTAAAATGCAGTTTAGAAAACACTTTCGATCTTTGAACTCTCACTTAACTTTTTTCTTTCTTAAATGATATTTAGATGGATTACAAGGAAGGAGATGCAGACAAATGAAATTGCGGACATGCGAACTAAGGTCGTTGAGGCATGTTGTATGCTAGAGAAAGAATTCCCAACAAGTTTTACGGACATACAAACTCACTTACTAGTGCATTTAGTGGGACCGAAGTAGAGCTTGCGAGCACAACAAATCCTAGATGGATGTTTTTATAGAGCGCTTCCGAAGGTCCTCAAGGACTTACGTGCGATGAAAGGCAAGGCGCGGAGGGTTGCATGGCCAGGGTTGGTTTAGCACGAGAGTCATTATTCTATGTCACCGAAGTTCTTGGCCGATCTACACCCCAATGCTCCACGATTATGGACCGATGAAGACACTCCAACTATAATTGGAGAAGTTCAGAAGGAAGACCACGAGAAGAAATTGTTCACACTAGAAGAAAGGGCAAAATCAATAAGTTTCTCATCTACAACTCCCACTCCCATGGAGAAATGGATAAAAAAATACTGAGGAAGAAAAAATAAAGAGAGATGAGGAGAGAAGACGCTATCGACAAAAGAATCGCAAACAACCACTTCCAGATCATCTAGGGGTCCTGCCAAGTGAGATAAACAATAAATGGCTGCTCGAACAACTAGAGATGGCAAGGCAACGTGGCGAACATGTTTCTAGCGAAGAATTTGCATATGCTAAAGGCGTGTCACTATTTGTAAGTGCAACTTAATAGCATATAATTCACGAGTTTCGTTCGTTATTTTGAACATTTGTTCCTTTACTTTGTAGTATCATTCATATGCATCAATATGGTCTTACGGTGCTCACTTTCGGACGACAAAGTGTGGATCATGGCAAGCGCTTATGATTGTGGTATATCAGCAAAGTTTAGTACAGTTTGCCAGACTGGTAGTGCAGACCCAAACCCAATCGAGGCAATGTTGGAATGGATTGGTACTATAAAGACTATCATGGAGGTTGATGTCGGTAGTGCATTCAAAACAATGTTGTTTGATGCCCAATGGTTTGATCTTGTGTGTAATGGGTGCTCATGCCACGATCTCATAAAGATCCGAGTGGCTTTTGTATTCACTAGATTCAACTTCGTCGTGCGGTATCGTGGTCAAGACACACTCGTGAGGGTTGAGCAATGTGAACAAATATGTTTACTTGGATGCAATAAAATTTATATATGTCATTAACAAAGGAACTAATGTAATAGAGGTTTTGTAGGTCACCTTCGTTCCAGATCCTTTGCAAGATCAGTGGTGGTTCGTAGTTCCATGTAAGGCTCGCTCCCGCCGCATATTTGAAGGTGAAGAAGAGATGGCGGTCGAATAGGGAGGTTGGGGGGGGGCTAGACTATTGTCATGATAGAAGACTACCATCGATTGAACCTTCATTACTTTATTATGATTATATTTTCTTCCCACATATGAATAAGAAAATACTTTGGCATGCGAATTTGTGTATACTACAAACCATATTAGGCAACATTAGTATTGCAACTTCGAAGTTATCATAGACATTTATGCCAAGTTAATTGGCATCCTAGTATAGACCTATGGCTTGCAAAAGTAGATCCGGGGCAGTCCTACATACGGGTTGAGTTACAGCTTTATGTTTAATTAATCATAAAATGTGAAGATTCCCCTTCAATATGCAAGATTCATATACAAAAATCATATATGTATTCCCTTCAAAATACAAAATTCATATAAAAAACCCATACACAATTCAAATACACAAAACAAAGTGGATGCCAGTGCACATCTAGCGGTATATATCAGCATCCAGTGTGATCCACTCGCGGGCTCGAAGGTGCTCGACGGTGATTTCCTCCACCCCGTCAGAACAAGCCTCCCGAAGCATGGAATCCAAGCCCTCCGGCGTGGTGTCTGTTTCCCCAAGGAATTCATGTACGAGCACTTCCCGCATGCCCCTGTTTGGTGCAGGTGCAACTTTTTGAAAGTAGGGCTTCACAAATGTTTCCCTTCCCAAAGGACCCTATCCTCTAGCATACGGGCCAAGCACAACGAGCTCACCATGCATTTCTTCAGGCATTTGAGCCTGTATTGAGGGAAGGTCCCGGCCTCCCAGTAATGCGAGCGAGGTCTTTCTTGCCCCCTATCACGCAGCTTTGTCATGGCTTGCTTGAACTCTGGCCTTTCTTGGGTTAGGGTTCTCTAGCCACTCGGCCGGAGGCTGATTCGGGTGCTCGCGCTGGCCTTTGCCACCCCCTGCGTGCGGCATCAAGCGGGCATGCATCGGGGAGAAGCGGCCATGGCGATCATGCAGTGAGGAGCTCGGCGAAGGAGGAGGAGGAGGAAAGCTGGAGCCAGAGGAGAGGGATTCGAGGAGCCGGGAGGGGCGGGACGAGGGCGGGAAAGGCAAGGACTAATAGGGCAATATATATCACGAAAACAAAACAAATTTCAATTCGTCGTGGCGTCGCCAAATACCAAGAACGTCGTTATAAACGGCCATTAAACGGCGTCTAGACGTCGTTAACGGCGTCGGACGTCGTTAACGACTCTGTTCCTTTAAATGTCATCGGTAGGCTTTCAATTTTTCCATTTCTTTTATGATTTGAGTATTAAGCTTCTACTGCTTTGAGCGATCCTCGGATCCTAGTTTTTCATTCCGAGTTATTGTGAGTTTTTCTTTATTGCTTTTTGGGATACATGGCCATGGAAGGTATGCTTGACGCTTGAACCCGTTCGGGGAGGAGATGAGGATTCAAGGCGAGAGAGATATGGAACTTTCTTCACAAGTAAGGCTACACACTCGTAGTTTATACACTTTATTGTATTTTCTCTATTTTCTAATCTATAGCTTGGTGTAGGAGCCGTGTCGAGGGCATGAGAAGGAAGGGAATCCTCAGTGAACCCCTCCTCCACTTTCGAAGATGAGGACTATGAAACAACGATCCATCGGATGAAGGTGTTAAAAATGTATGTGATTGGTGAAAGGCAATGACCAAATTGCTAGGAACCCGGTGAGTACCCTAGCATGATAGGGATGCTTCTTGAAAAGATGGTGGGGTTTGGAAGCACCACGGGAAAACAACATTAACATGATACTAAAATACATGGCTGGCCTTTTATTACTTGACATGGAGCTATGGTTCAAAGGATGGATGGACAAGTGGAGGACTTCACGATGGAAACCATAAACCAAGCTCATGAGAGGTATCTTTGAATTGTTCAAGTGATCTTTTGTTCAATAAACCTATGTTTTGTACATTGTTATATTTTCTCTTGGGGTACAATCTAGCATTGATACATGCATGAACATGATCTGAAGGGATTCTTGAAGATATTTTGCATTCTTATCATTTGGAACTACGCTTTTCCCCGACTTGGGTGGTAGAACCGAGATTATTTGTGGTTTGGACTCTCTGTAGCTCTTACAAATGGGACACTTCCATGTTCTAAATCTTTCAAATGCACATTCTTAGAAGTTTGTGATGGGCCGATCGGCTTGGATTTTTTCTCCAACACGGCCCGATAGAAGCGGACCACTAAATTTATGTTTCTTTGTGGCTTGAAGTCAGCGCATCTTCCAAATCTTCCAAATCAGCTCGGTTTGCCTGCATAGCGGGCTGCCCCAAACATTTCTAATGCTAACCCTTTGACCTAGACCTTCTCAGAAATTCCGAAATTGAACGTGTCTTTGGAGATGAATTAGGGATCCGGCGGCAAAAATCAGAATTTATTTTAGTGCAATGCATTAATTACAATTTATGAGTGTGTTGCCCTTGCAAAGCCCCCCGGCTTCTAATTGCCACATGCGGAGGACGGGTCAAACTCCGTTCCGTCGATTCCCCTTGCTATCGTTCACCGTGCGACTTCTCCGACGTTCCAGCCCAGCGAACCGGGGACTCGGCCTCCCAAAGCGTAAAAACCCTTCTAGAGCACGGCAACCCGCGGGGTTTTGCGTTTGGGAGCCTCTCCTTGTCGATTTAGTAGGGACCTTGTGGCGTGTCTTGAAGTGGAGTTGGGGTGTTGGCCTTGGGCCTTGAGACCCTAAAAATCCCCTCCAGAACTGCTTGCCCCAATTTCCTCTCCCCAAGGCCACGGGGAAGGGCGGGGCAACCTCCCCTCTCCGGAACCACGGTTTGGCTGCGCCAATGGACCTGAAGCGTTGACATTGCCTGGGGACCAGGTTAGTGGCGGAAGACCCGGACTTCGGCCCCAAAGCGTAAACCCTTCTAGAGCACGGCAGCCCACCGGGGTTTTCGTTTGGAGGCCCTCTCCCTTGTCCCGATTGGTAGGGCGTTAGCCATGTCTTGAAATTGGGTTGGGGTGTTGGCCTTGAGGCGTGAACACTAAAAATCCCTCCGGGCTGCTTGCCACAATTTCCCTCCCCAAGGCCACGGGGAAGGGCGGGCAACCTCCCCTCACGGAACCGATTTGGCTACGCCCGAATGGACTCGAGAGCGCCGACATTGCCACGGGGACCAAGTTAAAGGTGGCGGAAGACGGGGACTCGGCCCCAAAGCGCCAAACCCTTCTAGAGCCCAGGGTTTACGTTTGGAGAGCCCTCTCCTTGTCCATTCGGTAGGGACCTTTGGAAATGTCTTGAAGTGGAGTTGGGGGTGTTGGCCTTGAGGCGGACCCTAAAATCCCTCAGAGCGCGCCCCAAATTTCCTCTCCCCGAGGCCACGAAAGGGGCCGGGCCAGGCGACCTCCCCTCTCCAATCCGTGATCTGGCTCGCCAATGGACTCGAAGCGTCGACATTGCCACAGGGGACCAAGTTCCAGGCCAGAAGACCACCCGAACTCCAAGAAGCGCCAAAGTAGCTCACTTCCATCACACTTTCGTCAATTTGGCCTAGGATGTGGATGCGGGATCTCTTGTCGTGGAGGGCGTGGAGTGTTTCACTTCTTTAATAAAACCGGCCAGTGTAACTTGCTCCCAAGGTAATTTTAGCCATTCGAGCGATTGGCGAGGAATCGATTTGCCATTCGAACCTCCCGGTGCCCAGAGCGACAAAACAGTCTTGGTTTCTACAAGGTCGACATCGGGGCCCCTTGGTTTGACAAGTTCTCAGGACCCGATCTGGAATCTTTTGGGCCTAAGAAGGGGGCCTGAGCGGAGGATCCAGCGGCCTGGATAGAGGGAACCGGGCTCGGGAGGGTGGTCATTAGCGTCGCGGCCGACCCGGCCGGGGAAGGCCTTCCTCGGGGACTTTTGGATCCGCCTCACGGGGTGGGACTCTCCCCTCTTGTGAGGATCCCCCGCAAGGTCCTGGCCTCGTTTGACTTGGGAAGGGTGCCCGGCTCGGTTTGCCCAGCGGGCTGCCCCGACCAGGTTCTATCATGTAACCCTTTGACCTAGACCTTCTCCAAAAATTCGAAAATTGGCGTCTGTGCTGGAGATGAATTAGGGATCCAACTGGCAAAAAATGAATTTATTTTCGTGCAATGCATTAATTCTTAATTCTGAATGTCTTGCCAGCACCAAAAGCCCCCCGACTTCTACTTGCCACATCGGAGGAGGACAGGCCCAAACTCGCTCCGTCCAGTTCCCCTTGCTCAGGTATTCACCAATGCTGCTTCCCGGCCCGGTCCCAAGTGCATTACGGCCCCAAAGCGCAAACCCTTCTAGAGCACGGCAGCCCACCCGGGGTTTCACGTTTGAGGCCTCTCCTTGTCCGTCGGCGGGACCTTGCGCCCGTGTCTTGAAGTGGAGTTGGGGTGTTGGCCTTGAGGCTTGGACCTAAAATCCCTCCCGGGCTGCCCCAAATTTCCTCTCCCCAAGGCCACGGGGACCCGGGCGTGCAACCTCCCTCTCTCGGTCAGCGATCGGCTACGCCAATGGACTCGAAACGTCGACATTGCCCCGGGGACCAAGTTCCGTGGCCAAGAAGACCACCGAACTCCAAGAAGCGCCAAAGTATCTCACTTCCATCACACTCGTAGTCAATTGGCCTAGGATGTGGATCGCGGGATAAATTGTCGTGGGAGGGTGGAAGTGTTTCTTTCTTCGCAAAACCCCCGCGTAACTTGCTCCCTAGGGTAATTTCAGCCATTCCTGGACGATTTGGCGGTGGTCGCATTTGCCATTCCGGAGCCTCCCGTGTCTCAAACGACAAAACAGTCGCGGTTTCTACAAAGTAGACTTACATCGGGCGCCTCATGGTTTGACAAGTTCTCCGGACCCGATCACGGAATCTTTTGGGCCTTCCCAAGAGGGGCCCTGAACGGAGGATCCAAATCTGCCGATAGGGGAACCTCCCGGAGGGTGGTCATTAGCGTCTGGGCAGGGAGCGCCGCGTAAGGGGCTGCCTGGGAACTTTTTGGATCCCGCCTCACGGGTCCTGGACTCTCCCCCTCTGTGAGGGATCCCCCCGCAAGGTCCCCGCCTCGTTTGACTTGGGAAGGGTGCCACGGTTGCCCCGCAACCCAGCTGCCTCGACCGCTCTAATGCTAACCCTTTGACCTAGACCTTCTCCTAAAATTCCGAAATTGGCCCTGTGTCTCGGAGATGAATTAGGGGATCCAGCCGCAAAATCGAATTTATTTTAGTGGTGCATTAATTACGAATTTAATAATGTCTTGCCACCCGCAAAAGCGCCCCGAATTTCTACTTTTTGCCACATCGGAGGAGGATAGACCCAAACTCCGCCCGCTGGGTTCCCCTTGCTCCGTATTCTCGACTCTGCGCTTCGCCAGGTCCCAAAGTGCAACAGAGACGGGGACTCGCCCCCCAAAACGCGAACCCTTCTAGAGCTTGGCAACCCACGGGTTTACGTTTGAGGCCCTCTCCTTGTCGATTCGCCCGACCTTGCGGTCTTGAAGTGGAGTTGGGGTGTTGGCCTTGAGCGCCGACCCTAAAATCCCTCCCCCGGAAGCTGCATGCCCCAAATTCCTCTCCCCCAAGGCCCCGGGGCCGGACGGCGACCTCCCCTCCTAGGGAATCGCTGACCGGCCCGCCAATGGACTGAACGCCGACATTGCCCCGGGGACCAAGTTCCGTGGCCAGAAGACCACCCGAACTCCAAGAAGCCAAAGTAGCTCACTTCCATCACACCTCGTAGTCAATTGGCCTAGGATGTGGATGCGGATACTTGTCGTGGAGGGCGTGAGTGTTTCCTTCTTTACGCGAAAACCGACCGTGTAACTTGCTCCCTAGGGTAATTTCGCCATTCCGGACGATTTGGCCGGTCGATTTTTAAGCATTCCCGGAGCCTCCCTGGTGCCCGAACGACAAAAGCAGTCTGCGGTTTCTACAAGGCCGACATCGGGGCCCCCCATGGTTTGACAAGTTCTCCCGGACCGATCTGGAATCTTTTGGGCCTTCCCCGGAGGGGCCCCTCAAACGGAGGATCCAACGGTGGGATAGGGGGGAACCGGCTCCGGGAGGGGTGGTCATTAAGCGTGCAGCCCAGAGCGGCTACCGCGAGGAAGGGTCAACCTTTTTTTTTTGATCCCGCCTCCCGGGGTCCTGGGACTCTTCCCCTCGGGAGGGATCCCCGCAAGGTCCCCGGCCTCGCTTGGACTTGGGAAGGGTGCCGCCGGCGGTTGCCGCAACGGGCTACCCCGGACCGTTCTAATGCTAACCCTTTGACCTAGACCTTCTCCCGAAAATTCCGAAAATTGGCCCGTGTCTTTGGAGATGAATTAGGGATCCACCGGCAAAAATCGAATTTATTTTAGGTGCAATGCATTAATTGTGAATTTCTGGAGAAATGTCTTACCCTTTGCAAAAGCCCCGACTTCTACTTTGCCACATCGGGAGGAGGACGGGCCAAAACTCCGCTCCGTCCGGTTCCCCTTGCTCCATTATTCTGGCGCTTCCGGTCAGAGTCCCAAGTGCAATGAACCGGGGACTCGGCCCCAAAAACGAACCCTTCTAGAGGCCGGCAACCCACGGGGTTTACGTTTGGAGGCCCTCTCCTTGTCGGGTCGGCGGGACCTTGCCGTGTCTTGAAGTGGAGTTGGGGTGTTGGCCTTGAGCCGGGACCCTAAAATCCTCCGGGGGCTGCTTGCCCCAAATTTCCCTCTCCCAAGGCCACGGGGGACGGACGGCGTTACCTCCCTTTCTAGAATCGCTGATAAGGCTCGCCAATGGACTCCCGAACGTCGACATTGCCACAGGGGACCAAGTTCGTGGCAGAAGACCACCGAACTCCAAGAAGCCAAAGTAGCTCACTTCCATCACACACTCGTAGTCAATTGGCCTAGGATGTGGATGCGGATACCGTCGTGGAGGGCGTAGTGTTTCCTTCTTTCTCGCAAAACCCACCGTAACTTGCTCCCTAGGGTAATTTTCGCCATTCCTGACGATTTGGCAGTCGATTTGCCATTCCTGAGCCTCCTGTGCCCGAACGACAAAAAAGGCGGGTTTCTACAAGGTTTACATCGGGGACGCCTTGGTTTGACAAGTTCTCCTGGACCGATCTGAATCTTTTGGGCCTTCCGAAGAGGGGCCCCCCGAACGGAGGATCCAATCGGGCCGGATAGGGGAACCTCCCTGAGGGTGGTCATTAGCGCAGCCGGGAGCGCCGCCAGAAGGGCTGCCTGGGAACGTTTTTGATCCCGCCTCCCCGGGTCCTGGACTCTCCCCTCTTGTGAGGGATCCCCGCAAGGTCCCCGCCCTCGTTTGACTTGGGAAGGGTGCCAGCTGGGTTGCCTCCGCAACGCTGTTCCTAATCGCTCTAATGCTAACCCTTTGACCTAGTCCTTCTCCTCAAAATTCAAAATTGGCCCGTGTGCCGGAGATGAATTAGGGATCCAGCTATGTAAAAAATCGGAATTTATTTTCGCAAGGTAATGCATTAATTACTTAATTCTACTGAATCTTGCCATCGCAAAGCCCCCGACTTCTACTTGCCACATCGGGAGGGGGCGGGCCCAAACTCCGCTCGCCGGTTCCCCTTGTTCGTGATTCCCTGCCGCCGCTTCTTGGCCAGGTCCCAGTGCACAGACCAGGACTTCGACCCCAAAACGCAAACCCTTCTAGAGCCCCGCAACCCACTGGTTTACGCGTTTCGAGCCCTCTCCTTGTCGATTCGCCGACCTTGCTGGCGTGTCTTGAAGTGGAGTTGGGGTGTTGACGCCAGAGCTGACCCTAAAATCCCTCCTGAGCCGCTTGCCCAAATTTCCTCTCCCCAAGGCCCCCGGGCCGGGGCGGGCAACCTCCCCTCTCCTAATCACGATGCTGCTCGCCAATGGACTCGTAACGCCGACATTGCCCCTGGGGACCAAGTTCCGGGCCGAAGACCACCCAACTCCAAGAAGCCAAAGTAGCTCACTTCCATCACACTCGTGAAATAATTGGCCTAGGATGTGGATGCGGGGACCGCCGTGGAGGGCGTGAGTGTTTCCTTCTTTGCAAAACCGACCGCGGTAACTTGCTCCCTAGGGTAATTTCGCCATTCCTGACGATTTGGCGGTGGTCGATTTGCCATTCCTGAACCTCCCCGGTGCTCGAACGACAAAACAGTGGCGTTTCTACAAGGCCGACATCGGCCCGCACGTTTGACAAGTTCTCCTACCGACTGAATCTTTTGGGCCTTCCCCGGAGGGGCCCCCGAATCTGAGGGATCCAACTGCTGGATAGGGGAACCGGGCCCGAGGGTGGTCATTAGCGTGCGACCGGGGGAGCCGAAGGGCCCTCCGAACTTTTTTTGATCCCGCCTCCCTGGTCCTGGACTCTTCCTCTTGTGAGGCATCCCCCGCAAGGTCCCGGCTCGTTGACTTGGGAAGGTGCCGGCTCGGTTCGCCAATCCGCAGCCTGCCCACCGTTCTAATGCTAACCCTTTGACCTAGACCTTCTCAAAAATTCCGAAAATTGGCAGGTGTCGAGATGAATTAGGATCCATCGGCAAAAAATCTAATTTATTTTCGTGGCAATGCATTAATTACGACTTACTTAATGTTCACATCTTTAAAAGCCCCCTTCTACTTGCCACATCGGGAGGGAGGGACAGCCCAAACTCTCCCTCCGGGCCTTCCTTGCTCCGTGATTCTCTTTGGCCTTCTCGCTCCGCCGTCCCAAGTTACAGTATTAGGACTCGCCCCAAAACGCAAAACCCTCTAGAGGCACGGCAACCCACGGGGTTTACGTTTTGAGGCCCCTCTCCTTGTCGGGATTCTAGGGACCTTTAAGTACCAGTGTCTTGAAGTGGAGTTGGGGTGTTGACGCCAGACTTAAAAATCCTCCCAAGGCGCTTTTGCCCCAAATTTCCTCTCCCGAGGCCACCCTCGGCGGACAGGCGACCTCCCCTCCTCGAATCGCTGATGCAGCTGCTTAATGGACTCCGAACGCCGACATTGCCACAGGGACCAAGTTCGCGGGGCGTAAGACCACCGAACTCCAAGAAGTGCCAAAGTAGCTCACTTCCATCACACTCGTGGTCCAATTGGCCTAGGATGGATTTATGCGAGGGATCTTGCCGCGGAGGGCGGAGTGTTTCCTTCTTGCAAAACCGGCTGTAACTTGCCCCTAGGGTAATTTCATTCCTTAGGACGAGATTTGGCGGTCGATTTGCCATTCCGGAACCTCCCCGTATAGAAACGACAAAACAGTCTGCCCGGTTTCTACAAGGCCGACATCGGGACCCCGTGAGGTTTGACAAGTTCTCCGGACGATCTGAATCTTTGGGCCTTCCAGAAGAGGAGACCCCAGGCGGAGGATCAGCGGTGGGATAGAGCCGAGACTCAGGAGAATGTGGTCCATTAGCTGAGGGTGCGCCGGGAAGAAGGGTTGCCTCGAACGTTTTTGGATCCCGCCCCGGGGTCCTGGTTTCCCCCTTGTGAGGATCCCCCAGGTCCCCGCCCCTCGTTTGACTTTGGGAAGGGTGCCGGCTTCGGTTCTCCTGGCGGGCTGCCTCGATCGCTCTAATGCTAACCCTTTGACTAGTCCTTCTCAAAATTCCAAAAATTGGCCCTGCAGCTGAGATGAATTAGGGATCCAAACTGCAAAAAAAAATCGAATTTATTTTCGTGCAATGCATTAATTACTTAATTTACAATGTCTTTGCCATCAGTAAAAAGCCACTTCTACTTGCCACATCGGAGAGGGATTGTGCCCAAACTCCGCCTCCGGCCGGGCCTCTGTTCATATTCTGGCCGCTTCTTGGCCGTGTCCTGCGCAACAGACTGTGACTTCTACCCAAACGAAACCCTCTAGAGCCCCGGCAACCCATGGTTACGCCGAGGCCCTCTC